>CM059780.1:65897845-67097845 GCA_030435695.1 Brachymystax lenok tsinlingensis
AGAGACTCAGCGACATGACGTAGTAGTGGGTCAATAGTGGTGTGTTAGGCTGTTCATGCTGTTTTTGTTTACACTGTAGAGGGAACACAGGACACTTGATTCTACAGAATATAAGCCATTTTAAGGGAAGATGTGAAGGGCACAAATAATTGCAGGGTAAGCTTTTAAGCATATTTGCACATTTGACCACAAAACAGACCTGTGTTAAAACGAAAACATTTTAATATTTATGGACATGTGTAAACGATTAAATGTATTTTATACCAAATAAAGTCATGCAATTGAAATTAAATATATTTGTAATGTTTGCCTGTCATACTTTGACACTTGCATGTAAAAATAAAATGATCATGTTTACAATGCTGCAGGTGGCAAGGCTGTGTTTTTGTTTGTAAAGTAATAAAAGTAATACTTCTCTTTGATTTGTCAGTCAGATGTTTATAGTAGACTTTTCAGGCTGAAGCTGCTCATTCTGTGAATCTTTCTATGGCTCTCTGGCACCATGATCTAATTTCCCTTTGTTTTCCTGACTTTCACACAAATTCTGTCTCATCTCTCTCCTCCCCTCTCTCCATCTCTCTCTCTTTCTCTCCCCTTCTGTCTGTCTGTCTCTCTTTCGCTTGTGCTCGCTCGCTCTGTCTCTCTCTCTGTGTGTGTGTGTGTGTGTGTGTGATAACTCTGTCAGCAACTTGCTTCCTCTTGTCCCTCAGGACCCAGCCTAGAGTAAATCAGTATTCTACTCCAAGCTCGGCACTACACACACACACCTGTCTAAGTGCCTGAGGTCAAGGTGAACCTCTTAACTGCTATTTCCCAGCTCCTACACACAATACCCTATAGATTTTCCCTTTCCAGTTAACATTGTGCTGCACCAATGGATAGGCCTTTCTGTAGTGGATAAAAACTGATGAAGATGTTGGTTTAACAGCTGATCATCATGGTCCATCTGAGAAGAATTTGAGGTCAAACTAATTTAGAAGCTGACAGGTAGACCGGCTGAGTGCACGTACACTGAGATCAGGACTGACTCTGCTCCAGTACAGCCTGCTAAATTACAGGCCCAGCAGCAGCAGAGTGCAATAAGTCCTGCTTTCTATTCCTTTCTTCTCTCCTAGCCTGATTGGGATGACGGGGAGAAAAGGGTGTGTGCATAGGGACAGGAGGTTTGGGGCACTAGTTTTGCTGCAGGTAGGAATCCTAGGAAATGTTCTGTGATTGACAGTCAATGTCTGGTTGTGCATATGTTTGGCAGGGGGATTGCCTAAGCCAGGGGAGACGTAGCTCTGTGAATCAATTGCACAAAGCCTATTTTGCAGGGAATACTATTAAATAGATGTGATTCTACACCTCGCTTTGTTCAAGCTGATCCACTCCAACAGACTCGGGAAGTTGTAGATTTGTTGGGGTTTTAGGCTGGGTTTCTGTACAGAACTCTGAGACATCAGCTGATGTAAGAAGGGCTTTATAAATAGATTTGATTTAGATAATGTGTCAATTAGGAGCAGTTAATGGGAGATTTGATTAAACCAACCAATGAAGTATGTTTTTGTGAATTTGGGGCTAGCCCTGACCGGGACTCAAACCCAGGTTCAGCGACCGTTAAGCTAACACCTTAACCATTACACCAAGAGGGCCAAACCTCTTCGCATACGGTTAAAGTGTTGGCTTGACAGTTGCTGCCCTTTTAACTGCTCCTAATTGACCCATTTTTTGTGTAACTTCCGAGTCCAATGTCCATTCAAATGATCAAGGATTGATGATGAGTTGGTTATTTTAATCAGCTGTGTAGTGCTATGGCAAAAACCAACATGTGCACTCATTGTGGTCCAGAGAAAGGAGTTTTGGAAAATCTGATGTAGGGATTAGGGTGCCATTTGGGGGAGACACCCTGTTCTCCCCTTCAGATTAGACCAGGCTGTGAATGTACCTGAGACGTATCACACCTCTTTACAGGTCTCAGTTTTAGACCCGCTCTCGTCCTCTCTTCCTCTCTTTTCTCTTCCTCTCCGTTCTCTTCCTCTTTCTTTCCTTCCTCTTTCTCTCCTGAGTGCTGAAAGACATTTCATTAGTGCACTCAAGCCATCCATCTGTCCTTCGTCATGTAATTTGTCATCTTCATTCCTCTTTTGTATCAAACACCAAAAGGATAAGAAAAAAGAAATCATAACCTAATGTTGCATATTAAAATGTAGATCCATGCTCCAACAACATGCTAGGAAAAATTTGAATTATGGTTTCATTTTCTTCACACCCCGGCTCATTTCTAAATTCTGAAACTATATTGGAAGGGGGCTAATGTGTTGCAAATATTTGTACAGGTTCTGAAAGGGGTTGTTAATATACTGTAGATGAGAGAGGAGACTCTGTCCTCTAGTAGATAAGCCTATAAAGTGGAGTCTGTAATTGAAAACACAGCGCAAGTTCATTCCGTTCTGAATTAGACTTCACCTCACACACATTTTATGAAGGTCCATATAACAAACCAGGAGAGATTTGTGATTGAAAAATAGTCAATGATCATTCTCTCCTTGTATGTCCCAAATGGCACCATATTCCCAATATAGTGCACTACTGCCCTATGGTCCCTGATCAGAAATGGTGCACTACATAGGAAATAGGGTGCCATCTCTTAGTAGAAAGGCAGTGAGATGAGGGAGAGAAAGACTGTTCTGTCTTACTAAAACCAGTCACGCTAACATTACATCTTCAATAACCCCTCGTGTTCTTTTCTGCCATATTAACCAAAGAGACCTTCAATGTTTTTCTTTGTAACTGTGCTGCTTTGAACATTCATGTCAGAACAAAAATATCTGAGTAAAAATGTGTCTAATCTTTCAGTGGTTGTCATCTTGGTATCTCTCTCAAAATAAAAGAAATAGCGTGGTTTTATTTGGTTCATAAAGTTCAGATGGTTCTGTATCATAATGCACTGTATCAATCATATCATCACTAATGGTACTGACTAAATATTTTATCAGACCGGAAGTTTAAACGTGTTGGAGGCTAAATCTCCATGCCCAGCCTGGTCAGCGCCAAGTTTTGGTTCCAGAGGTCTTTGCTCTAGCCTACAGAAAATGTCATCTTGGTTGTCAAAATTTATAAGATAAAGGATTCACACGGGGGTATAAATGACTATGCAGGTAGAGATGAACCTATAGGCCACGTGTCAAATACAAGACCCCTGGGTCAAATCTGTCCGGCCCTTGGAATTCGTTGTTCTTTTCAATATGGCTCTTGGAATTCGTTGTTCTTTTCAATATGGCTCTTGGCTGAATTTGATACCCCTGCTATAGGCCTACAACAAGTTAGTACAAACCACCATTCCTCCCATCTCTCATTTAATTGGACACAAGTCACAATAGTAAATAGATAAGCTATTTCAAGTATTTTGTTCTAGGCTAAGCATCCAAAAATGAGCTTGGCTTTTACATCATTTTTACATCATTTACATTAAACATTATTCAATTGATTCAAAATATCTGTTTACAGGCCCACAACAATTTGCAATTGTTTTTGTCTTTCAGAAAAATGGTCAAATACAGCAAATGTCACTGCAAAAGAAAACATTCTGCCAAGACCTCCAAAGACATTTGATCAAGTTCGCAATTGCTATTTATTTTAGATACTGTCTTGGCCTGATTCCAATACTTCAAAAGTATACACTAAATAAGGGTGTTTTTCAGGCGGTGTTATAATGCTCTTTCACACGCACACTTTTTACGACAGGTCTGATTTGTAACGGGAAACATGTCTGTGTATGGCATGCGCCAAGTTGATAAATCTCATTATTTGTGTACAGTACCAGTCAAAAGTTTGGACACACCTACTCATTCAAGGGGTTTTCTATATTTTACTATTTTCTACATTTTAGAATAATAGTGAAGATATCAAAACTATGAAATAATCCAGGGAATCATGTAGTAACCAAAAATGTGTTAAACAAATCTAAATATATTTTATATTTGAGATTATTCAAAGTAGCCCCCCTTTGCCTTGATGACAGCTTTGCACACTCTTGGCATTCTCTCAACCAGCTTCATGAGCTAGTCGCCTGGAATGCATTCCAATTAGCAGGTGTACCTTGTTAAAAGTTCATTTGTGGAATTTCTTTCCTTAATGCGTTTGAGACAATTAGTTGTGTTGTGACAAGGTAGGGGTGGTATACAGAAGATAGCCCTATTTGGTAAAAGACCAAGTCCATATTATATCAAGAACAGCCCAAATAAGCAAAGAGAATAATGACAAACAGTTAAATATACAGGGAGGACAGGGGATCAATCACATCTACAGTGGGGCAAAAAAGTATTTAGTCAGCCACGAATTGTGCAAGTTCTCTCACTTAAAAAGATGAGAGAGGCCTGTAATTTTCATCATAGGTACACTTCAACTATGACAGACAAAATGAGGAAAAAAAATCCAGAAAATCACATTGTAGGATTTTTAATGAATTTATTTGCAAATTATGGTGGAAAATAAGTATTTGGTCACATACAAACAAGCAAGATTTCTGGCTCTCACAGACCTGTAACTTCTTCTTTAAGAGGCTCCTCTGTCCTCCACTCGTTACCTGTATTGATGGCACCTGTTTGAACTTGGTATCAGTATAAAAGACACCTGTCCACAACCTCAAACAGTCACACTCCAAACTCCACTATGGCCAAGACCAAAGAGCTGTCAAAGGACACCAGAAACAAAATTGTAGACCTGCACCAGGTTGGGAAGACTAAATCTGCAATAGGTAAGCAGCTTGGTTTGAAGAAATCAACTGTGGGAGCAATTATTAGGAAATGGAAGACATACAAGACCACTGATAATCTTCCTCGATCTGGGGCTCCACGCAAGATCTCACCCTGTGGGGTCAAAATGATCACAAGAACGGTGAGCAAAAATCCCAGAACCACACGGGGGGACCTAGTGAATGACCTGCAGAGAGCTGGGACCAAAGTAACAAAGCCTACCATCAGTAACACACTACGCCGCCAAGGACTCAAATCCTGCAGTGCCAGACGTGTCCCCCTGCTTAAGCCAGTACATGTTCAGGCCCGTCTGAAGTTTCCTAGAGAGCATTTGGATGATCCAGATGAGGATTGGGAGAATGTCATATGGTCAGATGAAACCAAAATATAACTTTTTGGTAAAAACTCAACTCGTCGTGTTTGGAGGACAAAGAATGCTGAGTTGCATCCAAAGAACACCATACCTACTGTGAAGCATGGGGTGGAAACATCATGCTTTGGGGCTGTTTTTCTGCAAAGGGACCAGGACGACTGATCCGTGTAAAGGAAAGAATGAATGGGGCCATGTATCGTGAGATTTTGAGTGAAAACCTCCTTCCATCAGCAAGGGCATTGAAGATGAAACGTGGCTGGGTCTTTCAGCATGACAATGATCCCAAACACACCGCCCGAACGAAGGAGTGGCTTCAGAAGAAGCATTTCAAGGTCCTGGAGTGGCCTAGCCAGTCTCCAGATCTCAACCCCATAGAAAATCTTTGGAGGAGTTGAAAGTCCGTGTTGCCCAGCGACAGCCCCAAAACATCACTGCTCTAGAGGAGATCTGCATGGAGGAATGGGCCAAAATACCAGCAACAGTGTGTGAAAACCTTGTGAAGACTTACAGAAAACGTTTGACCTCTGTCATTGCCAACAAAGGGTATATAACAAAGTATTGAGAAACTTTTGTTATTGACCAAATACTTATTTTCCACCATAATTTGCAAATAAATAAATTTAAAATCCTACAATGTGATTTTCTGGATTTCTTTTTCTCATTTCGTCTGTCATAGTTGAAGTGTACCTATGATGAAAATTACAGGCCTCTCTCATCTTTTTTAAGTTGGAGAACTTGCACAATTGGTGGCTGACTAAATACTTTTTTGCCCCACTGTATTTATAAAGCCCTTTTTACATCAGCAGATGTCACAAAGTGCTTATACAGAAACCCAGCCTAAAACCCCAAACAGCAAGCAATGCAGATGTATGTCCCCCTGTCCCCAGTCCTGTGCCCTGTCCCCTTTATCTTTACCTTTTTCCCTTGTCCCCCCTGCCCCATGCCCCCTTTTTCCTGTCCATGTCCCATGTCCCCTGTATGTGTTCACTGTGTGTCATTATTCTTTTCTGTAATAGATGGCAGAACTGTACGGGCCACAGTCAGGGTTTAGGTTACCTCCGCCCCAGGCAACTTCAAGCCAGACTAGGGTTTAGGAGACACTGGATGCATCCCAAATACACCCTATATAGGAGACACTGGATGCAGGCTCTGGTCAAAAGTAGAGCACTAGAACGGGAATAGGGTGCTATTTGGGACGCAGACACTCATTCTTAGCATAGGCATCAGACATGGAGATATTCATAGGTCAAGCTCTGAATTCTATTGCTTACTGTTGTTGGATTTCTCTGCCTGGCCTCCAGTATTAGTGTTCTGAATCTGAACACAGTTTCTCCACTTAACAATTTAGTCATAAACAAAGCTGTCAGTTCTCAGTGTATTAAGCCTTACCTGTGAATATAATGTCCTCTCAAGGCTTTGTATTCTAATGCCATAGACTTAGACAACTCTAGTGCCCCAAAGCACCTTTTAGCATGGGCAGTGCCATTGAGGACTTAAACCATTTTGAAGTAGACTTCCTATGGGTTAAGGAAGGATCATATAATTCCATCCAGATCATCAGGAGGGATCAGTCAATTAATTATACTCAAATTAGCATTCCATACCTGCAGGTGTCAATAAATCATCAACCTTTATACCTGTTCAAAGAACACACTCCAGGTGGCAGTATGCACCCTTAAAGTTAGTTTACCAACTCATAGGAGTAGTAGAAGAAGAAATGGACTACTTTAAAATGGAGAAAGCCTCAATAGCGTTGCCCATGCTGTCACAGATGCTATAATGGGGCAGATACAAAGATGAGAAGTCTAACTAAGTCTATGTCTAAAGCTCTGTATTGTTTGAGTTTATCTGTGCTCATTATTCATAGTTTGTTTACCTCTTAATTTAGTCATATACGGAGCTGTCAGTCTTCAGTCAGATTTCTGAGGTTGAGCTCATTTGATCACTCTATCCTTAGAGGGCAGAATTAATTAACCAAGATGTACAGAATCCAAATAATGCAAAGTATAAAGGCTGTAGGGCTATTTCTGCCATTGCTCAATTAGCCAACGGATATCTAAAGGCTAAATTCAGTAAGACATATACTGGAGAACATTAAAACTAGTTGAATTATCTACAGTATAATAGCTGTATTCTTTGTTCTGTTTTTCAGTGGCGAGTTCTTCACAGTTTTACTTTAACACAGAAGGAGCATCAAAGTTGTGTGTGTGAGTGTGTGAGTGTATAAGTATCTATGTGTCTGAGTGTCTGAGTGTGTGAGTGTGTGAGTGTTTGAGTATCTGAGTATCTGAGTGTGTGAGTGTCTGAGTATCTGAGTGAGTGTCTGAGTGTCTGAGTATCTGAGTGTCTGAGTGTCTGAGTATCTGAGTGTGTGAGTGTCTGAGTGTGTGAGTGTCTGAGTGTCTGAGTGTGTGACTGTGTGAGTGTTTGAGTATCTGAGTGTCTGAGTGTCTGAGTATCAAATTAAATCAAATCAAAGTTTATTTGTCACGTGCGCCGAATACAACAGGTGTAGACCTTACAGTGAAATGCTCACTTACAGGCTCTAACCAATTGTGATTACCTGTTCAGGAGTCTTATGGCTTGGGGATAAAAACTGTTGAGAAGCCTTTTTGTCCTAGACATGGCACTCCGGTACCGCTTGCCATGCGGTAGTAGAGAGAACAGTCTATGACTGGGGTGGCTGCGGTCTCTGACCATTTTTAGGGCTTTCCTCTGACACCGCCTTGTGTAGAGGTCCTGGATGGCAGGCAGCTTAGCCCCAGTGATGTACTGGGCCGTACGCACTACCCTCTGTAGTGCCTTGCGGTCAGTGCTTGTCCAACCTGTGCTAATGAATAAACAAGAGAAGTGTCATTGTATATTCCAAAAGCGTGCGTTCATGTGCACATACATTTTCGTATGGGGGGTCCCAGAAATCGAACCAACTATCTTGGTGTTGCAAGCACCATTCTCGCTCTCTCTGTGCACTCTTCTCTAATGAACACAGTGTGAGCCAGCAGAGCAGGGTTTTATTCCGCCCTTCTAATGTAATGTAGTCTCTGAGGAGAACGTCACAATGGCACCCTGAATGTCACACCACCACCACTACCACCACATCTCTCTGAGCTCAGCTCATTTGTGTCTGTCTGTCCTCAGGCCAGATACATTTCAATGCCCTTTTTAGAAGGATGGTTTTGTACCTTTCTAAATTGGAATAAACTCGGAGTCCCCTCCAACCCTGCCGACCACACTTCCTCCACCCCTCCTCGTTTTTTGGACCTCTCATGAGTTGAATTAGCATTTGTAGGAACTGCGAGACATTTGCCACCATGGTTTGTGACAGATTTCACAGGTTCCGTTTGACTGCTGCTGCCTTGGGGGAAGGAGACGGAGCAGGGCAGCATTCAGACCATCTGTTGAATCTCTGTGACTGGCTGGAGCTACATGGCAGATACTTAAAGGTCCAATGCAGCCGTTTTTATCTCAATACCAGATCATTTCTGGGTAACAATGAAGTACCTTACTCTGATTGTTTTCAATTAAAATGGTCAAAAATAAACAAAAATAGCTTCTTAGCAAAGGGGAATTTCTCAAACAAGAATTTAGCTAGTACTGTCTGAGAGTGGTCTGAGATGGGAGGAGAAAACTGAAAATGTGCTTTTATTGGCAGAGGTATGGAACTCTTTATCATTGGTCTATTAACTAATTTACCACATGATAATGTGACCAGGCAGGCTAAGACTCCATCCCACCAAAACATGCAGAAATTGCTGGCGGCCTTTTCAAACATCTCTTACACTAAAAGGGCATTATCATATGTTTCACACTTTCACATTATTATTCCAACCTCATAGTGTGGAAAATATATAAAACAGGCAAATCACGTTTTTCATTGCACTGGGCCTTTAAGAGGGGAGCGAGAGTGTGTGCGCATATGTCTGTGTGCGTGAGAGAGAGTCCTTCAGGGACCACTGCCATTTCTGCCACTGCTCTCTGAAGCCCAAGGGACTGGCTCTGTGATGTCTGGGGATTGGAATGTGATATCACCACAAGGCTCTCTAGGCATCAGCAGACTGAAAATGTAGTATTTACATTAGCTATTATGGAAAATTGTTTTGTAAGAAGAACTAAACTAACCCGTTCTTTTCAAATGTGCATATTTCTATGTGGGATTTTTTTGAATGAATGAAGACCGAGTGTACTCTATGCCAAGTGTTATTCATACATTGAGTGTGTTTTGAATGGACTCTTACTTTTACAGTGGTTTACTGTAATGCCATTAGTTAGATAACATCTAAGAAAACGGTCCATTAAATGTCCATTACATTTTCATAGAAAGGACATTTTCTTTTGGCACTCAAGCTTGAATAGAAGCAGAGGACAATTGGATGGAATAATAGTGTTTACACATAGATAGACTGAAAGGGCACAGAGTGGAGGGGTGGGTGTATTAACATAACGATACATCCTTAAAAAGCATGGAGGCAATTTACATCAGGGCTGGAAGGGCAGAGCAGAGCCAGGCAGTCTTCTGGGGCCTAAAGCACTTAGAATCCATTATGCTCTTCAATAGCCTATTTATTAAAGGAGAGAGTGGTAGAGGGATGTATATAGGACATTCTGAATGTATAGGACATCGTAACAGCTATAAATGATTGTTCTGTATGATAATCATTCTAGAATGAGTTCTTTACAAAACCATGTTGTGGTAGTTGTGAAAAGACTGTGGATTGTGGAAGTGGGTGAGAGAAACGTATGGGAGGTATCTGTAATTATTATGGATCCCCATTAACTGCTGCCAAAGCAGCAGCTACTCTTCCTTGGGTCCAGCAAAATTAAGGCAGTCTATACAATTTTTAAAACATTACAATACATTCACAACAGATTTCACAACATACGACTGAACAGTAGTCAAGGT
The DNA here is from genome assembly GCA_030435695.1 of Brachymystax lenok tsinlingensis. NCBI lineage: Eukaryota > Metazoa > Chordata > Actinopteri > Salmoniformes > Salmonidae > Brachymystax > Brachymystax lenok. The sequence continues at coordinate 65,907,855 of CM059780.1, forward strand.
GCGATAAAACCAGGGTCTGTAGGACATGGCTTGTTAAATGTACACAGTTAAGAAGGCAGAGCAGCACTTTATTATGGATAGACTTCTCCCCATCTTAGCTACTGTTGTATCAATATGTTTTGATGACAGTTTACAATCCAGGGTTACACCAAGCAGTTTAGTCACCTCAACTTGCTCAGTTTACACATCATTCATTACAAGATTTAGTTGAGGTTTAGGGTTTAGTGAATGATTTGTCCGAAATACAATGCTTTTAGAAATATTTAGGACAAACTTATTCCTTGCCACCCATTCTGAAACTAACTGCAGCTCTTTGTTAAGTGTGGCAGTCATTTCAAGTGTTATGGTAAAGCCATAACACTTATGTTTTTCCAGCAGCAGACTATAATCGATAATGTCAAAAGCCGCACTGAAGTCTAACAAAACAAAAAACAATATTTTTATCATCAATTTCTCTCTGTCAATCATCAGTAATTTGTGGACGTGCTGTGCTTGTTGAATGTCCTTCCATATAAGCGTGCTGAAAGTCTGTTGTCAATTTGTTTACTGTAAAATAGCATTGTATCTGGTCAAACACATTTTTTTCCGAAAGTTTACTAAGGGTTGGTAACAGGCTGATTGGTCAGCTATTTGAGCCGGTAAAGGGGGCTTTACTATTCTTAGGTAGGGGAATGACTTTTTCTTCCCTCCAGTCCTGAGGGCACACACTTTCTAGTAGACTTAAATTGAAGATATGGCAAATAGGAGTGGCAATATCGTCCGCTATTATCCTCAGTAATTTTCCATCCAAGTTGTCAGACCTCGGGGGCTTGTCAATGTTGATAGACAACAATAATTTTTTCAACACTTCGACACTCACTTCAGGGAATTCAAAATTTGTCTTTCATAATTTGGTCAGATATATTTGGATGTGTAGTGTCAGTTGTTGCTGGCATGTCATGCCTAAGTTTGCTAATCTTGCCTATAAAAAAATATTTAGTTGGCAATATCAGTGGGTTTTGTGATGAATGAGCCATTGGATTCAATGAATGATGGAGCGGAGTTTGTCTTTTTGCCCAAAATGTTATTTAAGGTGTTCCAAAGCTTTGTACTATCATTCATCTTTGTTTCAAACTGTTGCTTCCTCATCTTTTTATTCAGTTTAATCACATGATTTCTCAATTTGCAGTACGTTTGCCAATTGGTTGTGCTGCCATACTTATTTGCCATTTATTTTGCCTCATCCCTCTCAACCATACAATTTTTCAATTCCTCATCAATCCACGGGGATTTAACAGTTTTTACAGTCATTTACTTAATGCCAATTAATAACTGGGATAACTGCTTATTAATAACTGGGATAAGCAATTTCATAAATGTGTGCAGCGTCTGGTTGCTTCTCATTAAATACCACAGACCAACAAATATTCTTTATACCACCAACGTAGAAACACTATACCATCACTACGAAACTTCTTGCATGACCTCTTATACACTATATTAGGCCCAGCCTTTGGAACTTTGGTTTTCCTAGATATGGCTAATGAATTGTGATCACTACATCCGATGGATTTAGATACTGCTTTCCAGCAAAATTCTGCAGCATTAGTAAAGATGTGATCAAAACATGTTGATGATTTAATTCCTGTGCTGTTTGTAACTACCCTGGTAGGTTGACTGATAACCTGAACCAGGTTACAGGCTATCAGGAATCAAGGGAGGATCCAGATGCAGACAACTCAAATTGACAATGGTTTAATATTTCAACAGGGGCAGGCAATAGGCAGGCAGGGGTCAGTAAACCAGAGGTGGGGCAACGGTACCGGACGGCATGCAGGCTCAGGGTCAGGTTAGGCAGAGGTCAACCATCCAGAGGTGGGCAATGGTACAGTTCAGCAGACAGGTTTAGGGGCATGCAGAGTGGTCAGGTAGGTGGGCTCAGAATCAGGAGGGCCAAAACCAGGAGGGCGAGAAAAAGGAGAGACTGGGAAAAGCAGGAGCTGAGAACAAAAACGCTGATTGACTTGACAAACAAGACGAACTGGCAACGGACAACAGAGAACACAGGTATAAATACACAGGGGATAATGGGGAAGGTGGAGCGACACCTGGAGGGGGGTGGAGACAATCACAAGGACAGGTGAAACAGATCTGGGTGTGACACAGGCACTAATTACATTTTGAAGCTTTCTCTTGAGTGGGCAGCCAGATGAAAGCCAGTCAATATTTACTATAGTATATCCCAAAAATGTTCCTACTATGGTATTTATACTATAGTAAACTGTAAATAGGAATCCAATGGTGCTGTACACATGCACACACACACACACAGCCAGCTGGGCGGACTGTTGTGGCTCTGTTCATTATGAAACAAATCACTGTGTCTTGGTTCGTTGAGTTGATAGTGCTGATTTCAATCTGGGCCTGGCCAGAGACAGTGGGCTGCTATTAACTATTAATTGACCCGCTGTTCACCAGAATAGTCTGATTTGTCCTCTTTCTTGCCAGTTTAGCACCTTTCTTTATGACATTTCTATCAGATAAGATCTATTTTCTGAGGATGTAAGCACAAGGTTAATTGTCTGGCTGTGTGTTTGGGGCGTATAGAGGGCCTCATTACCCATTGAATATTGAGTACATGTGTGCGTTTTGTTAAGACCACACACTATAGGAGGTAGTAGAGGGCGTTGGGAAATACTGAAAGTACTGTCTGGGTGTTCTGTAGTGAGATGTTCTTCCTGGGCGATGATGAGTTCCATCACCATGCCTCTCGCCTCTACAGACTCTGCCTGCTACCACCGGTCTCTATTATTTACGACAGCCAGACACACACGCATGCACACACACAAACATACACACTCTGCCTTCCACGCAGCAGACAGCCTGTCCTATTTCCGACAGCCCCTCTGACAAACAGGACAAGGCTGTTTTCCCAACCAACCTGCTGCATTTTACTTTTATGGGTGAAGGGATAAAGTGTGTGAGAGAGAAGAGGAGAGCTGACAGAGAGAGAGAGGAGAGAGAGGAGGGGAGAGAGTGAAGAGGAGAGCTGTGACAAAGAGGAGAGAGAAGAGGAGAGGAGAGAGAGAAGAGGAGAAGAGAGCTGACAGAGAGAGAGAGAGAGAGAGAGAGAGAGAGAGAGAGAGAGAGAGAGAGAGAGAGAGAGAGAGAGAGAGGAGAGGAAAGAGAGAAGAGAGCGAGAGAGAGAGAGAGAGAGAGAGAGAGAGAGAGAGAGAGAGAGAGAGAGAGAGAGAAGAGAGAGAGAGAGAGACAGAGAGAGAGAGAGAGAGAGAGAGAGAGAGAGAGAGAGAGAGAGAGAGAGAGAGGAGAGGAAAGAGAGAAGAGAAGAGGAGAGCGGTGACAGCAGGAGGGAGGGGAGGAGAGGAAATGAGAAAGGAGAGGAGAGGAAAGCTTCAACAGAGAGCATGAGAACCAACATGAAGAAATACTATAGTGTATACTATGGTAGGAATTCACTGTCGTGTTGTTGTGGACTTTACTGTAGTATTCACTGTAGTTTACTGTAGTATACGGTAGTATTTAGCACTTCTGCTCTTTTCTATAACCTGTAGGGAACACATTATATGGTCTGTACTTGGTTTCTCACTTACAGGTGGCACACATTGGGATATGGGGGAGGGGAATGCTACCAGCTCTCACAGTCTCATGTCAGAATTTGACGTTCATCCATGATTCTCAAATGTCAAATTCCGAAGTTGTTCCAAACGTCAAATTTTGTGTTTAGGGTTAAGGTTAGGCATTAGTTCTGAATGGTTACGGTAAGGGTTAAGGTTTGGGATAGGCTTAAAACAAAAATATAAAAACAACTTTCTATCGCTGGATTCAAACTCACAACCTTTGGAATCAGAGGAAGATGCTTATGCCCATCCACCATCCCTGTCCACAAAACCAAAACCTACTTGAAGGTGACAGCGCTCACTTTTTCCCCTAGTGGCTGGATTCCACATCATCTCCCGACATCCTCAGACATGGATGGACGTCGAATACTGACTTGTATAACAGGTGACCTGGCTGGGGGAATGGACAGGGTATATGCAAACTAAATACTTCAGTATTTACTAAAGTTGCGGACTGTGGTGTTTTTGAGGACATTTCTGTAGTATTTACTAAAGCGTTTTTTGTGTGGATAATACTGTAATATTTACTACAGTATTCTACAGTATACTACAAAATTCTATACTAAATACTTATGATCGAGGGATACTACAGTGTGTAGTATAGTATTCTACAGTATACTACAGTTTACTACAGAATTCTATATTAAGTACTGTAGTATTCTATAGTATACTGTAGTATTTTTTTAATGTGGGAAAGGTTCCCTTCAACCTAACACAAGCCTAATTCAAGGTCCATGTAGGTCCAATTTACTACATTCACAGTCATACCACTTCCCTCTTTCATATTGTCATTGAGAGGCTTTTTATATGATATTGATATAGATGTTCAACCTTTTCTCCCAGGTAGCTCTTGGCCTGCTCTGCTGTCATGTCTGAGTCGGTCTTAACATCTTGTTACATAGGCATTCTCCTGTAATATCCTAGTAAACTGCATTATTTTTATGTGGCAAGGACAGGAAAGAGGAGAGGAGTGCTGTGACAGAGTGAGAAGGAGTGGAAAGAGAGAGACAAGAGGAAAGGAGAGGGGAGAGGAGAGCTTCAACAGAGAGAGAGAAGGAGAGGAAAGAGAGAAGAGGAGAGCTGTGACAGAGAGAGAGAGAGAGAGAGAGAGAGAGAGAGAGAGAGAGAGAGAGAGAGAGAGAGAGAGAGAGAGAGAGAGAGAGGAGAATAGGAAAGGAGTGCTTCGACAGAGAGAGGCAGCCAGTCCAGACTGCTGATGCTGCTGATGTGATGTAAGGCTTCTTCTCAGCAGCTCCTCTGTGTGTGTGTGTGCGTGTGTGTGTGTGTGTGCTTTCGTGCTTGTGTGTGTGTGTGTGTCTATGCTCCTATTTCTAGGCCTGCAGTCCCAGCTCCAGCACCATTAATCAAGCAGTAGAAGTTAAGTGTTACTGCAGGCAGTAGCGTTGTCGTGGCAACACTTATAAATTGCACAGGAAGATGCATAATTAGTTTGCTGGAGACAAATCTATTTTACAGTTGTAGCTTGCTACTGTATTCAGTTGGGGATGGGGTTTGTGCTGATTGCTTTCCTACAGGGTTGGAGATGAGGATAATACAGGTTGTTGGACCAGCGGCTGTGTTGACTCACCTACTGATGAAAGTGCAGGCTCAGAGAAGAAAGTTTGGAAACCCAAATGAGAATTGATGAAACTGAGCAAAAACAGATGAAAATAGAATCAACTTTTGAGGCACCCAACCCCAATGACACTTAGTGAAGCCAAGTGGCTGGAAGAATAAACGTCTCAGAGCCTTCAGTGTAGGCCTGCTGGTCCTTACAGCTGACCTCAATATGCTGCTCTTGGTCAGTTGTTAGTCTGTCTAGACAGACGGGTTGCCTCCACAACATTACCAGCGATCCCCTAGGTCTGGGTTTTCCAGGACTTGTCAGCTGTTCCGCTGGCCTGCACCTTGTTATATCAGTTGAACCAAATCATACTATACAGACATGCATGAAATAGAGAATATGTTTTTCCAGCTTTGCTGACAGCGCTATACAACTGTTCACAGGCCAGTTCTGTGTGTATGAAAGTGCTTTGCTGCTTGATAGTGGCAGGCTTTAGTTGACCCTGCCTAGTCAAAAGTTGACCCTGCCTGTCTCTGATCCTGTTCTGTGAGGCCTGCTTTATCACTGAGCCAGGCTGAACAACCTGTCCTGTCCTTTCTCTGTGTCACTGAGCCAAAGTCAAGATAACGCCCATTCTCCTCCTCCTAACTCCCTCTGCCCCCAGCCTGCAGAGGTACACTATACCTTCCTTCTTCCAGCCAAGACACACACACACACACACACACACACACTTTCTCAGCCTCTACATGACCTTTCCCACCCGTACGAACTCCTATGCCGCCAAGTTTACATATCATCAGATAGGTTCACAGAGTTCCAGAGTCCCATTTTTCCTCCCTGTCCGCACACTCACTCTTCTTGCCATCTATTTAGTGTGTGTGTCTTCCCTTTAAGACAGGGGGAAGAATGTACAGAACAGTACTCCCATCAGCCCCTGCCAGCCCTGTTCTTGTTCTCAGCTCCAGCCAGCCAGGTTCTTGTTCTCAGCCCCAGCCAGCCCTGTTCTTGTTCTCAGCCCCAACCAGCCCTGCTCTTGTTCTCAGCCCCAGCCAGCCCTGTTCTTGTTCTCAGCCCCAGCCAACCCTGTTCTTGTTATCAGCCCCAGCCAGCCCTGTTCTTGTTCTCAGCCCCAGCCAGCCAGGTTCTTGTTCTCAGCCCCAGCCAGCCCTGTTATTGTTCTCAGTCCGAGCCAGCCCTGTTCTTGTTCTCATCCCCAGCCAGCCCTGTTCTTGTTCTCAGTCCCAGCCAGCCCTGTTATTGTTCTCAGTCCCAGCCAGCCCTGTTCTTGTTCTCATCCCCAGCCAGCCCTGTTATTGTTCTCAGTCCCAGACAGCCCTGTTCTTGCTCTCATCCCCAGCCAGCCCTGCTCCTGCTCTCATCCCCAGCCAGCCCTGTTCTTGCTCTCATCCCCAGCCAGCCCTGTTCTTGTTCTCAGCCCCAGCCAGCCCTGTTCTTGCTCTCATCCCCAGCCAGCCCTGCTCTTGTTCTCATCCCCAGCCAGCCCTGTTCTTGTTCTCAGCCCCAGCCAGCCCTGTTCTTGCTCTCATCCCCAGCCAGCCCTGCTCTTGCTCTCATCCCCAGCCAGCCCTGTTATTGTTCTCAGCCCCAGCCAGCCCTGTTCTTGTTCTCATCCCCAGCCAGCCCTGTTCTTGTTCTCAGTCCCAGCCAGCCCTGTTATTGTTCTCAGTCCCAGCCAGCCCTGTTCTTGCTCTCATCCCCAGCCAGCCCTGTTCTTGTTCTCAGTCCCAGCCAGCCCTGTTATTGTTCTCAGTCCCAGCCAGCCCTGTTCTTGCTCTCATCCCCAGCCAGCCCTGTTCTTGTTCTCAGTCCCAGCTAGCCCTGTTATGGTTCTCAGTCCCAGCCAGCCCTGTTCTTGCTCTCATCCCCAGCCAGCCCTGCTCTATTTACATGTAATTGGTAATGATAGTGCTCCAGGTGCCATTTTGGATGATTGATAATATAGTACTCCTCTTAATGAAGCAGACAGGGTGCAAAGTCCTCTCTCTTTTTCCTTCTCTGTCTCACACTCTGTCTAGCTCACTCTCTCTCTAGCTCTCTCTCTCTGTTTCACTCTATGTCTCTGTCTCTCTCTCTGTCTCTCTCTCTGTCTCTCTCTCTCTGTCTCTCTCTCTGTCTCTCTGTGTGCAGGCCTATAAACTGCTCCTCTCCTCAGAGGGTACTCACCCTCTGCCCGGCCGAGAACTACCCGCTGACGAGGCGCTGTGGCTGAGGCAATTTGTCCAACATGAATAGCTTCTCCTGGGAGTGTGTTTAAGTGTTAAATGAACTCAATACTAATCCTCCACAGCGCTGGGGCACTAGTCAAAAATGGCACCCTATTCTCTATATAGCACACAATGGGTCCAGGTCAACAGTAGTGCCCTATATAGGGAATAACATGCCATTTGGGATGCACTGAGCAGCAGCAGTAGCAGCCATTTGAAGACTGTTTATGTAAATTCAAGGTGATGTGATTTGTCTCTCGGCGCTGGTTTACCGTCCATTTCTCATCTCCCCTGGGGACAGACTGTTACAGTCACTCCAGTTCTCCCCATTCCCCACACCACCTCCCCTCCAGCCCTCCAGACCCAACGGGAGTATGAACAGGCATACAAACGGATGGGAGTACAGGTCTGAATACATTGGAATACATATAGAGAATCCACACAGAAATATCACAGTAATGATGCCAGTTATCCTCCTCTCTGTGTCTCTTTCTGGACCATTCTCTTTCCCACGCTGGTAGGCCTCCACAGCAGACACTCCATAGCAGACACTCACTCTTTATCAAACCTGTGGTTTATGTAGTGTGTGTGTGTGTGTGTGTGTTTTGTAGTAAAGATATTGGAAGTGTTCCAGTGCTAACAGTAGGGGGCAGCAGGAAGCTATGGCGGCATCCATAGTTTGCTTTCTCTCCTCCTCTCTCTCTCTCTCTCTCTCTCTCTCTCTCTCTCTCTCTCTCTCTCTCTCTCTCTCTCTCTCTCTCTCTCTCTCTCTCTCTCTCTCTCTCTCTATGTCTCCCTCTCCCTCTCTTTTTCTCTCACAAACAGGATTGTGGTGTGCCTGCCCTCCAGACATCTGGCTGGTTGTAAAGAAAACCGGATAAATAACAACAAAGGCTGAATGACATGTAACAGAATTTATGCTCCGTGGAGACACATATTCCCTGTTATGATATTACAGTCCTTTTATTGGTGGCTGCTTCCTAAATGGCCCTGGTCAAAAGTTGTGTACTATATAGGAATTAGGGTGCCATTTAGGACGCAGCTGGTAAATTTATGTCGCTTTGCATCAGCGGTTATGTTAAAGAGCACTTGTGTTTTTCTCTGAAAGCTATTTGTTAAATAAAAAGCAGAGGATAGAGAAGGGTAGGGAGAGATAGAGAATAGAGCAGAGAGAGGAGAGGAGGGGAAGGGATGGAAGTGAGAAAAGATAGAAAACATTGGGAGAGAGGGATAGACAAAGTGAGAGAGAGGGGGAGAGACAGTGACAAACAGTAAGAGTTTGGGTCATTAGTTAATACAGGTGGCAGTGTGAAGGGAACCGATTCACCCCCAGACTGGAACACCACTCACCCCCTGGAGGGAGGAGGAGGAGGGAGGGGAAGGAGGAGGAGGAGAGGGATGAGGAGTATGGGCTGGGCTGGGTTCTGTATGGTAGAGGGTGACATGGTGTATTTCAGATGCTGGTGTTTCTTTCATTGTGATTTCTGTGCTGTACCGTTGCCCACCCATACAGGAGGCTGTGCTGGGCTCTGTCAGGGGCAGAGGATGACAGCTGGCACTCTCTACCCCCCTGACGATCACAGTGTGCTTGTGTCTGTTGGAGACCGGCCTCGTGTTGCCCGCATACCCCGGCCTTCCCCATGCTGCCCAGGTCCCCCTACTACCCCCCCACTCTGCCCACTCCACCCCGCTCCCCTGCACAGCAACAACACACACACAAGCACACGCACACACATTACCGCTGCCCACACACTCACAAACACACTGATCCCCCTCCCTGCCACACACACACGCAGGCACACACACACACAGGAGCCCGATACCCTGCTCCCTCAGATCCTCACGCTGCATATGGGCCTGACCAACCGTAGCCAACCATGGAAACCTGCCATACCAAATTAGAGGCAGTCGCCAGCTGGGCCCCCGGCCCCCAACCGACTTGTGTGTGTCTGTGTGTGTATGTCTGTGTATGATGTATGTCTGCGTGTGTGTGTGTGTGTGTGGAGTTGTTTGTATGGGTGTGTGTGTGGCTACGGATGGGGGTCGACACGGGTTGTGTGTTTCATCGATGCACCGGGGACGCCGTGCCCATCAGCGTAGAGTGATTGCGGGTGCGAGAGGGCCTGATTGTTGGAAGGCTGGAGCGTGAAGCCATTGGAGAGAGTGGGGGAGAGAGGGAAAATGGAGGGGAGGTATAAAGGGAGAGAAGGAGAAAGGAGAAAATGAGAGGGAGAGAAAGAGAGAGGGAAAGGAAGGTAGAGGGAGAGGTAGAAAGGGATAAAGGTAGGAGAGAAAGAGGTAGAAAGAGAGAGGGGTGAGAGGGAGAGAGAAGGGAGAGAAAGAGAGACATTGCATAGTATGTGTGTGTGATGTGCACACACGTCTTCCATTATATGCATAATGTGACTGATTTATAGAGCATACCTGTATATCTGTATATACCTCTATTTCTGAATTTCTGAATTATGTCTTAATTTCTTTATAACAATTAGATTTGTGTGTATTGTTTTGTGTTGTTAGGTATAATGCACTGTTGGAGCTAGAAGCATAAGCATTTCGCTGCACCTGCAAAGTATGTGTATGCGACCAATACAATTTTGATTTGATTTGATATGACTGTTCAGAATATGACGTATGTTTGGTCTCTGACTGTCTCCTATCATGTCAGCTTTTATCCTTCTGACATCACTCATCACCCATCAGTCAGTCACACAGAGCATGACATCGCCATGGTGACAGCAGTGACCAGGCAGAGAATGAGCATTCTAGAACTCATCTCTCCTCATCTCACAATACAGTGTTAGCTGATAATGTTAACTTTGCAAGCTACCAGTATAAACTCTGTACAGTTGGCTAAACATAGTGGTAAACAGACCTAATGTACTTTTTTTCTCCAGGCCTTCCTAGCGAAGTTGGCTAACATTATCCCGTTTTCAACATTGTTTTTAAAAGTGTTGAATCATGATTACTGCTGACAGACATGATAGGCTACATTGATTGATGAACCACGTCAAATTGGCTAGCTAACGTTGGCTAATAACAGATCACATCAATATGGCTAGTTAACAAGCTAACTTTCAGGGGATAAACTAGATGGATATATCAAAATATTGTTTGATTTGCTTGCCATCTACAGTGCCTTGCAAATGTATTCATCCTCCTTGGTGTTTTTCCTATTTTGTTGCATTACAACCTGTAATTTAAATGGATTTTTATTTGGATTTCATGTAAATGACATACACAAAATAGTCAAAATTGGTGAAGTGAAATGAAAAAAATAACTAATGGAAAAGTGGTGCGTGCATATGTATTCACCCCTTTTCTATAAAGCCCCTAAATAAGATCTTGTGCAACCAATTACCTTCAGAAGTCACATAATTAGTTAAATAAAGTGCACCTGTGTGCAATCTAAGTGTCACATGATCTGTCACATGATCTCAGTATATATACACCTGTTCTGAAAGACCCCAGAGTCTGCAACACCACTAAGCAAGGGCCACCACCAAGCAAGCGGCACTATGAAGACCAAGGAGCGCTCCAAACAGGTCAGGGCCAAAGTTAATATAAAAAAAGTTAAAGAATATGGCACCACAACAAACCTGCCAAGAGAGGGCCACCCACCAAAACTCACAGACCAGGCAATGAGGGCATTAATCAGAGAGGCAACAAAGAGACCAAAGATAACCCTGAAGGAGCTGCAAAGCTCCACAGCGGAGATTGGAGTATCTGTCCATAGGACCACTTTAAGCCATACACTCCACAGAGCTGGGATTTACTGGAGTGTGGCCCGAAAAAAATAAGCAAACATGTTTGGTGTTTGCCAAAAGGCATGTGGGAGACTCCCCAAACATATGGAAGAAGGTACTCTGGTCAGATGAGACTAAAATTGAGCTTTTTGGCCATCAAGGAAAATGCTCTGTCTGGCGCAAACCCAACACCTCTCATCCCCCCGAAGACCCCATCCCCACAGTGAAGCATGGTGGTGGCACCATATTGCTGTGGGATGTTTTATCGCAGGGACTGGAAAACTGGTCAGAATTGAAGGAATGATGGATGGCGCTAATCACAGGGAAATTCTTGAGGAAAACCTGTGTCAGTCTTCCAGAGATTTGAGACTGGGACGGAGGTTCACCTTCCAGCAGGAAAATGACCCTAAGCATACTGCTAAAGCAACACTTGAGTGGTTTAAGAGGAAACATTTAATTGTATTGGAATGGCCTAGTAAAAGCCCAGACCTCAATCCAATTGAGAATCTGTGGTAGGACTTAAAGATTGCTGTACACCAGCAGAACCCATCCAACTTGAACACTCAAGTTTTAAAGTTTTTTGACTTATTAGTTACTTGCTGTATAACTCTGATGATAGAGCTATACAGTTACTTGCTGTATAACTCTGATGACAGAGCTAAACAGTTACTTGCTGTATAACTCTGATGATAGAGCTAAACAGTTACTTGCTGTGTAACTCTGATGACAGAGCTAAACAGTTACTTGCTGTATAACTCTGATGACAGAGCTAAACAGTTACTTGCTGTATAACTCTGATGACAGAGCTAAACAGTTACTTGCTGTGTAACTCTGATGACAGAGCTAAACAGTTACTTGCTGTGTAACTCTGATGATAGAGCTAAACAGTTACTTGCTGTATAACTCTGATGACAGAGCTAAACAGTTACTTGCTGTGTAACTCTGATGATAGAGCTAAACAGTTACTTGCTGTATAACTCTGATGATAGAGCTAAACAGTTACTTGCTGTATAACTCTGATGATAGAGCTAAACAGTTACTTGCTGTATAACTCTGATGATAGAGCTAAACAGTTACTTGCTGTATAACTCTGATGATAGAGCTAAACAGTTACTTGCTGTATAACTCTGATGATAGAGCTAAACAGTTACTTGCTGTATAACTCTGATGATAGAGCTAAACAGTTACTTGCTGTATAACTCTGATGATAGAGCTAAACAGTTACTTGCTGTATAACTCTGATGACATAGCTAAACAGTTACTTGCTGTATAACTCTGATGATAGAGCTAAATGTGGAATCATCTGAAATGTGTAGTTCTGACTACGCTCTTCAAGAGGTGATGATATTACAACCAAATAGTTATAACATTTATTTAACAATCAGTTGAAAACGGCACGTACATGTAGTTGCCAGTGGTTTAGCGGAGCTGGAGTCTCCTTGCCCCCGAGTAGCCAAATCGAACGCTCTGCACCGTATTGTGACGTTTTATTGATAACAAACTATACAATGTTTCTTTCATGAAACAATCCAAAGCGGTCAAGTCAAACCATAACTCTTATATTGCATCCAAACATACAGCTCTGAGTTAGACAAGGTTACCATTGACTCAATAATGCAATCACTTCAACATTATTTTTGTAGTTAGCTGGAGTAGGAGAGTTATCCTTGCATTATAATGTGGATGTCTTCTCACTTGGACATGACTCTTTCTTTACTGATTCCTTCTCTCTCTCTCTCTCTCTCTCTCTCTCTCTCTCTCTCTCTCTCTCTCTCTCTCTCTCTCTCTCTCTCTCTCTCTCTCTCTCTCTCTCTCTCTCTCTTTTTCTCTCTCTCTCGTTTTTCTTGCATGAGAATGTGTGAAGGCTTTTAGTTCATTTGGACTGCAGTATCTGACAGTTTTTATACTTTCCCCTCCGGCTTGGTCAAACTGAAGGACTAACAGAGAGAGGGTTATTATACTTGGGCACTAAAAAGGCCGCATGCGGGGTTGTAAAAAGGCCACCCAGGAAACCTGTGATGATGAGCGTTTTAAACATCATCTGAAAAAACCTCTCACTGCCTCATTGTGAATCCAATTAAAATGTCAAGCCTGGCACTGACTCTCCTCTATACCCTGACTTTGGGAAGAAACTTCTCTGTCTGGAAGGAGCCCTTTGATTCATTCCAGTTGTTAATATGAAATAGAATTTCTCTGGACATTAGAGAACAGAGGGGAACAGAGGAGTGAAGAGAGGGATGAAATGAATGAAGAGATAATTATGCCCCAGATCCAATGAAGTTGTAATCTTTAAACGATAATGAGGATGCAATGGAAATGATTAAAGGCCGCTCTGAAGGTGAACTAGCAAAGGCACATACACACAGACATGCTGTGAATTATGTTGTATATTTTGAAACATATTACATGTAAATTGACTCACCTCAACAGTTAAAATGGTCTGTTAGAGTATATGTCAAAATAGTGAAGTTCAACTATTGTAGTAATATGTAATCTCGGTTTACGAATATGTAATGAGATACCTTTGTGAGAGCAACTATGCTCAGAGTCTAGAGTGGGTCAGGAGAAACACGCTGTTACCATCACAAAGCCATATCTTACCGAGTGCAACTGATTCGCTAAACATGCTCAACTTTCTTTTGTTGTCCTCCCTCAGATCTTCTATTCTCCATCCCTCCATCCTTATATCACCCCTGTTTCTGGTCATCTATCATTTGAGTGAGTGATTGGATCAGTGGAGGCTGGATTCTATTTGGAGCAGTGCCAGACAGGACAGAGGGCTGTTTTGTGTTGGTGGCAGACACTGACAAGTGTGTGTGTGTGTGTGTGTGTGTGTGTGTGTGTGTGTGTGTGTGTGCATGCGTGTGTGTGAGAGAGAATGTGTGTGTGCATGTGTGTGTGTGTCAGACAGACAGACAGACAGTGACGGCTGCATGCCAGAACTCATGACAGGGCCGACTCCACCCCTCTCCCCTGGGATATGTGGTGGGTTTGAAGGGCTGACCCTTTTGTCGGATGGTCCTTTTTTTGTTGCCTATTCTAGATGGTCCCTGACATGGCTTGTTTTAAGCACTGGGATAAGGCAGTAATTGATTTCTTTCTGCCCCTCCTCCTGATCCCCTCTCTCTCTCTCTCTCTCTCTCTCTCACTCTCTCTCTCTCTCTCTCTCTCTCTCTCTCTCTCTCTCTCTCTCTCTCTCTCTCTGCTCTCTTTCTTGCTCTCTCTCGCTCTCTTTCTTTCTCTCTCTCTTGCTCTCTTTCTTGCTCTCTCTCTCTCTCTCTCTCTCTCTCTCTCTCTCTCTCTCTCTCTCTCTCTTTATTTCTTGCTCTCTCTCTCGCTCTTTCTTTCTCTCTCTCGCTCTCTTTCTTGCTCTCTCTCTCTCTCTTTCTTGCTCTCTTTCTTGCTCTCTCTCTCTCTCTCTCTCTCTCTCTCTCTCTCTCTCTCTCTCTCTCTCTCTCTCTCTCTCTCTCTCTCTCTCTTCTTTCTTGCTCTCTCTCTCGCTCTTTCTTTCTCTCTCTCGCTCTCTTTCTTGCTCTCTCTCTCTCTCTTTCTTGCTCTCTCTCTCTCTCTCTCTCTCTCTCAATTCAATTCAATTCAATTTGCTTTATTGGCATGACGTAACAATGTACATATTGCCAAAGCTTACATTTGATATTTATAATATGAACATAATTAATAATCAAAATTGTCAACAGGACAACAGTAACAACAATAACCACATTGAACAACAACAATAAGCATATAGTAGAAGACATGTGCAGGTTGATTGGTCTGTCAGACACTGTCCCTCATCTTATGGCAGGCAGCAATGTAGTGCGCTGCCAACCCACAGCTTTCTGCTTCTTCCCCCAACAGGATGGGAAGCCTACTCTCATCAGAGAGGTCTTTGAAACCTTGAATATGGGTTTCAAATTTGGGGAAATGACACTCTCTAATTGTTTTATATTTTTGACATGTTGTCAGGAAATGCAGCTCTGTCTCAGGTTCTGCTGTGGTGCAGTGGTTGCACAGCCTTTCCTCTACAGGGAGCCAGGTTTTCCTGTGTCTACCCTTCTCAATGGCAAGGCTGTGCTCACTGAGCCTGTACTTTGTCAAGGTTTTTCTAAGGTTTTGATCAGTAACCATGGTCAAATAGTTTGCCACGGTGTACTGTCGATTTAGGGCCAGATAGCACTGCATTTTGCTTTGTGCTTGTGCTTGTGTTTCCCAATGAGCAATGTAGTTTTGTTTTGATTGTGATGTAATTTGTTTTATTCTGATTGATTGGATGTTCTGGTCCTGAGGCTTCAGTGTGTTAGTAGAACAGGTTTGTGAACTCAGCCCCAGGACCAGCTGGATGAGGGGACTCTTTTCTTTGCTCAGCTCTTGGCATTGCAGGGCTTGGTAATGATATGAGAGGGGTCACTGTATTTTAGATGTTTCCAAAACTTAATTGCTCTTTTTTGAGTTTTTATTATTAGTGGATATTGGCCTAATTCTGCCCTGCATGCATTGTTTGTAGTTTTCCTCTGGACATGTAGGAGAATCTTACAGAACTCTGCATGCAGGGTTTCAATGGGGTGTTTGTCCCATTGGGTGAAATCTTGTTTTGCAAGTGGACCCCACACCTCGCTGCCATAAAGTGCAATTGGTTCAATGACACATTCAATAAGTTTTAGCCAAATTTTAATAGGTATTTCAATTTGAATCGCTCTCTCTCTCTCTCTTTCTTGCTCTCTCTCTCTCTTTCTTTCGTTCTCTCTCTCGCTCTCTTTCTTGCTCTCTCACTCGCTGGCTTCCTGCATCTCTCTGTCCTCATCCCTCCGTCCTCAGGGAAACAGATGAATGAAAAGAGGGAGCTAGAAAAATAAAAGAGCGAGAGAGAGCGACGAAGAAGTTTATCGCCAGCAGTCTGGGGTCTGACTGACGGTCAAAGGCTGCATTACCAGAGCCTAATGGAAGTCTGGAATGTGGTGGTTATCAGGAGAATTGGCTTCTGAGAGGATGGTCATATATATTAGGAGGAGAGAGGACACACACACAGTAGGGATGGACGACATTGAGGCAACTAGACATGGTGAGATGGACTGTTTCTCTAGTGAAGGAATATATTAACAGATTGATATATAAACTGATAAATGAGGAAGGGGATAGACTGAGAAACTGATTCTGCCTCTGAAATGAAGTTTGCATCACTGCTCTTTTTACTACTAATACACAGTAACATTTCCAGTGTAATAAAAAAAAAAATATATACAACAGAGTGTTAAATCAACACGAAGTGTGGAATCTGTGAATCCATATACAGTACACTCCGGAACAGTGTTAAATTAACACACTGTAGAGTGTAAAGCCTTATTCAAATATTTCCCAGAGTGCGTTGCCTTTCAAGTAAATTGTAAATTGAGTTTACCACCCATGACTGTATTTGTTAGTGACATAGACATGGTTGTTGCATTCATCCATTTTCGGTCCTGTGGACTTCACCAAGTGAGATTTTAAACGCATATGTTATCATGAAAGAAATTATTTTCTCTTATTTTCTCCACACAATACCATTTCGTAAGGCCTTATTTTGAGGACCTACTGTCTTACCCTAATACAGGGGCCTGAAACTCATACACATCACTTTGAACCAAAACCACGCCGATCATTATCATATTTCCCAGCATGCTCTATTGCAGGTTGATTGGTAGAATTGTTTGTTTCAATATCTATGTTTGTGCATGTACATGTTATTGACTGATTAATTAATTAATCTTATGTTACTAAAATATAAATTTCAAACATTTTCTAAACTTATCAAATATTTTACTTGGATTTCTTGCACCTGTTCCCGAAATGGTTTTTCCAGTTTAAATCCTTTAGGTAGTCTCATAGCTCTCATGCTATAGGTAGTCTCATAGTCTTCAAAACTCTGGCAGTAATGGGGAATACAGATTGTGGGTGATATACAGATTGTTAAATATCCCCACACAGGCTGAATTCCAATATGGATTACACATGACCTTGCAAGCCGGCATAATGTGACTGGCAGAACTGATGTGGCATGCAAACCATGAGTTTCAGGCCATTGTATCACACTCTCAGAAAAAAAGGTTCAGATTCTTCCTAAAGGGGTACAAACACTTGTCACTGTAGTTGTACCCAGTAAGGACATCCTTTGTACCTTTAGATATAAGTGCATAATTGTACCCCAGTTCATACCTCAGGCCACATCAGGCCTGCAAGTAGGGTTGCAAACCAGCATACAAGGGGGGACAAGTGATTACACAAACCTGCATTATCTGACCTGCAGGTAAAGTAGGGTTGCAAAATTCTGGTAACTTTCCCCATATTCCCAGATTTAAAAAAAATCTAGATTTAAAAGAAACTTCTAACCAGGATTTCTGTAAAACCTGGGAATTGGGGGAAGTTACCAGAATATTTCAACCCTACTTTACCTGCAGGTCAGATTATGCTGGTTTGCAAAGTGATGTGTAATTCCCATTGGAATCCAGCCAGAGTTAGGATACAGTTGGAATTAGTATTCACCTGCAACCTGCATTCAGAACGAGTGCCAGGGGTAGGAACATTGTGAGGAGACTACTAAAGGCATTTCAACTGGATCAAACTAACTCATTCGATTATTTTTGAAATATCGATGTTATTTATCTTTGTCTAGCATAAGATTAATCAATCAACGTACATGCGCAAACATATATATTGACATTTATTTTTATAATAACATATTCACTTAGGAGCTCACTTGGTGAAGTCCACAGGACCAAAAATGTATGAATGCAACAAGCATGTCTCTGTCACAAACAAATACAGTCATGGGTGATAACTCTACAATTTACTCAAAAGGCAAGGCACTCTGGGAAACATTTGAATAAGGCTTTACACTAAGCAGTGTGTTAATTTAACACTGTTCCATTGTCTACATGGATCCACAGACTGTGTTATTGGATTTTTTTACACTGAAAGATGTGCTGTGTAGGAAAGAAGTTTTCCTGAAATGTGTCTGTTTGTTTACCTAATTTGTTTTCAGGCTTTAGTCAGTCTTTCTCTTTATGAGGCTTCCACATGAAAGACAACATCCTGTAAAAAGGAGAGGTTGAACAAACAGACATCTGAAACCTTTGCCACAATAATAACACTGCATTACTGCCAATTACTGCCCCCTCTCTCTCGCTCTCTTTCTCTCTCTCTCTCTCTCTCTCTCAATTCAATTTAATTTAATTTAATTCAATTCAATTTAAGGGCTTTATTGGCATGGAAAACATATGTTAACATTGCCAAAGCAAGTGAAGTAGATAATAAACAAAAGTTACATAAACAATAACAATTTACAGTAAACATTACACTCACAGAAGTTCCAAAAGAATAAAGACATTTCAAATGTCATATTAGTTATATATACAGTGTTGTAACAATGAGCAAATAGTTAAAGTACAAATGGGAAAATAAATGAACATAAATATGGGTTGTATTTACAATGGTGTTTGTTCTTCACTGGTTGCCCTTTTCTCATGGCAACAGGTCGCAAATCTTGTTGCTGTGATGGCACACTGTGGTATTTCACCCAATAGATATGGGAGTTTATCAACATTGGGTTTGTTTTTGAATTCTTAATGAATCTGTGTAATCTGAGGGAAATATGTGTCTCTAATATGATCATGCATTTGGCAGAAGGTTAGGAAGTGCAGCTCAGTTTCCACCTCATTTTGTGGGCAGTGTGCACATAGCCTGTCTCTTGAGAGCCAGGTCTGCCTTTCTCAATAGCAAGGCTATGCTCACTGAGTCTGTACATAATCAAAGCTTCCTTAAGTTTGGGTCAGTCACAGTGGTCAGATATTATGCCACTGTGTACTCTCTGTTTAGGGCCAAATAGCATTCTAGTTTGCCGTGTTTGTATTTGTGGTCCTGGCGACTGGACCTTTTTTGGAACACCATTATTTTTGTCTTACTGAGATTTACTGTCAGGGCACAGGTCTGACAGAATCTGTGCAGAAGATCTAGGTGCTGCTGTAGGCCCTCCTTGGTTGGTGACAGAAGCACCAGATCATCAGCAAACAGTAGACATTTGATTTCAGATTCTAGTAGGGTGAGGCCTGGTGCTGCAGACTGTTCTAGTGCCATTGCCAATTTGTTGATATATATGTTGAAGATTGTGGGGCTTACGCTGCATCCCTGTCTCACCTCTCTCTTTCTCTCTCCTTCTCTCTCTTTCTCACTCTCTCACTATCTCTCTCTCTCTCTCTCTCTCTCTCTCTCTCTCTCTCTCTCTCTCTCTCTCTCTCTCTCTCTCTCTCTCTCTCTCTCTCTCACACTCTCTCTCTCACTGTCTCTCACTCTCTCTCTCTCTCACTGTCTCTCACTCTCTCTCTTTCTCTCTCTCTCTCTCCCTCTCTCTCTCACTGAAAAATAAACAGAGGATTCATCATAATAGTGACCATGTGACTAGACTGTAATCAATATCAATCGCTGTAGTTGTCAGTGGTGACGAGAGGCTTTTAGTTCGGAGACAAGAGAGATGGGAGGCATGGCATGGACTGTGTGTGTGTGTGTGACTGTCTCCAGACGCTTTATCCTCTTCATTAATGTCATTGTCTGTTCTAATACAGACAGCTCCGCTCAATGACAACTCCGCTCCCAAACTTTCTAACCCAAGTTTTTCACCCTTCTCTCTCTCTCTCTCTCTCTCTCTCTCTCTCTCTCTCTCTCTCTCTCTCTCTCTCTCTCTCTCTAGATATATATAAATGATGAATGAACAAATGAGTCAATTAACAGTGAATACTTAAATGTCTCCCCCTGTGTGTTGCTGTGTCGTTGGCGTGTGAGGTGTTTTTGTGAAATTGCGTCATCTTACGGGAGAGGAGAGCAGTTGCTGGTCTGTAAAAAAGTGGTGTTTGGTGTAGCCTAATTATAATTGTCTCTGTCAGCTTTCTCCCATCATTAGCACCTCTCCAGGCTGTCACCAATTTGACAATGATGCTAAACTAATCAAAGTCAATGAATCATGTAATTATGCACCTTTAAAACCCTGTCTCCAATGTTACATTACATATCAATTGTTTGGCCATTTAGCAGACACTCTTATCCAAAACGACCTGCAATCAATGCATTCACCTGAGACTGTGTTGAGGGCTAAATTCAGAGACTGTAGTAGGGGCTGTCCACTCTACACAGCCTAGCCCAAGAGCTGTCCACTCTACTCAGCCTAGCCCAAGAGCTGTCCACACTAGACAGCCTAGCCCAAGAGCTGTCCACTCTACACAGTCTTGCCCAAGAGCTGTCCAATCTACTCAGCCTAGCCCAAGAGCTGTCCACTATACACAGCCTAGCCCAAGAGCTGTCCACTCTACACAGCCTAGCCCAAGAGCTAATCACTCTACTCAGCCTAGCCCAAGAGCTGTCCACTCTACACAGCCTAGCCCAAGAGCTGTCCACTCTACACAGCCTAGCCAAAGAGCTGTCCACTCTACACAGCCTAGCCCAAGTACTGTCCACTCTACACAGCCTAGCCCAAGTTCTGTCCACTCTACACAGTCTAGCACAAGTGCTGTCCACTCTACACAGTCTAGCCCATGTGCTGTCCACTCTACATAGCCTAGCCCAAGTGTTGTCCGCTCTACACAGCCTAGCCCAAGTGCTGTCCACTCAACTCAGCCTAGCCCAAGAGCTGTCCACTCTACACAGCCTAGCCCAAGAGCTGTCCAGTCTACACAGTCTAGCCCAAGAGCTGTCCACTCTACTCAGCCTAGCCCAAGAACTGTCCACTCTACACAGACTAGCCCAAGTGCTGTCCACTCTACATAGTTTAGCGAAAGAGCTGTCCACTCTACACAGCCTATGCCAAGAGCTGTCCACTCTACTCAGCCTAGCACAAGAGCTGTCCACTCTACTCAGTCTAGCCCAAGAGCTGTCCACTCTACACAGCCTAACCCAAGTGCTGTCCACTCCACACAGCCTAGCCCAAGTGATGTCCCTCTACACAGCCTATCCCAAGAGCTGTCCACTCTACTCAGCCTAGCCCAAGAGCTGTCCACTCTACTCAGCCTAGCCCAAGAGCTGTCCACTCTACATAGTCTAGCCCAAGTGTAGTCCACTCTACACAGTCTAGCCCAAGTGCTGTCCACTCTACACAGCCTAGCCCAAGTGCTGTCCACTCTACTCAGCCTAGCCCAATTGCTGTCCACTCTACACAGTCTAGCCCAAGTGCTGTCCACTCTACACAGCCTAGCCCAAGTGCTGTCCACTCTACACAGCCTAACCCAAGTGCTGTCCACTCCACACAGCCTAGCCCAAGTGCTGTCCTGTCTACACAGCCTAGCCCAAGTGCTGTCCACTCTACACAGCCTAGCCCAAGTGCTCAGAGATACCCAGTGTTGCTAATTGTACAGCCCCATGCACTCACACAGTAGAATGGATTGAGTGGGTCCGTTGGTGGAGGAATTAAATGTAGGAAATGTAAAATGTGCTACTGCTGCTGGTGGTGAACGTGTTTTTCCTGCACAGTGTCTAACCTACCTTGATGCTGCTGAATTTGTTAAGGAAATGTGATGGAGCATTAACATAGCCAGTGGGAGACGGCAGTAATGAATTCTGTTGGGAGGAATAGATGTGTGGGTGTGCGCACGAGCTTGTGTGTGTGTGTGTGTAAATAACTTTGCATTTCCCCTATTTATGAATGAATTAATAAATACATATGTACTTGAGGCTCTCACAATCAAATGACACATTCCGAGCCACACTCCAATACAGTACTGTCCTTATAACAATGACGGCTGGGTATTCCTTAAGGGTTGTGATCCATAGTGTAGCCGTAGTGTAGTGGTTTTTATTAGACTTGTATTTATTTATTGAACCTTTATTTAACTAGGCAAGTCAGTTAAGAACAATTTCTTATTTACAGCGACGGCCTATCAGAAGGCAAAAAGCCTCCTGCGGGGACAGGGGCTGGGATTTAAAAAATATATATATATAGGACAAAACACACATCACGACAATAGAGACACCACAACACTACATAAAGAGAGACCTAAGACAACAACATAGCATGGCAGCAACACATGAAAACACAGCATGGTAGCAACACAACATGACAACAACATGGTAGCAACACAACATGGCAGCAGCACAACATGGTAGCAGCACAATACATGGTACACACATTATTGGGCACAGACAACAGCACAAAGGGCAAGAAGGTAGAGCCAACAATACATCACACGAAGCAGCCACAACTGTCAGTAACAGTGTCAATTATTGAGTCTTTGAATGAAGAGATGGAGATAAAACGGTCCAGTTTGAGTGTTTTTTGCAGCTCGTTCCAGTCGCTAGCTGCAGCAAACAGAAAAGAGGAGTGACCCAGGGATATGTGTGCTTTGGGGACCTTTAACAGAATGTGACTGGCAGAACGGGTGTTGTATGTGGAGAATGAGGGCTGCAGTAGGTATCTCAGATAGGGGGGAGTGAGGCCTAAGAAGGTTTTATAAATAATCATAGTATACCAGACATGGACAGTGAGAAGGAGGAGAAAGAACCATCTTGGACAGCAGGGTAATTTGAGAGCGAGAGGAGTGGAGAGAGGAGAGGATGGGAGGGAAGGAGAGGAAAGGAGAGGAGGGGAGGAAAAGAGACAACCTTAAATGTGTTTTACAGAACTAATGCTGTAGAGCATGATCACACAGACAAAGGAGATGATTGTGGACTACAGGAAAAGGAGGACCGAGCACGCCCCCATTCTCATCGACGGGGCTGTAGTGGAGCAGGTTGAGAGCTTCAAGTTCCTTGGCGTCCACATCACCAACAAACTAATATGGTCCAAGCACATCAAGACAGTTGTGAAGATGACAAAACCTCAGGAGACTGAAAAGATTTGGCATGGGTCCTCAGATCCTCAAAAGGTTTTACAGCTGCACCATCGAGAGCATCCTGACGGGTTGAATCACTGCCTGGTATGGCAACTGCTAAGCCTCCGATTGCAAGGCACTACAAAGGGTAGTGCGTATGGCCCAGTACATCACCGGGGCCAAGCTTCCTGCCATCCAGGAACTCTATACCAGGCGGTGTCAAAGGAAGGCCCTAAAAATTGTCAAAAACTCCAGCCACCCTAGTCATAAACTGTTCTCTCTGCTACCGGCAAGCGGTACTGGAGAGACAATTCTAGGTCCAAGAGGTTTCTAAACAGCTTCTACTCCCAAGCCATAAGACTCCTGAACAGCTAATCAAATGGCCACCCAGACTACTTGCACCCCCTACGCTGCAGCTACTCTCTCTTATTATCTATGCATAGCCACTTTAATAACCCTACCTGCATGTACATACTACCTCAATTACCTCAACACTGGCCCCCGCACATTGACACATTGACTCGGAACCGGTACCCCTGTATATAGCCCCGCTACTGTTATTTACTTCTTTAAATATTTGTTTTTCTTATCTCTCACTTTTTAAGAAATATTTTCTTAAAACTGCATTTTTGGTTAAGGGCTTGTAAGTAAGCATTTCACTGTAAGGTCTACACCTGTTGTATTCGTTGCATGTGACATACAATTTGATTTTATTTCGCTGCAATATGTGTAAAATGCAGAAAAATACAGTTATTAACTGTAATTAGAAGCCTTCTGTAAAAATGAATAACATACTGTATTTCTTTACAATAAAGTACTGTATTACCTATGTTGCTGTTTATTTACTGCAGCATACTGTAAATTATTGTGCATTGTGGGAACATTTTGTTGGTGGAGCTCTTAACATATGAGTGCCTTGTAAGAGGCTATATTTGTTGTACCTGTGAGTGAGAATGCTGTACCCCCCACAGAATACAGTAACATACTGTATTTTAAGAATTCTACAAAACCTTGCTGCCAGTAATTTACTAAAATTCACCACCCCACAGAATACAGCACCACATCACATTTTTGGAGTACCAAAAACCTTTTGAATACTAGTTGGTGCATGGTATTGTTGTTCTTGACTCATTAATATATTTTAAGGTGTGTTTTGTAAGAGGCTATATTTGTTGCACACTCCATACAGAGCCTCCAGTCTGCATACAGCAACTAGTAGAGAAAGGGTATACCTAGTCAGTTACATAACTGAATGGATTCAACCGAAATGTGTCTTCTGCTTTTAACCCAACCCCTCTGAATCAGAGAGGTCTGGGGAGCTGCCTTAATGAACAGCACTCTGGGGAACAGTTGTTGTTGGGGGTTAACTGCTTTGCTCATGGGCAGAACGGCAGATTTTTCAACCTTGCCGGCTCAGGTATTCAAACAAGCGACCTTTCGCTTACTGGCCCAATGCTTAACTGCTAGGCTACCTGCCATGTTCCCTAACAATTAAATATACAGTCGGAAAGTTACATACACCTTAGCCAAATACATTTAAACTCCGTTTTTCACAATTACTGACATTTAATCCTAGTAAACATTCGCTGTCTTAGGTCAATTAGGATCACCACTTTATTTTAAGAATGTGAAATGTCAGAATAATAGTAGAGAGAATGATTTACATCAGCTTTTATTTTTTTCCATCACATTCCCAGTGGTTCAGAAGTTTACATACACTCAATTAGTATTTGGTAGCATTGCCTTTAAATTGTTTAACTTGTGCCAAACGTTTCGGGTAGCCTTCCACAAGCTTCCCACGATAAGTTGGGTGAATTTTGGCCCATTCCTCCTGACAGAGCTGGTGTAACTAAGTCAGGTTTGTAGGCCTCCTTGCTAGCACGTGCTTTTTCAGATCTGCCCACAAATTTATAGGGTTGAGGTCAGGGCTTTGTGATGGCCACTCCAATACCTTGACTTTGTTGTCCTTAAGCCATTTCGCCACAACTTTGGAAGTATGCTTGGGGTCATTGTCCATTTGGAAGACCCATTTGTGACCAACCTTTAACTTCCTGACTGATGTCTTGAGATGTCGCTTCAATATATCCACATAATTTTCCTTCCTTTTCTGACCATAACGATGGTCATTATGGCCAAACAGTTCTATTTTTGTTTCATCAGACCAGAGGACATTTCCCCAAAAAGTATGATCTTTGTCCCCATGTGCAGTTGCAAACCGTAGTCTGGCTTTTTTATGGCGGTTTTGGAGCAGTGGCTTCCTTCCTTGCTGTCGATATAGGACTTGTTTTACTGTGGATATAGATACATTTGTACCTGTTTCCTCCAGCATCTTCACAAGGTCCTTTGCTTTTGTTCTGGGATTGATTTGCACATTTCCCACCAAAGTACGTTCAGCTCTAGGAGACAGAACACGTCTCCTTCCTGAGCAGTATCACGGCTGCGTGGTCCCATGGTGTTTATACTTGCGCACTATTGTTTGTACAGATTAACGTGGTACTTTCAGGCGTTTGTAAATTGCTCCCAATGATTAACCAGACTTGTGGAGGTCTACAATTGTTTTTCTGAGGTCTTGGCTGATTTCTTCTGATTTCCCAATGATGTCAAGCAAAGAGGCACTGAGTTTGAAGGAAGGCCTTGAAATGCATCCACAGGTACACCTCCAATTGACTCAAATTATGTCAACTAGCCTATCAGAAGCTTCTAAAGCCATGACATTATTTTCTGGTATTTTCCAAGCTGTTTAAAGGCACAGTCAACTTAGTGCATGTAAACTTCTGATCCACTGGAATTGGGATAGAGTGAATTATAAGTGAAATAATCTGTCTGTAAACAGTTGTTGGAAAAATGACTTGTGTCATGCACAAAGTAGATGTCCTAACCGACTTGCCAAAACTATAGTTTGTTAACAAGACATTTGTGGAGTGGTTGAAAAACGAGTTTTAATGACTCCAACATAAGTGAATGTACACTTCCGACTTCAACTGTACATAGTGGACAAATCAGAGTGACAGTGGATCTCACACCCTTAATGGTTGAATATTTAACCATTTCCATTTGATCTGTTTTGCCCAGTAATCACAGACAGTTTGGAAGCCTTTGTTTAGGCCTCTAAACGTGCAAGTGATATTGAACATCTAGCATTCAATAATATGTAGTACAGTCGAGGCTGGTGAGGGGAGGACGGCTCATAATAATGGCTGGAATAGAGCCAATGGATTTTTTAAAACATTTTTTAATTTTATTTTACCAGGTAGGCCAGTTGAGAACAAGTTCTCATTTACAGCTGCGACCTGGCCAAGATAAAGCAAAGCAGTGCGACTAAAACAACAACACAGAGTTACACAAGGGATAAACAAATCTACAGTCAATAGCACAATATAAAAATCTATGTACGGTGTGTGCAAATGTAGTAAGGTTAGGGAGGTAAGGCAATAAATAGGTCATAGTGGTGAAATAATTACAATTTAGCATTAACACTGGAGTGATAGATGTGCAGATGATAATGTGCAAGTAGATATACTGGGGTGCAAAAGAGCAAAACAATTTATAACAATATGGGGATGAGGTAGTTGGGTGGGCTATTTACAGATGGGCTGTGTACAGGTACAGTGATCGGTAAGCTGCTCTGACAGCTGATGCTTAAAGTTTGTGAGGGAGATATAAGTCTCCAGCTTCAGGGATTTTTGCAACTCGTTCCAGTCATTGGCAGCAGAGAACTGGAAGGAAAGGCGGCCAAAGGGGGTGTTGGCTTTGGGGATGACCAGTGATATATACAGTGAGGGAAAAAAGTATTTGATCCCCTGCTGATTTTGTACGTTTGCCCTTGTCTGAGTGTCACTAATAGGAGACAGCAACACAGTTACTCTTCATCCGTGTCTTATTTAAAGTATATTTGGGTTATTAGTTAAAAAAGCAGTCATCCTTTAAATCTTAATTTCTTATTGTGCTTTTTCTCAGGAAATCGGGTGATGATGATAAGAACAACCTTGTTATTGAACTACTAGACATAATTACAATGGAAGTTTGTGTTTGCCGGAGCTAAAAGCTTTGATCTATACAGTGAGGGAAAAAAGTATTTGATCCCCTGCTGGTTTTGTACGTTTGCCCACTGACAAGGAAATGATCAGTCTATAATTTTAATGGTAGGTTTATTTGAACAGTGAGAGACAGAATAACAACAAAAAAATCCAGAAAAACGTATGTGGAAAAAGTTATAAATGGATTTGCATTTTAATGAGGGAAATAAGTATTTGACCCCCTCTCAATCAGAAAGATTTCTGGCTCCCATGTATCTTTTCTACAGGTAACGAGCTAAGATTAGGAGCACACTCTTAAAGGGAGTGCTCCTAATCTCAGTTTGTTACCTGTAGAAAAGACACCTGTCCACAGAAGCAATCAATCAATCAGATTCTAAACTCTCCACCATGGCCAAGACCAAAGAGCTCTCCAAGGATGTCAGGGACAAGATTGTAGACCTACACAAGGCTGGAACGGGCTATAAGACCATCGCCAAGCAGCTTGGTGAGAATGTGACAACAGTTGGTGTGTTATTCGCAAATGGAAGAAACACAAAATAACTGTCAATCTCCCTCGGCCTGGGGCTCCATGCAAGATCTCACCTCGTGGAGTTGCAATGACCATGAGAACGGTGAGTAATCAGCCCAGAACAACACGGGAGGATCTTGTCAATGATCTCAAGGCAGCTGGGACCATAGTCACCAAGAAAACAATTGGTAACACACCATGCCGTGAAGGACTGAAATCCTGCAGCGCCCGCAAGGTCCCCCTGCTCAAGAAAGCACATATACATGCCCGTCTGAAGTTTGCCAATGAACATCTGAATGATTCAGAGGACATCTGGGTGAAAGTGTTGTGGTCAGATGAGACCAAAATGGAGCTCTTTGGCATAAACTCAACTTGCAGTTTTTGGAGGAGGAGGAATGCTGCCTATGACCCCAAGAACACCATGCCCACCGTCAAACATGGAGGTGGAAACATTATGCTTTGGGGGTGTTTTTCTGCTAAAGGGACAGGACAACTTCACCGCATCAAAGGGACGATGGACGGGGCCATGTACCATCAAATCTTGGGTGAGAACCTCCTTCCCTCAGCCAGGGCATTGAAAATGGGTCGTGGATGGGTATTCCAGCATGACAATGACCCAAAACACACGGCCAAGGCAACAAAGGAATGGCTCAAGAAGAAGCACATTAAGGTCCTGGAGTGGCCTAGCCAGTCTCCAGACCTTAATCCCATAGAAAATCTGTGGAGGGAGCTGAAGGTTCGAGTTGCCAAATGTCAGCCTCAAAACCTTAATGACTTGGAGAAGATCTGCAAAGAGGAGTGGGACAAAATCCCTCCTGAGATGTGTGCTAACCTGGTGGCCAACTGCAAGAAACGTCTTACCTCTGTGATTGCCAACAAGGGTTTTGCCACCAAGTACTAAGTCATGTTTTGCAGAGGGGTCAAATACTTAATTCCCTCATTAAAATGCAATTCCGTTTTTTTTTGTTGTTATTCTGTCTCACACTGTTCAAATAAACCTACCATTAAAATTATAGACTGATAATTTCTTTGTAAGTGGGCAAATGTACAAAATCAGCAGGGGATCAAATACTTTTTTCCCTCACTGTACCTGCTGGAGCACATGCTACGGGTGGGTGTTGCTATGATGACCAGTGAGCTGAGATATACCTAGCAACGACTTATAGATGACCTGGAGCCAGTGGGTTTGGCTACTAATATGTAGCGAGGGCCAGCCAACGAGAGCATACAGGTCACAGTGGTGGGTAGTATATGAGCTTTGGTAACAAAACGGATGGCACTGTGATAGACTACATCCAATTTGCTGAGTAGTGTTGGAGGCTATTTTGTAAATGACATCGCTGAAGTCAAGGATCGGTAGGACAGTCAGTTTTACGAGGGTATGTTTGGCAGCATGAGTGAAGGAGGCTTTGTTTCGAAATAGGAAGCTAATTCTAGATTTAATTTTGGATTGGAGATGCTTAATGTGAGTCTGGAAGGAGAGTTTACAGTCTAACCAGACACCTAGGTATTTGTAGTTTTCCACATATTCTAAGTCAGAACCGTCCTGAGTAGTGATGCTAGGTGGGCGGGCAGGTGCAGGCAGCAATCGGTTGAAGAGCATGCATTTAGTTTCACTAGCATTTAAGAGCAGTTGGAGGCCACGGAAAGAGTGTTGAATGGCACTGAAGCTCATTTGGAGGTTCGTTAACACAGTGTCCAAGGAAGGACCAGATGTATACAGAATGGTGTTGTCTGCGTATGTTAGGGTTGCGTAACTGGTGGCACAGAAGTCAGACGCAGGAGAGCAACACTTAGTACAAAACGTAGTTGTTTAATATGACCATAAAACGGTACAAAACAACACGAGAATAAATGGGCACAAAATACCCGGAGCGCACCAGTATACATAACGTGCAACAAAACGAACAATACAAACAATTCCGGACAAGGACATGTGGGAAACAGAGGGTTAAATACACGGCATGTAATGAATGGAATTGAAACCAGGTGTGTGGGAAGACAAGACAATACAAATGGAAAATGAAAAATGGATCGATGATGGCTAGAAGACCGGCGACGCCGTCCGCCGCCCGAACAAGGAGAGGCACCTACTTCGGCGGAAGTCGTGACAGCGTAGAGGTGGATCAGAGAATCACCAGCAGCAAGAGCGACATCATTGATATATACAGAGAAAAGAGTCGGCCCGAGAATTGAACCCTGTGGCTGATAGAGACTGCCAGAGGTCTGGACTGAGGTCTCAACAGTCCCTGATTTACAGAGTCAAAAGCCTTGGCCAGGTCGATGAAAACGTCTGCACAGTACTGTCTTTTATCTATGGCAGTTATGATATCAATGGCATCAAACCCATATAAACCATGTGTTTGATACCATTCCCCTCACTTCGCTCCAGCCATTACCACAAGCCTGAATGATTTGATATCTCTAGAGAAACGTCACGTTGGGCTGGAATTGAAATTGGAATTGAACCGACATCGGTCAAGTAGTTGTTTAATTAAACCCCCAAAAAACTAAATGTTGGTTAATCACTCTACACACACACACACACACACACACACACACACACACACACACACACACACACACACACACACACACACACACACACACACACACACACACACACACACACACACACACACACACACACACAGAGAAAAGGCCTTGGGTTCTTCCAACAGTACTTGGGTGTATCGGAAGACAACAAGGCCTTTTCTGTGTGTGTGTGTGTGTGTGTTTGTGTGTGTGTGTGTGCGTGTTTGAAGAAATCCAAAATGCAATCAAGGCTATCTGTCTCTGTGCTGCTAAGCCTGGATCTTCTTTGAGAAGATGTGTTATTTGGGAGACTAATGAATGATAAAGCTACATTTAATTCCTCCTGGCAGTATTGTCACACCAACCAACAATCACACCAACCGACTGTGATACACACGCACACACACACATGCACTTCAGCAATTCAGTCCCATTCAAAATCCTATTTTCCCTAACCCTAACCCGTACTCTTACCCTTACTCTCGGCCTTTCATGTTCTCTCACCCTCTCCAGACCGGTATGATGTACAATTAGAAACAGGGCAATAAGTTGCAATAGGCCAGTGCAACCCATGGTTTGGTACCAGCATTAACAGAAACCCTCTTAAACCTTACCCTAACCTTACCCCAAAACCTAACCTTAACCCTAACCCTAAACCTAAACCTGCAAGAAAGATGACTGGAAGTCTACAGGAACCGCTGTTCCCATAGACTTCCAGTCTTTGCGCTAACGCTAGTTAGCAACTTCCTTCTAACTGCACGCAGATACAGTTGAAGTCGGAAGTTTACATACAATTAGGTTGGAGTCATTAAAACTCGTTTTTCAACCATTCCACAAATTTCTTGTCAACAAACTATAGTTTTGGTAAGTCGGTTAGGACATCTACTTTGTGCATGACACAAGTAATTTTTCCAACTGTTTACAGACAGATTATTTCACTTATAATTCACTGTATCACAATTCCAGTCGGTCAGAAGTTTACATACACTGAGTTGACTGTGCCTTTAAACAGCTTGGAAAATTATGTCATGGCTTTAGAAGCTTCTGATAGGTTTACGTCATTTGAGTCAATTGGAGGTGCACCTGTGGATGTATTTCAAGGCCTACCTTCAAACTCAGTGCCTCTTTGCTTGACATCATTGGGAAATCAGAAGAAATCAGCCAAGACCTCAGAAAAACAATTGTAGACCTCCACAAGTCTGGTTAATCATTGGGAGCAATTTCAAAACACCTGAAGGTACCACGTTCATCTGTACAAACAATAGTGCGCAAGTATAAACACCATGGGACCACGCAGCCGCCATGCCACTCAGGAAGGAGACGCATTCTGTCTCCTAGAGATGAACGTACTTTGGTGCAAAACGTGCAAATCAATCCCAGAACAACAGCAAAGGACCTTGTGAAGATGCTGGAGGAAACAGGTACAAATGTATCTATATCCACAGTAAAACGAGTCCTATATCAACATAAACTGAAAGGCCGCTCAGCAAGGAAGAAGCCACTGCTCCAAAACCGCCATAGAAAAGCCAGACTGATTTGCAACTGCACATGGGGACAAAGATCATTCTTTTTGGAGAAATTGGTGTTGGTGTTTCGCAGTCTGATGGCCTTGAGATAGAAGCTGTTTTTCATTCTCTCGGTCCCAGCTTTGATGCACCAGTACTGACCTCGCCTTGTGGGTGGTAGCGGTGTGAATAGGCAGTGGCTCGGGTGGTTGATGTCCTTGATGATATTTTTTGCCTTCCTGTGACATTGGGTGTTGTAGGTGTCATGGAGGGCAGGTATTTTGCCCCCGGTGATGCGTTGTGCAGACCGCACCACCCTCTGGAGAGCCTTGTGGATGTGTGCAGTGCAGTTGCGTACCAGGCTGTATTACAGCTCGACAGGATGCCCTCGATTATGCATCTGAAAAAGTTTGCCAGGGTTTTGGGTGACAAGCCAAATTTCTTCAAATTTCTTCAGCCTCCTGAGATTGAAGAGGCACTGTTACGTCTTCTTCACCACACCGTCTGTGTGGGTGGACAATTTCAGTTTGTCTGTGATATGTACGCCAAGGAACTTAAAACTTTCCACCTTCTTCATTGCTGTCTCTTCGATGTGGCTAGGGGGGTGCTTCATCTGCTGTTTCCTGAAGTCCACGATCAGTAAACACCCCAGCCAGCTGGTCTGCGCATGCGCTGAGGACGCGGCTAGGGATGCCGTCTGGGCCAGCAGCCCTGCGAGGGTTAACATGTTTAAATGTTTTACTCAACTTGTTTCCAGTTGAAATAACTAAGGTTGGCTTGTTTCCAGTTGAAATAACTATGGTTGTGTTGTTTCCAGTTGAAATAACTAGGACTGGGTTTTTTCCAGTTGAAATAACTAGGGTTGGCTTGTTTCCAGTTGAAATAACAAGGGTTGTGTCGTTTACAGTTGAAATAACTACGGTTGGCTTGTTTCCAGCTGAAATAACTAGGGTTGTGTTGTTTCCAGTTTAAATAATGGGTTGTGTTGTTTAAAGTTGAATATCTAGTGGCTGGGTTGTTCCCAGTTGAAATAACTAGGGTTGTTTTGTTTACAGTTGAAATAACTAGGGTTGTGTCGTTTACAGTTGAAATAACTAGGGTTGTGTTGTTTACAGTTGAAATAACTATGGTTGGCTTGTTTCCAGTTGAAATAACTAGGGTTGTGTTGTTTACAGTTGAAATAACTACGGTTGGCTTGCTTCCAGTTGAAATAACTAGGGTTGTGTTGTTTCCAGTTGAAATAACTAGGACTGGGTTTTTTCCAGTTTAAATAACTAGGGTTGGCTTGTTTCCAGTTGAAATAACTAGGGTTGTGTCGTTTCCAGTTTAAATAACTAGGCTTGGCTTGTTTCCAGTTTAAATAATGGGTTGTGTTGTTTAAAGTTGAATATCTAGGGCTGGGTTGTTCCCAGTTGAAATAACTAGGGTTGTTTTGTTTACAATTGAAATAACTAGGGCTGGGTTGTTTCCAGTTGAAATAACTAGGGTTGACTTGTTTCCAGTTGAAATAGCTAGGGTTGTGTTGTTTACAGTTGAAATAACTACGGTTGGCTTGCTTCCAGTTGAAATAACTAGGGTTGCGTTGTTTCGAGTTGAAATAACTAGGGCTGGGTTGTTTCCAGTTGAAATAACTAGGGTTGCGTTATTTCCTGTTGAAATAACTAGGGCTGGGTTGTTTCCAGTTGAAATAACTAGGGCTGGGTTGTTTCCAGTTGAAATAACTAGGGTTGCGTTATTTCCTGTTGAAATAACTAGGGCTGGGTTGTTTCCAGTTGAAATAACTATGGTTGGGTTGTTTCCAGTTTAAATAACTAGAGTTGGGTTGTTTCCAGTTGAAATAACTAGGGTTGGGTTGTTTCCAGTTGAAATAACTAGATTTGGGTTGTTTCCAGTTGAAATAACTAGGGCTGTGTTGTTTCCAATTGAAATAACTAGGACTGGGTTGTTTCCAGTTGAAATAACTAGAGCTGGGTTGTTTCCAGTTGAAATAACTAGGGTTGACTTGTTTCCAGTTGAAATAACTAGGGTTGTGTCGTTTACAGTTTAAATAACTACGGTTGGCTTGCTTCCAGTTTAAATAACTAGGGTTGCATTGTTTCCAGTTGAAATAACTAGGGTTGCCTTGTTTCCAGTTGAAATAACTAGGGCTGGGTTGTTTCCAGTTGAAATAACTAGAGTTGGGCTGTTTCCAGTTCAAATAACTAGGGTTTGGTTGTTTCCAGTTGAAATAACTAGGGTTGTGTTGTTTACAGTTGAAATAACTAGGGTTGTGTTGTTCCCTCATAAAAGAAACACTGGTCTCAATGGTGAGTCCCTGATTAAATAAAGGTAAATGCATATCACAGTAAGTAACACTTTTCCACAAAGCAGCTATCAGCAAAGTCAGTGCTACTAAGAAAATACAATTGCGTATGTTAGTGCAAGAAAGGAAAAAAGTATTTGATCCCCTGCTGGTTTTGTACGTTTGCCCACTGACAAGGAAATGATCAGTCTATAATTTTAATGGTAGGTTTATTTGAACAGTGAGAGACAGAATAACAACAAAAAAATCCAGAAAAACGCATGTGAAAAATGTTATAAATTGATTTGCATTTTAATGAGGGAAATAAGTATTTGACCCCCTCTCAATCAGAAAGATTTCTGGCTCCCAGGTGTCTTTTATATCGGTAACGAGCTGAGATTAGGAGCAAACTCTTAAAGGGAGTGTGCTCCACAGAAGCAATCAATCAATCAAATTCCAAACTCTCCACCATGGCCAAGACCAAAGAGCTCTCCAACGATGTCAGGGACAAGATTGTAGACCTACACAAGGCTGGAATGGGCTACAAGACTATCGCCAAGCAGCTTGGTGAGAAGGTGACAACAGTTGGTGCGATTATTCGCAAATGGAAGAAACACAAAAGAACTGTCCCTCGGCCTGGGGCCCCATGCAAGATCTCACCTCGTGGAGTTGCAATGATCATGAGAACGGTAAGGAATCAGCCCAGAACAACACGGGAGGATCTTGTCAATGATCTCAAGGCAGCTGGGACCATAGTCACCAAGAAAACAATTGGTAACACACTACGCCGTGAAGGACTGAAATCCTGCAGCGCCCGCAAGGTCCCCCTGCTCAAGAAAGCACATATACATGCCCGTCTGAAGTTTGCCAATGAACATCTGAATGATTCAGAGGACAACTGGGTGAAAGTGTTGTGGTCAGATGAGACCAAAATGGAGCTCTTTGGCATCAACTCAACTCGCTATGTTTGGAGGAGGAGGAATGCTGCCTATGACCCCAAGAACACCATCCCCACCGTCAAACATGGAGGTGGAAACATTATGCTTTGGGGGTGTTTTTCTGCTAAAGGGACAGGACAACTTCACCGCATCAAAGGGACGATGGACGGGGCCATGTACCATCAAATCTTGGGTGAGAACCTCCTTCCCTCAGCCAGGGCATTGAAAATGGGTCGTGGATGGGTATTCCAGCATGACAATGACCCAAAACACACGGCCAAGGCAACAAAGGAGTGGCTCAAGAAGAAGCACATTAAGGTCCTGGAGTGGCCTAGCCAGTCTCCAGACCTTAATCCCATAGAAAGCCCTGGTCAAAGTAGTGCACTTTAAAGGGAATATAGTGCAATTTGGCAGGGGATCTTTCAGTTTATCTGCAGAACATGTTGAATGAAGAATCTCATTAAAAAGGTCAATGAATACTGCAACTATGTTCCATGCAGGATGTTCCATATTATAAGGAAGCTTTTTATTATGATGTGAGACATCCAGGATACAGCTGATGAAAACTAAACTTCAGCCTGTGTTTGCAGAGCTTAAATCATTTACCTCACGTAATGCTCTCTGTTCGGATGTGTACCAAATGGCACCTATTCCTTATATAGTGCATCATTTTTTTAAGGGAATAGGATGCCATTTGGGGCGCAGACGTGCTTTTAGTTTATCTACAGAACATGTTGAATGAAGTTCTTTATTATGATGTGAGACATCCAGGACAAAACTGGAGAAATTTTTGAATATGTGTTTGCAGAGCTTAAAGCATTGACCTTGCACGTAATGGGAAGACTATTTTCAGCTAGTGATGCTGTCTGTTTGTGTGCGTCCCAAAGAAAATGAAACATCAGAAGATTCCCAAAGTAAAGTTTTTTTTGACAAGACCAGGAAATTACTCCCGAGAAGAGACCTTTCTCAAATTTCTACCTCATGGAACTAAACCTTCAAAGCTTTTGTTCTCCACCAAATAGAGGTCAGATGTGCTACATGTCTTGTTCCACCTGACTACGTGAACTGGCATGTGGAGTACTCTCTGTTACTTCTGACTTTCTTTACATGTCATGAGGCGCAAGGTGCACTCTTTCAGTTTTTGTCCAGTTGTGTTAAATGACGAGTTAAATTTAGTACGACACTGTGGTCGATGTGATCTTTGAAGGACATCATCATTACAGAGATGGAGTTCTTATCTTCAACTTTGACTTCTGATAACAGTGAAGTTGTCAAAGAGCAGTCTTTCAAATAGAGCAATGTTCACCTCAACTCTCTGAAGAAGACTAAGAAGAAGAAGATGATGATGATCGGAAGGAAGATGTAAATAAAGCTGTGTTTTCCTTAACTTTCTGACACTGACTGCTTTTCCTTAGATGTCAACTAATGGAGAAGGGGTCAAAGAACACACTTCTCAAGAGAGCAGAGGTCCCCTCAACCCTGACAGAGACCTTTTACTCTTCACAGTTGATGTAGGCCCACTGTATTGTCGATTTCAGCAGGCCTAAATGTGTTTATTAATAATCAAACATTAACCAATGGAGCAGTTGTTTCTTCATCTCTAACAATCTAGTGTCTCAATCGGTATGGTGTTTATTAATCTGATAGGCTTCCTCAAGCGACTGATTTTCCAGTGCGTCACAAGATAACAGAGTGTTATAGTAAACGGTAGGCTATGTGAAGATTTAATCATGTTTGATAATCATACATTAGTCAGTTAGCAGGCGTCCCAAATGGCACCGTATTCCCTTTATAGTGCACTACTTTTGACCAGAGCCCTATAAAGGTAATAGGGTGCCATTTGTGACGTAGATCCATCATCCTTCTTTATACTCTGAAACACTGAGACACTGAGACACTAAATATGAATCTACTCTCCTTCCTGTTCCTCTCTTCCATTGAGGACTGGGGAACTGTTGACACAATGTACAGTGTGTGTGTGTGTGTTTGTGTGTGTAAACATAAGCAACTTTGCTTCCATTCTTTCTCTCTCTCACTCTCTCTCTCTCTCTCTCGCTCCACCCCCCTCTTCTCTCTCTCCCTCTCTACCCCCCTCTTCTCTCTCTCCCTCTCTACCCCTGCTCTCTCTCTCTATTTCGCTTCACACCCTCTCTCTCCCCGCCTCTTTCTCTCTCTCTCTCTATCTCCTCCCCTCTCACCAGTCCACCTCCCTCCCTCTACAGTGTCCCAGCTGTACTTGTGCTGTTTGGAACAACACAAACAAATGTAATTCCTGCTACAAAGCATAGCAGCCAAATCCCAGAGCTGGATAAGCTATTTTTATCTGAAGTTCGTTTGTCAATGAAAATGCATTGCCCCTCTCTTTCTCCCTCACACAAGAGGCAAGCAGAAGGAAGGCAGCAAAATGTAGGTGAACTAAGCAGAGATAATTCTAATTTGGATGAAAATTGATGCCATTCAGTATGGATCCCCTCTTCTTCAAAGGGCTGAATCACTAGGCTCACTTTGAAAAACGGAGAATAAATTGAAGATAAAAGCTGCCACTGGACCCAAGGTTGGATGCATTTGTTGTCTAAATAAAACAAAAGTAAATGTGTATTATGACAGCTTCTAATGACAGACAGAGAACTTGATCAACACCCAACGTCTCTCATTCTCCTGTCTCCTTTTCTTAATTGTCCCCCACAATGAAATCGGGGAGGGGTCTGTCCGTCCGTTAGTCAGACGCGATATCTCAGACAACACAGGCCCGATTTGGACGAAACTTGGGGGAATGATGCGTCTTGCCATAGAGATCCGGTATTTATAAAATAAAATTACGCTGATTGGCCCAAGGCGGGAGCTATAGTAATTACCTGATATTTGAGTCATGAGGAAGAGGTGAAGTGAGAGAGATTACTGGCCCCAAAATCTGTCTTCTTCAGAAGGTGGCGTTTTTCTAATTAGCATCAAAGTACACGTCATGCAAAACTACAAATCTAATTAAATCTAATTGTATTGGACACATACACATATTTAGCAGATGTTATTGCGGGTGTAGCGAAATGCTTGTGTTCCTAGCTCCAACAGTGCAATAATATCTAACAATTCACAACAATACACACCGATCTAAAAGTAAAATTATGGAATTAAGAAATATATCAATATGAGGATGAGCAATGTTGGAGTGGCATTGACTAAAATACAGTAGAATAGAATACAGTATATACATATGAAATGAGTAAAACAGTGTGTTAACATTATTAAAGTGACCAGTGTTCCATTATTAAAGTGACCAGTGATTCCATGTCTGTATATAGGGCAGAAGCCTCTAAGATGCAGGTTTGAGTAACCGGGCGGTAGCCGGCTAGTGATGGCTATTTAACATTCTAATGGCCTTGAGAAGCTGTTTTTCAGTCTCTTGGTCCCAGCTTTGATGCACCTGTACTGACATCATCTTCTGGATGATAGCGGGTGAACAGGCCGTGGCTCGGGTGGTTGATGTCCTTGATTATATTTTTGGCCTTCCTGTGACATCGGGTGCTGTAGGTGTCCTGGAGGGCAGGTAGTGTGCCCCCGGTGATGTATTTGGCAGACCGCATCCCCCTCTGGAAAGCCATGCGGTTGAGGGTAGTGCAGTTGCCATTCCAGGCGGTAATACAGCCCGACAGGATGCTCTCAATTGTGCAAGGGTCTTAGGGGCCAAGCCAAATTTCTTCAGCCTCCTGACGTTGAAGAGGCGCTGTTGCACACGATAACACTGTCTGTGTGGGTGGACCATTTCAGACCAGCAGTGTACTTGAAGCTTTACCTTCTCCACTGCAGTCCCTTCAATGTGGATAGGGGCGTGCTCCCTCTGCTTTCCTGAAGTCCACGATCAGCTCCTTTGTTTTGTTGACGTTGAGGGAGAGGTTATTTTCCTGGCACCACTCCACCAGGGCCCTCACCTCCTCCCTGTAGGCTGTCTTGTCATTGTTGGTAATCAGGCCTACTATGGTTGTGTCGTCTGCAAACTTGATGATTGTGTTGAAGGCGTGTGTGGCCACATAGTCATGGGTGAACAGGGAGTACAGGAGGGGGCTGAGCACGCACCCTTGTGGGGCCCCTGTGTTGAGGATCAGTGAAGTGGAGGAGTTGTTTCCTACCTTCACCACCTGGGGGCAGCCAGGAAGTCCAGGACTCAGTTGCACATGGTGGGTTTCAGACCCAGGGCCTCCAGCTTGATTATGAGCTTGGAGGGTATTTTGGTGTTGTAGGCTGAGCTATGGCCAATGGACATCATTCTTACATAGGTATTCCTCTTGTCCAGATGGGATAGGGCAGTGTGCAGTGCAATGGCGATTGCATCGTCTGTGGATCTATTGGGGCGGTAAGCAAATTGAAGTGGGTCTAGGGTGCCAGGTAAGGTAGAGGTGATATGATCCAAAACTAGCCTCTCAAAGCACTTCATGATGACAGAAGTGAGTGCTACGGGGCATTAGTCATTTATTTCAGTTATCTTTGCTTTCTTGGGTACAGGAGCAATGGTGGACATCTTGAAGAAAGTGGGGACAGCAGACTGGGATAGGGAGAGATTGAATATGTCTGTAAACACTCCAGTCAGCTGGTCCTGCGCATGCTCTGAGGATGCGGCTAGGGATTCTGTCTGAGCCGGCAGCCTTGCGAGTGTTAACACAATTAAATGTCTTACTCACGTCGGCCTTGTAGAACGAGAGCTCACAGTCCTTGGGAGCGGGCCGCGTCGATGGCACTGTGTTATCAACAAAGCTGGCGAAGAAGGTGTTTAACTTGTCTGTGAGAAAGACGTCTGTGTCCGCGACGTGGCTGGTTTTCCCTTTGTAATCCGTAATTGTCTGTGGACCCTGCCACATACGTTCGTGTCTGAGCCGTTGAATTGAAACTCCACTTTGTCTCTGTACTGACGTTTTGCCTGTTTGATTGCCTTGCACATTTTTTGTATTTAACCACATTCCGCTTTCAGTTCAGCGCGAATGCTTCCATCTATACACGGTTTCTGGTTAGGGTAGGTTTTAATAGTCACAGTGGGAACAACATCTCCTATACACTTCCTGATGAACTCAGTCACTGTGTCCGTGTATACCTAAATGTTATTCTCTGAGGCTACCCCGGAATGTATCCCAGTACGCGTGATCATAACAATCTTGAAGCATGAATTCCGATTGGTCAGAACAGTGTTGAATAGACCTTAGCACGGGTACTTCCTGTTTGAGTTTCTGCCTATAGGAAGGGAGGTGCAAAATGGAGTGGTAATCTGATTTGCCAAAGGGAGGGCAGGGGAGGGCCTTGTAGGCATCCCGGAAGAGAGAATAGCAGTGGTTGAGTGTTTTCCCAGCGCGAGTCAATGTGTTGGATGAACTTTGGTAGTGTTTTCCTCAAATTTGCTTTGTTAAAATCCCCAGCTACAATAAATGCGGCCTCAGGATCTGTGGTTTCAGTTTGCATAAAGTCCAGTGTAGTTCCTTGAGGGCCGTCATGGTAACTGTTACGACTTCCGGCGAAGTCGGTCCCTCTCCTTGTTCGGGCGGCGTTCGGCGGTCGACGTCACCGGTCTTCTAGCCATCGCCGATCTTCTTTCATGTTCCATTTGTTTTGTCTTGTTTTACACACCTGGTTTCAATTCCCCAATTATATGTTCATTATTTAACCCTCTGTTTTCCCCATGTTTGTTGTGCGTGATTGTTTTGTGTTTTTTGGTCCGTGTTTGTGGGCTTGGTTATTTCTCATTGTAATGAGTACGTGTTTTTTGAGTACAGTTACTTGTGGTACTCATCTCTGCTGTCCTGCGCCTGACTCCTCTGCACCAGCTACACCCAGACCATTAACAGTAACGGCTTGA
The DNA here is from genome assembly GCA_030435695.1 of Brachymystax lenok tsinlingensis. Lineage (NCBI taxonomy): Eukaryota > Metazoa > Chordata > Actinopteri > Salmoniformes > Salmonidae > Brachymystax > Brachymystax lenok. The sequence continues at coordinate 65,948,466 of CM059780.1, forward strand.
GGGGAAATATACACGGCTGGGACTATAACCGAAGATAATAATTTTGGCAGGTAATACGGTTGCCATTTGATCTAGGTCGTGTGAACAAAATCTCTGCAAGGTCCTGCACCTCATCTCTAGCTGACACCTTTGCTAACAGGTATTGTGTCAATTTAAAACTTGATCAAGACAGTTCACAGAATTGTCCATTTTAAGAAATGTAGCCTTATTTATTACTACATTTAGCTAACGTTAGATAGTTAATGCAGAGATTCTTACCTTTGCCTCAATTTGGCAGTCTGGTCCAGATCATAATTTAATTTGTAGTTCTTTATGATCGCCACATTATCAGCTAATTAGTAAATACAGTAAATACATATATTGATATGCGCCTGTATTATAACGATTGGAGCCATTTCCTTGTTTGACCTATTGACCTATACTCTATTGGCAACATTTTACAATCTTGTCTGGCATGACAATAAAAAAAGTAACCGCAGCAAACCCGTCTGCCATTCAAAAGCAGAAACGGTATCTATACTCACTGTAAAATTCACACAATTACACTGTAGCCTATTTAGTAACACTGTAAACATCACATGATTTTATTAGTTTCAGTGGGATTTTTTTTTAGGACATATAACAAGCAATGAGATCATATTAGAGTCTGTGATCGTATCTAGCTAATGTTACCCAATTGTGGTAAACAATGCAGAGGAGCAACCCCATGCTTCAGCCATGTAGCCACAATGCTGCATCAGACAGGTGATAACGGTTCAGCCATGTAGCCAATATGCTGCATCAGGCAGGTGATAATGCCTTAACCATGTAGCCACGATTCTGCATCAGACAGGCGATAATTCTTCAGCTATGTAACCATGATGCTGCATCATGCAGGGGATAATGCTTCAGCCATGTAGCCATGGTGCTGCATCAGGCAGGTGATAATGCCTTAGCCATGTAGCCACGATGCTGCATCAGGCAGGTGATGATGCTTCAGACATGCAGCCAATATGCTTCATCAGGCAGGTGATAATGCCTTAGCCATGTAGCCACGATGCTGCATCAGACAGGTGATCATGCTTCAGCCATGTAGCCACGATGCTGCTGCATCAGGCAGGTGATAATGCTGCATCAGGTAGTTGCTAATGCTTCAGCCTTGTAGCCACGATGCTGCTGCTTCGGGCAGGTGATAATGCTTCAGCCATGTAGCCATGATGCTGCTGCATCAGTCAGGTGAGAATTATTCAGCCATGTAGCCACGGTGCTGCTGCATCAGGCAGGGGATAATGCTGCATCAGGAAGGTGATCATGCTTCAGCCATGTATCCACAATGCTGCTGCATGAGGCAGGTGATAATGCTTCATCCATGTAGCCACGATGCTGCTGCATCAGGCAGGTGAGAATGATTCAGCCATGTAGCCACGGTGTTGCTGCATCAGGCAGGGGATAATGCTACATCAGGCACGTGATAATGCTTCAGCCATGTATCCACACTGATGCTGCATCAGGCAGCTGATAACGCTTCATCCATGTAGCCATGATGCTGCTGCATCAGGCAGGTGAGAATGATTCAGCCATGTAGCCACGGTGCTGCTGCATCAGGCAGGGGATAATGCTGCACCAGGCAGGTAATAATGATTCAGCCATGTATCCACAATGCTGCTGCTGCATCAGGCAGCTGATAACACTTCATCCATGTAGCCATGATGCTGCTGCATCAGGCAGGTGAGAATGCTTCAGCCATGTAGCCACGGTGCTGCATCAGGCAGGTGATAATGTTTATTGCGAAAATAGGATCATGTACAGGCCCTAAAGATTTTTCTTTTCATCATTATGTTATTGGGCTAATTTCCTGAGGGGAATATTACAATTAAACCGTTTTTTAATAGGCTACATGTCATCATTGAGAGGGTGGATGGTTTTATTTTGTTTTCCAAACAATCAGTGTAAATATCAGATTTTATGGTTGGCTATAATGTAAGGTACTTCCCTAGACTGCTAATGAAACACGAAATCACCCATGATTGAAATTCTGCATGTATGACTTGCTTTCCTGTGATCTTGGGCCGAGTCAGTAACTTTTTCATTCAGGCCAGTAGTCTAATTTACCTGAATGTCAAGACTGGCACCCGGGCTAACTGCCTTACATTTTTTAAGAAATGTATTTTCATTGTTAGACCGGCAACTTGAGTATCTGAGCAGCGTGCCGGGCGAATCTGTGCAAACACTTGCGAAATTGTGATTTGTCCAAATGATCAGTGACGTAAAATCATCACACCGGAACAAAGTTCCTCATTAGTTGTCATATCCCAGAATCTGTTGACATTGACAGACGCTATGATACCATGCACAGTCAATCAATCAATCAATCAAATGTATTTATAAAGCCCTTCTTACATCAGCTGATGTCACAAAGTGCTGTACAGAAACCCAGCCTAAAACACCCAAACAGCAAGCAATGCAGGTGTAGAAGCACGGTGGCTAGGAAAAACCATAGAAAGGCCAGAACCTAGGAAGAAACCTAGAGAGGGTGGCCAGTCCTCTTCTGGCTGTGCCGGGTGGAGATTATAACAGAACATGGCCAAGATGTTCAAATGTTCATAGATGGCCAGCAGGGTCAAATAATAATAATCACAGTGGTTGTAGAGGGTGCCACAGGTCAGCACCTCAAGAGTAAATGTCAGTTGGCTTTTCATAACCGATCATTCAGAGTATCTCTACCGCTTCTGCTGTCTCTAGATAGTTGAAAACAGCAGGTCTGGGACAGGTTGCACATCCGGTCAGGGTTCCATAGCCGCAGGCAGAACAGTTGAAACTGGAGCAGCAGCATGGCCAGGTGGACTGGGGACAGCAAGGAATCATCAGGCCAGATAGTCCTGAGGCATGGTCCTAGGGCTCAGGTCCTCCAAGAGAGAGAAAGAAAGAGAGAAAGAAAGAGAGAAAAATTGAGAAATAGAGAGAGAATTAAATAGAGCATACTTAAATTCACACAGCACACCGGATAAGACAGGAGAAATACTCCAGATATAACAGACTGACCCTAGCCCCCCGACACAAACTACTGCAGCATAAGTGGTCGGGAGACACTGTGGCCCTGTCTGATGATACCCCCGGACAGGGCCAAACAGGCAGGATATAACCCCACCCACTTTGCCAAAGGACATCCCCACACCACTAGAGGGATATCTTCAACCACCAACTTACCATCCTGAGACAAGGCTGAGTATAGCCCACAAAGATCTCCCCCACGGCATAACCCAAGGGTGGGCGCCAACCCGGACAGGAATATCACGTCAGTGACTCAACCCACTCAAGTGACGCACCCCTCCTAGGGACGGCATGGAAGAGCACCAGCAAGCCAGTGACTCAGCCCCTGTAATAGGGTTAGAGGATGAGAATCCCAGTGGAGAGAGGGGAACCGGCCAGGCAGAGACAGCAAGGGTGGTTCGTTGCTCCAGTGCCTTTCTGTTCACCTTCACACTCCTGGGCCAGACTACACTCAATCATAGGACCTACTGAAGAGATGAGTCTTCAATAAAGACTTAAAGGTTGAGACTGAGTCTGCGTCTCTCACACGGATAGGCAGACCATTCCATAAATATTGAGCTCTATAGGAGAAAGCCCTGCCTCCAACTGTTTGCTTAGAAATTCTAGGGACAGTAAGGAGGCCTGCGTCTTGTGACCGTAGCGTACGTGTAGGTATGTACGGCAGGACCAAATCAGAAAGATAGGTAGGAGCAAGCCCATGTAATGCCTTGTAGGTTAGCAGTAAAACCTTGAAATCAGCCCTTGCCTTAACAGGACGCCAGTGTAGAGAGGCTAGCACTGGAGTAATATGATCACATTTTTGGTTCTAGTCAAGATTCTAGCAGCCGTGTTTAGCTCTAACTGAAGTTTATTTAGTGCTTTATCCGGGTAGCCGGAAAGTAGAGCATTGCAGTAGTCTAACCTAGAAGTGACAAAAGCATGGATACATTTTTCTGCATAATTTTTGGACAGAAAGTTTCAGATTTTTGCAATGTTACGTAGATGGAAAAAAGCTGTCCTTGAAAAAGTCTTGATATGTTCATCAAAAGAGAGATCAGGGTGCAGAATAACGCCACAGTCCTTCACAGTTTTATTTGAGACGACTGTACAACCATCAAGATTAATTGTCAGATTCAACAGAAGATCTCTTTGTTTCTTGGGACCTAGAACAAGCATCTCTGTTTTATCCGAGTTTAAAAGTAGAACATTTGCCACCATCCACTTCCTTACGTCTGAAACACAGGCTTTCAGGGAGGGCAATTTTGGGGCTTCACCATGTTTAATCGAAATGTACAGCTGTGTGTCATCCGCATAGCAGTGAAAGTTAACATTATGTTTCCGAATTACATCACCAAGAGGTAAAATATATAATGAAAACAATAGTGGTCCTAAAACAGAGCCTTGAGGAACACCGAAATGTACAGTTGATTTGTCAGAGGACAAACCATCCACAGAGACAAACTGATATCTTTCCGACAGATAAGATCTAAACCAGGCCATAACTTGTCCGTGTAGACCAATTTGGGTTTCCAGTCTCTCCAAAAGAATGTGGTGATCGATGGTATCAAAATGGTCTAGGAGCACGAGGACAGATGCAGAGCCTCGGTCTGACGCCATTAAAAGGTAATTTACCACCTTCACAAGTGCAGTCTCAGTGCAATGATGCATACATTGTTTGTTTGTCTTCAGGCAGTGAGTTGCTGCGCAACAGCTTTTTCAACGATTTTTGAGAGGAATGGGAGATTCGATATAGGCCGACAGTTTTTTATATTTTCTGGGTCAAGGTTTGTCTTTTTCAAGAGAGGCTTTATTACTGCCACATTTAGTGAGTTTGGTACACATCCGGTGGATAGAGAGCCGTTTATTATGTTCATCATAGGAGGGCCAAGCACAGGAAGCAGCTCTTTCAGTAGTTTAGTTATAGTCGGGTCAACTAAACTACAGTGCATTCAGAAAGCATTCACACCCCTTGACATTTTTGTGTTACAGCCTGAATGGATTCAATTGAGATGTTTTTGTCACTGGCATACACACAATACTCCATAATGTCAAAGTGTAATTATGTTTTTCGATTTTTTTTTCTAAAATGAAAAACTGAAATGTCTTGAGTCAATAAGTATTCAACCCCTTTGTTATGGCAAGTCTAAATAAGTTCAGAAGTAAACATTTGCTTAACAAGTCACTTAATAAGTTGCATGGACTCACTCTGTGTGCAATAATAGTGTTTAACATGATACCTAATCTCTGTACCCCACACATACAATTATCTGTAAGGTCCCTCAGTCAAGCAGTGGATTTCAAACACAGATTCCATCACAAAGACCAGGGAGGTTTTCCAATGCCTCGGAAAGAAAGGCACCTATTGGTAGATGGGTAATAATAAAAAATGCAGACATTGAATATCCCTTTGAGCATGGTGAAGTTATTAATTACACTTTGGATGTCGTATCAATACACCCAGTCACTACAAAGATACAGGCGTCTTTCCTAACTCAGTTGCCGAAGAGGAAGGAAACCGCCCAGCGATTTCACCATGTGGCCAACGGGGACTTTAAAACAGTTACAGAGTTTATTGGCTGTGATACTAACCTAATTTACAGAGTGTAAAGAAGGAAGCCTGTACAGAATAAAACTATTCCAAAACATGCATCCTGTTTGCAAAAAGGCAGTAAAGTAATACTGCAAATGTGGCAAAGCAATTCACTTTTTGTCCTGAATACAAAGTGTTTGGGGCAAATCCAATCCAACATATTATTGAGTACACATTATTGAGTTTCAAGCAAAGTGATGGCTGCATCATGTTATGGGTATGCTTCTAATTGTTAAGGACTGGGGAGTTTTTCAGGATAAAAAGAAATGGAATGGAGCTAAACACAGGCAAAATCCTTCAGGAAAACCAGGTTCAGTCTGCTTTTCACCAGACACTGGGAGATTAATTCACCTTTCAGCAGGACAATAACCTATAACACAAGGCCAAATCTACACTGGAGTTGCTAACCAAGAAGACATGTTCCTGAGTGGCCAAGTTAAAGTTTTTACTTAAATCTACAAGACCTGAAAATGGTTGTCTAGCAATGATCAACAACCAAGTTTTTTTTAAAGAATAATGGCTAAATGTTGCACAATCCAGGTGTAGAAAGCTCTTAGAGATATACCCAGCTGTAATCACTGCCGAAGGTGCTTCTACTAAATATTGACTCAGGGGTGTGAATATTTATGTAAATGAAATATTTCTGTGAGGAACCCTGACCTGTATTTTGCAAGAACATGTATTGTTTGAAGAGGGGTGATTTTTTTGATTTAATCAATTTTGAATTCAGGCTGTAACACAACAATATGTGGAATAAGTCAAGGGGTATGACTACTTTCTGAATGCACTGTATGTTATGAGCATCTGTTCATAAGAGATTAGGGTATTGTGGGATTTTAATGTCTAAGGGATCTGGTAGAAACTAATGTCAACACATAACTAACAGGTTACCATAACTCTAACCTTAAACTAAAAACCCAAAAGGCTTTTTTCATGTTCATAGATTTTGCAATATTAAATCTCTGGCCACTTTTAATCAGCCAATCAGCTACCGCCTACAGGTTACAACTAGCTAATCAGCTACCGCCTACAGCTCATTGTCATATACACTCTTAGAAAAAAAAGGTGCTAAATAGAACCATATAGGGTTCTTTGGTTTGTCCCCATAGGGGAACCCTTTTTGGTGCAAGGTAGAACCCTTTTTTAAATGGTTCTACATAGAACCCTCTATGTAGAGTTCTTCATAGAACCACCTGTCTATGGTTCTACCTAAAACCCTATATGAAGGATTCTGCCTAGAACCCTCTTTTAAGGGTTCTCCCAAGAACAATTATATAATCTAAAAGTTAGTGCTAGAACCCTCTATGAAGGGTTCTATTGAGAACCATGTCATCTTTGGAGGGTTATTCCTAGAACCGTCTATAAACGGTCCAACCAGGCTTATTAGCATTTAAAATGTAATTTTTTATGACAATAATTACATATATTTTAAGGCCTGTCTTTGAGGGCCTAGTTATGCCATAACACAGTGGTGTTAGGAAACTCCTGGTTTACATGCGACATCAGGCCTGCAAGTCACATGCTGGCTTGCAAAGTGATGTGTAATTCCTATTGGAATCCAGCCAGAGTTAGGATATTTTAATCGCCTGCAAACTGCATTCAGAATGACTGCCAGGGTAGGGAAGGTTGAATACTGAGACTACCTCAATCATCTAAACCGGAATAACCATTCCAGTAACGGGCGCAATAAGTCGTATAACCACTAACAGATTGGATTAGTTTAGATTTTTTTTAAATCAAAATGTATCATTGTGTAGCATAAAATGTACAGTATCAACCAATCAATGTACATGCAAAAACACGTATTAAAACAAACAATTCTGAAAATCACCCTGCTATAGAGCATGCTGGGAAATATGGCTCTAGTTAGAAACCTTCTTGCCTTCCAAAGAACTCTTCTTGCCTTCCAAATAATCATCAAAGAACCCTATTTTTATGGCCCTCTGAGTGGCACAGTGGTCTAAGGCAGTGTTGTGGTGTCACTACAGCCTGGGGTTCAATCCCAATACTGACCAGGAGTCCCATAGGGTAGCACGCAATTGTCCGGTTTAGGGAAGAGTTTAGCCTGAGGGGCTTTACTTGGTTCATCACAATGCTGACTTCTGTTGAACAGTGTTTGACACATTGGTGCTTCTGGGTTAAGTAAGCTGGTGTTATGTGGTGGTGGGTCATGTTTCAGAGGATGCATGACTCAACCTTTGTCTCTCCTGACAAAGGTTGAGACAAGATTATAATCACAAAAAAAGGGTGTAAAAATGACAAACAACAAAAATTTCTCCAAAAACAGTTCTTAGGATGTTAAAGGTTCTAGGTTGAAAAGCAAGATGAGTTCTTGTCTTCCAAAAAGGGTTCAGATAAAAATGGTTCTTGGTAGAATCCTATCCCTCCACAAATAACCATGTTTTCTAAGAGTGTACGTATTTATTTGGACAGGGAAACTTATACAAATTTTTCTCCATATTTTACAATTTTAGATTTGAGATCAAATGTTTTATATGTGGCGACAGTACAGAATGTCACCTTTTATTTGAGGGTTTTCTCATACATATCTGTTTTACCATTTATAAATGACTGCCCTTTATGTATCTAGTCCGCCCCATTTGAAGGTGTCATACACAGTGCATATCATTTAGTTAAAAGTTTAGAATTTGTTTCCATATTCCTGGCACGCAATGACTATGATGTAGCTTATGACTCTACAAACTTGTTGGATGTATATGCAGTTTGTTTTGATTGTGTTTTGGATTAATGAATGGTAAATAATGTATTGTGTAATTTGGAGTCACTTTTATTGTAAATAAGAATAGCATATGTTTCTAAACCCTTCTACATTAATCTGGATGCTACCATGATTACGGATAGTCCTGAATGAATTGTGAATAATGATGAGTGAGAAAGTTAGACGCACAAATATCATACCTCCAAGACATGCTAACCTCTCACCATTACAATAACAGGGGAGGTTAGTATTTTGGGGGGGTCTGATATTTGTGCGTCTGTAACTTTCTCACTCGTCATCATTCACAATTTATTCAGGACTATCCGTAATCATGGTAGCATCCACATTAATTTAGAAGTGTTCAGAAACATATTCTATTCTTATTTACAAAATGATTGACACCCCTTTTTTCAATACCTTTCAATACCTCGCCTTGCGAGGATAACAGTACTGAGCCTTTTTCTAAAAAAGTTTTATGAGTTGAACACATTGGGAGGGATCTTAGACCATTTTTCCACGGCACCATGAACTTTAACCAATGCCAGGATTCTGTATCCCTCCCAATGTGTTCTCCAACTCATAAAATATTTCAGAAAAAGGCTTGTTGCTGTTATCCTCGCATGGTGAGTTATTGAAAGGAATTGAAAACATGGGTGTCAATAATTTTGTAAATAAGAATTGAATATGTTTCTAAATGTGGGTACGCAGATCCGCGAGCAACTGCGGCCCTTCATGATGAATTCAGATTTTTTGTGGCCCCCACCCCAATCAAAGTTGCCCATCCCTGATTGAAATCATCTCTATCCCACCTTCTAAAATCTTTGACAAGTGGCACTATTGACTTATGGAATAAATATGTGTCCTAAAATGAAGAAAGGAATATTATTTTGAAAGAATAGCTGTCAAATTATTTGCAAACCAGAAGGGACCAGGAAATCTGGTCACAATGCTGACCCGATTGTGGCCACAATTGGAATGTGGACAAGATCAGGACAAAGGACCCATGTTAGCGCCAGGTATAAATGAGGCTATACTGGTGGATGGAGAGGCACTTAGGCCACAAATCATTTACTACTAAAGTCATAACTCACAGCCTAGAGCCAGGACCCAGAGGACAGGTTATCAGCACAGTAATTACTACAGTACAGCCGGAGAGTGTGTGTGTGTGTCGGTGTGTGTTTGTGTCTGTGTGTGTCTGTGCCACTGGAAATGCCATGCGGTTGAGGTTGATGAGGTTGTCCGAGGTTATTTGCTGCTATTTTCTACTTAAATATAAATAACTTTGTAGTTGGGCGTTTGTGCTTGTAAAGGGTGTTAACACATTTGTAAGGTAACATTTTATTTTGCTAGTCCATCTGTAGATGCTCTACAGACTATCAGTAACATCTCAACTAACTATCTACAAGAAAATGCTCACCCAGATGCGATGCTCCTTGTGGCCAGGGACTTTAATGCAGGAAAATGGAAATCTGTTTTACCTCATTTCTACCAGCATGTCACCTGTGCAACTAGAGGTGAAAAAACTCTAGATCACCTTTACTCCACACACAGAGAAGCATACAAATCTCTCCCTCGCCCTCCATTTGTCAAATCTGACCATAACTCTATCCTCCTGATTCCTGTTTACAAGCAAAAACTCAAACAGGAAGTATCAGTGATGAGCTCAACACGGAAGTGGTTTAATGAAGCGGATGCTAAGCTGTTTCACTAGCACAGACTGGAATATGTTCCGGGATTCATCCGATGGCACCGGCTTCATTAATAAGTGCATCGACGACATTGTCCCCACAGTGACCGCACGTACATATCCCAACCAGAAGCCATGGATTACAGGCAAAATCTGCACTGAGCTAAAGGCTAGAGCTGCTGCTTTCAAGGCGTGGGACACTACTCCAGACGCTTATAAGAAATCCATCAAACAGGCAAATCGTCAATACAGGACCAAGATCGGGTCCTACTACACCGGCTCTTATGCTTGTCGGATGTGGCAGGGCTTGTAAACTATCACAGATTACAAATTGAAACCCAGCCGCGAGCTGCCCAGTGATGCGAGCCTTCAAGACGAGCTAAATACCTTCTATCCTCGCTTGGAGGCTAGCAACACTGAACAATGCATGAGAGTACCAGTTGTTTCTGACTCTGTGATCACCCTCTCCGTAGCTGATGTGAGTAAGACCTGTAAACAGGTTAACATTCACAAGACCGCAGGGCCAGACGGATAACCGTACTCAGAGCATGCGCTGACCAACCATTAAGTGTTTAAACTGACAATTTCAACCTCTCCCTGACTCAGTCTGTAATACCTTCATGTTCCATGTTTAATCCATTTTAGAATAAGGCTGTAATGTAACAAAATGTGGAAAAAGTGAAGGGGGCTGAATATTTTCAGAATGCACTGTATCGACCTCAATTACCTCGTAGCCCTGCAAATCACCTCGGTTCTGGTACCCCGTGTATATACAGTAGCCAAGTTATTGTTACTAATTTTTCTCTCTGCATTTCACTGTTAGTCTACATCTGTTGTTTATGAAGCATGTGACAAATACAATTTTATTGATTTGTTTTGATAGTATGACCATCTGTAGAGTATCTATCCGGACTGTCCAAATAAAGTGTAAAATAAAGTGTAAGTAAAATAATTTACTCTTTGTGAGGAGTTTAGTTTTAATTTGCAAATTGAAATATCCACTCATCGTACTGACCTGTGGACAAGATATAAGTCAGATAGACAGACTAGTTGCAAGCTTGGAGAATCAAACTGAAAGTTTGTGTAGGTGTTTGTATATCTGTATCTGTGTGATGTCAAGCCCCAGACGAGGACCAAGCAGATAACCACTCTCATCTGAGGCAGGCCAGAAAGGTATACTACAAAGCAGGATCCAGGAGTTAGCCAGCTAACTTGCCTAAATATTCTAAAATAACTATTTAAACATTTTAAAAAGATAAGCTTGACTCAACAACCAAAAACACAAATATTTATATATTTTATGCGTTCAGAAAATCCACAGTTATTTCTGGTTGTTTATCAAAGTTAGCTGGCTAACTCATTGATCCTGAGGGGGTACGCTACAAAGCAAGGTAGATCTACTTAGGGTTTTCTAAAGCTAGCCAGTTTCAGTTAGCTTCCCATTCCAGCTCAAGCTTCATCCAAACTACGATGGTGGATATTGCTCATCCGATGGTGGATATTGCTCATCCGTCTGCGGCTAACTCTAGCAGGCTTGTAACTGCGCGTGCATGTCGCGTGGTTAGTCGAACGCCAAACTCTTCATTGAGACAATGCTGAAACATCAATCCATGGGCAAGTCAGAGCAACATTTTCATTTGTGCCGAAATCAAAATGAAAGCAAAGTTATCTTGCCAATTCTATGATGTGACCCGAGAAAACCAGCATTTTTCCACTCCCATCAATAAAATCCATGTATTAAGTCATATACAAGTTTTACTGTGCATTACACATTACTAAATGTGTTACTAAATGTGTAATGTGATAGGTATTTTAACATGACTATTTTTTTAACAAACAAAAACACAAATTAAGTGGATGATGACTCAGTCTTTGTGAGAGGGATATAATCTGATTTAATTGGTCCTCAACTTGGGGCTCAGACACTTCATTCAGGATAAATGTAGTAAGACGTAGTATTTGGTTTAATTATTTATTTACTAAATACCTAAATCATCACACAGAATTACATACAGTGGGGAAAAAAAGTATTTAGTCAGCCACCAATTGTGCAAGTTCTCTCACTTAAAAAGATGAGAGAGGCCTGTAATTTTCATCATAGGTACACTTCAACTATGACAGACAAAATGAGGAAGAAAATCCAGAAAATCACATTGTAGGATTTTTAATGAATTTATTTGCAAATTATGGTGGAAAATAAGTATTTGGTCACATACAAACAAGCAAGATTTCTGGCTCTCACAGACCTGTAACTTCTTCTTTAAGAGGCTCCTCTGTCCTCCACTCGTTACCTGTATTAATGGCACCTGTTTGAACTTGTTATCAGTATAAAAGACACCTGTCCACAACCTCAAACAGTCACACTCCAAACTCCACTATGGCCAAGACCAAAGAGCTGTCAAAGGACACCAGAAACCAAATTGTAGACCTGCACCAGGTTGGGAAGACTGAATCTGCAATAGGTAAGCAGCTTGGTTTGAAGAAATCAACTGTGGGAGCAATTATTAGGAAATGGAAGACATACAAGACCACTGATAATCTTCCTCGATCTGGGGCTCCACGCAAAAGATCTCACCCCGTGGGGTCAAAATGATCACAAGAACGGTGAGCAAAAATCCCAGAACCACACGGGGGGACCTAGTGAATGACCTGCAGAGAGCTGGGACCAAAGTAACAAAGCCTACCATCAGTAACACACTACGCCGCCAGGGACTCAAATCCTGCATTTTTCATAGTTTACAACCAATGTCTGTTCACTTGGGAGGGGCCACGGAGTGAGCGACTTTTTACTCTATGAAAATGATTCTCTTATTTAGGAGCTAAAATTACATTTAATCTTTCCACAAATAGTTTCATATTTAAACATTTAAATTGCACAACAATTCCATGTGAATCTGATAACTAGAATGTGTAGACTTTCCAAGATACAGTTTATGTCATCCTATCATTAGTAATAATGTCTCCGACGCCAACTGATCTGACATCATATTCCTTAAGTACCAACGCATATTTTCAGCTGGTTGGATTACCGAAATATGGTTCCTTTCCCCACCCTTTTTATGTTACCATACTCTCTCTATGTTAACAAAGGGATTTGAAGAGTCAACTCTATAGAGTAGAGCGAGAGAAAAGGGGAGGAATGTCACGACTTCCACCGACGGTGGCTCCTCTACCTGTTCGGGCGGCGTTCGGCGGGCGTCGTCACCGGCCTACTAGCTGCCACCGATCCTCTATTTCCTTTCTGTTGATTATCTTATTGTTTGCACCTGTTCCTCGTTTTGTGTTTGTTAGTGCTATTTAAGCCGGTTAAGCCCGCCTCCTTTTGTGCGGGCTTGTTTTCTGTTTTGTTGGTGTTGTGTACAGTGGTTGAGTTCATGTCCTATGTTTGGGCTGCTCTTATTGTATCTATTTTTTCGCCTGTGTGTTTTGGCGTTGGACATTTGCAAACCACATTAAAGTCGGTTTTCCGTTCACTCTGCTCTCTGCGCCTGACTCCACACCCACCACTCCTAGCTGTCGTGACAGGGAAGGTATTTAGGAGGGTCATAAACCTCACCAACAGGCCAACGTCATGACATGTGTCTGTTTTTTTTACCTGTGAAAATTTCAGCTCAACATGTGAAAACAGCTATTTCACATGTGAAAACATCTAAAAGCGATTTCAAATCAATCAATCAATTACATTTATTTTTAAAGCCCTTCTTACATCAGCAGATGTCACAAAGTGCTATACAGAAACCCAGCCTAAAACCCCAAACAGCAAGCAATGCAGATGTAGAAGCACGATAGCTAGGAAAAACTCCCTAGAAAGGCAGGAACCTAGGAAGAATCCTAGAGAGGAACCAGGCTCTGAGGGGTGGCCATTCCTCTTCTTGCTGTGCCGGGTGGAGATTATAAGAGTACATGGCCATTTAAGGCCAGATTGTTCTTCAAGATGTTCAAACGTTCATAAATGACCAGCAAGGTCAAATTATAATCACAGTGTTAATAATAATCACATTTATTTTGTAAGGGAAATAAATTATAAGGGGGTTTTATAGTAAGTGGTATGCTGTTCAGCTAAAATAGTGTAAAAATATTTATTCAATGAAAATATGATTACATTTGACATGATCACTTAGGCCTAGAATCAATCAGAACTTCCTGCTGCACCACAAAGTCTGTAGCGCTCCTCTACATATCTACTACATGCAGTAGTATCTAACAAGTAATCTAACAATTTCACAACAACTACCTTAAACACACAAGTGTAAAGGAATGAATACTGGTATTTATGTGTACATACTCGTATTCATTCCTTTACACTTGTGTGTTGGGAAATTGTTAGATTACTTGTTAGATACTACTGCATGGTCGGAACTAGAAGCACAAGCATTTCGCTACACTCGCATTAACATCTGCTAACCATGTGTATGTGACCAATAAAATTTGATTTGATTTAAGAAAAGAGTGCCATCTGAATGCTATTTTAGTTATCAATTATTCTGACTAGTCTCTCATTATTGATTTAATTTACTAATTTTAGCAATATGAGGGTTTTCTGTATAGTTGTCTAATATTAGTGGGGCATATTATTTTGTTTTAATGTTATAGCTGAATCACTATGATAAATATAATAGTTTGGCAGTTTATTTAAAAAAATGCTGAGATTTACTGTGTAGGACATTTGTAGGACATTTCAACTTAGTTACTGACTCAGACATGGGAACGTACTGTAGCAGGAAGAAAGGGATGACAAGAACCAGAAGGTTGTGAGTTCAAATCCCAAGGAGTGGACGAGGTGAATAATAATTACTGTATAAAAAAACATACACAATGTAATTGTGTGTTTAATATGTAAGTTAAACATTTTCTTTGCAGGGCATCACCTGTGAAATCTCATGCAAAAAATATATGTGAAAACGTACATAACGTGAAATATCATCACGTGAATTTTTACAAAAACACATGGTTGACATGATTTCACATGTGAAATACCTTTTCCACCTGTGAAATCATGTGTTTTTTCCCTCAGGCCAGGCTAGAAGCCCAGTCTGGTTACTCTGAAGATACAGGACTGTCAATTGGGCACCCTAATTGTTTTTCTCCCGAATTTTGCACTTGTATTCCTCCCCTCGGCATGTAGCCTGGCGGGTAGGAGCATTGGGCCAGTAACCGAAAAGTTTGCTAGTTTGAATCCCTGAGCTGACAAGGTAAAAATCTGTTGTTCTGCCCCTGAGCAAGGCAGTTAACCAACTATTACCCGGGCGCTGTGGATGTCGATTATGGCAGCCCTCCGCACCTCTCTGATTCAGAGGGGTTTGGTTAAATGCAGAAGACACATTTCAGTTGAATGCTTCAGTTGTACAACTGACTAGGTATCCCCTTTTCCTCAGACACAGAAAGGAGAGACAAGAGGCATGACCATCCCCCTTTAAACTTTATTAGTTCATCTCATTATTGTTAAGCAAAGCAAAACACCAAATTATGAAGGCATCATTTTCATTTAATAGTACTGTACTCCAATTCATATGGTAATTTATAGTTTCATAGTACTGTACTTTACTGTTATTCAATGGATGTAATGTACAGCATGGAACCACTAAAAAGGAATAATTTGTGAATGCATAATTGATAACAACATCGGAAAACAAAATTAAATGCTTTTCGCTCAATTTTCCGAAACCCAGAGAGTAACAGAGTGAATCAATAGAACAAAACATATCAGCCATCACGTTACAGTAGGTAAATACTCAAAATTACAAATCATCTGCAAGCGATACACCCAAGTATCTGTTAGAAACAGATCATGAAGAAGACGTTTGACAATGTGAAATAAGGCAAACTCATTTGATACAATTATTGACAAACTGGTTAAAAGACGTTAAGTAGAGAAAAGAGAAAAGAGAGAGGACTATTAAAATGGCTGACTGTTTTAGGATTGCATCCCAAATGGCACCCTATTCCCTATATAGTGCACTACTTTTGACCGGAGCCCACAGAGTTAACTATTTAAGGAATACGGTGCCATTCAGGACACAACCCATGTTTGTGAAGTTCTAAGCGATTCTGGCATGCATTGGAATGAAACGACAGAGGAAGGAACCATAATCAATCTGTTGAAAGATTAAAAGACACCAGACATCCTGTAGTTCAAAGTGCTTGTTGGTGCTGATAAGGAGCTCTTTAATGAGCTTGTCTATGTCTCAAGTGGCATCCCCTTCCCTATACAGTGCACAACTTTTGACCAGGACTCATATGGCTCTGGTGAAAAGTACTGCACTTTATAGGGAAGGGGGTGTCATTTGGGACACAACCTTTGTCTGCAGCTACAGATGCTGCTCTCTGAACATCAGACATTGTCAGAGCTTGTGTGTGTGTGTCTCTCTCTCTCTCTCTCTCTCTCTCTCTCTCTCTCTCTCTCACACTCTCTGTGTGTGTGTGTATGTTAACATCAGACGTGATCAAGCATTATCTCACTGATGAAAGCAAAGCTGCTAGGGCTGAGTGATGGAGATGAAATTCTTTTGAAGTGTGTGTGTGTGTCTGCCTCTGTGTGTGTGTGTGTGTGTGTGTGTGTGTGTGTGTGTGTGTGTGTGTATCAAGGTATTAGTAGCTGACATCGTGACTAGGGTTGCAAAGCTACCGGTAATTTACCAAAGTTATCAGAATCTTCAGTAATTTTGGTAATTAACAGAAAATGTATGGGAATTTAAATAACAGTGTGTCAATTATAATTTTTTTTAAACCAATGGTATTCACCAGTTTGTGGTTTATATTTAGGATAATGTTTATAGCTTTGCCATATTTTTTTAAATCACCTCATTTAATTATGTCAAATATTTTACATGTGATAAGGTCAGAGATAATTAGACATCTGTAATAATCTAAAGTAGGGTCACTTGAAAGCGCCACTAGAAAGAGCCACTAGACGTCTTGTGATAGATTACATAAAATCCTTGAAAGATACCAACATTCTAGTTGTTTACTGGTAAACATAGAACGTTTCCAGTAATATACCCTGCCTTAGTAACCCTAATCATGACTAGCTATCGGCTCTGAAAAAGCAAGCAATGTGTGACAAGAAGATATGGCAGACACTCTGAACTTGGTATAATGCTGTGACGTACTCCTGTGTGTGTGTGAGTCCATGATGTTGCAATGTGCTCCTGCCTCTATGTCAAAGATATTTTCAAAGACCATGTCAGTCATACACGCAGCAATCAACAGAAGTATAGTAATTCTGGAAGATGTCATGCTCCGTCTTGTTTTCCACTGCTGAATGTCAGAATGTCAAAGCTAGAGACAGACAGACAGACAGACAAGGTGCTGTGTCGGTTCTATGGTGCTTGTTAGAAACAGAGCATGGTGGTGGTATACGGAACCCCCTCCCTAACCCCAACCCCCAATCTGTAATGTTAACGTCTGCAAACTGGAGCTGGTGCAGCTATTTTGGGTTGGTGTGGCGTTCTGATTTTTTTACAGTCCCATGCTCCCACAATGTTCTAGACTAGATGGAATTTAAAGTGAGATGGAACGCTCCCACAATGTTCTAGATGGAATTTAAGGTGAGATGGAACGCTCCCACAATGTTCTAGATGGAATTTAAGGTGAGATGGAACACTCCCACAATGTTCTAGATGGAATGTAAGGTTAGATGGAACGCTCCCACAATGTTCTAGATGTAATGGAACAGAGATATTATATTTAGGATATTATGAATATTCTCAATATATGCCTCTAGAATGTAAGGTTAGTCTATTTTCCAACAGAAGGTTTATTCCTCTGGCACTATATGGCTGATATGGGAATGGCTAGTAGTAGTAGTAGTAGTAGTAGTACTGTAGTAGAAGTAGTAGTGGTAGTAGGAGTAGGAGTAGGAATAGGAGTAGTTGTAGGAGTAGGAATAGGAGTAGGCGTAGTAGAAGTAGTAGTAGTAGTAGCAGTTGTAGTAGTAGGAGGAGTAGGAGTAGGAGTAGGAGTAGTAGTAGTAGTAGTAGGAGCAGGAGCAAGAGGAGCAGGAGTAGCAGGAGTAGCAGGAGCAGTAGTAGCAGGAGTAGTAGCAGGAGTAGTAGTAGTAGTAGTAGCAGGAGTAGTAGTAGTAGCAGGAGTAGTAGTAGTAGTAGTAGCAGGAGGAGGAGGAGGAGTAGTAGTAGTAGTAGTAGTAGCAGGAGTAGTAGGCGTAGTAGTAGTAGCAGGAGTAGTAGTAGTAGTAGCAGGAGTAGTAGTAGTAGTAGTAGTAGTAGCAGGAGCAGGAGCAGTAGTTGTAGTAGTGGTTAGACTGCCAGGTATCGCATCAGTTACAGTCCTCTATGTTTTTTTTTTTACATACATATTCAAATTTGATCGATGAATCATTTAATGAATGACCGATTCTGTAATAAAGATTGATTGATGATGGATTTCATTGATGACATCATTTCATTATAATAAAGATTCAAAAAGTAATTAAAATGTAATGTAAAATAGGGGAATGAGTTATGTCATGGTGAATGACTCGTTCTTGTGCCTCCGGTCCCCCAGTTTAAGAGGGCATACGGGCACAGGTACTGATGTGGAGGCCCTTTCTTTCTTCACAGTTGGCTGGTTGATTGTCCCTCCTCCTGCTGTTCATTCCTTCTTATCTATAGGATCTGGATGGACAGAAGAAAACAGGAAAAAAATCATAATAAGAAAAAGTTGATGACACGAGGGTGCAAAAGTAGAACGACCTTTCCAGAAACACAACAGGGATTGAACCAATCACAGGCAACACAATAGACCTTATTCACGCGGTGGACCATGATTGGTGGAGATCCAGGAAGTTGAAGTGCTCATCTACCCCATGATGTTGGGCCAAACTACCCCTCTATTCTGAGTTCCCTAGGACACTATTCATATGGGCCCTGGTGAAAAGTAGTGCACTATATAGGGCAGCTCTTACCCTACACAGTCCGGACTGCTGCTGGTTTTCTGTTCTACCTGATAATAAATTGCACAAACATGGTGTCCCAGGTCTAAATTAGTCGCTGATTAGAGGGGAACAATGAAGAGAAAAGAATGTAGAGATTTGAATTTGAGGGATATAGAGCAAAGGGTGCCATTTGGGATGAACAGTATCTTGCATAGTGAGACAATAACTTCTCGTGTGTGTTTTGAGTTGGGCATTATCTACGGGATTTGGAGGGGAGATAGGAGAGGGTGAGGAAAGGCTGCAGGAGAGGGTGAGGAAAGGCTGCAGGAGAAGGTGACGTAAGGCTGCAGGAGAGGGTGAGGAAAGGCTGCAGGAGAAGGTGACGTAAGGCTGCAGGAGAGGGTGAGGAAAGGC
Source organism: Brachymystax lenok tsinlingensis (assembly GCA_030435695.1). Taxonomy (NCBI): domain Eukaryota; kingdom Metazoa; phylum Chordata; class Actinopteri; order Salmoniformes; family Salmonidae; genus Brachymystax; species Brachymystax lenok. Next base: position 65,967,757 of record CM059780.1, read on the forward strand.
TGCAGGAGAGGGTGACGTAAGGCTGCAGGAGAGGGTGACGTAAGGCTGCAGGAGAGGGTGAGGAAAGGCTGCATGGGAAGGTGACATAAGGCTGCAGGAGAGGGTAAGGAAAGGCTGCAGGAGAGGGTGAGGAAAGGCTGCAGGAGAGGGTGATGTAAGGCTGCAGGAGAGGGTGACGTAAGACTGCAGGAGAGGGTGAGGAAAGGCTGCAGGAGAGGGTGAGGAAAGGCTGCATGAGAAAGTGACGTAAGGCTGCAGGAGAGGGTGAGGAAAGGCTGCAGGAGAGGGTGACGTAAGGCTGCAGGAGAGGGTGACGTAAGGCTGCAGGAGAGGGTGAGGAAAGGCTGCAGGAGAGGGTGAGGAAAGGCTGCAGGAGAGGGTGACGTAAGGCTGCAGGAGAGGGTGAGGAAAGGCTGCAGGAGAGGGTGAGGAAAGGCTGCAGGAGAGGGTGACGTAAGGCTGCAGGAGAGGGTGACGTAAGGCTGCAGGAGAGGGTGAGGAAAGGCTGCAGGAGAGGGTGAGGAAAGGCTGCATGAGAAGGTGACGTAAGGCTGCAGGAGAGGGTGAGGAAAGGCTGCAGGAGAGGGTGACGTAAGGCTGCAGGAGAGGGTGACGTAAGGCTGCAGGAGAGGGTGACGTAAGGCTGCAGGAGAGGGTGAGGAAAGGCTGCAGGAGAGGGTGACGTAAGGCTGCAGGAGAGGGTGAGGAAAGGCTGCAGGAGAGGGTGAGGAAAGGCTGCAGGAGAGGGTGAGGAAAGGCTGCAGGAGAGGGTGACGTAAGGCTGCAGGAGAGGGTGACGAAAGGCTGCAGGAGAGGGTGACGTAAGGCTGCAGGAGAGGGTGAGGAAAGGCTGCAGGAGAGGGTGATGTAAGGCTGCAGGAGAGGGTGAGGAAAGACTGCAGGAGAGGGTGACGTAAGGCTGCAGGAGAGGGTGAGGTACAGAGCCCTCCGCATTGTTACAACATTTGGGAGGCACATGGCGATGCGATACAGAGCTCGATTTGGCCTCTGCATGCCTCCGGAGGATCCGCAATTGCGTCACACCCTCCATACGAAACCTCCGACCACATTTTCGGATCAAGCATAACTTGGCTTTAAGGGTGTCATTTTACATGCTAAATGAGAACGCCTGATTAAACAATTATCACAATAATAACACCTATGGAATTTTAACTATATAATTTGGCTGACTAGAATAAAAAAAACTATATGGTTCTTCAAAACGATCTACAAAGAACCATTCAGATTGAAGAAGGTTCATTATAGAACCATTCTCCATAAAGGTTCTATTAAGAACCATAAAAAAGGGTTGTAACCATAGTGGAACCTTTTTTTGGTGCTATATAGAACCTTTAATAATGGTTCTTTATAGAACCTTAGGACATTGTTCTTTATAGCACCATAAAGGTTCCATATAGAACCTTATGAGCATGGTTCTTTATAGAACTTTCAAAAAAAGGTACCATACAGCACCAAAAAGTGAAAGTCCCCCCAAAATGATTTGGCACTATATCGATTTATTTTGGTGTGCGCTGGGGATGCGTCCCAAAAGGCACCTTATTCCATAAGGTACACCGGATGTCACATACACCAGATGGGTGCAATGAAATGTGTTGTTTTACAGGGCCAGCCATAGTAGGATGAGCCTCTGGACCAAATTATGGTTAAGGGTTTTCACCTTGTCGGCTTAGGTATTACTTGCTTAATGTCAAATGACATGCAGAAACATTACATTGGACCCTCAATGGAGACCTGGATATGGCAAGATGGCAGCAGTATTGTATCTTCCTTATCAAATATGATTTATCAGTAACTGTGTCCCAAATGGCATTATATTCCCTGCTCAGTGCACTAAATAGGGAATAAGGTGCCATTTTGGACACAGTCATGATTTATCAGCATTATTATTGCCCCAGCAGTTAATGTCGCTTCCGAGTTAAGTTAATATACAATCCAAATGTGATTTATTAAACTGAGTGAGTAGGTAATTCATCACAGTCAATCTCCTAAGGCTCGCTTTCACGTACAGTATTTACAAAAATATCAGGGTCACTACTGGGAGAGGGGAGGAGGAGAGTATGGGAGAGGAGAGAAGAGAGGAGACGAGATGAGACAATTTACAAATGCACAGTTGGCCTGAGTAAACAGGTAGAAAGAGAGAAAGAGAGAAGAGCGCAAGATGGAGAAAGATGAAGAATGAACATGTCTGTGGAGAGATGGAAAGGGAGAGAAGGAGAGATGGAGCAAGGGAGCGAGGGAGGAAAGGAGGGAGAGAGTGGAGAAGGATGAAGCTGAAAGAGGTAGAGAGTGATAGACAGAAAGAGGTAGAGGGATAGACAGAAAGAGGTGGAGAGGGATAGACAGAAAGAGGTAGAGGGATAGACAGAATGAGGTAGAGATTGATGGACAGAATGAGGTAGAGGGATAGACAGAATGAGGTAGAGGGATAGACAGAAAAAGGTGGAGAGGGATAGACAGAAAGAGGTGGAGAGGGATAGACAGAAAGAGGTAGACGGATAGACAGAAAGAGGTAGACGGATAGACAGAAAGAGGTAGAGGGATAGACAGAATGAGGTAGAGAGTGATGGACAGAAATAGGTAGAGGGATAGACAGAGAGGGAGAGAGGAAGTGAGTGAAGGAGGGTGAAGCTAAATACTGACAGATGCTAGGCATCCCTACTCAAAGCTGAGGGTACTCAGACTGATGTGAATTTTTATTCAACAGCTGTGGTCGCTAATAAGAAATCACAAGCAGATCAATGAAGATGACCAGGGAGAGAGTGTGTGTCTGTGTGTGTGTGTGTTTGTTGAGAGTGTGTGTGCTGAACTTACCTTTGGACGGAGTGCTGTCGATTATTTCTAATAGACAGCCAGGAAAGGAGGACAGAGGAGGTGAAGAGAGAGAGAGAGAGAGAGAGAGAGAGAGAGAGAGAGAGAGAGAGAGAGCGAGAGAGGAGGAAAAGAGTTTACAATCACAGCTTTCTATCTCTGAGATGCTGTGGGCAGTGTAGGATATTGAAGGATACTAAAAGACAATCACTCATCATCACTCAGACCCTCCAACATGTCTTATACCAACTGACTGAGCAGACACATGGGGAAGTTTGATCATGGTCATACAACCACAAATAGGCCTATATATTTCTGTAAATGTAGGATACTGACATATACTTGTAGGCGACTCCCAGAGCCTCTGCATCAGACTGGAGTCAGACAGTCTTTGACTCTTCACAAGGTCTTTTAACCACTGAGTGAGAAGATACTTGGGGAAGTTTGTTCATATACCCACAACCGTTGCACTATTATGAACTAACAGAATAGTTGATTCTCTTGCTTCTACCCCTGTGTAACCTCTTTCCTCTTCCCCCATGTAACCTTTTTCTTCTTCCCTGTGTAACCTCTTTCCTTTTCCTGTGTTAGTGCTTTACTCTTCCCCTGTGTAACCTCTGTCCTTTTCCCCTGTGTTAGCGCTTTACTCTTCCCCTGTGTAACCTCTGTCCTTTTCCCCCGTGTTAGCGCTTTACTCTTCCCCTGTGTAACCTCTGTCCTTTTCCCCTGTGTTAGCGCTTTACTCTTCCCCTGTGTAACCTCTTTCCTCTTTCCCTGGGTAACCTCTTGTGTCAGAGGTGTAAAGTGAAATGTATACATAATTAAATTACATTAAATGTACATGAAATCAAATACTCACGTTCACTAGCGCTGGTCTCCATCTCTTTCTCCGTATCCTTCTCCTTCTCCTTCTCTTTCTCTTTTTCTTTCTCCTTCTCCTTCTCCTTCTCCTTCTCCTTCTCTTCAGGGTCCGCTTTAGAAAGAATTGAACACACAAACACAAACACAGTTAAACAATCATCCAAATTGAGTTCTCTTTAAATTACTTGGTTGCCTTGGACATAATTTGCTTACAACAGATAGAATTGCATTTGGAATGTATATGATGAATGCAACAACAAGTGTGGACAGACTGTTCCATGTAGCTCCTTGTTTGTAACAACTCTGTGCGTACAGTAATACAGGCATCAGAAAAGAAAGGTCAGGACAGTCTCAAATGGCACCCTATTCCCTATATAGTGCATTACTTTTGGCTCTGGTCAATATAGGGACCCCCGATCCCTCCTGTCCAGTATTTATGCTGCAATAGTTTGTGTCGGGGGGCTAGGGTCAGTCTGTTATATCTGGAGTACTTCTCCTGTCTTATCCGGTGTGAATTTAAGTATTCTCTCTCTCTCTGAGGAACTAAGCCCTAGGATCATGCCTCAGGACTACCTGGCATGATGACTCCTTGCTGTCCCCAGTCCACCTGGTCGTGCTGCTGCTCCAGTTTTAACTGTTCTGCCTGCGGCTATGGAACCCTGAACAGTTCACCGGACGTGCTACCTGTCCCGGACCTGCTGTTTTCAACTCTCTAGAGACAGCAGGTGAGGTAGAGATACTCTGAATGATCGGCTATGAAAAGCCAACTGACATTTACTCTTGAGGTGCTGACCTGTTGCACCCTCTACAACCACTGTGTTTATTATTATCTGACCCTGCTGGTCATCTATGAACATTTGAACATCTTGGCACAGCCAAAAGAGGACTGGCCACCCCTCAGAGCCTGGTTCCTCTCTAGGTTTCTTCCTAGGTTCCGGCCATTCTAGGGAGTTTTTCCTAGCCACCGTACTTCTACACCTGCAGTGCTTGCTGTTTGGGGTTTTAGGCTGGGTTTCTGTACAGCACTTTATGACATCAGCTGATGTAAGACGGGCTTTATAAATACATTTGATTGATTGATATTTGGGACAGCCTATGTTATCATCTGATCAATCCCAAAACTCCAGTCAGTCAGTGAGTCACCAAGTTACAGTAAACAACAACAACAGCGTTACGCCTCGCCTTCCCCCACCAGAAAATAATTCAAACACCAACTTATAACTACAGATGTAGGATCTTAATTTGATCACTTCTTTGTTGCTTAGAATGTTCCTGCACAGTAGGAAATGCAAATTGTAGTGTATTTGAGTTTTAAAAAGGCTTCTAAAGTTTGTCATTTCCACTTTGAAATTTCAGACTTGATTTGCCCTAATGAAAAATCTATCAACCACTACAAAAATGTCATTAATTATAATCCACATAATAATTCAAATTTCCTGTTGCTGCAGGATTCCTGCTGTAGCAAACCGGCTCAAATTAAGATCCTACATCTGTAACTGGCAGCTTCACATTTACATTTTTCACAAGGAGACAACGGAGGGTACTTAAAGCATCAAAGTGTCTCATGCCTGGAAATTCAATGCCTTCCTAAAGAGTCCCACTTCAAACAGAGACAAAACAAGTGTGAGGAGAGAGATGAAAAGAGAGGAAAGGAGAGAGAGAGAGAGAGAGAGAGAGAGAGTGATGAGAGAGAGATGCAAAATTAATTACAGAATGTGGTCCTGAGGCAGCATGAGCAAAGAAGCTCCCCTTGTCGTCATCTCTCCACCTCCTCCTAACTATCAGCAGTCACACAGGCCCCTCTCCTCCTCTCCACCTCTCCTCCTGTCACGTCCTGGCCATGGAGAGCCCTCTGAGTTTCTCTATGGGGGTTAGGCCAGGGCGTGACTAGGGTTGTCTTACAGACTTCATGGTGTTTTTTTGAGTTGGTTCCCAACTAGAGGCAGCTGGTTGTCGTTGCCTCTAATTGGGAATCCTATTTAGGTTGTTCCTTTTCCCACCTGCATTGTGGGTTATTGTTTGTGTATAGTTGCTGTGTTGCGCTACACAGTGCGTTACGGTCGTTGCAATTTTCTTGTGTTTTTGGTGAGTTTTCAATATTAAACATGTATAACTCAACCCTGCACGCTGCGCCTTGGTCCACTTCTGTCAGCGATCGTAACACCTAACTATCAGCAGTCACACAGGCCCCTCTCCACCTCTCCTCCTAACTGTCAGCAGTCACACAGGCCCCTCTCCACCTCTCCTCCTAACTGTCAGCAGTCACACAGGCCCCTCTCCACCTCTCCTCCTGTCAGCAGTCACACAGGCCCCTCTCCACCTCTCCTCCTAACTGTCAGCAGTCACACAGGTCCCTCTCCACCTCTCCTCCTAACTGTCAGCAGTCACACAGGCCCCTCTCCTCCTAACTGTCAGCAGTCACACAGGCCCCTCTCCACCTCTCCTCCTAACTGTCAGCAGTCACACAGGCCCCTCTCCACCTCTCCTCCTAACTGTCAGCAGTCACACAGGCCCCTCTCCTCCTCTCCTCCTAACTGTCAGCAGTCACACAGGCCCCTCTCCACCTCTCCTCCTAACTGTCAGCAGTCACACAGGCCCCTCTCCACCTCTCCTCCTAACTGTCAGCAGTCACACAGGCCCCTCTCCACCTCTCCTCCTAACTGTCAGCAGTCACACAGGCTCCTCTCCTCCTAACTGTCAGCAGTCACACAAGTCCCTCTCCTCCCTTTCTCCTCCACTACCTCACTCCCAAAGCAACCCCTTGCTCCCTTTCCGTCCTCAACCCCGGCTCCAAACAAACTGTGCTGTAAAAACATCTTGTCTCCTCCAGACCTCCCAAGGCACCCCCTCTTTTCCCCAGGCATCTCAACAATGATGTAAACAAATACAGGTCCTCAGCAGTGTTGGAAAACAGTGTATTATTTCAAACTATTATTCATATTTTTTTGTCATTTTAGCAGATGCTCTTATCCAGAATGACTTACAGGAGCTATTATGGTTAAGTGCCTTGCTCGGTTACTGGCCCAACGCTCTTAACCACCAACAACCTACTGTAGCTGTTTCTACCAGACCTGGGTTCTAATACTATTTGAAATCTTTTAAATTCTTTATAGACCCAGCGCAGTCAAAATTCTGTTTTCCTGTGATTTGTGTCATATTGTACAACAGCTGATGAAACTAACACTAAAAGTGTAAAGAAAATTAGACCAGTGTTATTTCCTGATAGTTGCTGGTTGAAAATACAACATTTGACTTGCCTGGTGACATGCTTGGTCAATGCAGCCGTTTTTATCTCAATATCAAATCATTTCTGGGTAACAATTAAGTACCGTACTGTGATTGTTTTCCATTAAATAAATAAATAAATAATAATTAAAAAAATGCTTCTTAGCAAAGAGCAATTTCTCAAGCAAGAATTTAGCTTGGACTGTCACCAGGCAGGCTAAAACCCCATCCACTGAAAACAGGCAGAAATTACAGGCAGTCTTTTCAAACAGCTCTTACACTAAAAGGGCATTATCATAATTTTCTAAATGTAACAATATTATTCTAACCTCATAGTATGGAAATATAAAACACAGGAAATTCTAGTTTTTGACTTCACTGGGCCTTAATATGTAAAGGATAATCAACGAGGGGCTATGCGTTCTGTGGAAAATAATGCATGACGTGGAAGTTGTGTGCCACGACACGCTAGCAGTGGCACTAACCTTCCAGGGAGTTGCAATATTTTCAGCGCCGGGGAGTAGTGAACTACATGTAGTTCAACTAGTAATTAAACTACATTTTGCAGTAGCTTGGTGGTAGTTAAACTAAATTCAAATATTGACAGTGTTTTCAGTAGTTAACTACTGGAACTACACACAACTTTTTGCTAAAAGAAAAGACAATGTGGATGAAGTAGGCAAGAATGTCCTTTCTTTTTCGGCATCAGACCTGCCTTATTCTCAGTTGAAACAGTTTTTGTGTTTAAAGGCCAAATTATACATTTGGATAACATCTGACTCCAAAATGATTTCTATGATATTTGAGATTTAGATATGATAATTTTTCACGAAGTAGTTTTTAGTGTAACTTAACTTCTTCCACTGTGATGTAATTGGTAGCTTCTAAACAGTATTTTCAGAGTAGCTTCCCCAACACTGATTATTCTCCACAAGAGCGGTAAGAGCGTTGTGAAAAGTTGGAAGTTTAAATCACCGAGCCGACAAGGTGAGAAATATGAGGTACACTTGAGCAAAGCACTTAACCCTAGTTGCTCCAAGGTCGCCGTTGATAATGGCAGACCCTGGCTGTGACCCCACTCTCTGAGGGTGTCTCAGGGGGAGTTGGGATATAGAGCCCTGAGATGATTATCCCGCCAATACCACAGCTAAAATGTGTTCATTTGCGGGTAGAAATGTGTTCGACATCCACTGAAGTAGCTAGCAAGTTTACTAGATAGCTACAGTAGTTGCCTTGGTAACCAAACAAACAGACTTGCTAGCTTAGCTAACCAAACCATTAGTCCTGCTATCTTGCTTTTATGAAAATCGAATTCAACAATGGCAATCATATTTAAAATTCTACTTTTGCTTTCAAAAGCAGCTCAAACATAGAACATGTCAGAATGAACTTCATAGCCATTGAATATTGCCGTGCATTATAGCGAAATAATGCAAGCTCTTGAATTCCCTTCAAGCCAATCAGTATTCAACAAGGCCCGAGGGGGTGTGGTATATGACCAATATATCAAGGCTAAAGGCTCTTCCTATGTACGATGCAACATGCAGTGCCTGGATACAGCCCTTAGCCGTGGTATATTAGCCATAAACCACAAACCCCCGAGGTGACTTATTGCTAATATAAACTGGTTACCAACGTAATTAGAGCTGTGCTATATAGCCTGATATACCACGGTTGTCAGCCAATCAGCATTCAGGGCTCGAACCACCCAGGTTATAAAGACCATTAACAAAGAGAGTTCCAAACTTCTTTGCCAATTCATGGGTTGCATATTTCGTCACAATAGTTTTTGGAACGTTTATTTTGGACTGATGCCCATCAGAGCATTCTACTCAATGCGTCGTCAATGAGCTCTGATGAAGATTTAATCAAAAGTGCATTACAGTGGCTTCGAAATACAATGCCATTCAAAGGGAGGCAAATCCTTTGTAGTAAACTTTTGTCATCATTTTGATGTCACCAGATTGACTTTAGATGCAGTATAACATTAGCTAGTTAGCTACGATTGAGGGGAGATCACCGGATGCTATCTAATGACAACATTGCCATTGTCAGAAAGTACATTTGATGACATGATAATGCTAGCAAAGTTGTTTCCTACTAAACATTTGACTACTTTAGCAATTTCATTGTATTTCCAGGCACTTTTGTGTATTTTAGACTAAACAGTCATTAGCCTCAGTCTAGAATGACAGGGCTTATCACGACTTTAGGGCACCACTATGGTGCCGCCGATAGAGGGCAGTTTGAAAACGTTCATAACAATGGCATGACGCGACCGAGTGACGGAGGTGCAACCTATGAATAACAGGTAGTTTTCATATGACATATTCCTCCCCCTCCCCACTCAGATCCCTCCCAGACAGTCCTAGCAAAATTCTTGCTTGAGAAGTAAGATCAGCATACCCCAAATCCAGAGGCTGGGAGATCAAATCCCAAATGGGGTCATATTGAGAAGTCAGCACTAAGTAATCATGTCAAATGTTTAAACTATTTTAGCTGAACAGCGTACCGCTTACCTTAAAATCCCCATACCATTTCATTACTTGCCTTACAAATAAAAACTTGAAATGTGCAGTTTCACATGTGAAAACCTAACTCTCTCACGTGGAATTGCATCTCCATGTTGCATTTATTTCACATGAGATCATATTTTCAAATGTGTAGTTTCATGTTATTACATGTTGCTTTTACATGCTGTCACATGTTATTACATTAACTTCACATAAGATCATGTGGTTTTTCCGTAAGGGATTGCCTGGATGCCTCTAAACTATTTAAGTCATTAAACAAGGTTTTCATGGTTTTCCATGTACTGTATGTCTTCATCAACAAACAAACCAGTTCTCTCAGAGAGCCATCCATTATACTGGAATATAGAAATCCCTAGATGCTTGGAGTTAGTCTGCATCTTTCTACATGGCTGCCTTCTTAAAGCAGGCTGTAAAATCAAGAGTTCTCCTGGATTTTTCAGATAGTTCAATCATCACATTCTGCTTCTGTCTCTCTCTCTCTCCCTTTCTTTCTCTCCCTTGCTCTCACCCTCCGTCTCTCTCTTTCTCTCTCTCTCCCTCCCTCCTTGTGCTTCTCTCTCCGTTCCCATCTCTGTCTCTCTCTCTCTCTCTCTCTCTCTCTCTCTGTCCTACTCCCTTCTGTCCGCTGCCAGTGGAGAAGCAGCAATGACAGGCGAGGCAGGACAAAGCAATGATTCCATTCCACCACCGCCACCGCCTTGTCTCGCGCTGACGGAGAGAGAGCAAGAGAGCTGGCGGGAGTAAATGAAACTGTGCAAGACACCTTTTCAAAAGACTTTATATTACTCCCTCCCCACTATAATCAAAGTAGCAGGTTTGTCACCCAAATCATCTCCATACTTGTTCACCTACCATGAGGAATTGGTACAAAGACACACTTACAGATAAGTACACATGGGTATATACCTCGGTATTACGTTCATATGGACAATACATAGAGATTTACCCCAAGGGGACAAAATATGCTGTTGAATTGAACGGAATTGAATTCACTAGTTTACATGCTGTATTTCAAGGTCAGAACATTAAAGGAAGTGTGGAATGTGGTAATATTGTATCCTGCGGTGGTACACAGCATCCTTCTTCTTGTCAGCCTTTTAAAATGAGAGAGCTAAGAGCGTCCCTGTATAACATTGCAGAACTGGACTCATTCCAGATCCCTCCTCTCCTATCCTCCCAGGTAATAACATCAGAACCCAAGAGCCCTGGTGGCACTTTCTCCTCCTAATAACCACCACTGATGAAAACCCAACACAAACCAAAAAATAAATAGAATTTAAATTGATTCTGCTCCACAGCCCCCTCTGCCACCCCCGCCGCCCTACGGATCCCAGAGAAAGAGAGACAGAGACCTAGACAGAGAATGAGACAGAAAAGAGAGAGACCAAGACAGAGAATGAGACAGAAAAGAGAGAGAAAGAGAGAGACCAAGACAGAGAATGAGACAGAAAAGAGAGAGAGAGAGAAAAATACATTTATTAGCCCAATAGCTACACATTAAAAGCACAAACTTGACATAAAGATCCTAGAAAGTTAGAATCAAGCCTCCCTCCTCATCCACTGTACCCCCCTGATGCCCCACATCCCTACAACGTCCTCCAGATGGTTCACCAGCCCCCCAGTGGCGCAGCGGTCTAAGGCACTGCATCTCAGTGCTAGAGACGTCTCTACAGACCCTGGTTTGATTCCAGGCGGTATCACAACCGGCCGTGATTGGGAGTCCCATAGGGTGGTGCATAATTGGCCCAGCGTCGTCCGGGTTAGGGTTTGGCTGGGGTTTCCGTCATTGTAAATAAAAATGACTTCTTAACTGACTTGCCTACTTAAATAAAGGTCAAATAAAAATGTTATGTGCTTCAATGTGATCTCTGTGTGATTATTCTTTGTCGATTTGTACTGTTTTATTGCATGAACTGTTTTTATGTTTCTGCAATCTGTGCTTGCTTGTTTCTTGCTTGCCTCAATTGTGTGCCACACGTTTAGTATGTCTGCTCCCTCTTGTTTAGTCCTGTTGTAAAAAATAATTGTCATGTATTTTATTTGATGTATGCCTATTGACAACTGGCCGGGGACTACAGCTGGAAATTAGCCGTAGAGGCTAAAGCTGCTCTTTTTATCAAAAGGGACTGTCCACGTCATTATAAACTAATAAACTAAACTAAACTACATGCTCCAGTGTGAGCCCACACCAGCCCCAGCAGCACGGGTCTGTACACCCTGCCCCCTGAATATCATTGCTCCTTCTACACTGAAATGTCAAGTGTGTATCTCTGTTCTGTGATTTTGGATAGATAGATAGATGGATGAGTGAGAGAAAGAGAGAGAATGCTGTGCTGAGAGCTGACAGTATAAGGGTCATCGTTTAGGGGGGAGGAGAAAGAGGATAGAGCATGATGTGGGTAGAAACACATAAATGAGGTGGAGAAAAACAGGCTTCTGTCAGTCTGGAGAAGGAGAATTTAAGTCAAAAAAGAGGAGGAGGAGTAGGATAATTTCAGTCCAAAGAGAGGAAGAGTGGGAGGAGGAGAAGGATTCGCTCAGTCCATAGAGATGAGGAGACAAGGAGATGAAACAACTCACTGAATGAATCTACTTTCTCATTATAGTACTGGACAGCCCCGTTACCAAATAACAGCATCAACACTGATTGAAATAATTCTCCAAACTCCACATTTAGGAGGAAAGACCCACATTTTCTACAAGGGTTACTAGATGATATGTAGAGACACATTCATATCCAACAACTTTCTCTCTCCTTTCTCTCTCCTTTCATTGACCCTCTCCCTCTTTTTTTCTGAACCTCTCCCTCCTTTTCTTCGACCCTCTCCCCCCTTTTCTTCAGAGGAAGAAAGGAAAAGGAGGAATATTGATTCAGGGCTATTGTCTTTTCACAGGAAGACTCGACAGAGGGGGAGAGGAGGAGGAGAGAAGGGGAGGAGAGAAGTAGAGTAGGAGAGGCGGTTGTAGAGTTTACTGAACAGACTTTGCCCCCCTCCTCGCGCCCCCTTTCCCACCACCCCTTTTCCTCCCCCTTTATCCCCCTGTCCCTCCTCCTCGTACCCCTGTACCTTCTCCTCGTACCCCTGTCCCGCGCAGGTCACAGCTCACTGCTCCCTAATTGGCTTAGTGATGCTGAGACAGTGGGTCATATAACACTGGGGCATCATCAAGTGTTTTCCCCTCCAAACTACTCTTTCCTTTTCACTCCTTTGAGTGTGTTGGCGGCTCCATTCAGCTAAGCTATTTCACCAGGCTGGGCATCGTACTACAAGCTTGTAACATTTACATATGAAAATGGGACCGGCTTTCCCCACATTTACCAGCTCATTAGTTCCTATTGGTTCAGGCCCTTGTTGATCCGCCAGGCAACCCGTTTTCTCTTGTTTTGCATGGGTGCGGTGATGTCTGCAATTATGTGTTACAAGAACGATACATACAAGTGGCCAGGGCCCAGGGCTTGTAATGGGGAAGCAAAGTTAATGAATAAGGGTCTTTGATACTCGTTTAACATAAATACGGTTCAGTTCACATAAAGATCACAGATCACACTAACCATAGACCACCCAGTAGTCATTACAACCCCTCTTTAATTCACACAATGAATTCAGCTCCACCATGGTAGAAAGGGTTATCTGAAGACGTCAATGGCACCATTGACCCTAACAGGGCTCTTGTTGCGTCTCAAAAGGCAGCCTCTTCCCTATGTAGATTTTTAGATTACGCCAATGCTGACATGTAGTCTTACTGGGGTCCGGCACATAACGATAAACTCCGTCTTTGTTTTCGTTCTTTGCTTATTCTGTGGCGAGTAAGTGCTATTGAGCTGGCAGTGCAACCCTAGTATAAAAAACACACTTATTTTACCAGGTAAGTTGACTGAGTTGACTCTTTTACAGTAACGACCTGAGGAAGAATTGTAGGGGAGAGGAAAAGGGATAAATGAGCCAATGATCGCGTGAACATGATGGTATGACGGCCAGATTGGGAATTTAGCCAGGACACCTTGATATCCGGACTGTCTTGGCAACAGCAGTGAGCCAGGACCAGAGACATTTACCAGATACTCCATCAAGTAAAGTGAGAAGGAAAACGGTTATTGCTGTGGCTAAAATACATTTCCTGCAACATCATTCAACAGCTGCTTTAAAGTTCAATGGCACTGGGTCAGAATTTATCTAGTAGAACTCCCTGGCAGAACTGTGAAAGCCAAATACGATTTCCTAATAATATGTCACTTGGACTGTGCAACTAAGACAAACGCTGGATTCCCTATAATACACTACTTTTGACCAGGGACCATAGGGCTCTAGTCAAAAGTAGTGCTCTATATAGGGAATAGAGTGCCATTTGGGACACAACTTCTGCCTTTGTTTAACCTCTTCCTTGGACTCCCGGAAGACTAGCTGTCTCAGTTTAACCACCAACTTCTGTTTCAGTTTAACCACTGAGCGCATAACAAAAATAATCCTCCAAGGTGACTGTGTTTTAATTAGATCAAGCCCCCCATATGGAGTGGGTTGGACGGGTCTGGTGTCTGGTGGCCTTTGTTTGGGTATAAAAAGCTGGACATCTGTGTGTTCCAGCTGAGATCAAAGTGTAGTTCTTAGGCTCTGATAGGCTCTGGTGGCTCTGGTAGGCTCAGGTAGGCTCTGAGGGAAGAAGGAACACAGAACCCAATAGACAGCAGAGGCCACGCTTTGAGATCAAATTCACCTTCTGAGATATTAGCAGACTCCCTACTGTGATGTAAACCACGGATGGATACTAGACACAAGGCGTAGGGTATACTCCCACACCATCGATTTGCCCCCGACTCTTAAAGAGTTGTGGAATAAAAAAGCCTGTGAGACTGTGAGAAGTCTAGGTATTGAGGCGTAGCTGTGTGACAAAAGACTACTGGAACATTGAACTTCCTGTCTGCAAAAAACACAGGCATTCCCCATTTCCCATGGTTACATGTGGCCACGTGTGGTCTAAACCTGTAACCATGCACCCGTCTATGTCCATACCTGTCCTGTTATTGTCTGCTAACTCTGACAGGCTACAAGGGGCATGTTTTCTCTCTCTCTCTCTCCCTCTATCTTTTTCCTCTTTCTCACTCTCTCTCTCTCCCTCTATATTTTTCTCGTTATCTCTCTCTCTCCCCGGTCTCCTCCCACCATTTTAGCTTGGGAATCAACTGAGAGAGTTGTAATTTGTTGAGAGATGGAGCCCTTTCTGAGCCTTTCGATGACACAGTAAATTATTGATGAACAACAGAAGGACAAAAAGCCAAATTATCTTCTGTCTCCTAAATGCAGGCAAGGTAGAGAAGGTAATTTTCTCCTTGTCTGCATATGGATTTGAGTTATGCCTAAATCTGTGTTCCCTTCTCTCTCTTTCTTTACTTCTCTCTCCATCTTTCACTCTCTCTTCCTCTCTCTCGCACTTTCTCTCATTCCATCTGTCTCTCCATCTCTCTCGCACTTTCTCTCGCACTCTCTCACTCTCTCTCTCTCACTGTCTTTCTCTCTCTCTCTCTCCCTCCCCCTCTCTGGTCCACTCCCTTCTGTCACACTGATGGATTTTGTCTCTAGGTTGTTCAGTGCTGTTTGAAGGGTGGACTAGGGCTGACTAGAGAAAACTCCCCACACACAGAGAAAGCCCAATCAGTAACACTACAAGCAGTGTAACTTTAGGCATCACACGTCTCTCTATTAAAACTTAATGAACTCTTGCAGAATTCTGTTGGTTTGCAGAGCAATACTTTTTCTCAGTTTTCTCAGCCCCTGCCATTAGATAAAACTAGGGGAGAACTGGGACGAAAGTAACACGGGGCAAAAGTAACACGCCCAGTTTCTCAGATAACAGCTAGAATGATGTAGTGAAATCAGCCCGTTCCTAATGCGGGGTACGACCTCCCTTCAAAAGAAAAGCCCAGTTCAACCATGTTTCGCCAAGTCATCAACAAAAAGTTGTTTTGAGCCATGTAAGTAAAAAAGAAACATGCCCAGAAGTGTTTTTCAGTTTTAGAATTGCATTTAGCTATTTAAGGTTCCAAACATAAGTAATTTTCTTAACCCATCTAGTGACTAAATGACAGCATAGGTTTCAAGTATCATGCAAGCTAGTCTTGGGTGTAAGCCTGGGAGAAGTCACAGGAAAGACGGGTGGGTGGGACGAAAGTAACACAATGTTAACTGATGAACTGGAATAACAAGTCATTGTCTCTTCTAGTTCATATTGCTTTTATAATGTTATGAAAATATCAACAAGTGACTGAATATTTGAAAATTATATATGACGTCATTAGAATTATGCCTTAATCAATTGACTTGATGGATCAGCTTCTCACATAAGCTTTTATCAACAGGTTAGGGGTTAGAAATATATATCTTTATGATTCTGGGGGTCAATTACCTTGTGTCAAGCCATGGAAATGTGACAAGCATGATGAGTTTGCTATTTGTGAAGAGAATATATTTATTTATTCTATCAAGACACGAGGAGTGCGCATGACAAGGACAGCTGGAGCACACTGATTGTTAGGGCTAAGCATGAATAGTCATTGAAAATTGTGACAAACATCTCCTACTACATTCCCATTAAAGTGAGATGAGAAAGAATTATGGTTAATATTATGTGATCCTTTCATACTTTCCAAACCATAGCAGTAATCATTCAAATTGACACAAACATGACATGATGGCTAATAGTACATTTGTTAAAAGTAAAGAACGTTACAAAGCAGAAAGATGGAGATAAGACAGATATTGTGCACTTTTCGCCAGCTGTTACTTCCATCTCAATACTGTGTTACTCCTGCCCTGCCGGCAGGTACAAAATTAGCGTTGTGGTAGTTGTTTTACTCCGTATACTGTACAAATGTATACATATGAACAACAACTTACAGATGTAACATTGTGGTAGTTCTGCTCTCAGTCTATTTCATTTCAACTCATTTCTCTTAGAAATAAAATTTCAGTTGCTAATGGTGGAGGACATATGTAAGTTGTTTGTCATAAAATATGGTGTCTCTAGCTCTATCGATCTCTGAGTAATTAGGAAAAAAACAAGTGTTACTTTCTTCGCGGTTCGTCCGACTAGTTCTGGTGGGCTCACTTAAACACTAGGGTGATGACAGAACAGGCCTGCTTGATCAGCTAAGATTGATCAGCCTAGCTTTTATCCATCTTCTCTCTCATCTCCTCTTTCTAGCCCAATCTATAACCAAATTACTGCACACAATGAGAGGAAAGGAGACAGGACTAACAGAAAGAAAGAAAAGAAAATCACAAAGTTGAAAGAAGAAGTTAGTGAAAACCTCCCGCTGGTTAAGTTAAGAGGATTGGAGAGATAGGAGAAGAGAGGGGAGAAGAAGGGAGGGGAGGAGAAGGGAGGGTGGAGATGAGAGGGGAGAAGGGAGGGGAGGAGAAGGGACGGTGGAGAGGAGAAGAGAAGGGAGGAGGGGGGAGAAGAAGGGAGGGGAGGAGAAGGGAGGGGTGGAGAGGAGCAGAGAAGAGAAGGGAGGAGAGGGGAGGAAAAGGGAGGTGAAGAGAAGGGGGTGGAGAGGAGAAGGGAGGGATGGCGAGGGAGGAGAAGAGAAGGGAGGAGAGGGGAGGAGAAGAGAAGAGAAGGGAGGAGAGGAGGGGAGGAGAAGGGAGGGGAGAGAGGAGGAGAAGGGAGGGGTGGAGAGAAGAGAAGAGAAGGGAGGAGAGGGGATGGGTGGAGAGGAAAAGAGAAGAGAAGGGAGAGGATGTTCTGTGCTATGTATTATGTCATGTTTCATGTGGACCCAGGAAGAGTAGCTGATGCTTTTGCAGTGGCTAATGGGGATCCTAATAAATACCAAATACACTACCGTTCAAAAGTTTGGGGTCTCTTTTTGTCCATTAAAATAACATCAAATTGATAAGAAATACAGTGTAGACATTGTTAATGTTGTAAATGACTATTGTAGCTGGAAACGGCAGATTTTTTATGTAATATCTACATAGGCGTACAGAGGCCCATTATCAGCAACCATCACTCCTGTGTTCCAATGGCACGTTGTTAGCTAATCCAAGTGTATCATTTTAAAAGGCTAATTGATCATTCGGAAAACCCTTTTGCAATTATGTAAGCACAGCTGAAAACTGTTGTGCTTATTAAAGAAGCAATAAAACTGGCCTTCTTTAGACTGGTTCAGTATCTGGAGCATCAGCAGTTGTGGGTTCGATTACAGACTCAAAATGGCCAGAAACAAAGACTTTCTTCTGAAACTCGCCAGTCTATTCTTGTTCTGAGAAATCCAGGATCCAGTTGCAGAGGGCGGTGTTCAGTCCCAGCGTCCTTAGATTAGTGATGAGCTTTGTGGGTACTATCGCTGAACTATAGTAAATAAACAGCATTCTCACGTAGGTGTACCTTTTGTCCAGGTGGGAGAGGGCAGTGTGGATTGCGATTGAGATTGTGTCATCTGTGGATCTGTAGGGGCAGTATGTGAATTAGGGTGGGTCTAGGGATTCCGGCATGATGGTGTTGATGTGAGCCATGGCCAGCCTTTCAAAGCACTTCATGGCTACCAACGTGAGTGCTACTTGCCGGTAATCATTTAGGCAGGTTACTTTCGCTTTCTTGGGCACAGGGACTATGGTGGTCTGTTTGAAACACGTTTCTTTCCCTCCGGTTGCACATGTTGGTAGAAATTAGGTATAACGGATTTAAGTGTGCCTGCATTAAAGTCCCTGGCCACTAGGAGCGCCACTTCTGGATGAGCATTTTCTTCTTTGCTTATGGCCTTATAGAGTTGGTTGAGTGCGGTCTTAGTGCCAGCATCGGTTTGTGGTGGTAAATAGACGGCTACGAATAATATAGATGAGAACTCTCTTGGTAGATAGTGTGGTCTACAGCTTATCATAAGGTACTCTACCTCAAGCGAGCAGTACCTTGAGACCTCTTTAATATTAGACATCGCGCACCAGCAGTTACTGACAAATAGACACACACCCCCACTCCTCGTCTTACCAGACGTAGCTGCTCTGTCTTGCCGATGCACGGAGAAGCCAGCTCTATATTATTTGTGTCGTCGTTTAGCCACGTCTCGGTGAAACATAAGGTATTACAGTTTTTAATGTCCAGTTGGTAGTATAGTCTCAATCGTAGATCGTCCAGTTTGTTTTCCAATGATTGCACATTGGCCAATAATACGGAAGGTAGTGGTGGTTTACCAACTCATCGGCAAATTCTTACAAGGCACCCTGCCCTCCTCCCTCTTTTTCTCTGTCTTTTCTTCACGCGGATGACGGGGGATTTGGGCATGGTCTTGACAAAGCAGTATATCCTTTGTGTCGGACTCATTAAAGAAAATAAAAATCATTGTCCAGTTCGAGCATTATGTACAAAATTAGTTACAAAAACAAATGCAAAAACAAATGCGAAAAAACAAACAAAATAGCAGTTGGTTAGGAGCCCGTAAAACGGCAGCCATCGTACCAAAGTAAATTGATGTTTCTGCAAAATTACATAATTAAATCATTGAAAATACTTCACCAGGGAGCATGACTTAGCCACAGGGGATAATTAGCTGCTGTTCTTTATTTAAATAGCTGTGGATTGTTTCAAATCACAAGTGTGTAGGCCTATGCCTATTTAGGAAGCCCGCAATTTGGGTAGTGCTCGTGGCAATAGGTCTAGCTGATTGAGTTGCGGCTGTCAGTGAAAAGCTAAAATATGTTTTGAGACAATGTGTCTTGAGTATAGTTTCAAATGTTGCAACAAGAAGGGGAGTATTGTGCGGTAAAGATATAGAACGTTTCTCTCCAGAATGCATGCACTCAGCTCTCCAGAATGCGCTCAGTTGTCTCCCGCCAAATCTTGCAAATTCATTGTTTCATTCTGTGACTTGTTTGCGATCAATTCCCCATTAAATATGTCACCAGTAGGCCTAGTAAATGTACAATTAATCCCCATCATTTATATTCAGACGTAGCTGGGCCCATTGTGCGCCACCCTATGGGACTCCCAATCACAGCCAGATGTGATAGAGCCAGGACTGAGATGCAGTGCCTTAGACCGCTGCGCCACTCGGGAGATGAGTTTTGGTTTATTTCATAACCATTACGAGTTCTGTACATTTTCTCTTTGTCTTTTGTTTGGAGTGCTATATGTGAGCAATGAGCATGTGTCTGGTTTCTCTGTCCTGGTAATGTTGAGAGAGCCTGAGCACGCACAGAAGTAGGCCTGATTTCTGATTGTCATAACTCACCACGTCCACCACTAATAAGCTGAGCTGCTCAGTCGTTTTTTTCTTCAGCTCATACAGTAAGTCAACAAATATATATTTTTTACATCCATTGTGAATGATAGTTCCTCAGTATTTGAAAAATCTTTCCAACCCTCCCGGCCTCGATAATCACCTCAGTGTGAAAGAGCACAATACTATGATCTAATGATTCCACATATCCAGTGAAATTGTCATAAAAACAGCTGTCTGTCCCGAGCTCACTGGCGCAGGAAACTCTGAAGGCTTGTTGATACAATGTTCTAAGTTTGCTATAGCAACAGCTTCAGGCTGGACCCAGTTGATGATTTGATACAATGTTGCACTTCACCAGCAATAGCTCAAGTCAAAGACAGATAGAAAGGGATGCAGACAGGCAGAGTAGAAAGATGAATGTGATTGAAAGAACCTGAATTTTCATCAGGACATTTTCTACAGTTTTATTTGTTGGCTTTAGGCCTATTGTATTTTACTTAGTTGAAGATAAAGTTATAGGCCTACTGCTGCCTTGGCCTATAGGCTATCTCTGAGTTCTATGCGCTCACTTCTTTAGCCGCCAATGGATCACAGTGTATCAATGTGCTCTCCCCTTAGTTGAATTTTAACTTTTAGATTCTTGTCATTTTACTTCAGATAATTATGATTAACCATGTGACAATGATTTTGAGAAACAAAAATGTTATTACTGAAATGAAACTGTTCCACCCAAAAAATTGCATATACAAATAATCATAACTGGCACGCAGATCGGTATAAATGATAGGATAAATTGTAAGCTTCCCCAAACTTGAAACTCACGAGTTCCTGTGAAAAAACGTGCCTGCCTATGGAAAACAACGGCCCGTCCAACTGATTGGTTCTGGCGCAGGCCCTGAATATTTTCTGTCTATAAGTTATGATGTGAGTGGCCAAGGAATGCACTATCCTCCTAGCTTTTAGTTACAGTAACCTATGATGTGATGGTTGGGTATTGCAGACAGTGTGTGCATCCCAAAAGGCACCCTATTCCCTAAATAGCATACTACTTTTGAACAGGGCTCATATGTGCTATGGTCAAAAGTAGTGCACTATATACAGTTGAAGTCGGAAGTTTACATACACCTTAGCCAAATACATTTAAACTCAGTTTTTCACAATTCCTGACATTTAATCCTAGTAAAAATTCCATGTCTTACATCCGTTAGGATCACCACCTTATTTTAAGAATGTGAAATGTCAGAATAATAGTAAAGAGAATTATTTATTTCAGCTATTATTTATTTCATCACATTCCCAGTGGGTCAGAAGTTTACATATTTGGTTGCATTGCCTTTAAATTGTTTAACTTGGGTCAAACGTTTCAGGTAGCCTTCCATAAGCTTCCCACAATAAGTTGGGTGAATGTTGGCCCATTCCTTCTGACAGAGCTGGTGTAACTGAGTCAGGTTTGTAGGCCTCCTTGCTCGCACACGCAATTTTCAGTTCTGCCCACAAATTCTCTATAGGATTGAGGTCAGGGCTTTGTGATGGCCACTCCAGTACCTTGACTTTGTTGTCCTTAAGCCATTTTGCCACAACTTTGGAAGTATGCTCAGGGTCATTGTCCATTTGGAAGACCCATTTGCGACCAAGCTTTAACTTCCTGACTGATGTCTTGACATGTTGCTTCAATATATCCACATAATTTTCCTGCCTCATGATGCCATCTATTTTGTGAAGTGCACCAGTCCCTCCTGCAGCAAAGCACCCCCACAACATGATGATGCCACCACTGTGCTTCACGGTTGGGATGGTGTTCTTCGGCTTGCAAGCCTCCCCCTTTTTCCTCCAAACATAATGATGGTCATTATGGCCAAACAGTTCAATTTTTGTTTCATCAGACCAGAGGACATTTCTCCAAAAAGTAAGATCTTCGTCCCCAGGTGCAGTTGCAAACCGTAGTCTGGCTTTTTTATGGTGGTTTTGGAGCAGTGGCTTCTTCCTTGCTGAGCGGCCTTTCAGGTTATGTCGATATAGGACTTGTTTTACTGTGGATATAGATACTTTTGTACCTGTTTCCTCCAGCATCTTCACAAGTTCCTTTTTTGTTGTTCTAGGATTGATTTGCACTTTTCGCACCAAAGTACATTAGTCTCTAGGAGACAGAACGCGTCTCCTTCCTGAACGGTATGACGGCTGCGTGGTCCCATAGTGTTTATACTTGTGTACTATTGTTTGTACAGATGAACTACTTGTGTCATGCACAAAGTAGATTTCCTAACTGACTTGCCAAAACTATAGTTTGTTTACAAGACATTTGTGGAGTGGTTGAAAAACAAGTTTTAATGACTCCAACCTAAGTGTATGTAAACTTCCGACTTCAACTGTAGGGATAGGGTGCCATTTGGGACCCAGGTAGTGTTTTTATCATCATAAGCGATTATGTATGGAGATGGAGTATGGAGTCAATTATATGAAGTGGGGTTGAGAGTCTTACCATCAAAATCTATACAGTCATCCATATTATCCGGTGCTGATGGTACAGTGTTCTTAGATTTTTTGTTCTCTGTTGGGAGAGAAAAGGGCACAGGTCAAGTAGAATCTTTCACAGCCAATCACAAGACTTGGATGTACCTAAAAGATCAATCTCAACCAATCATAAGAGCTCAGTGGACCTAAAGTTGTAAACATCAACATATTTTAAAACCTCTTAGGGCTAGGCCCCTTTCTTCTCCACTTCCTGTCTGAATGATGTGCCCAAAAGTAAACTGTCTGTAGCTCAGGCCCTGAAACCAGGATATGCATATAATTAGTACCATTGGAAAGAAAACACTTTGAAGTTTGTAGAAATGTTAAAATAATGTAGGAGAATATAACACAATAGATATGGTAGGAGAAAATCCAAAGAAAAAACAACCAGAATATTTTTCTTTTAGAGAGACCATCGTGCGCCATCGTGTGCCATCGTGCATACATTTATTTTGTCCCCCACACCAAACGCGATCACGACACACAGGTTCAAATATCAAAACAAACTCTGAACCAATTACATACATTTGGGGACAGGTTGAAAAGCATTAAACATTTATGGCAATTTAGCTAGCTAGCTTGCACTTGCTAGCTAATTTGTCCTGGGATATAAACATTGAGTTGTTATTTTACCTGAAATGCACAAGGTCCTCTACTCCGACAATTAATCCACACATACAACGGTCAACCGAATCGTTTCTAGTCATCTCTCCTCTTTCCAGGCTTTTTCTTCTCTGTACTTTATATTGCGATTGACAACTTTCATAAATTAGGTGCATTACCGCCACCGACCTTGTTCGTCTTTCAGTCACCCACGTGGGTATAACCATTGAGGAGATGGCACGTGGGTACCTGCTTCTACAAATCAATGAGGAGATGGGAGAGGCAGGACTTGCAGCGTGATCTGCGTCACAAATAAAACTGACTTCTATTTTAGCCCTTGGCAACACAGACGCTAATTAGCGCACGCGAGCAGTGTGGGTGCAATAGTTGAATAATATAGATTTCAAAATTTATTTTGCAACGCGAGCGGTCTAGACAGTGTATCAGAAATACAAGAGAAAGGTCATATTGAGAATTAGATCTCTGGATGCAATTCCTATGGCTTCCACAGGGTGTCAGCAGTCTATGTTCAATGTTTCAGGCTTGTAACTTCAAAAACGAATAAGAAATATCAGTTTTAGCAGAAGGACACAGTCTTGGAAATTCATGTTTGCGCTCGGCATGAAGACATTACGCACCTGTTTCCTATTGAACATACTTCTTTCCGTAATAAATATTATAGTTTGATTACATTTTAGGGTATCTGAGGATCAAATAGAAACGTATTTTGACAAAGTTTAGGGGTAGATTTTCAGATTCCTTTCTCTGCAAGTTGAACGAGTGGATTACTCAAATCGATGGCGCCAACTAAACAGACTTTTTGGGCTATAAAGAAGGATTTTATCTAACAAAACGACACTACATGTTATAGCTGGGACCCTTTGGATCACAAATCAGACGAAGATTTTCAAAAAGTAAGTGAATATTTTACCGTTATATGTGAATTATTTGAAGAATATTTTGATGTGGGGCGCCATCATCAAACAATCGCATGGCATGTTTTTGCTGTAATAGCTACTGTAAATCGGACAGTGCAGTTAGATTAACAATAATTTAAGCTTTCAGTTGATATAAGATACTTATATGTACCTAAATGTTTAAAATCCATAATATTTATGATTATTTATTTGAATTGCGTGCCCTCCAGTTTCTCCGGAAGTTGTCCCACTAACGGGACACCGATCCTTAAGAAGTTTTTAAGACAGATCACATACAATATCATAGTTGAGATGAAAAGACGAGAATGTAAGTAAAGAGATATCTGGAACGCTAAAGATTGTTCCATACATGGAGTGCAAAGAAACTAAAAGCTGCTTTTTCTTAAGTCTGTAGCAACAGACAGAATTTCCCTGTGATCGGGTATGGTAACTCCTACTTCTATGGGTAAGTAAATATGTCAGGTAATGTGGGAGTTTTTGCAAAAGTGCTTTATAAATGAATAAAATGCTGTGTTTTTGACCTACATGAGGTCAAAGAGGGCCATCCTACTTTTTGATAGAGCAAGCCGTGATGAGTGCAAAACCTGTCACTCGTGATAAAAACTAAATGCACTATGGTAAACTGCATCTAACGGCTTTAATGAAGTGGCAGCTGCATTCATGCAGATGATGACGCCATAATCTAGGACAGGAAGGAACGTCGACTGAATGATCCGCATTCTACTATTTACTTTCTCAGCTTCTTAACTAACGCATTAATATGTTTTTTTAAAAGACAGCTTCTCGTATTTCCAAATGCCCAGATATTTGTAAGCAGCTGCACGATCAATGTGGGCACCATCCAAGTGGTGTGTGCTCTAGAGAACAACATATGCTTAGTTTCACCTGCATTAAATACTAATTTAAGGTCAATAAAGGTTTTCTATAAAACAATGAAGTAGAACTATAGTTCAGATAGAGCCTGGTCAACAGTGGGGGCAATAGATTACACAACAGTATCGTCCTCATACAGGTGCAGGTTATATTTATTTTTTTACAGACAAACCAATATTGTTAATGTATAGAGTAGAAAGAACTGGACCTGGGAACCGACCCCTGTGGGACACCTTTTGTTATATCCAAACAACTTTATTTAACACCATCAATAGACACACATGGAGTTCCACCTGTCAAGTCATTTTTAAATTAGTAGTGACTGATCAACAGTATCGAAGGCCTTTGACAGGTCTACAAAGAGGGCTGCACATTGTTGCCTTTTATCCATATAGTTAACTCAATCATGTATTTATTGTCATAACAATACAGACACAATAAGTGACATAAACAATTTCTGTGTTCCAGACTTAAGAACAACTGATGAGGAGTAGAAATCACCCAGCAGTTGAAGCATACGTGTGTGTGTGTGTGTGTTTGTGTTTGTTTCTGCGAGCATGTTTGTGTTTGTTCGAGCCTAACAATATATTTTCCATCAGACTTTTCAAACACTGAAGATGCATTGCCGTAACTGATAATGCTGCCAGCAGACAAATTACATCCCATCTTTCAGATGATTCCCCTGTCGCCATTTTCCTCCATGAGGGGTGGACACAGAGAGGGAGCTGGTCAAAAGAAGGACTTTCAAAGCAAAGAGCGAGACGAGTGAGAGTGAGAGAGAGAGAGAGAGAGAGAGAGAGAGAGAGAGAGAGAGAGAGAGAGAGAGAGAGAGCGACACCACAGCCTATTAGAGGGGGCCCTCTCCTCTTCTCCTCCATCTCCTCTATTCTTCTCTTCTTTTGATGCCATGTTCTAAGCCATAAGTGAACTGATAATGGACAAGGTGCAACAATGGTGGTGTATTCTCCAACATGCACCAAATTACTGACCACGGAATCCAGCGAGCCTTTTGATGTTTTCGCTGATACTGTATGTGTTACTCATTAAGGAGCAGAAAGAGAGAGGGGAAAATTGAGGACATAACTCTGTCCTGTTGTGTGTGGATGCAGAGATAGGCATGAATCACTATCCCTATCGGAATTGAATATCACTATCCCTAGCAATTGATGTCACTAGCTATAGGTAGGAGTGGAATTGAAAAGGAATGTGTGGTTCATAGAAGCATCCCTAGCAGTGTTATGAGACAGTATCTGCAATCTCGATAATAATAATAATAATGTAGGTTCTGATTTTGCATGAATGAGGAGACTTGTCTAAGGCAAACTAATGTAGATTCCTTAAAGGGATAGTGTGAGATTCTAGTGTCAGATAAACTCATGGATACATTTTTATGTCTCTGCGTGTAGTTTGAAGGGAATTGGAGGAAGTTTCGCGAGCCAATGCTAACTAGCGTTAGCGCAATGACTGGAAGTCTATTGGTACGCTAGCAACAGCTTAACTGCCAGAATCACACTATCCCTTTAATGACGCACACCCATAGTGTCAAAGCAACAATGTGACTTGTTCAACCACTATTCCTTGATTTAATTAAATTCAACAAAACTTAATTCAGAAAACCCAGTAGCAGCTTTAATGTACACAGAGTAGACTTAGACGGACAGGCCCTCTCTCTCCAGACCAGAATTCCGCTCCAATACAACATCACTCAGAATTCTGACAAGTGTTAATCTACTGCTGACAACCCTTAAAAAGCTGACAACCCCCAGCTCTCTGAAATGACATCCACATCAATAGTGCCCCATGGTGCTGTAGAAAGACTGGAGCCAAAAGGCTCAGAAACGCCAATTAAAGGGAATTTCCTAACCCCTCGCTATTCCTCTAAGAAGACTATTCAACTGGCAACTTTATACTGAGACAAATAGGATTCCAAGAGAGAGAGAGACTAGTCTATCCTGGTTGTTTTAAAAGACAGACCACATTGATGTGGAGCTCTACTCCTGTGATGCCGCTGTTGTGTATGAGTGAGTGTGTGAGTGTGTGTGTGTGTGTGTGTGAGAGTTTGAGTGTGTGTGTTTATGTGAGTGTGTTTGAGTGTGTGTTTTTATTTTCCATCTCATAGCCAAGGGCAAGTCTACTGCTCTGTTTTACAACTGGTATTAATGTATGCCAGCTAGAAACCCTACTGATGTGCTTGACTCAACACAGACCACTGGGTGTCTGATACACAAACGCACACATCCATGCACATGCGCACACACGCGCACACACACACACACGCACACACGCACGGACGCATGCATGTACGCACGCACACACACACATCATTGTTGGCAGGAGGGAGGTTTCACTTTTCTATAATTGATGGAGGGTGGGAGAGAAAGATGGAGGGAGGAAGGAAGGAAGGAAGGAAGGAAGGAAGGGAAAGATGGAAGGAGAGATGGAGGGAGGTACATGAGAAGAAATGTGTGGTGGTTTTTGGAGCACCATATGGCACTTGCTCATACAGCTGGGCTTTCTGCTTTGAGCCTCTGAGACGGTGAGCTGAGAACGACTGTGACTCTGCCACCGTGTGTGTGTGTGTGTGTGTGTGTGTGAGCTGCGAACGTCTGTGACACTGCCTCCATGCTATATAAAGAACCCAACACCATCAATACTTAACGCATCACGCCCACCGAGGAATAGAAGAAAGATTTTGGAACTAGCAACTTGTGAGTTCAACGCAACACTCCAAGTAAACAACTAAATAATAGAACAAACAAACAATTGAATAGGTAATGACCAATCATTCCAGGGTGTATTGGAGGAAGTTACTCATATTTCTGAAATTGTCATTTTAAATTAATAGTAAGGGTAGAGAGAGAGAGAAAGATAGAGAAAGAAAAATATTATGAGAGAGAAAGACTGAGCTGGTGTAATGATGCCTTCTTCCTCTCTTATGCTGAGATGGTTGTGAATGCCTGCTGTGCTGGTCTGTCTCTCACCCTCTGCCTCTCTTCTTCTCTTTCTCCCCCAGTCTCCCCTACAGGGTCAGTTCTATTACAGGCTGTACTGCCTCCTATCTCCCCCTGCCTCTCCATGGCCTGGCCTTAGTATGCCATTACAGACTGTCACCTGACTCGCCCTCCCCTCTCTGCCTCCCCCTGCCACATGGCTCAGGTAGAAAGCAAAGCAGTGCTACTACGGTATCCTCTATCTCCTGTCCCTCACAGACAGACATGGACCTGCGCTCTCACTGCTCTCACTGCTCTCCAACTGTTCACCTACACTACAATCAGCCTCCAGCCCTGGCCTGTTCAGGTGGAAAGCAAAGCATTTCTCTAGAGTCTAAAAAGTATCATTTGTGCTCCTGTCCCTCAAAGACAGACAATGACTTGTTCTCTCACTGCTCTCCAACTGTTCACCTACACTACAATCAGCCTCCAGCAGTGGTCACATTGACTCTTCAGTAGAAGAAAAGTACTTGAGTTACAGGCTCCCAGTTCTCTCCTTTTGACATTCAGTTGACCATGCAAAGACGCCATGGATACAGAGCCAAAACTAAAGGCACAATCCTTTATTATCTTGGGTAAAACTAGCATAGAATGACTGTGTAGGGCCATTTATGATGTTGGCTGTGTATACTTGAGATTGGTAAATTGATGAGCCAATCTAGTTAAATCCAACTCGGTTCGGGTCAGTGTTTTCATTGTGTCTATGTCTGTCTTTATTTAACACATTCTATTGAAAACACCCAAATGGCACCCTATTCCCTATATAGTGCTTCACTTTCGAAAAAGAGCTCTAAGGGCCCTAGTCAAAAGTTGTGCACCGTAGAGGGAATAGGGTGCCATTTGGAACTGTAGACAGTAGATATTGACTCCGACATTCTGTTTTCCTCTCTATGGTTTATTTATGAGTTGCTTTAGCCTAAGAGAGGCTCATTTTAATGTATGGGTGTTCCATACAGGGTTACTGAGGCGATCACTGCTGTGGACTCTCATTTTACCAATACAATACGAGGAAGATTTGACAGATAGAATATCTTTCATTTTCTTTAAAACTAGCAAACATGTACAGGCCCACGAGCTCTGTGTACTTGTCTTACTATGTTTCTGTTTTGTTCGCCAAACTTTTCTCTTTCCAAAGCAATGGAACCATATGATTGGAGAATGAAGGAACTGACACCATGTATTGCTGGAAGTAATGCATACAGACAGGACAGATGGCTTACCATAGAAATGTGACGGATATAAACCATTGCAATAAACTACTGTAAACTACTAAACTACTGCATAAACTACTGTACACTGTATAACTACTGTACTACTATACTGTACTACTATACGGTAACTACTATACTGTAACTACTATACTGTATAAGTACTATACTGTAACTACGCTACTGTACTCCTATACTGTAACTACTGCACTGTGTAACTACTGTAACTACTATACTGTAACTACTACACTGTATAACTACTGTAACTACTATACTGTATAACTACTGTAACTACTATACTGTATAACTACTGTACTGTAACTACGCTACTGTACTCCTATACTGTAACTACTACACTGTATAACTACTGGAACTACTATACTGGAACTACTGCACTGTGTAACTACTGTAACTACTATACTGTAACTACTACACTGTATAACTACTGTAACTACTATACTGTAACTACTACACTGTATAACTACTGTAACTACTATACTGTAACTACTACACTGTATAACTACTGTAACTACTATACTGTAACTACTACACTGTATAACTACTGTAACTACTATACTGTATAACTACTGTAACTACTATACTGTATAACTACTATACTGTAACTACGCTACTGCAATCCTATACTGTAACTACTACACCGTATAACTACTGTAACTACTATACTGTAACTACTGCACTGTATAACTACTGTAACTACTATACTGTACTACTATGCTGTAACTACTATTCTGTAACTACTACACCGTAACTACTATACTGTACTACTATACTGTAACTACTACACTGTATAACTACTGTAACTACTATACTGTAACTACTACACTGTATAACTACTGTAACTACTATACTGTAACTACTACACTGTATAACTACTGTAACTACTATACTGTGTAACTACTATACTGTATAACTACTATACTGTAACTACGCTACTGCAATCCTATACTGTAACTACTACACCGTATAACTACTGTAACTACTATACTGTAACTACTGCAATGTATAACTACTGTAACTACTATACTGTACTACTATGCTGTAACTACTATTCTGTAACTACTACACCGTAACTACTATACTGTGCTACTATACTTTAACTACTATACTGTAACTACTACACTGTATAACTACTGTACTACTATACTGTAACTACTATACTGTATAACGAATATAACTACGATACTGTAACTACTATACTGTAACTACTACACTGTATAACTACCGTATAAAACGACTGTTTACAGATGAAGCAGATATTTGGGCCATATGGGCAGGACAGACCTAGTAGATATGAATCTGTGAGTCTGGCCAGTGAGACTACACTCTGACATGTGTTTGAATAAGGAGGTGCTCTAAGTGATGACGTTTGTATGATGACAAGAGGGAAAGTGTATCCCTTTCTCTGCTGCATGTGCAGATTAATTTACAGTAAGTGAAAAATAGCATATGAAAAATTTAATATTTTATAATAAAAGACAAATGCTGAGTCCCACACTTTTTCCCTACATATTGCACTACTTTTGACCAGAGCCTTATAGAATGAGGATGAAGTAGAGGAAGAGAGAGTGGAGGAACAGGGAACTGGTTTGATATTACAAAGACACACTGACACAATCAACAAGCTAGAGAGATAGAGACTTCACCAGCCTACAGGGTTTGAGAGGACATATTCTGAAGGCACCACTGCACTATGGCTTCCCTGTTCCTACAGAGTTTTTAATAAAAGACAAAGTAGTCACCCTTGCTGGAGGAAGAGAGTGAAGGACAAGAGAATGGAGAAGAGTGAGAGAGAGAGAGTGAGAAAGAGAGATAGTGAGAGAGAGAGCTAGAGAGAGTGATATATCTTACCAGTAGCATCCTTCTCCATTTCTTTCATTTCTCTCTTCTCGTCAGCTTTCTTTTCCTCTGCTTCTCCTGGACACACACATTTGATATCATTAAAACCTCTCATCTGAGAACACTGAACCATAGAGAGCTTGGAACTATAAGGTTCTATCTGCATTTTTGTCAAGATTGAGTTATTGATATAGCCTTGTTCTGTTCAATGTTCTCTAACTATAGAGTACTCTAAATAGTCAGCGTGATCAAAACAATCTTGAAGCATGGATTCTGATTGGTCAAACCAGTGTTGAATAGACCTTAGCACGGGTACTTCCTGTTTGAGCCTATAGAAAGGGAAAAGCAGAATGGAGTCGTGATCTGATTTGCCGAAGGAAGGGCGGGGGAGGGCCTTGTAGCCATCCCGGAAAGGAGAGCAACAATGGTTGAGAATTTTTGAAGCGCGAGTACTGCAGGCAACGCTTGATAGAACTTTGGTAGTGCTTTCCTCAAATTTGCTTTATTAAAATCCCCAGCTACAATTAAATGCAGCCTCAGGATAGGAAGAGAGTGAAGGAGGACAAGAAAATGGAGAAGAGAGAGAGAGATCTTACCAGTAGCTTCCTCCATTTCTTTCATTTCTCTCTTCTCGTCAGCTTTCTTTTCCTCTGCTTCTCCTGGACACACACATTTGATATCATTAAAACCTCTCATCTGAGAACACTGAACCATAGAGAGCTTGGAACTATAAGGTTCTATCTGCATTTTTGTCAAGATTGAGTTATTGATATAGCCTTGTTCAGTTCAATGTTCTCTAACTATAGAGTACTCTAAATACCCCCATTTATGTTGAAATTTAAAGCCAACTATCTCAGAATCATCTTTTTGCAGATAGAACCTTATAGTCACTAACTCTTGATATGTCATGGAGGTCATTCAGCCATTTTCTTGCTGGACATCCTTTTACCCCCATTTTAACTGTGCTCTGAAAGCATGACTTTGCATGATGGAGACCATTAATATAATGTACTTAAAATAGAGAGAGGGTAATCGTGTATCACATCAGCCCCCTGTCTTTCTGTCCGTCCGCCTGCCTGCTCTGTTCCACTACTCTGTCTGTCTGCCTGCTCTATCTGTCTTCTCTGTCTGTCTGTCTGCTTGCTCTATCCGTCTTCTCTGTCTGTCTGTCTGCCTGCTCTATCCGTCTGCTCTGTCTGCTCTGTCCGTCTGTCTTTCTCCTCTCACACCCCTCTCTTGCCTCTCTCTCCTCTCCCCTCTCTCTCCTCTCTCTTCTCTATCCCCTCTCGCTCCCCTCTCTCCTCTCTCCCCCTCTCTCCTCTCTCCCCTCTCAATTCTCTCTCCCCTCTCAATTCTCGCTCCCCTCTCTCCTCTCTCCCTTCTCAATTCTCTCTCCCCTCCGCTGTGTTAAAGTGTGTGGGTGTTCATGCGTGTGTGACGCGTGCGTGTGTGTGTGCGTCGGTGTGAGATTAGCCATCGTGTTTGTGTGTGATGAGAGTCTGACAGACACTAGTGACATCTCTACATTAAGTTGATTGTTTGATACTGCAGCCCATACACCCAGTCCCCATGAGTTAAGCCTATGGAAGGAAGCCCCATGGGCAATAAGAGTGAAGGCTAGCCGTTAACATAGATTCCATCCATTGAAATGTGTGCTTGTCTGCTTTGTGTACAGTATGGATGTGTGGCTAATATAGGCTACCAAACATCCCTTTAAGAGTGAAGGCTAGACAATATTCCAGCTGGCTTCCAACCCTTTCAGTGTGTGTGCTTGTCTGCTTTGTGTAAGAATTGGTGGGAATAATAATATTTAATACATCGACCACACATAGAGAGAGCCTTGTTTGTCCATATAAAAGGCTCAGACCATACTGAGAGAAACAGAGAATGATCTATATGTTGGATATGCTGTTATGTTATGCTGCAAAAGTCCTTGCTGCTGTATCAAAGGTCTCATCACAGAGAACAACACTACAGACTAAAATAAATGGTTCTAAATAGTACCAGATATGGGTTCTTTGGCTTGTAACTATATGCAGCTCTGTCTGTATGTCTGTCTATCTATCTGTCTTTCTCTAGTCTGTCACCCTACCACCCTCTATCTCTCTTTCTCTTCCTCCCTCTCTCTCTCCCCTCTCTCTTCCATTTTCATCCGTCTCTCTTCATATTTCTCGTTCTTTCTGTCTCTCTCACCCTCTATCACTCCATCTTGGCTGCTCGCTCTCTCTTTCTCCTCCCCCTCTCTCTCTTTCTGTGTCTGTCTCTCTCTAGAGCTCATGTCCCTGCCAAATAAACTTAATAAACCCAAAAAGAATTACAAACCCTTTCTCATATCTTTGTCTCCCTTCCATTTCTCTCTTCCCCCTCTCTTCTCTCTCCACACTCTACTCTCTCTCTCTCTCTCTCTCTCCCTCCATCCCTCTCTCTCTCTTCCCCCTCTCTTCTCTCTCCCTCTCCCGCTCTCTCTCCTTCTCATATAAATGCTATCTCTCTGTGTGATGTGTGATATGTGATATGTAGTAACTGCTCACACCTGTGTTTGCTGTGCTCTGGAGGGGGTAAATGGCTGAGCAGAGCGAGATGTAACCCATCAATTATTTTATCCGCCCACACACACCAACACACATTTAAATTCTGGAAATAACAAAAGATTAATGGCTGTTCTCACCAATGCATGTACACGCATGTCTCACACACACACACACAGGCAGGCAGACAAACACGCAAACATGCACGCACGCACTCACACACACGCAATCAATGTCTGAATTGGATGTGTGATGTTGATCAGTGTCACAATGATGTGCATGTCACACTGATTCCAAAGTTAGCATTATCATCAGTTTACATATGGTACAGCCCACTAGTAACTTAGAAGTTACTGTAAAGAGAAGTTATGTTTTTTACAGTTTAGGCTCTCAAAATAAGATCTCATGAATCACGTATGGTATTAGTTGTGTTCAAATACTATTTGTGATGTAAATTGAGTATGTAGTATGCTTATTGGTCATAGTATGGATAAAGTTAGTATGCCAAAAAGTTCCCGGATGTCGTACTACATTCGCCAAAAATCAAAGTATACAAGCAGTGAACACTATTTCTGTGCTTTTAGGGCCCATAATGCAATTCTTCAGAAAATGGGTGTGCCTTCACACATTTTTTCAGATTTGAAGAAGTCCGACGAGAGCGGATA
Organism: Brachymystax lenok tsinlingensis; assembly: GCA_030435695.1. Classification (NCBI taxonomy): domain Eukaryota; kingdom Metazoa; phylum Chordata; class Actinopteri; order Salmoniformes; family Salmonidae; genus Brachymystax; species Brachymystax lenok. Next base: position 66,001,595 of record CM059780.1, read on the forward strand.
TAAATGTAAGTACAAAAAGTAAATATTCATTGCTCTAACTAATTATGACAAATGTTAAGAAAATGTTGAGGAATTAAATAAAAAAGTAATGACTTTTCAAATAACTTACATTTCACGTTATGTTGGCTGACAATTTGTTAGCTATGCTAGCTTTACAAACCGCATAGCATAACGTTATAATTACAGCAGTTGCTTGTATGTACCAGTATGTTAGCTAGCTACCTAACATTAGTTGGCTACTAATACATCGAACTTGCCAGTATATTAACTATATGCTATCTAACTAACTACCCAATGTTTTTTTTTTTTTACCCAACGTTTATTGACTTGATTAATCACGTCATTCTTAGCTTAGCTAAGTGGTATAGTCATTGTGCGTTCTTAATGGACATAGTTAATGAAGTCGTAAGATGTCTAATAATTTGTTATGCTAACAAGCTAGCAAGAAGTTGCATAGCAACAGCATAAACTTCCGGTAGACAGGCGAAGCGCTAGTACACTCAACTGAAAGGATACTGTTCATTTACAGTATACTAAAATGAACTAATAGTATGTGGTATATACTCATTAAGTATGTAGTATACAGTATGTTAGTATGGGTATTCAAACACAGCTATTGTGTTAGATTATATATATATATATTTTTGCTTAGGATCTCACTTGGTGAAGTCCACAGGACTGAAAATGGATGAATGCAACAACCATGTCTCTGTCAGTGTGTTAATTTAACACTGTTCCAATGTGTATAAGGGTCCACAGACTCCACAATTGCAGTGTTAATTTAATAAAACTCTCCATGTTCATTTAAAAAAATGTTCATCAGGAGAATTTGCTGTGTGTGAATATGTATGTGTGTGTGTGTGTGTTTGTACTTCTCCTATAATAACAATGACATCACTTCCTAGTTAAAAACAAAAATAACAAACTCATGACAACTTGTCATTGTCACATCCAAGGCTATACATAATTTATATTTCTTTGTTCATCCTTCTTATTCCCGTAAGTCGGACAACTGAAGTTCAATCAGAGTAGTAGCACACAGTGACGATGTGTTTTGTGAGCTCGTGGGATGAGTGAGAATTTTAATGTATTCCCTACACTATGGCAAAATAAACTTGAAGCTTGACACAGCGAGTGGTGGGTGGCACACACAGGATAGAAGGACAGAATAGACACCAGCTTCAGGATAGTGCTTGTGTTAACTACCTGAATGTATATGTATCTATGTTACCTGTCTGTGAGTCCAGGTTACCTAGCTCCATGGCTGTATGGTTGTCAGCGTCTTCTTTAGGTGGATCTAGCTCATCTGTACAGACAGGGGAAGAAGAGACATTGGTCAGCCCCTGAGCAAACACACAGCGTCTTCTACAGTATCTCAGCCATGACAGTACAGGATTGTCTACATTGGTCTGGTTGGAGAAGACCGTGTTGTCTTGTCTGGACATAACACAATTCGCTAAATGTCAAATTGGTGCCAACATTCAAGAGACCAGCATGTCGAAATGTTGCCAAGATTACAAAATGACTCCCTCCCTCTTCCTTTTCCCTCCCCTCTCCTCCATCCTTTCAGCCCCTCTCCTCCACCCCCTCTCTCAGCAATGACATTTGGGACAAATTGAGTAAATGAAAGCCATGACACCAATAAGCTAACATGCTCTATGAATGGCTATTGTGCTGCTTCTATAATTGCTTTTCTAACAAGCTGAAAGAGAAAAGCCATTTTTTCATATCTATGCAATTTTAGACCCATTCTCTGAACAATAAAAATGGCAGACCCCATTAGATGGGGAAGGAGAACAATTTCTACCAAAGCCTTGTTTTTGGTGTTTGTCTCGAGTGCTGCTGTCAATCTGAAAATGCTGACACACACGCAGGCACGGACTCATGCAAGGACGCACAAACACACACAAACACACACAAACACACAGCAACAGCAATCCTTCCCAGTAATCATGATTGGCATTCTATTTAAATGAGAATCACGGCCTTATATACAGTGGCTTGCGAAAGTATTCACTCCCCTTGGCATTTTTACTATTTTGTTGCCTTACAACCTGGAATTAAAATAGATTTTGGGGGTTTGTATCATTTGATTTAAACAACATGCCTACCACTTTGAAGATGCAAAATATTTTGTATTGTGAAAAAAAACTGAACTTGAGCGTGCTAACTATTCACCCCCCCAAAATCAGTACTTTGTAGAGCCACCTTTTGCAGCAATTACAGCTGTAAGTCTCTTGGGGTATGTCTCTATCAGCTTGGCATGGGGTATGTCTCTATAAGCTTGGCACATCTAGCCACTGGGATTTTTGACCATTCTTCAAGGCCAAACTGCTCCAGCTCCTTCAAGTTGGATGGGTTCCACTGGTGTACAGCAATCTTTAAGTCATACCATGGATTCTCAATTGGATTGAGGTCTGGGCTTTGACAAGGCCATTCCAAGACATTTAAATGTTTCCCCTTAAACCACTCAAGTGTTGCTTTAGCAGTATGCTTAGGGTCATTTTCCTGATGGAAGGTGAACCTCCGTCCCAGTCTCAAATCTCTGGAAGACTGAAACAAGTTTCCCTCAAGAATTTCCCTGTAGTTAGCGCCATCCATCATTCCTTAAATTCTGACCAGTTTCCCAGTCCCTGCCGATGAAAAACATCCCCACAGCAATATGCTGCCACCACCATGCTTCATTGTGGGGATGGTGTTCTTGGGGTGATGAGAGGTGTTGGGTTTGCGCCAGACATAGCGTTTTCCTTGATGGCCAAAAAGCTGAATTTTAGTCTCATCTAACCAGAGTACCTTCTTCCATATGTTTGGGGAGTCTCCCACATGCCAAATGTGCTTGATTATTTTTTTCTTTAAGCAATGGCTTTTTTCTGGCCACTCTTTTGTAAAGCCCAGCTCTGTGGAGTGTACGGCTTAAAGTGGTCCTATGGACAGATACGCTAATGTCCGATGTGGAGATTTGCAGCTCGTTCAGGGTTATCTTTGGTCTCTTTGTTGCCTCTCTGATTAATGCCCTCCTTGCCTGGTCCGTGAGTTTTGGTGGGAAGCCCTCTCTCGGCAGGTTTGTTGTGGTGCCATATTCTTTCAATTTTTGAATAATGGATTTAATGGTGCTCCGTGGGATGTTCAAAGTTTCGGATATTTTTTTATAACCCAACCCTGATCTGTACTTCTCCACAACTTTGTCCCTGACTTGTTTAGAGAGCTCCTTGGACTTCATAGTGCTGCTTGCATGGTGGTGCCCCTTGCTTAGTGGTGTTGCAGACTCTGGGGCCTTTCAAAGCAGATGTATATATATACTGAGATCATGTGACAGATCATGTGGCACACAGGTGGACTTTATTTAACTAATTATGTGACTTCTGAAGGTAGTTGGTTGCACCAGATCTTATTTAGGGGCTTCATAGCAAAGGGGGTGAATACATATGCACGCACCATTTTTCCCTTATGTATTTCTTTGAATTTTTTGAAACAAGTAATGTTTTTAATTTCACTTCTCCAATTTTGACTATTTTGTGGATGTCCATTACATTAAATCCAAATAAAAATCCATTTAAATTACAGGTTGTAATGCAACAAAATAGGAAAAACGCCAAGGGGGTGAATACTTTTGCAAGGCTCTGTATTTTTTGCAAGGCACTAAGATAGTATATATTGTCTGTCTTGTCACATCAGGTGGATATGTATTTGTTTTTCCAACAACGCTGTGTCTATCTATACTGAACAAAAATATAAACACAACATACAACAATTTCAAAGATTTTACTGAGTTAACAGTTCATATTTGCTGACGACACTACAGTGGTAGGCTTGATTACCAACAACGACGAGACGGCCTACAGGGAGGAGGTGAGGGCCCTCGGAGTGTGGTGTCAGGAAAATAACCTCTCACTCAATGTCAACAAAACAAAGGAGATGATCGTGGACTTCAGCAGAGGGAGCACCCCCCTATCCACATCGACGGGACAATAGTGGAGAAGGTGGAAAGTTTTAAGTTCCTCGTCGTACACATCACGGACAAACTGAATTGGTCCACCCACACAGACAGCGTGGTGAAGAAGGCGCAACAGCGCCTCTTCAACCTCAGGAGGCTGAAGAAATTCGGCTTGTCACCAAAATCACTCACAAACTTCAACAGATGCACAATCGAGAGCATCCTGTCGGGCTGTATCACCGCCTGGTACGGCAACTGCTCCGCCCACAACCGTAAGGCTCTCCAGAGGGTAGTGAGGACTGCACAACGCATCACCGGGGGTAAACTACCTGCCCTTCAGGACACCTACACCACTCGATGTCACAGGAAGGCCAAAAAGATCATCAAGGACAACAACCACCCGAGCCACTGCCTGTTCACCCCGCTATCATCCAGAAAGCGAGGTCAGTACAGGTGCATCAAAGCTGGGACCGAGAGACTGAAAAACAGCTTCTACCTCAAGGCCATCAGACTGTTAAACAGCCATCACTAACATTGAGTGGCTGCTGCCAACATACTGACTTAAATCTCTAGCCACTTTAAACAATTTTGTATATAATGTTTACATATCCGACATTACTCATATCAAATGTATACACTGTACTCTAAACCATCTACTGAATCTTGCCTATGTCGTTCGGCCATCGACTCAAATCTCTAGCCACTTTAAAAATTATAATTGGATGAAATAAACATATCACTAGACACTTTAAACGATGCCATTTATATAATGTTTACATATCCTACATTACTCATCTCTTATGTATATACTGTACTCCATACCATCTACTGCCTCTTGCCTACGCCGATCAGCCATCGCTCATCCATATATTTATATGTACATACTCGTATTCATTCCTTTACTCTTGTGTGTATAAGGTAGTTGTTGTGAATTTGTTAGATTACTTGTTAGATAGTACTGCATGGTCGGAACTAGAAGCACAAGCATTTCGCTACACTCGCATTAACATCTGCTAACCATGTGTATGTGACAAATAACATTTGATTTGATATAATTCATTAGGCCCTACTCTATGGACTTCATATGACTGGGCAGGGTGTGCAGCCATGTTGGGCCTGGTAGGGCATAGGCCCAGCCACTGGAGAGCCAGGCCCATCCACTGGGGAGCCAGGCCCAGCCAATCAGAATTTGTTTTTCCCCACAAAAGGGCTTTATTACAGACATAAATTCTCCTCAGTTTCATCAGCTGTCCAGGTGGCTGGTCTCAGATGATCCCCAAGGTGAAGAAGTCGGATGTGGAGGTACTGGGCTGGCGTGGTTTCCCTTGGTCTACTGGACATTCCTGCAGTCAGCATACCAGTTGCACGCTCCCTCAAAACTTGAGACATCTGTGGCATTGTGTTGTGTGACTAAATGGCACATTTTAGAGTGGCCTTTTATTGGCCCCAGCACAAGGTGCACCTGTGTAATGATCATGCTGTTTAATCAACTTCTTGATACGCCGCACCTGTCAGGTGGATGGATTATCTTGGCAAAGAAGAAATGCTCTCTAACAGGGCTGTAAACAAATTTGTGCACAAAACTTGAGAATTAAGCTTTTTGTGCGTACAGAACATTTCTGGGATCGTTTATTTCAGCTCATGAAACATGGGACCAACACTTTACATGTTGCGTTTATATTTTTGATCAGTATAAATGAATAAATATGCCATTTAGCAGACACTTTTATCCAAAGCAACCTACAGGCCAGCTAGCTTACATTTTCATATGGGTGGCCCCAGGCAGGAATCAAACTCACAATCCTTGCATTGCAAAGCGCCATGCTCTACCATCTGAGCCAAACAGGACCACCTATCTAACATGATCACAACATATCATTCATGGGTAAACACATGTAGATGCCATTCACTGTTATCACTCTGTCTGAATCTGGCAAACATGAATATTTTCTGTCTGAGTATACAAGGACACAATGACAAAAACATACATTTGCTCAGTACATTTCAAACTGATTCAGTGGATGTCCCAAATGGCACCCTAGAACCCTATTCCTTATATAGTGCATTACTTTTGACCAGAGCCCTATGAGCCCTGTTCAAATGCGGTGCACTATATAGAATTTAGGACACATTCCGTGAGTGATATCACAAGGATCACTATTACTAAAGGTTTGTGCTATCCGGGATCCTTAGGACGTCCGTACCAGTGGAGGCTGCTGAGAGAAGGACGACTCATAATAATGGCTGGAAAGGAGTCAATGGAATGGCATCAAACACATGTAAACCATGTGTTTGATGTATTTGATACCATTCCACTAATTCCACTCCAGCCATTACCACAAGCCTGTCCTCCCCAATTAAGGTGCCACCAACCTCCTGTGGTTGCACCCTAAACCCTAACCTTAACTCTTACCTTAACCATAACAATAACCCTTTAGTGACCCTAACCCTAACCATTTAAATGTCAACTTCAATGGGGTAGGGATGTCCCAAGGATCTCAGATAGCACGGACCCTATTATAACCCACCACATTGTAGTGACACCATTGTATCTTACAGTTACTAGCTTTCACCTGCAGGGGGCAGTATTGTCACATTGTTTCCTCCCAATGCTATACGCAGGTGAAATAACTCTTACGGTAGTTTGTTGAGATATTGATGAAAAAATACCATTCTACACAATAGGAGCAGGGAAGGTGTGTGTGTGCGTGTGTGCATGTGTGTGTGTTGTCTGTGTGTCACTAATAGGACAAAGCAACACCGTGACTCGTCCTCCCCACCGTATTTAAAGTAAAGGATGAGGGGATATGATTCCCCTGTGCAGACAAAATAATTTACACAATTCGAAAATGTATGCTTTTTGAAACTACTTTTTGAGTCTGTACCTACTGCATTCAGTGTGTATCTGGATGAAGGGTTTAGTACGAGGTTCTGCACTTCACTCTAGTTCACTTCAGATTTACAACATACTCATAGAGCTGTATGTATATATGTCGGTGGTTTGGACGTACAGTACTGCTAGGAATGAGAGGCTAATAGGACAGTATGTATGTACACTACCGTTCAAAAGTTTGGGGTCCTTGTTTTTGAAAGAAAAGCACATTTTCTGTCTATTAAAACAACATCAAATTGATCAGAAATACAGTGTAGACATTGATGATGTTGTAAATTACTTTTAATGGAATGTCTTCATAGGCGTACAGAGGCCCATTATCAGCAACCTTTACTCCTGTGTTCCAATGGCAGGTTGTGTTAGCTGATCCAAGTTAAAAAGGCTAATTGATCATTAGAAAACCCTTTTGCAATTATGTTAGCACAGCTGAAAACTGTTGTTCTGTGTACTACTCCCTTCACAGAACTGCACAAACTGGCTCTAACCAGAATAGAAAGAGGAGTGGGAGGCTCCGGTGCACAACTGAGCAAGAGGACAATTACATTAGAGTGTCTTGTTTGAGAAACAGACGCCTCAGAAGTCCTCAACTGGCAGCTTCATTAAATAGTACCCGCAAAACACCAGTCTCAATGTCAACAGTGAAGAGGCGACTCCGGGATGCTGGCCTTCTAGGCAGAGTTCCTCTGTCCAGTGTCTGTGTTCTTTTGCCCATCTTAATCTTTTATTTTTATTGGCCTGTCTGAGATTTGGCTTTTTCTTTGCAACTCTGCCTAGAAGGCCAGCATCCCGGAGTCGCCTCTTCACTGTTGACGTTGAGACGGGTGTTTTGCGGGTACTATTTAATGAAGCTGCCAGTTGAGGACTTGTGAGGGGTCTGTTTCTCAAACAAGACACTCTAATGTACTTGTCCTCTTGCTCAGTTGTGCACCGGAGCCTCCCATTCCTCTTTCTATTCTGGTTAGAGCCAGTTTGCGCAGTTCTGTTTTCTAATGATCAATTAGCCTTTTTAACTTGGATTAGCTAACACAACGTGCCATTGGAACACAGGAGTGAAGGTTGCTGATAATGGGCCTCTGTACGCCTATGTAGATATTCCATTAAAATCAGCCGTTTCCTGCTACAATAGTTTCCTGGTACAACATTAACAATGTCTACTCTCTATTTCTGATCAATTTGATGTTATTTGAATGGACAAAAAATTAGCTTTTCTTTCAAAAACAAGGACATTTCTATGTGACCCCAAACTTTTGAACGGTAGTGTATGTCAGTGGTTTGGACGTACAGTAATGCTAGGAATGAGAGGCTCATAGGACTGTATCTATATTGTTAAGAATGTGCCCCTAATATGCTAATGTAGGACAGGCAGCAAGCAGCAGGATGCAGATACATAGGCAGGGAGTTAATCAGGAGACTAGCTAAGGCCTGTGGAGAAATCATATTCAATATCTACTGTTGTGGAACTATAGCTATAAATAGTCTCTGCTGTGTGTGCTGCGCTAGGTCCTTAGCATGTGTGTGTGACAGAAGGGTCTACAAATGGATGAATCCACCTGAGTGACTTAGCTTTCAGCATCAGTAACAGTAACATAACACCACTTTACTCTCTAATGTTGAGGAGAGACTGATGCACTTCCAGTTGGGGGTTTCTGCTGGGTTTGTGTGAGAGGTATTAGGGTGTGTGTAGAATATTAAACCTTTACAATGAGATAGCTGCCTATAGCAACAACAGACACCTATCCACATCTCCCTCCGACACTCCCTTCACCGATGACTCTCTGCCACAAACACTGTCTCTCTGTCTGCTCTTCTTTCCAGCCAACCTTTGATTCGGACAAAAAATGGGTGAAAAACACACTGAGAAATTAGCTAAATAGAAAGTGCTTCAGAGCGCTACGACCAGCAGCTGTCGTTATATGTGACGGGTGTGTGTGTGCACGTGTGGGTGTGTGCGTGTGCGTCACTGCGCGGCGTGCTGGGAAAGCCAGACGTCATAGGGGGAGAAGCCATTGATTCTCCATGCCTGCACTGAGCTTGTTTGAACACAGAGGGAAGCCTGTCTATGTAAGGCCAACAGGCTACTGGCTACAGTAGCTGCCTATACTGTACTGGTAAGGGAATACATGTTTGTGTGTCTGTGTATGAGTGTGTGTTTGTGTGTGTGTGTGTGAATGTGTGTTTGTGCGTGTGTGAGTGTGCGTGTGTGAGTGTGTGTGTGTGTGTGGCATAAATGAATCCTCATGTATTCTCCCCCCACATTAAAAAGTAATACATGTATTTTTTTCCTACTAGCACTGAATTTGCTGATAACTTCTTTACTGAGGAAAAATGTACACTCTTAGAAACAATGTGTTATTTTTTAACACATCCGTGTGTCTAGTTAGGGACGGCACATGTTGTGTTACTTTAAACACTGTGTTGACAACATTTTTCAACACATTATGTGTCAATTCCTGCAATTAATGAGTTAATAGCTGACAACCACACAACACACCCTAGATGTGTTAGATTATTGACCAATCACATTGCAGAGTCATCATGCATCTTTTCCGTGGCCTCACACTCCCTTACACTCTGAAAAGTGAAGTGACAACTGACAGCCTGGAGTGAGCCTCAGCCAGCCAGCAGGAGGAATACGACACAAGAAACAAGGTACACTTTCATCTTTATCTGAATGAGGTGACCATTTGAGGAAAATGCGGAGCGCACACAGCAATATTTTAAGCTTGATTTATAAAAAATATAATGTTTCAGATGAGTTGTCAAGAAGTTAGGCTAGTTAGGCAAACTTTTACCATAATCATTATCATTATCCAGCATGCTCTACTGCAGGTAGGTTTTTAGAATTGTTTTTAATATCTGTATTTTTGCATTTACATTGATTTATTGATTAATCTTATGCTACACAAAGAGAAATAACATAAACGTTTCTAAACTAATCTAATCTGTTTTTTGCACCCAATACTGAAATGGTTGTTCCAGTTTAAATGGCTTAGGTAGTCTCCGCACAATGATCCTAACACTGGCAGTCATTCTTAAAAAAATCTAACTAAACTGTTCGATATCTGTCTGGATTCCCTTTGCCACCAGCATAACGTGACTTGCAGGCCTGATGTGGCCTGTAAACCAGGAGTTTCCTAACACCACTGTGCTATGGTATAACTAGGCCCTGAAAGAAAGGCCTTATGATATATGTAATAATGTATTATCATAAATAATTTAAGTTATAAACATATACAGGGGGGTTCTATGAAGAACCCTACATAAAGGGTTCTAGGGAGAACCCTAGATAAAGGGTTCCCCTATGGGGATGTAGTGTCTTAGCTCTTATTACTTATTTATATAATAAGAAAGACTCCGAATACAAGGAATTGAACTGGAGCTTCCCATTTACTAAAATGAGTTAGTACCAGAATAACATAGAACAACACTGCGCATGACCAAGGGTGCTCCATTCTTAAAGGGGACATCAGCAATTAACAGAACATAACATTCCTTCTCTTATACAATCAGAGTTACTTTTACCAAACCACAACTGAAACCTTTCCCAGAACTTGTTGTAGTTATTTTGCATCTTTTGAACAGTTCGTTTTTGTTTGTGATTGTTTGTTTATAAGTCCAGTCGGTCTGGTGGACGGTGCCTTCATTCTGGGTAGCGCCTTGGATTGTCTGGAGGCTCCTGAACATCCTCAGTGTGTGCTTGCTCCATTATAGCTTCTGCTATAGCAGCACCTTCATCAACATGTTCCCTTCTTTCAACCTGGGGTCTCTTTACTGCCCCACCGTCCTCTACAGTTCCCTGTGTGTCACTCTCAGGAGCCCTCTGTGCCTGTTCTCTCTTGATTGTTGTGCTGTTTTCCGTGGAATTAATTTGGTTAATGTGACACCGCCACATTATGTCTGGGCTCACTTGAACCTGGTAAGTTCTGGGTCTTGTTTGTGTATGTACGGTCCCTCTTGTCCATTTCCCTCCCCTTCTGTAGTCTCGCACCATCACTTCCTGTCCTGTTTGGAGATGGCGCTCCTGGTCACCGGAAAGCATCTTGGCTTGTTTGTTCAGAAATTCATTACGCCTTTATGGCTTCATGATGTCCAGCTGTGTGCGGAGAGGCCTCCCGAACATCAGTGCGGCTGGGCTTTCATTTGTCGTGGCATGTGGGGTGTTTCGGTAGGAGGCCAGGAACTTGGCCAGTTTTGTTTGCAAAGTCAATTCGTCTTATTTTGCTGCACGGAGTCCTTGCTTTAGGGTTTGCACAAAGCGTTCTGCCAGCCCATTGGTGGCAGGGTGGTACGGAGCTGAAGGTTGAGTGTTTGATTCCATTTACTAACATGAATCTTGTAAACTCGTCACTTACAAAAGCTTGCCCGTTGTCACTTACCAGCTGCAGCGGAAATCCGAAGCGTGCAAACGTTGTTCTGAGACACTCTATCGTCTGAGCTGAGGTGGAGAAGTCAGTGCAAAACACCTCTGGCCATTTGGAACGGGCATCAACTATAACCAGAAACATGTGCTTTTCAAAGGGACCAGCGTAGTCCACATGAATTATCTGCCATGGCTCTGTGGGCCATTCCCATGGGTGGACTGGGACAGGAGCAGGCATGTGAAGGGTTTCCAAACATCAGCTACAGTTCTTCGCCATGTTTTCTATCTGTTGATCCAGACCGAGCCACCAGAAGTGGCTCCTTGCGAGCAGCTTCATTTAGAAAATTCCAACATGGCCTTCATGTAGTTGTGGCAAAACCTGATATTGGCATTTCTGGGGTATCATGACTCTCATTCCCCACATCAACATCCTTGGTATGTTGTAATTTCATTTCTCCGCTGGAAATACGGTGTCAGCTCCTTTCTGCCTGTAGCTGGCCATCCTGACATGGTGTAGGTGTATACTTTTGACAAGGTCACATCTTTCCTTGTCTCCCGTTTGATAACTGTGCTTGTGACAGGTAGGGCCTCGAGCTGAGCGGTATGGAAAATGTCCACTGCATCCACACTCCTTTGACTTTCTCTTGTACACGGCAGTCTGGATAACCCATCTGCATTTGTGTGGAGGGACGACAGCTTAAACTCAATGTCATACATATGACTAGCAAGGAACAAGGCGTATCGCTGTAACCTGGCCGCTGTCATTGCCGGGAACGCCTTTCGTTGGACTCTAAATGGAAAGCAACGGCTGGTTATCCGTAACCAGTGTGAAACGCTTGCCATATAGGTATGCATGGAATTTCTTGACGCCCCCACTAGCGCCGGTGCTTCTTTGTCAATTTGTGAGTAGTTCTTCTCTGCATCATTCAAAGTTTATGACGCAAATGCAACTGGCCTCTCTGACCCATCTTTCAGTGTGTGAAAGGACGGCCCCTAAGCCATAAGGGGACGCATCACAAGCCAACTTCACTGGCAGTTCAGGGTCGTAAATTATCAGGACCTGTTCAGATGTGATGAGCTGTTTTGCCTCAAGAAACGCATTTTCACACTGTTCTGTCCACTGCCATGTCCTATTCTTTTCCAGGAGCTGATTGAGAGGCTGGAGTACTGCTGAAAGGTTTGGGAGGAATAGTCTGTAGTAATTGATCAGTCCTGTGAAAGATCTCACTTCTGTGATATTGTGGTCATGGTGCCTGTACCACTGCATCGATTTTGTCCTGTGTTTTGTACAATCCATTACAGTCGATTTCATGTCCACAGAAGACAATCTTGTCTTTGAAGAACTCACACTTCTGTAAGTTAGCCTCTAGTCCATACTCTTTCAGTCTTTTCAGGACCTCTTCCAGGTTAGCCCGGTGTTCTTTGTCGGTGCGTCCTGTTATGATCATGTCATCCTGGGATTCCTTGCAAAATCTGGTCAATAGTTTGTTGCCAAATGGCTGGGGTCGATGCAATGCCAAAAAACAGGCGGTTATACCTGTATAGACCTTTGTGTGTGTTTATTGTCAGGTACTGTTTGGAGCTCTTTTCAACCGGTAGCTGCAGGTAAGCCTGTTTCAGATCGATTTTACTGAAGTGTTTCCCACCAGCTAGTGCAGCAAAGATGTCATCCAGACGTGGCAGGGGGTATTGGTCCACATGTATCATTGAATTCACAGTTACCTTGAAATCCCCACACATTCTAACAGACCCGTCTTTCTTTACAATAGGAACTATGGGTGTGGCCCATTCACTTCTGTCCACTTTCGTCAGGATCCCTGTATCCTGCAAGCAATCGAGTTCCGCTTCCACCTTTGGTCTCAGGGAGTATGGAAGAGATCTGGCTTTGCAGAATTTTGGGGTTGCGTTATCTCTCAGTACAAGTTTGGCTGTGAAGCCTTTAACTGTTCCCATCTGATCACTGACAACGGTGTTGTATTTCATCCGCAAGTGTTCCAGTGTTTGGTCTGTGCCTTTCTCTTTGGACTGGAACGTGTGGAGCATTTTCAAGTCACACCAGTTCAGCTTTATTTTTGAAAGCCATTCCCTGCCAAATAATTGGGGGCCAGTTCCAGGCACCACATACAGCTCCCCATAACTCACTCTGCCCTGCAACGCCCCCATTGGGCTCAATCTCTCTCCTGAGTAGGTCTTCAGCAACACATTTGTGTTCTTCAGCTTGATAGCCCTGAAGTGCTCATTGTAAACAGTTGTGGAAATTATAGACACTGCAGATCCTGTGTCCAGCTCCATTTTGAGGGGTTTGCCTTCGATTTCTGGTGTCACTCATATTATGCTACTGCTGGGAGAAGTCACTGTGTTTAACTCCATTATACCAATTAATCATTCATCTGAATCACTGCCACTGTTCTCTGCTAGTGCATTCACAGACTCTTTCATTTTCTCAGTTTTCCTGTTGTGACTGAATTTTGCTCTGCATGCTCTTTGAATGTGCTCCCTTCTATTGCATTTGTGACAAATTTTGTCTTTGAAACGGCAGTCCTCTGCTCTGTGATCATCTCTGTCACACCTGTTGCATTTTTCGGCCACACAGGGGCACTGTCGGCTGCGTGAAAACTTGTGCAGGGAAGTTTGTGATAGGTCAGTATTTATTTTACTTTGCAACTCAATTGCATCTTTAGTCGCGATTTCCATAGCCACAGCAATTTCAACAGCCTTTGCAAATGTGAGATCTGATTCTGTGAGCAAACGTTTTTGAATGTGTTCATGTTTCAGTCCACAAACAAATCTATCCCTTAATGTGTCATTTAGGTTCTCTCCAAACTGGCAATGTTCAGACAGTATCTTCAACTCTGCTACATATGTACTGACACCCTCCCCCTCATTCTGATCTCTCGTGGAAAAGAAAGCGTTCCGCGATGAGGAGTGATTTAGGTGATAGGTGATTTTGCAATATCTCCACAATCTCTGTGAATGTTTTATTGGAGGGCTTCAGAGGGGCAGACAGATCTCTTAGCAAACTGGGCGTTTTTGGGCCAATTAAACTCAACAACGCTGGTACTCTCTTGTTATCAGCAATGTTGTTTGCAATGAAGTACTGTTCCAGTCGTTCAATGTAAGTTGCCCAGTTTTCTTGTGTGATATCAAACATATATTTTCCCGATGCTAGCCATTCTCTTTACCTCTGGCCCCACGGGTCTTTGATCTGCCGCCTCGTTCTCGTCAGCGTTCCCCTCGTCGTCACTGCGTGCTAGCTGTTGTGTTACAGGATCAAAATCTTCCTCTCTTCCTACGAGCTCCATCTGCATTCGTGATGCACACTGCAGGTAATCATCCTCGTCGCCATTGTACTGTCTTAGCTCTTATTACTTATTTATATAATAAGAAAGACACAGAATACAAGGAAATGAACTGGAGCTTCCCATTTACTAAAATGAGTTATTACCAGAATAACATAGAACAACACTGCGCATGACCAAGGGTGCTCCATTCTTAAAGGGGACATCAGCAATTAACAGAACATAACAGGGGATAAACTAAAGAACGCTATATAGTTCTACTTAGTATCCTTCTGCATCACTTAAACCAACTCCTGTCATCTTTCACTCTACCTATCTTTATCGCCTATTTTTTGTATATTTTTATTTCACCTTTATTTATACAGGTAGGTCAATTAAGAACAAATTATTATTTACAATGACGACCTATCTTCTCCCTCCCTCTCATCCGTCTATCTCCTTTTCCCTTTCCCTCGTTTATTTTGCTGTATGCTAAGTAAACAGTTAGGGGATCGAACTTTGGCTGTGTGTCCTGCTGTGTCCTGCTGTGTGTCCTGCTGTGTCCTGCTGTGTGTCCTGCTGTGTCCTGCTGTGTGTCCTGCTGTGTCCTGCTGTGTGTCCTGCTCCAGCTCTGTCTTGTGACATCTGATCATTTCTCTATACTTTATAATAGAGAAAGAAGAGTGATACTGCTGCATGCCAACTGGCCTGTGACATTGTCTCTTTATCAAGCCTCTGGTTAAAGTGTCTTTCTCGGTTGTCTCGCTCTTCCACTCAGCCACTCAGCCACCCTCCCCTCTCTTTCTGTCTTTCTCCTTCTTAGCCTCTCCCCTCTCTATCCCTCCTGCCCGCTCTCTTCCTCCATCGCTCTCTGTCTCCCTCTCTCCTTCAATCCCCCTCTCTCTCTTTCTCTGTATCCTGTTCTTGGATTTTATGACAATTACATCACAAAGCAGGTCATCACAGCACAGCAGGAGGATTGTACATTAGTCCCCCTATGAGACAAAGAATCAGGGGCTGCGACCCAAATATCACCCTATTTCCTATATAGTGCAAATCAATTCAAACTTTATTTGTCACATGCGCCGAATACAACAAGTGTAGACCTTACTGTGAAATGCTTACTTACAAGCCCTTAACCAACAGTGCAGTTCAAGAAGAGTTAAGAAAATATTTACCAAATAAACTAAAGTAAAAAATAATAAAAAGTAACACAATAAAATATGAATAACGAGTGCATAGCCCACTATTTAGGTAGTGCACTATAAAAGGAATAGGGTGCCATTTGGGACGCCCTCACGGAATCAGGCTGCGTGTGTAGATCGTTTACCGGAGTAAATACCAAGTCTCTGATGCTGTCTCTAGTAGGCTGGGTGGGAGCCCTAAAGAAATCCGCATGGGTCTCCTATCGCTTGCTGTCGTCACAGTTGTGTTGTAGCGACGACCTGCTGTATGTCAGCGAACGTTGGTCATTTTCGCAGATTCAACATGAAGAATTGTGGGAAAACTAACAGAAAATTACAGCTGATATTCTGGTCAAACGAACATTCTGGTGTGTTTGTCTCTCTCGCTCTCGCTCTCCTTCTCTCTCTTCCACTTTTTCTAGATGAAAGACGATGACCAGAGCTTACCCCTGATGTTGCACAATGATTTTAAGTCAATAAGTCATTGTTTTAGTCAAAGTATGAAATATTTGGGCTTGAAGTGACAAATCTGAACTGCTCACTTCAAGCAAATCCGTGTGAATGCAGTGTATTTTCCTATGATATGACATACAAATTATTTTCCGGGGTTAGTTTTATTTGAATGTTACCAACCACCAGCATGGCATTGTTTATTAATCAGAAACAGCTGCAAAGTTATTCCTCTTCGTGACTGAGATGAGCCAAACAGCCTTGTATCCCCCTGAGCCATGGAGCAAATTAAAATTAGGGGGTACAAACTTATGTTTTGTTTTTCTCCCTGAAAATTATCATAATCCATTGGATAATTTGTACACTTTCACTTATTTTTTAGTTAGTCTGTATTAAAAATATATACTGTATATATGATCATTTTATAGAGAGTAGTAGAGGAAGATGGGATCCTAAGGGGATTCCTGTAAGTAGGCTGAGGTCAATAGAGAGTGATATGAATAACATGTGCTTCAGTAAGGTTGGTTTTTGGCGTTCCTGGACAACTTTACCACAGGAATGGAACATAAATCACAGAAGATAGATGTTGTGGTGGCAGATGCAGAGAAGTACTTGGGTGTACGAGATTTTACTGCAGAAGAGTTACAAGGTGTTTTGAACGACAGTGTCCCGTCCTCCCAGGCTGCTGGCCAGTTGTGGGATTAGATAGGGCCAAAGTAGTGGAATAGTGATTGGGTTTTAATGGATGTAGGGTTAGTTTGTAGGGCAAATTTTTCACAAAGTGTAATGAATTCATAATACAGAATAGTAGGCTGATACACAGCCAATACATTATGTGGCGGCATGCACCTTCAACATTTGTTTGCGGACTGCCATAATACCAAAGAAGAAGAAGACGTACACGTTAAATATTACCAAAGATTTGTATTACTAAACCAAGATAGACCACAGCCTGTCGTTTCCAATGAGAACAGATGAGTCACAGTAGGCAGAACAAGCAAGGAGGTGGGCAGAGCCAAGCACGAGCTAACGAAATCCAATTGGACCGTTCTAGCATACATCTGCATATTTCCGTTAGGGAACGCCTACTCTGTGAAGTGCGCTTGTGCAATAACTCAAATAGTCTTTGTACTCCTAAACAACACAAATTTGTACAACTTTGGCAAAGGCTAAAGTTGACAAAAATTTGTCCACTCTAGTTTTGGGAACAGAAAACTGTATTGAGATCAAATGTTTCAGCGATGAGAAAATTTGCAGAATGTAGGCCAAAATCTTCTTCCACTGCCGGCCGCTGGGCTTCCTCTCACTACCATCCACCAACCGGATGCATCATATTTATACATCCGGTGAAATATCGGTCTCATTGTTCTATCTGTGATATTACTATGGTCATTTACGGTGACTTGTGTCAATTGATAAAAGCTGACTAAATCAGTGGTTCTCAATTCTCTCCTCAGGGAGCCCCCACTGTTGCAGGGCTAGCACCCCTAATTTAACTTGTCCATGAACACAATAATAACACCTAAATCATTTTTGGGATATAATATGGCTGACCAGAATAAATAAAAAATGATGGTTCTTGAAAAAGGATCTAAAAATAACCTTCGGTATTGAGTAAGGTTCTTTTTAGAACCATTTTTTATTTATTTTTATTTCACCTTTATTTAACCAGGTAGGCTAGTTGAGAACAAGTTCTCATTTACAACTGCGATCTGGCCAAGATAAAGCAAAGCAGTGCGACACAAACAACAACACAGAGTTACACATGGAAACAAGCGTACAATCAATAACACAATAGAGAAAAAAAAAGAAAGTCTATATACAGTCTGTGCAAATGGCGTGAGGAGGTAAGGCAATAAATAGGCAATAGTAGCGAAGTAATTACAATTTGGCAAATTAACACTGGAGTGATAGATGAGCAGATGATGATGTGCAGGTAGAAATACTGGTGTGCAAAAGAGCAGAAAAGTAAATAAAAACATTATGGGGATGAGGTAGGTAGATTGGGTGGGCTATTTACAGATGGGCTATGTACAGCTGCAGCAATCGGTTAGCTGCTCAGATAGCTGATGTTTAAAGTTAGTGAGGGAGATGTAAGTCTCCAGCTTCAGCGATTTTTGCAATTCGTTCCAGTCACTGGCAGCAGAGAACTGGAAGGAAGGGTGGCCTAAGGAGGTGTTGGCTTTGGGGATGACCAGTGAGATATACCTGCTGGAGCGCATGCTACTTTATGGTGAATGCGTGCTGCCATTCTCCATAAAGGTTCTATATAGCCCCGGTTGTAACCATAGAGATCGTATTTAATTGCTAGACGGGGTATGTCATAAACCCTCAAATGTCCATAATGCGGTGAAAATGGCAGCCGTTGTTGTCAGGGAGAAATCCAGTCTAAATGGAATGAATATTGAGAGTCAATATTCACGTAATGATAAGAAATTCCCCTCAACCACACCCACAAATTGAAGAAGACAAGCATTCTTTCCCAAAGAGCCAACTTCGTCGTAAATGTTTGTTATACAGAAATAGCAATGTGCCGACAAGCTGCTGTGTTGTTCAACGTACATGTACTGCCCTACAATTAGTGGCTTGTATTCATGGATCCAAGAGAAGCCAGGCTTCCCCTGAAAAAGTACCAAGAAAAAAAACATACAAAAACCAAATAAAATTATTTATCTTTCGTCTCTCTATGTTCAATCATTTTCCTTCAATTCGCAAGAGGTGGAATGTATCTCACCGGCGAAAGCATTCGAACGAGCAAAACAGCGCCCCTCTGTCTCTGTATGTGTAGGCCATCTATCTGATCTATCTGGTCAAAAAGAGTATGACATTGTTGCCGCCTGTAGTATTGAATGCAAGGGGAGCCAGCGAGCATTTGGACTCCCTTGATAAAAAAAAGTATAAAATAATAGCCAATCGGCATTCAGCTAAACTGAGTGAGCTCAACTGTGAATGGTCCTGGAGCACCAAAACAAAAGTGTCAAGGGAAGCCAGTTTGGATTTAGCTTCACTCCAATCGCATCACATCACATCGAGAGCAATACGTCACAGACAGAAACATCTTGAATTGTTGCATCTCGTTGTGTTGTCCTCCGGTGACTAGCTAGCTAAAATTGGTCCTTTCCTAAATTAGCCATGGATGGAGATTTGGACTTATCATTTTACTTCTCCGTACAGGCCAATGATTATAACTGCGATTCGGATCCAACCATAAATTCATACATTGTGCCCTTGGCCTGAGGATGGAAGTTAAAAAGGCAACAAAACATAAATGAGTGTACTGTGTGACAGAGTCAGACCGTTTCATCAATATGAACGAGAGGAGGATAGCATTGGCGTTTCTCTACAAGTAGGGTGAGTCAACATGTTTTTCTACTTGCATGAACACACACACACACACACACACACACACACACACACACACACACACACACACACACACACACACACACACACACACACACACACACACACACACACACAGAAGCTTATGTTGATTGGACTAAATAGTTTTTGGTATTTGTTTGTTGTCACTGTATTAGACTAAGCAGAGGTGATTTGATGATGAAATGTTGAAGTTGAAATGGTGCTGAAATAGTGGAGGCAGCTCCTGTTTTCTTTGCAACTTGCAGTAACTCTCTGTGGTTCTAAATCAATAGTTGTTTAGTAGTACAAAAATGTCAGCAACATTCATTTGCTAGACCATGCTGTAGGTCATGTAACTGTTTGTTACATGCAATATGCTTTGTGAACTTCACCGGACAGAGGTTGCTGTCCGGTTTTGTGATGAAACCAAGGTGTGGTTGAATTTAATCTTGTCATATACCTGACGTAACTGACGATGTATTTCAAGGCCTACCATCAAACTCAGTGCCTCTTTGCTTGACATCATGGGAAAACCAAAAGAAATCAGCCAAGACCACAGAAAAACATTGTAGACCTTCACAAGTCTGGTTCATCCTTATTTCCAAATGCCTGAAGGTACCACGTTCCTCTGCACAAACAATAGTACGCAACTATAAACACCATGGGACCTTGCAGCCGTCATACCGCTTAGGAAGGAGATGCGTTCTGTTTCCTAGAGATGAACGTACTTTGGTGCGAAAAGTGCAAATCAATCCCAGAACAACAGCAAAGGACCATGTGAAGATGCTGGAGGACAGGTACAAAAGTATCTATATCCACAGTAAAACGAGTCCTACATCAACATAACCTGAAAGGCTGCTCAACGAGGAAGAAGCCACTGCTCCAAAACCACCAAAGAAAAGCCAGACTACGGTTTGCAACTGCACATGGGGACTAAGATCGTACTTTTTGGAGAAATGTCTTCTGGTCTGATGAAACAAAAATAGAACTGTTTGGCCATAATGACCATCGTTTGGAGGAAAAATGGGGAGGCTTGCAACCCGAAGAACACCATCCCAACCAGGAAGCATGGGGGTGGCACCATCATGTTGTTGGGGTGCTTTGCTGCAGGAGGGGCTGGTGCACTTCACAAAATAGATGGCATCATGAGGTAGGAAAATGATGTGGATTTAATGAAGCAACATCTCAAGACATCAGTCAGGAAGTTAAAGCTCGGTCGCAAATGGGTCATCCAAATGGTCAATGACTCCAAGAATACTTCTAAAGTTGTGGAAATGGCTTATGGACAAAGTCAAGGTATTGGAGTGGCCATCACAAAGCCCTGACCTCAAGCCTATAGAAAATGTGTGGGCAGAACCTAAAAAGCGTGCGCGAGCAAGGAGGCCTACAAACCTGACTCAGTTACACAAGCTTTGTCAGGAGGAATGGTACAAAATTCACCCAACTCAATGTGGGAAGCTTGTGGAAGGCTACCCGTAATGTTTGACCCAAGTTAAACAATTTAAAGGCAATGTTACCAAATACTAATTGAGTGTATGTAAACTCCTGACCCACTGGGAATGTGATGAAAGCGGAAATAAATCATTCTCTCTACTATTATTCTGACATTGTGTAAGGCCTAACCAGCAGAGGGAGCCATCTCCTGAGTACCGACTGTGCTCCACTTCCCCTGGCTTCCTCTGCACCAATTTCCTGTTTGGTTGACTATTTAACCTGTAAACTATGCATGGACTCTTTGCGAAGTATTGCCAGTTACCCTGCCTTACCGAGCGTTCTGATCACCTGTTTGACTGATGTTTATGTTACGATCTCTTGCCTGCCTACTTACCTATGCCTATTGGATTACCCCTTTGGATGACGACAGATCTGACTGCTTCTCTGGTTTTGACCCTCTGCCTGCCTTCTCGTATATGCTCCCGCAACCTGCCCTGAATAAACTTCCGCACATGGATTCTAACTCTGCCTCAGCGTATTCGTTACAGAATACTTCGCCTACCATGAATCCAGCGGAAATCCAGAACATGCAAGCAGCATTCGCTTACCAAAACGAAGTGTTGAAGGGTTACCAAGAACAACTAACCAAGCTTCAATTAGTCAACGAACATCTCACGAACTACATCCAATCACTCCCACCACCTACACCTAAAATGGTGAGCTTTGCCCTTCCGGATAAGTTTGATGGTAATGCTGAACAATGTAAAGGTTTCATTCGTCAGATTCAGCTTTACGTTAGTCATCAAGGGGATAAATTAGAATCAGAGGAAAAGAAATGTGCTTTCTTAATGATGCTACTAACGGGGAGAATGGGCTGCCGCTGTATGGGACTCTGATTCACCATTATGTTATTCCATGGATTATTTCATCCAACAACTGCGTGAGGTGTTTGAATACCCTGCCGGAGGCCAGGACGTATCCACACGTATCATGAACATTACGCAAGGTGACCGCACAGCTGCGGATTATGCTATAGAATTTAGAACACTGGCGGCACAGAGTGGTTGGAATGATATAGCTTTAAAGGCCATGTTTCACCGTAGTCTCAGCTCGGAATTGCAAACCGAACTAGCTTGTAAGGGAGAGGATTTCTCTTTTTCTGAATTTGTCAATCTGGCCATTAAGATTATGAGTCAAGCTCCTAAACGCAAGAGCAGCTGGGGTAATCTGAGTAAGTCACCAATCCCAGTCCCTATCCAGACACACCCTCACGAGGAACCCATGCAACTCAACGTCTCACGGCTGTCAGAAGAGGAAAGAGAGAGACGTCGGCAACTGCACCTATGCTATTACTGCGGAGAGGCAGGCCATCGCAGTCTAGGATGCCCACACAAGTCCCAAACCATACCCAAGGTAAATATTGATCATTTCGCTTTACTCAGCAATAAATCATTTACCGTACCTATTACCCTCAGGACTGACACCTTGTATTGTGAATTAACAGCGATGATTGATTCCGGTGTCGCTCTGAATCTGATCAATAAGGACCTCGTCACCAAGTATAACATTCCAATTCAACCCTGCACACCACCTATCAAAATCAAGACCATCAATGATACCCTCATTGGAGAGGGGGATCACCCATCAAACCAAAACTCTCACACTCAATGTTGGGGTTCTGCATCAAGAGTCCATCTCCCTATACATCGTTGACTCCCCGAAACTCGAGATTATTCTGGGACATCCCTGGCTCTCCATCCACAACCCTGACATTTCCTGGTATCACGGTGAGCTAATTCATTGGTCATCGTTTTGTTTTGATCATTGCTTCCCCCCCTAAACTTCATCCATGTCACACAACTCGAATTGAAAGTCCAGACACCCTCGAAACTGTGAACATTCCCCCTTACTACTCTCATCTGTCAGAAGTGTTTAGTAAAACTAAGGCCACTCAGCTACCACCCCACCGACCTTGGGACTGTACTGTTGATCTGCTTTCCAATGCCATGCCACCCAAGGGGAAAGTCTACCCTCTCTCCCGACCTGAAAGCCAAGCTATGGAGGAGTATATTGCAGAGGCCATAAAATCCGGTTTTATTTGTCCCTCTACATCTCCTGCAGCTGCGGGATTCTTCTTTGTAGAGAAGAAGGATGGAGGATTAAGGCCCTGCATCGATTACCGGGGACTAAATAATGTGACCGTGAAATTCCGTTATCCACTCTTGTACCTTCCGCCCTTGAGCAGCTACGGGAAGCTACCCTGTACACTAAACTGGATTTAAGAAGTGCCTACAATCTAATCCGGATAAAGGAGGGGGATGAGTGGAAAACTGCTTTTCACACCACCAGAGGCCACTATGAGTACCAGGTAATGCCATATGGGCTTACCAATTCACCTGCCATTTTCCAATCCTTCATCAATGAAATCTTCAAGGACCTTCTCAACCAGTTTGTGATAGCATACATTGATGATATTCTCATCTACTCCAGGTCGGAGGCAGAACACATCGACCATGTGAAAATAGTCCTCTCTCGATTGCTCAAGAATCAACTCTATGTCAAGGCAGAAAAGTGCGAATTCCATGTGAAGCAAACCTCGTTCCTAGGCTACCGTATCAGTCACCATGGAGTAAAGATGGAGGAAGCGAAAGTTCAAGCGGTAACAGAATGGCCCCAACCGACTACGGTCAAAGAATTACAAAGATTCTTAGGCTTTGCTAATTTCTACAGACGTTTCATTTGCAACTACAGCTCGGTAGCATCCCCTCTAACATCTCTTCTAAAGGGTAAACCCACCAGGCTGGCATGGACTAAGGAAGCCACCAACGCTTTCATCGATCTGAAAGAGAGATTCACGTCTGCCCCTATTCTGAAGCACCCAGACCCCGACCTACCCTTTATAGTAGAGGTGGATGCTTCCGACTGTGGAATCGGGGCAGTGCTATCGCAGCGAACCGGCCAACCAAGTAAACTCCATCCATGTGCATTCTTCTCAAGTAAACTAACCGCCGGGGAACGTAACTATGATGTAGGAAACAAGGAGCTACTCTCTATGAAAGCAGCCATCGAGGAGTGGCGACACTGGTTAGAGGGAGCTGTACATCCTTTCCAAGTTATCACAGACCACAAAAATTTGGAGTACATTCAAAACGCTAAACGCCTTAATCCACGTCAAGCCCGTTGGGCTCTCTTTTTCACGCGGTTCCAATTTACAGTGACCTATCGTCCCGGCAGCAAGAACTGTAAAGCCGATGCCCTTTCCAGACGGTATGACTTACCCTCGGCACACTGCTCTTCAGGAACTATCCTCCCCCGCTCTGTTATCCTCGCCCCTGTATCTTGGGATATTATGGAAGAGCTGCACCAAGAACAGGAACGTGAACCTCTACCAGCTCATTGCCCCCCTGATAAACAGTACGTACCCCTAGGTCTACGCCAACGAATCATGCAATGGATCCACACCTCCATTAGTGTAGGCCATCCCGGCATTTCACGCACATTACATCTCCTACAGAATTCATTTTGGTGGCTTGCAATGGCTAAAGACGTCACTGCTTATGTCAAGTCTTGTCCAGTCTGTGCACAATCCAAA
The DNA here is from genome assembly GCA_030435695.1 of Brachymystax lenok tsinlingensis. Lineage (NCBI taxonomy): Eukaryota > Metazoa > Chordata > Actinopteri > Salmoniformes > Salmonidae > Brachymystax > Brachymystax lenok. Next base: position 66,026,083 of record CM059780.1, read on the forward strand.
ACACCCAAAGAATTACCCTCTGGTCTCCTGAAACCCCTACCCATCCCACAACGACCATGGTCCCACCTGTCCATAGACTTTGCCACAGATCTACCCCCCTCCGACCATTACACCACTATACTGGTTATTATTGACCGTTTCTCCAAATCCTGTCGTTTAGTTCCATTAAAAGGACTACCTACTGCCATGGAAACTGGCCAAGCCCTGTTCCACCATGTCTTCCGAGTATACGGTCTCCCAGAAGATATCGTCAGCGATCGAGGAACGCAATTCACCTCTCAAGTATGGAGAGCTTTCTGCAAAAAATTGGATATCAATGTGAGTCTTATATCTGGATATCACCCACAAGCTAACGGCCAAGTTGAACGCCTCAATCAGGAAATCGGAAGATATCTACGGTCCTACTGCAGTCGAGAGCAACACCGATGGTCCGAGTTCCTACCCTGGGCCGAATATGCTCAGAACTCTCTCACACACACCTCCAAAGGCATGACCCCCTTCCAGTGCATCCTGGGGTTCCAACCTCCCTTGTTCCCGTGGTCAGGCGAACCTTCCTCGGTCCCAGCGGTGGATGACTGGATTCGTCGCAGCGAGAGGGTGTGGGAAAGTGCACGCATCTGTCTCCAGCGGGCCGTGAGAATACAGGAATTCCAGGCCAACAGACGACGTCGCCCACATCCTCTCTACCAACCAGGACAACGGGTCTGGCTCTCAACCAAAGACATCAAGCTCAGGCTACCAAGCAGGAAGCTCAGCCCAAGGTATGTTGGCCCTTTTAAAATTCTAAAAAGAATCAATGAGGTCACTTACCGATTGGAGCTTCCTGCTAATTACCGTATCTCTCCCTCCTTCCATGTATCCCTCCTCAAACCGGTCCATACGCACACTGACCCTAACCATGAGACACTAGAACCACCTCCCTCATTGGACTTTGAGGGAACTCCTGCTTATTTGGTAAAGGAGTTGCTAGACTCAAGACGAAGAGGGGGCCGGCTCCAATATCTGGTGGATTGGGAGGGTTATGGACCGGAGGAGAGATCATGGGTCGCTGCCCAGGACATTCTGAACCCGTCTCTCATCGAGGACTTCCATAGAGCCAGACCTGATCGACCAGCACCACGACCACGGGGACGCCCAGGTCGAGCGCCAGGAGTCGCTCTTAGAGAGGGGGGTTCTGTAAGGCCTAACCAGCAGAGGGAGCCATCTCCTGAGTACTGACTGTGCTCCACTTCCCCTGGCTTCCTCTGCACCAATTTCCTGTTTGGTTGACTATATAACCTGTAAACTATGCATGGACTCTTTGCGAAGTATTGCCAGTTACCCTGCCTTACCGAGCGTTCTGATAACCTGTTTGACTGATGTTTATGTTACGATCTCTTGCCTGCCTACTGACCTATGCCTATTGGATTACCCCTTTGGATGACGACAGATCTGACTGCTTCTCTGGTTTTGACCCTCTGCCTGCCTTCTCGTATATGCTCCCGCAACCTGCCCTGAATAAACTTCCGCACATGGATTCTAACTCTGCCTCAGCGTATTCGTTACACATTGCACATTTTTTAAATAAAGTGGTGATCCTAACTGACCTAAAACAGGGAATTCTTACTAGGATTAAATGTCAGGAATTGTGAAAAACGGAGTTAAAATGTATTTGGCTAAGGTGTATGTAAATCCTATCATCGACTGATTTCAGCTAGTGTATGGCTGTGGATTGACCGCATTGTTTGAATTGATATATTGGCAGTTTAAGAGCTATCCTTCCTCTTAAACTGTCTGGCTAGCTAGCTAACAAACATACAGTGCAGATAAATTATTAAAATGCATTGTTTTAAACAAAATTTTATCACAGCACTGGCAAACTATGGTTCTGTTCCTGTGCTAGAGCAAATGAGAAGTTTAGGTAATTTAAATTAGAGCCAGTACATCAACCAAGCCTTTACAGTACATCACAGAATAACATTAAACTTGACTAATTAATATTTCCTTTAAATACAATTACACCTTTACAGCACAGAACAATCTATAAATTCATACTGGATCGTGTGTAAGAGGTTGACTGAAGGAGTGTTATTTTCCCGTGTTCTAAAATGTCTAGAGTGACTGTGCCAAGGCCTTTTGTCTGTGGATTAGCTGCCATTAAGCATCCAGCAGGCCTGATAAATTAGGATTTATAAAGATTATTACTAAATACTTACGCTCCATAATTCCTGTGATTGAATTTGTGAATCATATTTAATTATTATGGCTATGGATTATGGTAGAGGTAGTGATACAACGAGTATAGCCTGAGAGATGTGAGGAGGTGTGTGTGTGTGTGTGTGTGTGAGACTGTGTGTGTGTGTGTGAGACTGTGTGTGTGTGTGTGTGTGTGTGTGTGTGTGTGTGTGTGTGTGTGTGCCTGCGAGATCTGAGGAGGTGTTAGTCAGTGTTTTGTTCAATTAGATTACAATGCATTGGTGCCCTTGAAGCAGCTTCACTAGCTATCTATCTTTTCCAGCCTCTGCGGCTATCCTATCTGAGTGTGTGTGTGTGTCTAATGCGTGTGCTTTAGACTACAATCAAGTGGTAGCGGTAGAGCGATTATTTCCCCAAAGAAAACATCACTGTAGTAGATATCTTTTTACCCCCCCAACCATAAGCTTGGAGCCAAATGGATGGTGTGCCAAGCTAATTGCCTTACGACGCCCTCCAGTGTAAGAATCTAATTATCTCTGGTCCATCTTATTGGAGAGGCCTATAATTGTTTCAATATTACACATCCAAAGGGCCTGAAACTGCAGAATAGCCTGATAATGCTTCTTAAATAAGTTTCCCCTGAAAGAAAACATTCTTTATAAAACCTCCCGGCTTCATCCTGTATTCATTTCCACAGAGAGGAACTTGGCATAGGGGAGAGATGGAGATTAGGGATACTGACCATGAATGATTTCATGCAAGCAAGCGTGCACACACTCTCACTGTGTGCACGCACATAGAGAGAGAAACAACTGTACTGTAAATATGCTACTACACACATGCACATATAGAGAGAAACAACTGTACTGTAAATTTGCTACTACACACACACACATAGAGAGAGAAACAACTGTACTGTAAATATGCTACTACACACACGCACATAGAGAGAGAAACAACTGTACTGTAAATATGCTACTACACACACGCACATAGAGAGAGAAACAACTGTAAATATGGTACTACACACACACATATAGAGAGAGAAACAACTGTACTGTAAATATGCTACTACACACACACACATAGAGAGAGAAACAACTGTACTGTAACTATGCTACTACACACACACACAAATGCAATCCATGCAAAAAGTTGATACTAGAACACACACTCCCTTACCGTCATCATGGCGATCTTCACTCTGATTCTTGCTTCTGGATTCATTAGAAGGGGACGCGCCTGCTACAAGAAGGACAGGTATCAGTTGTGTGATACATATTATCACACATTATGGAAAGTCTCAAATAGCATGAAAGGGTTATTCAGAGGCTTTGAGGCCAATGTCCAGAGCTGAGTCTGGGACAAAAGCACCATGGCCACGTGAGAACCAATGGATAGCAACCCTTGAACCAGCTCCAGCCCAGCTCTGAATCAACCCCTGGCTGATGGAACAGTATGAAAGGGCCAGTGGCTGGCACTAACTCAGACAGCCATCACCATCAAACAAGGGCTGAACCGGGCACTGGGCAAGACTGGGAGGGGTATGGGGGGACAACTTGGGAGATGAGTGTAGGGAAGAAAACACAGGGCTGGGAATTATGTTTTATGTTAGATAATGTCAGTGGGAGTGTGGTTGATACAGTAGATATTTGGAGCTGATTGAAGCATTTCGTTATGGTAGATGAGATATTTAAGCAATAAGGCCCGAGGGGGTGTGGTATACGGCCAATTTATACAACGGGTGGGTCTAATCCTGGTTGGTTCAAACCACATTTCTGCCGGTGTCTATTCCACAAGTTACCACCGGCTAAATATATGACACTAAAATGCCTATTTACTCTATTCCATCTGGCTGAGCAATCCACTATCTCATCAGGTGTTTGGGTGGATAGATGGATAGCACACAGTTGGGGGCCCACATCTAAAAGTGTTTGGGTGGATAGAAGGATAGCACACAGTTGGGGGCCCACATCTAAAAGTGTTCGGGTGGATAGAAGGATAGCACACAGTTCATCCCACATTTAAAAGCGTTCGGGTGGATAGAAGGATAGCACACAGTTCATCCCACATTTAAAAGCGTTCGGGTGGATAGAAGGATAGCACACAGTTCATCCCACATCTAAAAGAAGTTGGGTGAATAGATGGATAGCACACAGTTCATCCCACATCTAAAAGTGTTCGGGTGGATAGAAGGATAGCACACAGTTCATCCCACATTTAAAAGCGTTCGGGTGGATAGAAGAATAGCACACAGTTCATCCCACATCTAAAAGAAGTTGGGTGAATAGATGGATAGCACACAGTTCATCCCACATCTAAAAGTGTTCGGGTGGATAGAAGGATAGCACACAGTTCATCCCACATTTAAAAGCGTTCGGGTGGATAGAAAGATAGCACACAGTTCATCCCACATGTAAAAGAAGTTGGGTGAATAGATGGATAGCACACAGTTCATCCCACATCTAAAAGTGTTCGGGTTGATAGAAGGATAGCATACAGTTGGGGGCCCACATCTAAAAGTGTTTGGGTGGATAGAAGGATAGCGCACAGTTCATCCCACATTTAAAAGTGTTTGGGTGGATAGAAAGATAGCACACAGCTCATCCCACATTTAAAAGTGTTTGGGTGGATAGAAGGATAGCACACAGTTGGGGGACCACATCTAAAAGTGTTTGGGTGGATAGAAGGATAGCACACAGTTCATCCCACATCTAAAAGTGTTCGGGTGGATAGAAGGATAGCACACAGTTCATCCCACATTTAAAAGCGTTCGGGTGGATAGAAGGATAGCACACAGTTCATCCCACATCTAAAAGAAGTTGGGTGAATAGATGGATAGCACACAGTTCATCCCACATCTAAAAGTGTTTGGGTGGATAGAAAGATAGCACACAGTTCATCCCACATGTAAAAGTGTTTGGGTGGATAGATGGATAGCACACAGTTCATCCCACATCTAAAAGTGTTCGGGTTGATAGAAAGATAGCACACAGTTCATCCCACATCTAAAAGTGTTCGGGTTGATAGAAGGATAGCATACAGTTCATCCCACATCTAAAAGTGTTCGGGTTGATAGAAGGATAGCATACAGTTGGGGGCCCACATCTAAAAGTGTTTGGGTGGATAGAAGGATAGCGCACAGCTCATCCCACATTTAAAAGTGTTTGGGTGGATAGAAAGATAGCACACAGTTGGGGGACCACATCTAAAAGTGTTTGGGTGGATAGATGGATAGCACACAGTTCATCCCACATCTAAAAGTGTTTGGGTGGATAGATGGATAGCACACAGTTCATCCCACATCTAAAAGTGTTTTGGTGGATAGAAGGATTGCACACGGTTGGGGGTCCACATCTTGCTACAATATAATCCAAAATATTATTAAAACCTTCCCCAAACAGAAACCGTGGATTGATTGCAGCATTCGCACGAAACTGAAAGCGTGAACCACTGCTTCTAATTATGGCAAGGCGACCGGAAACATGACCGAACACAAACAGTGTAGCTATTCCCTTCGTAAGGCAATCAAACAAGCTAAGCGTCAGAAGAGACAAAGTAGAGTCGCTATTCAATGGTTCAGACACGAGACGTATGTGGCAGGGTCTACAGTCAATCACGGATTACAAAAAGAAAACCAGCCCCGTCGCGGACTCCGACGTCTTGCTCCCAGACAAATGAAACAACTTCTTTGCTCGCTTTGAGGACAATACAGTGCCACTGACAAGGCCCGCTACCAAAACCTGCGGGCTCTCCTTCACCGGGGCCAACGTGAATAAAACATTTAAACGTGTTAACCCTCGCAAGGCTGCCGGCCCAGATGGCATCCCTAGCCGTGTCCTCAGAGCATGTGCAGATCAGCTGGCTGGTGTGTTTACGGACATATTTAATCAATCCCTATCCCAGTCTGCTGTTCCCACATGCTTCAAGGGGGCCACCATTGTTCCTGTTCCAAAGAAAGCTAAGGTATCTGAGCTAAACAACTATCGCCCCGTAGCACTAACTTCCGTCATAATGAAGTGCTTTGAGAGACTGGTCAAGGATCATATCACCTCCACCGTACCTGACATCCTAGACCCACTCCAATTTGCTTACCACCGCAATAGGTCCACAGACGACGCAATCTCAATCACACTGCACACTGCCTTAACCCATCTGGACAAGAGGAATACCTATGTAAGAATGCTGTTCATCGATTACAGCTCAGCATTTAACACCATAGTACCCTCCAAACTCGTCATTAAGCTCGAGACCCTGGGTTTCGACCCCGCCCTGTGCAACTGTGTTCTGGACTTTCTGATTGGCCGACCATCCTGTCGAGCTGTATCAACACCTGGTATGGCAACTGCTCCGCCCACAACCGTAAGGCTCTCCAGAGAGTAGTGAGGTCTGCACAACGCATCACTGGGGGCAAACTACCTGTCCCTCCAGGACACCTACACCACCCGATGTCACAGGAAGGCCAAAAAGATCATCAAGGACAACAACCACCCGAGCCACTGCCTGTTCACCCCGCTATCATCCAGAAGGCGAGGTCAGTACAGGTGCATCAAAGCTGGGACCGAGAGACTGAAAAACAGCTTCTACCTCAAGGCCATCAGACTGTTAAACAGCCATCACTAACATTGAGTGGCTGCTGCCAACATACTGACTCAAATCTCTAGCCACTTTAATAATAAAAAATTGGATGTAATAAATGTATCACTTTAAACAATGCCACTTTATATAATGTTTACATACCCTACATTACTCATCTCATATGTATATACTGTACTCTATACCATCTACTGCATCTTGCCTATGCCGCTCGGCCATCGCTCATCCATATATTTATATGTACATATTCTTATTCATTCCTTTAGAATTGTGTGTATAAGGTAGTTGTTGTGAAATTGTTAGATTACTTGTTAGATATTACTGCACGGTCGGAACTAGAAGCACAAGCATTTCGCTACACATTAACATCTGCTAACCATGTGTATGTGACCAATAAAATTTGATTTGATTTAAAAACACTTCCTAAGACAGACAATAAAATCAAAAGTCAGTTAGTCAGACTCTCTCTCTCTCGCTCTCTGCTTAGTTGGCTGCACATGTAGTGGACTGTGTTCACGAGGTGGTAGTAGCACTGGTTTGATTGGTAGCATGACAACAACAGACAGGATATACAAAGTAAGTTCAGAGCTCTAGAGCTTATATAGGCCTAGACCGGTATTCAATGATAGACTTCATGAAGAAATTTAACAGAAGTTCACATATACCACATTTGCTGTAAACTTTCTCTTCCTTCTCAAATACATACAGCAAGCACTTCTCTATCTGTAGAGGCAGCATCTGTTCATACCAGATAAACTACAGTAACTTCGGAAACTATTCAGACCCCTTGAATTTTCCAACATTTTGTTACGTTATAGCCTTATTTTAAAATGGATTAAATATGATTTTTAATAACAAAGCGAAAACAGGTTTTTACCTTATTTACATAAGTATTCACACTTTGCTACGAGACTCGAAATTGAGCTCAGGTGCATCCTGTTTCCATTGATCATCCTTGAGATGTTTCTATAACTTGATTGGAGTCCAACTGTGGTAATGCCAAGTCCTGGTTAAACCTGGCACACTGGTGGCAACGTCATGCTGTGGGGATGTTTTTCCGTGGCAGGGACTGGGAGATTAGTCAGAATCGAGGGAAAGATGAACAGAGCAAAGTACAGAGAGATCCTTGATGAAAACCTGCTCCAGAGCGCTCAGGACCTCAGACTGGGGCAAAGTTTCACCTTCCAACAGGACAACAGCTAAGACAACGCAGGAAGTTGTCTCTGAATGTCCTTGAGTGGCCCAGCCAGAGCCCGGACTTGAACCCGATCGAACATCTCTGGAGAGACCTGAAAATATCTGTGCAGTGACTCTCCGCCTCAAACCTGACAGAGTTTGAGAGGATCTGCAGAGAAGAATGGGAGAAACTCCCCAAATACAGGTGTGCTAAGCTTGTAGCGGCATACCGAAGAAGACTCAAGGCTGTAATCGATGCCAAAGGTGCTTCAACAAAGTACTGAGTAAACAGTCGGAATACTTACAGTATGTAAATGTGATATTTCAGTTGTTGTTTTTTTATACATTTGCAAATATTTCTAAAAACCTGTTTTTGCTTTGTCATTATTGGGTATTGTGTGTAGATTGATAAGGAAAAAAAACTATTGAATCAATGTTAGAATAAGGCTGTAACATAACAAAATGTGGAAAAAATCAAGGGGTCTGAATACTTTGCAAATGCACTGTATTTGACAGAATCTAGTGTTTACGCTTTTCATCAGCAATTTAGGATTTACACCAACCATTTTGAATTCTGTCAAATCAAATCAAATTGTATTTGTCACATGCGCTGAATACAACAGGCGTAGACCTTACCATGAAATGCTTACTTATAAGCCCTTAACAAACAATGCAGTTTTAAGAAAATATAGTTAAATATTTACTAAATAAACTAAAGTAAAATTACACTATATACAAGGGGTACCGGTACCAAGTCAATGTGCAGGGGTACAGGTATGTGGGGGGTCCATGTTTATTTAAAGGATTCGGACGGCACGGAGGCAAAATGTCAATAGTTGGATCTTGGTAGCTAGTTTATCTCTAAGTTCCAGCCATGGTGTCAAGTAGATGGCAAAGCAATGCAAAGATTTCTGCACTTCCTGGCAGTGTGTGTTGGTGTACTACTGCATGTACTACTGCTGCTTTGGCCACAACACAGCTCCCCAAAGATACTGATAACTAACCAAAGATTTATCAGTAGCGTCGTATCAAATTAAGCGTAGTGGGCAGAACAAGCAAGGAGGTGGGCAGAGTTAAGCACAACCTAGTGAGATGCTATTAGCGTGTTTTACTATGTATTTGCATTAGCGAACACTTAATATGTGAAGCGCCTGTGTGCAATAACTCAATTCACCCTTGTACTCCTTTCTAAACAACACAATTTGGATTTTTTTTTTAGAAAGGGTCAAGTATACAAAACTTAGTGCTGTCTGTTCGTAATAGATTTTTGTTTTGGGAAGAGAAAACTATTGAGCTTGAATGTTTCATTGATGAGAAAATGTGCAGAATGTCAGCCAAGTTCCATCTTGCTCCATCTTCTCCCACTTCCTGGACTTCCTCTATATAAAATATATACACTACCGTTCAAAAGTTTGGGGTCATTTAGAAATGTCCTAGTTTTGAAAGAAAAGCTTATTTTTTTTGCCATTGAAAATAACATCAAATTGATCAGAAATACAGTGTAGACATTGTTAATGTCTGTAAATGACTATTGTAGCTGGAAACTGCAGATTTTTTTATGGAATATCTACATAGACGTACAGAGGCCCATTATCAGCAACCATCACTCCTGTGTTCCAATGGCACGTTGTGTTAGCTAATCCAAGTTTATAATTTTAAAAGGCTAATTGATTATTAGAAAACCCTTTTGCAATTATGTTAGCACAGCTGAAAACTGTTGTCCTGATTAAAGAAGCAATAAAACTGGCCTTCTTTAGACTAGTTGAGTATCTGGAGCATCACCATTTGTGGGTTCGATTACAAGCTCAAAATGGACAGAAACAAAGTACTTATTTCTGAAACTCATTAGTCTATTCTTGTTCTGAGAAATGAAGGCTATTCCATGCGAGAAATTGCCAAGAAACTAAAGATCTCGAACAATGCTGTGTACTACTCCCTTCACAGAACTGCGCAAACTGGCTCTAACCAGAATAGAAAGAGGAGTGGGATGCCCCCGGTGCACAACTGAGCAAGAGGACAAGTACATTAGAGTGTCTAGTTTGAGAAACAGACGCCTCACAAGTCCTCAACTGGCAGCTTCATTAAATAATACCCGCAAAACACCAGTCTCAAAGTCATCAATGAAGAGGCGATTCCGGGATTCCGAGTTGCAAAGAAAAATAAATATCTTAGACTGGCCAATAAAAATAAAAGATTAAGATGGGAAAAATAACACAGACACTGGACAGAGGAACTCTGCCTAGAAGGCCAGCATCCCGGAGTCGCCTCTTCACTGTTGACGTTGAGACGGGTGTTTGCAGGTATTTTTTGGGGCCTTACTGCTATTAGCCCATGCAAATGCATTGAATAACAGATACACTACATGGAACAACAGATAGTCCCCCCAAAAAAGTTGAAAGGAAGTTTGTTCTGAAGTGTCTGTCCTATATCTGAGAGATATAAGAAAGATCAGGAAACATTTGATATATTTTTGGACATGTATTTAAACCCTTATTTTTTACACTAAACAGTCTCCATATATACTTCCATACATTTTTCAACTGGTACTGGGGGACCTTCAGACGTGTCTTATGAGGGCTGTGGGCATCCTAGAACAACCGACATGTACAGTTGAAGTCGTATTTTTACATACACTTAGGTTGGAGTCATTAAATCTCGTTTTTCAACCACTCCACAAATGTCTTGAAGCAAACTATACTTTTGGTAAGTCAGTTAGGACATCTACTTTGTGCATGACACAAGTCATTTTTCCAACAATTGTTTACAGACAGATACTTTCACTTATAATTCACTGTATCACAATTCTAGTGGGTCAGAAGTTCACATACACTAAGTTGACTGTGCCTTTAAACAGCTTGGAAAATTCCAGAAAATTATGTCATGGCTTTAGAAGTTTTTGATAGGCTAATTTACATAATTTGAGTCAATTGGAGGTGTACCTGGGGATGTATTTCAAGGCCTACTTAGTGCCTCTTTGCTTGACATCATGGGCAAATCTAAAGAAATCAGCCAAGACCTCCACAAGTGAACCAGACCTCCACAAGTCTGGTTCATCCTTGGGAGCAATTTCCAAATGCCTGAAGGTACCACGTTCATCTGTACAAACAATAGTACGCAAGTATAAACACCATGGGACCACGCAGCCGTCATACCGCTCAGGAAGGAGACGCGTTCTGTCTCCTAGAGATGAACGTACTTTGGTGCGAAAAGTGCAAATCAATCCCAGAACAACAGCAAAAGACCTTGTGAAGATGCTGGAGGAAATGGGTACAAAAGTATCTATATCCACAGTAAAATGAGTCCTATATCGACATAACCTGAAAGACTGCTCAGCAAGGAAGAAGCCACAGCTCTAAAACCGCCATACAAAAAGCCAGACTATGGTTTGCAACTGCACATGGGGACAAAGATTGTACTTTTTGGAGAAATGTCCTCTGGTCTGATGAAACAAAAATAGAACTGTTTGGCCATAATGACCATCGATATGTTTGTAGGAAAAAGGGGTAGACTTGCAAGCCGAAGAACACCATCTCGACCGTGAAGCACGGGGGTGGCAGCATCATGTTGTGGGGCTGCTTTGCTGCAGGAGGGGCTGGTGCACTTCACAAAATAGATGGCATCATGAGGTAGGAAAATTATGTGGATATATTGAAGCAACATCTCAAGACATCAGTCAGGAAGTTAAAGCTTGGTCGCAAATGGGTCTTCCAAATGGACAATGACCCCAAGCATACTTCCAAAGTGGTGGAAAATGGCTTAAGGACAACAAGGAGGCCTACAAACCTGACTCAGTTACACCAGCTTTGTCAGGAGGAATGGGCCAAAATTCACCCCACTTATTGTGGGAAGCTTGTGGAAGGATACCCGAAACGTTTGACTCACGTCAAACAATTTAAAGGCAATGCTACCAAATACTAATTGAGTGTATGTAAACTTCTGACCCACTGGGAATATGATGAAAGAAATAAAACGGCAAACCGTTTGGACGCTACAGACAATTTTGTGAGAAGACCGATTCTCGGGATGTCTCATGGTCTGACAAACACTGCTCTAGCTCTGTCACCTTCATCGCAGATGTGGTGGATTGAGACGCATCCAAAACGGACAGATTTATATGGAGAATTTGTATTATGCTGATTTCTGCGAGGTGAGGACATTGACTCTAGGGGCGATAAGTTTAAGCATCAGCCAATTAAAATGTTGACGAAGTTTCACGTGATAGAACACTACATTGTAGCTGGTCCCACCTGGTAACCTGGCACACGTTAGTCCTATGCTAACCTCACCAGGTAGCAGTGATTATTTCCTGTAACAAATTCCTCATCAGCCTATCAAAGATCTTAAACTTTTTCTGCCAATGGCATTCCTTGAAATAGGTCAACACTCCGACCATCAGAGGGTTTAATGTCAACCTTGAATTTTAAGGTTGACATGTATCCCTCTGGTGGCAAGTATTGCCCCACAGTGTTGAGCTGTTTTCAGTTGTTTATTCGTGACGTTCTTTAGGTGGTCTGTGGGTATTGTGTAGGTAAGCCAGATGAAGAGTGTAAGCGTGTACCTGGTATTTTTACCACTGATTTTGTCACTGCTGGAATTGTGTCTGTCACCAATGAATGAACATTCCATTTTGTGACGGACACAATCTCCCACCCATTTCCTACCCACACCTTGAATGTATCAAATAAATGTGTTAGGATTTTCACAGGTTTACTTGTGAAGCGTTATCCGTGATATCTCTCTCTCTCTCTCTCTCTCTCGGAAACTCCCACAAACTGCTTGAAAAGCAATCACTCTTTAATTATGCTTACATTTCAGAATTCTAACCTTAGTCACAGTACTGAAAATGCATATATAAATGTAAACGCGCTGACATAGGTCAAAAGGCTAAAAGTGGTATTTCCAACCACAGTGTGAGTGTGTTTCCTTGACTTTTTAATACTGTTTCATATCTCCAACACGTGCACATATAACCTACACTCAATGTGTAATTGCATATCACGTCGAGGTGAAAAAAACAGAACTCTGAAACCGTCATGGCCACTAACCTCCTGTCTTCTGTCCATCCTCAGTGTCCTCGTCTGTAGTCACATCGTTATCTGGTGAAGAAAACAAGAGAGAGAAAATCAGACCCTGCAATTTCACGAATCACTGTCTACTGATACTGCAGTGTAGTAGTGTCATAATGGGTTAGGCCTATCCCTGGGTAGTTACACTACTGATGACCAAGGACTGCAGCATTTACACACCAAAAAAACGATGGTTCTAAATAATACCAGATAGGGGTTATTTGGTTGGTAATCATAGAGGAACTCTTTTTGGTGCTAAATAAAAAACATTTTATATAAAGAACCATGGTCATAAAGTTCTAAATGGAACCTGTATGGTGCTATAAATAACCCTTTCCTAAGGTTCTATAAAGAACCATAAAAAAGTTATATATAGCACAAAAAGGGTTCCGCTATGGTTACAACCCTTTTGGGGCTATGTAGAACCTTTTTTATGGTTCTTTATTTAAATAACATTTATCGAGAAAGGTTCTTTATAGAACCATTCTCAATCTCAAAAGTTATTTGTAGATCCTTTAGAACCCATGTGTCAAACTCATTCCCCAGAGGGCTGAGTGTCTGTGGGTTCTCGCTCCTCCCTTGGACTTGATTGATAATTACGGTAATTGATTAGTAAAGAACTCCCCTCACCTGGTTGTCTAGCTCTTAATTGAAAGGAAAAAAACAAAAAACAGCAGACATGAGGGCCTCCATGGAATTAGTTTGACACCCATATTATATTGTTAAAATTCCATAGGTGTTATTGTGTTAATTGACTCAAGTGAGCTACCTCTTGAACCACCGAACAATAAAAATCAACCGCTCCTAATTGACAAAAGGCCATACATGAGTCTTTCACAAAACACCATTACTGACCACAGTCAGATATAACATGTGATGGCATAACACAACACCTTAGAAAACTGGAATGACACCCACTCACAGTTGCACAAAAAGATCTGTTTGCAAACCACACCCCAAAATATTTGAATAAGCCACCTCCCCTACATTTTAATTATCACTGAGTCATTATGGTTCCACATAGAACCATCAGCCTTCCCAAAGAACCCTTGAGGATCACTAAGAATAAGGCTCATGGGGACATTTACACACAGATGGAACCCTGGACTCAGTATTCAAAAGGCACTTGCACATCTGATCTATCTTTGTTGCAAGTGCATGGTAATAATTGAATAAGATGATGAAAAAAAAAAAAAGAAACCTGCACACTGCTCTTGCTAGTATCACTGCTCTTTATTAAGCTTTACGTACCGACCTCAAGGACTTTGTCAGAGCTCACATTGGACTAAAATAGTCTCCCATTGACATTTATAAATGATGTATGCCAACGTCCTCTCTCTCCCTCTTTCCTTGTCTCTTCCTCTCTCTCTCTCTCTCTCTCTCTCTCTCTCTCTCTCTCTCTCTCTCTCTCTCTCTCTCTCTCTCTCTCTCTCATCCAGTGGCAACATTCACAGGTTTTACATGCTATTTTGGCATTAATACAAGTCACATATCAGTTTGCAAACAATATTTCAAAAATTATAATTGAGTTAATAAAGTTCCATACAAATATGGTCTCTTTTTTGCTTTCTTGAGTAAGGCAGCTCCAAAATGCAGGTGTTTCAGCCTAGCTCAGTGCTTTCTGTTGTGGTGGGGAAGCCAACGGAAAATACATAGTGTAGGGGTTGGTAATGTTCTCTAGTTGCGCCGTGACTGGCTCAGTGTTCTGTCACTCATGGGGACACTACGTCACCGCAAAATCTATGTGGAGAGCTTGAAAATTCAAGCCCCTTGAGTGCTGCCATAGAGTTACATTAGAAGTGCCCATCCAGCTTCACTTGGCTCATCACGCTCTAGCGGGCCGGGCACCTGCAGGCTGACTTCGTCAGTTGAACGGTGTTTCCTCCGACATATTGGTGCAGCTGGCTTCTGGGTTAAGCGGGCGGGTGTTAAAAAGCTTGGTTTGGCAGGTCATGTATCGGAGGACGCATGGCTTGACCTTCACCTCTCCCTAGCCCGTTGGGGAGTTGCAGCGATGAGATAACATCGTAATTGGATATCACGAAAGTGCCCATTCAAGAAGGCTCAAAGTCATTGGCCACAGATAAAATGACATCAAATCACATTATATCTACCGTAGCTTTGACTGGACTGATCATGTCAACATAATACTTTCAAAATCTTAGCTAGCAAGCTAGACATGCAGTCATCATCATGAATCACATCGACAATCTACTGGCAAATCCTTTTCAATCCTTGTCATATGAAGATACATTTTTTATAAAATGTATCGGTGCTCATCGGCTATTGGACATAAACATTACACAACATGTTGGAAATAGCAAATTCAATGGTATGGAAGGAATTAGTGGCTAACCGCAAGCGTTGCAAAGCAATCACTAGCCTGCTATTCAGTGGAGTGGGTGTGTGGTCCAAGTCTGTGTTTAAGGGTCTCTTTTCCAAGCATAAAAGGAAAAACATTCAACACATTGATCATTGAAAAATCTCAGACTGAAAAAAATCTCAGACTGGGAAATCTCAGACTGGGAAAGTTTTGAACGGTCATCCAACTCAGAATTCCAAGTCGGGAACTCGGGCCTCTTTCAGGAGCTCCGACCTAAAGATCACTGACGTCATGATTCAACCTTAATTTTTTACGAGTTCCCAGTTGTCTTGAAAGCACCATAAATTCAGAGAATGCCAGACTTTAATGACAAAGTTTGATGACAAAATTGGCCCTCAGGGACCGACGCACAGCACAACAAGGTGATTCCAAAAATGTATTGTATGCTTCTGCATAAATGATGTATTATGCCAGGGAGATATGCACACTGTAGCTAAAAAAGTAATACTAAGTGTATGTTGTGTAGTAAGCTGTTAGTAGCCCATGTGCCTCACCCTAATAATTTGGTCTCATAACTTAGCCTACTGTTATGACTTGGTGGTGCAAATGTAGCCTATAGCCTGTTTTAGAGAAAGGTAATAATTTCATTGTCTGCTTATAGTCCCCCTTTATTTACCCTACAGTCTACAGTTCTGACTTGGTGTACAGGGAGAATACTGTAAGAATGGCCCATGTTCTGAATTCTGTCAATGTACATTTCAAAAGTGCTGAACAAATAGTTATATTGACTATGTCCGTCCTAGCTCGCTCAAAAACGTCTTAATTGAAATTACGGATTGCCTCTTATCCGCTTGTCGTCCCCTTATGCCATTAATTTGTGCATCTCAATTGTCAGTAGAAACCACATTTGTTTAAGCAAGTCAGACATATCAGCTATGTTTTTCTTTAACTTCTTAGGGAGCAGCTCCCGAGGTGACGGTTTTGGAGAGTCTGGCGTGCCCAAAGTAAAATGCCTCCCACTCAGGCCCAGAAAAATAGATATGAAAAAAAAATAGATATAGATATTTTCCTTTCCTATCGCCCAGTTTATAATCCGGTTTAAATATTATACTAAATATACATAAAAGTGTTCCTAAGGATACATTATCAATGATGTTTGATTGTTCTTGGACAAGTGTATAGGTATAGGTTGAACGCGTTCTCTTCACGGTTCAATGGGCGAGTGGACGCTGTATTTTCTGATCATAACGCGCCAACCAAACGGAGATTTATGGATATAATAAATGACTT
The DNA here is from genome assembly GCA_030435695.1 of Brachymystax lenok tsinlingensis. Lineage (NCBI taxonomy): Eukaryota > Metazoa > Chordata > Actinopteri > Salmoniformes > Salmonidae > Brachymystax > Brachymystax lenok. Next base: position 66,042,709 of record CM059780.1, read on the forward strand.
TTTCTAACAAAAGAACCATGGATTGTCTTCGTTGGACACTTGGGAAGCCCTCAGCAGAAGTTCTTCAAAAGGTAAGGTATTTGTTTTCGCTGTGAAATGTGTTTTGTGTGAACCAAAATATTGGAGGTGCTACCGTCAAACAATCAAATGTAGTGCTTTCGCCGTAAAGCCTTTTTGAAATCTGACAATGCTGTGATATTGCCAAGAAGCAGAGCTTTTGATGACTATGCAACACTTGTATATTGATGAATGTTTAATAATTCAACTTTTGGATTTTGAATTTGGCGCCCTACCACTCCCTAAGTAGTTAAGGCAGTAAATGAGGCTGAATGAACTGTTTCGCTGCCAGACAAGGCTCCGCTGTGTAGCGGTGGTAAGGATTCACTTCATGCTGCTGAAAATAAAGCTCTTCTGTTGGGACAGCATTATGTAGGCCCTAATAGTTTGTGGGCACCGTTTGTCACTGTTATAGTGCAATTAATGTATTGTTTAGTGTTGTGTTGTGTAGTGGTTTCGCTGGCATGCATCTACAAACTTTTGGGGGAGTTTGCCCCACCAGGATTGACTACTACTACTCTCCATCTCTTTAATACCGAGCCTTGACTGTTATTGCGTAAAATTAAAGGAGAGGGGAGGTCACATTCACAAGACATTCTCTACCAATTATCCGTACTCTTGTGGTCCTGACATGGATTACATGAAATCTCTCACATTCCCACAAAACACTTGAATTTCAGCCAGTGTGTGCCCTTCATATTTTCAATGTCGCCATACCTCAAGGGGAGCCGCATCTTTCATTTCTCTGTTCCGTCTACAGTATGAGGTATTGTACACAATGTAAACCTGAGGCGATGGTTCGTTGTGGAGAGTTAGACAGGAGTAGGGAGTGTCTTCAGAGTGATACGTAGAGTAGAGAGTAGAGTCTGCCCTAGGCAGAGCCATTGAGATGCATGCCCACTCCTGTGGCCGAACGCATGCACCCATGCACGCAGACAACGCACACACAGATCTTGCAGTGCTCAAAAGCACACTAGCACACTTTACAACCATTGCCACTGCTCTCCCTGTGTGTGTGTGTGTGTGTGTGTGTGTGTGTGTGTGTGTGTGTGTGTGTGTGTGTGTGTGTGTGTGTGTGTGTGTGATCCGCCCGTGTGTGTGTGCCTGCTAGCTTGGGTTAGCTGTGATAAAATGCTGTTAAAACCACCAGAGCTCCTTCTGTGTGTGTGTGTGTGTGTGTGTGTGTGTGTGTGTGTGTGTGTAAGTGCATGATTGTGCATGTGTTCTCCCTCTTGGTCAGGCGGCAGGCTTTTCTTTTGTATAACACTGAATGAACGAGTACAATACATTTATCTAACCCAGGAAACAGTGAGTGGCCCTCTGATAGCCTACAGTCCTGGTGCTACTGGACGCCCCTGTTCCTTTTTTGAAGGAGGGGGGCGGTCCCACTCCTACAATTTGTTTGATTTGATTGGATAGAGCAATCTTGCTGCTGTGATTGCACATTGTAGTATTTTGCCTAACAGATATACCACTGGGCACAGATGTCTATTCAACATCTATTCCATGTTGGTTCAATGTAATTTCATTGAAATGAAGTGGAAACAACGTTGATTCAACCAGTGTGTGCCCAGTGGGATGGGAGTTTATCAATGTTTGATTTGTTTAAAAATTCTTTGTGGGTCTGTGTGATCTGTGGGAATGTGTCTCTAATGTGTTCGTACACTTTTTTCGCAAGAGGTTAGGAAGTGCAGCTTAGTTTTCACCTCATTTTATGGGCAATGTGCACATAGCCTGTCTTCTCTAGAGAGCCAGGTCTGCCTGGGCAATGTGCACATAGCCTGTCTTCTCTTGAGAGCCAGGTCTGCCTGGGCAATGTGCACATAGCCTGTCTTCTCTTGAGAGCCAGGTCTGCCTGGGCAATGTGCACATAGCCTGTCTTCTCTTGAGAGCCAGGTCTGCCTATGGCGGCCTGTCTCAATAGCAATGCTATGCTCACTGAGTCTGTACATAGTCAAGGATTTTCTTAATTTTGGATCAGTCACAGTGGTCAAGTATTCTACCACTCTGTACTAAAGGCCAGATAGCATTCTAGTTTTTCTGTGTTTTGCTTGATTGTTTACAGTGTGTCTTTTAGTTTTCTCATGATTTGGTTGGGTCTAATTGTGTTGCTGTCCTGGGGGTCTGTGGGGTCTGTTTGTGTTTGGGAACAGAGTCCCAGAACCAGCTGACTGAGGCGACTCTTCTCTAGGTCTCTCAGCAGGTTAGGGGTTTGTGGTGGAACGTGTGGGTATCACTTGCTTTATGGTGGTTGTAGAATTTAACAGTTATTTTCTGGATTTTGATAATTAGCAGGTATAGTCCTAATTCTGCTCTGCATGCATTATTAGGGGTTTTGCTTTGTACATGAATTATGCATGCAGAGTCTCAATTGGGTTTGTCTCATTTTGTGAATTCTTGGTTGATGAGTGGACCCCAGATCTCTCTCTCTCTATTTCTCTCTCTCTCTTTCTCTCTCTCCTCTCCCTGCATCCCAAATTCTCTTCCTCCACTGGTGTTTTCCTCAGAGCTCCCCCATTTCGTGGATCCAGTCAGCGGAAAAGTTAACTGTCTCAAGGCCTCACATAAAGCTACAGTAATCATGGAGTTTGAGCTATTAGTTCCACAGGCCTGGCAGTGGCAGACATGTGGGACGAGAAGGCCATGGATGGGGAAACCTGGACTCCGGTGTAGATGTAAAAGGAAATCTGTCTCCCTCCATTTTGTATGGTATGTATTAGTGTTGTCACAATACAAGAATTTTGACTTCAATACCGATACCAGGTTCCGTATCACGATACCTGATACCATCACAATACTTGATACCATAACGATACCAGAACGATACCATGAATTCGAATTAGTCACAGAATGGCACTTGATCCAGACAGATCTTTTGAGTTCAATATCATGTTTTTTACCAATCTAAATACATAACATAATGGTAATCATTTATTTGAATGGAAAATCTCTATTGATAAACTGGGTAAATCAAGATGTAGCCTAGCCCTATTCAAAATACAGCTGAATGCATATTCAATAGGAGTGTGTGCATGCATTGAGTTATTGAGCTTGTTTTCGGTGATTTCATGAGGCTACAGATGAAAAACAATGTTTACCTTTCATTTGGGACTTATTCTATTGTACTTATCAACAACATTTGCATAGAGGAAGCAATTCATATTTGATAAAAGTGTGCGCTGTTTCTTTAAGACCCATGACCTCATTAACACACAAAGTCCTTTCAAGGCTGAAGCAAAGATTATCTTGTCTGGGAGAAATGTGAGGTGGGTGAGATGAATCGAGTGAATCAGGTTTTTGGTGACAATCAGCAATATTTTGCATTATGGTTTGCATATTACCACAAATAAGGTACTAGGGTTGTGAACTGATGTTGGCTTCAGCTGTGAGCTAGCAAGGAAAGTTGGCCTACAAAGCTAGAAGCTACCGGTATCTTCTTGCATTGTAGTGTTCTAGCCTGTACTGTTTTGGGAACAGTAATTATCAGTTTCAACATCTCTACATGCCGTGTTGCATTATTCAAGTGTGTTAACTTCTGTGCAGCATAAGTGGATATGCAGCCCAGACTCCAGTGAGTAGTGGTTCCTCATGGCAGGCTAGATCTAGCAATGAGTAAGTGGAGCAGGCACGGTGCTATAATGGGACATCGGATGCGCTGATAGACAGACTTGATTCTCTCTCAATCAGTAGACGACATTAAACACATTTGACAGAAGCAACACAACATTTATATTACCGGAGGGAGGAGGCATAGGAGGCTCCAGGCCCTCACCTAAAGCTACTGTAATGGTGGCATTATAGAATTGCAGGCAGTGGCAGCTACGTGGGTTGAACCCAGGAGAAGATGGAGGTGGATGGGGGCCATAGGAAGGGAAGAGGGGGTGGTAAGGAAGGAAGGGTGGAAGAGATGGTAGGAGGAGGGTGTTCTCAAGGCCCTTACCTAAAGCTACTGTAATAGTGGTGTGCGTGAACTACCACAGGCCTGGCAGACATGTGGCAGCCACTCTCATTCACAGATCATTTCAGCCATGTGGCCTTGGACGGGGTATGGGAGGAGGGGATTGACGAGGAGGGAGAAAGGGGGAGGGGATAGAGGTCTGGGGATGTGAAGTTTAGGAAGGGAGATATTGAGGTGCTGGAATAGACTGCTCATGCCAATAAATCATCTAGGTATAGTTAGCACTGAGGGATGAGTTCACCTCTCATCGTACCAGTTAATCTGCAGTTGAAACAATAACAAAGCATTTGCCACTGTTTCGGTAAAAAGCTGAGGGATGGGGTTGTGGAAACGTAATCACTCTCAAATTTAGCGACAGAGCAAGGAGTAAGTAAAACAAACATTTATTTGGGGTTTTGATGGGGTACGACAGTTAAACTGAGCTAATGAGGCATTTTCAAGTTATATTCTTCAAGAATCAATACATATAATTTATTTTTAAGTCCAAAAATGGATGTAGTAACTGCAGATTGCCCCTTTAATGTCACTAACAAATTGTACAGGTTGCTCAGCAACAACCATCTGGGACTGGGAAGCCATCAAAGGCAGAAGGTACATTCCAGGTATGAATATAATTATTGTATCCTGTCTCCTGTGACATTTCAGACGATAGTGAAAACATTTGCTTCTTGATCTAAACATAATGCGTGGCACTCAGTATGTGGTAGCTACAACACAGTTACTTCCCACTGCCAAATATAACTAAGAGACATGGGAGCATCCCAGATGGCACCCTATTCCCTATATAGTGCTCTACTTTTGACCAGAGCCCTACAGGTGTTATGGTCGCTGGTCAAAAGTAGTGCACAATAAGGGAATAGGGTGCCATCTGGGATGCAGCCAAAAGGCCTGAGCCAGCATCCCGCCACTGGCACCGTGATCAGTAACACACCCACACATCCTCCCGGCTTCCACTCACACATCCTCCCGGCTTCCACACACACATCCTCCCGGCTTCCACACACACATCCTCCCGGCTTCCACACACACATCCTCCCGGCTTCCACACACACAGACACCACACAGGCTCAATTTGCACTCCCTCTCGGTGGTCCTGCTTCCCCCTCTATCCCCCCGTCCCCTTCCACCACATAGAGAAACCCAGGCAGTCTCATCACAATAAACACAGTTTGCTGCGTTTCCCACAAATTACAGTCTTTGGTGCCCACAAACACTGACAGAGAGAAGCTTCCTATTAGAACCAGTGGGGGTTCTCATGTCTCATGTAGTGTAAAGACGAACCATGTCATTACAAGTAAAGTGCCATGTAAATAAAGTAGCAATTGGAAAGTAAGGGAAACAGTGTGAGAGAGAGGGGATATTTTCACCTTGTCGGCTCAGGTATTCGAACCAGCAACCTTTCGGTTACTGGCCCAATGCTCTAACGTGTGTGTGAGAGAGAGAGAGAGAGAGAGAGAGAGAGAGAGAAAAAAAAAAAAAAAAAACAACAGCGTGTGGTCATTCACCCAGATCATTTTAAAGTACCTAACACACTGAAGATCAATTTCAACATAATACTACTCCAAAACCACGACGGCTGCAAAAGAACCTACCACGGTCAAAAATAAATTGACAATGTGCCAAAGCATGCATGTCTACGATCAAAGTGTAGGAATTATGAATTACATTTAAATCCTTGTTAATATGGTTACAAATAAAAGGACTATGTGCCAAAGCATGCTCCATTTTCACACATAAATAGGACAATATGAATGCCAAACCATGCCCTCAATCATACCACATAAAACATTAATTAAATTGAAACGCTAATATGGTTACTAATAATACTATGGATAATACACACTTAGAAAAAAAGGTGCTATCTAGAACGTAAAATGTCTCTTCGGCTGTCCCCACAGGAGAAGCCTTTGTAGAACCTTATTGGTTTCCATGTAGAACCCCAGAGGGTCAGAGGGTTCTACATTGGAACCCAAAATAGTTCTGCCTGGAACCAAAAATGGCTCTACCTGGAACCAAAAAGTGTTCTCCTATGAAGACAGCCGAAGAACCCTCTTTTCTAAGAGTGTATGACTGTCAAGGCTAATAATGTGTGTGTGTGTGCGTGTGTGCGCGCATGTGCACACACATGCTAATATAATGCCAAATGATTAATTATATCAATTAAGGTGACTATGTATTAATCAAGTGAATGATTTTACTCATCAATGGTTTTAATTTTCCAATTACAGATTTTCTAATTAGAGTACAAATATAGCATATACTCTCTGGAGTCACAGATTTTTGGAGACATTGTTCAATGTAGTTATAGTGTCCATCTACTGTATATGTCATTTAGCAACACTTTTATCCAAAGTGACTTACAGTCAGTCATGCGTGCATACATTTTACGTATGAGTGGTCCTGTGAAAAGAACCCACAATACTGCCGTTGCAAGCCAGTAGATACAGAGGACGTGTGTATCTGTGTAGCCTGTATTAGTGTTTAAGATGCAGCACAGACTTTTTTCCCGTCCCTATAGCAGTAAAGCATGGCAAGGTCTCATCTTGGTACCAATGTTTCTCATATCAACAGCTTGTTGGGAGGCTCACAGTAATGAAACCATCTCCCGTATGCAAATGCCCTGTTTACTGGTCCCTCTGCATTCATTGTTACTTGACAGGTAAAACTAATGCCACCGAGGACACAAACATACAACACAATACATCACAATGAGAAAAGAGAGAGAGAGAAAAAATATATATTCTCCTGTCTAGACACGCTGAAGTAGAGGGGATGACGTTGGTCAGATGTTGGTAGTGGGGGGTAAGGTGCGTGTAGAGAGAGAGAGACAGAGAGCGAGAGAGTGAGAGACCGAGAGAGAGAGAGAGAGAGAGAGAGAGAGAGAGAGAGAGAGAGAGAGAGAGAGAGAGACAGAGAAAGAGACAGAGAGAGAGATGGTGTTGGTTAGAGAGGAGAGTGAGGGAGGAAGAAAGAGACAGACAGAATGAGGGGGTGAAAGAATGTTCTAGCTACAGTGAGTGAGTAAAAACGAGAGGAGGAGAGAAAGTGGGCTGTTCTAGGCAAGAAGATGACACTGTGTGATAGAACAAGCCTTTACAGCACCGTGTGATTTAGTCACAACGTGTCATGTAGTCTGTCTGTGTTCCTCTGTCTCTTCCCTCTGATCCACACAACTGCCTGACTGACACAAACACACACATACACACATATACACACACACACACACTCTGCCTGTCTATCTCCAACCGTGATGATGATAAGGTGTTACGACAGAGTTTGAGCACAGACTGAGTTGAGTTAGGATTCTCTGGTTATTTCGACACATCTACTCCCAGGCACTATCAAGGACACCTGCCGAGCTAATTCTGGTTCTCTCAGATTCCCGCTCCGATTCTGCTCAAGCAAAAGACAAGTATTCTTCACACTGTGAGATTAACCATTGCATATGTCATAACCATGACAACTAAGCTTTGTTTCTCAGTCAGAAAGTTATGGCAAAAATATAATGACCAAACACAGCTAATCTTCTTCTTCTTCTTTGGGATTTGGTTGGTGGTTCGCATCCAACTTTTGTGTGTATACACCGCCACCTACTGTACTGGAGTGTGAGGCCAGTCACGGCCTACCTACATTAAATTCCGGTAATACAAAATTGTGAAATAGTAGAAGTAAAATTGCCCTGCCAACTATTAGCCCTCACTAAAAAAAAACACCCCATTCCACTATTGAAGCCCATCTAATCCTACTCCAGGCCAACGGTCTGGGAGGACAGAACTCTACCACTCAACACCCCCTGCAAATCTTCTGCAGCAATCCCATGTACTTCTCTGCAGCTGCCACAACAACCTCTATTTTCTGCAGTACAGTTGACAACCATGGCTTTAAATGATAAGAAACCCCCCTTACTGAAGCACATATCACTCTCTATTGGTCTCTGCCTACTCACAGGAATCCTCTCAGGATCCCTCACCCTTTACCCATCTTCCTCTAGCACTCTCTTCACTGCTTCAGCATACGACACTTTCTGTACAACTCTGACCCTAGCAACCTCAACCTGTGTTTCTCTAACTGGACACCTCCAGTCTCCAGCCCCATGGGCACCCACACACTTTCTACACCAATACTACACATTCCTTCGTTTCATGGCCTCCTGCTCACTTCTCACATCTAGGAATCTCCATCCAACACACAGCTGCAACACCGTAGTATTTCCGGAACAAAAGCTCTCACGGGATAACTGACACATCCTAACTTGACCTTGTTGGGCCGAGACTCTGCATCAAAACTCAGCAGGACAGACACCGGGTCTGCGTTGCACCAAACGCCGGGCGTCACAGACACCAGGAATATTCCATTTCAGCTGATCCTCCTCAACACTTGATGCCACCCCTGTTATCACTCCTTTCAACGCCGCCCTGCTCCGGAGAGCAAAGTAGTTCAAAGTTCCTGTCCCTAGTCGTGTGGTCCGGAGTGCCTGCTCCCTCTGGACGGAAGAAACACACTAAATCCTCACAAGTCCACTTTGCGTTACTTTCACAGACTCAACAATCCCCAAACAGTCCCCAACCTCTTCTCCACCCTGACACAACATACACTGTATGGATCAGCCAGAATAAAAGGATCCATTCTCTCAAAATCTGAATGTAAGATATAAATCCCAAACAGTAATTCTGATTTCCATGTAAAAAAGCCTTTTGAGTGACTTAAACATCATCCATAATAAAAAGAAAATCAGATAAAAATGCTGTACATTTTAGAAAAACGTATTTTTGTGTGAGAGTGTTATTCCAGTTGATCTGTTGTGTTATGCCATTACATGTTACATATGACTATGGACAGTGTCTTGTGAAAGACTCAGAACGGTTGACTAACTCAGTCAGTGGTTCTCAACTCTCTCCTCAGGGAACCCCAGCTGTTCCAGAGGTAGCTCACTTGATTTAACCAAATTAAAATCATACTTTGATCTGGTTTCATCCAAATATCATCTAATTTCATGAAAAACATGATTTTGCCTGTTTGGGACCATTAACAAGGTTTTGAAAATGGAAAGGACTGGGCTCTCGGTTCTCTTTTCGTTACGGTAGGTTAAAGAAAGTGACAACTGTTGGTTCTCCTGTGTTGGATATCCAGTGAAAGCTTTGATCAGGTGTAAGAGATCAGATGCCTTTAGCAGACAGAGGGGGGGGAGGGGTCTGAAGGGGAAGGTACTTAGGGGGTGTGTCCCAGGAGGAAGTGAAAATACAACCCTTAACCTGTGAGCTCATAGGTCACATCAAAGCCCAGACTGTGTGATGAGGAAAAGCTCCTGTGTGTGTGTGTGCGTGTGCGTGTGTGCGTGTGTAATGAGGTAAAGCACACCACTGTGTGGCACTTCTGCTTGTTCCTGCCATGCCCTTCTCTAAAGGTCTCCAATTGAATTTCTCTCCATTATTTGAACCTCTCAAGACCTCATTAAGAAGTCACTGCACGTCAATAAAAGTAGCTTCAGGAAGAGTTATCTTCCATTACCTCAACCTAGACATACAGCTTTCCTTGTGCTTTGCTGCGCTACAATAGTACAATAGCGCAGTGTTGTCTGTCAATCAGTTTTTAAGTCTGTGCATGTCAATGAGCAGCAGTTTCAGGAGGAGTTGGTTATCTTCTCTTAGATATCTTCTCTTAGTACTCACAACTCTTCTGCTGCTTTCCTGTACATTAAAACAATAGCACTGTGTTGTTCTTTCCTCCTTTCCCTCACCCAAACCTAAAACTCAGCCCAAACTCTAATGGATTATTGTCTATTTAGGCATACTTGAAATTGTGAAATTATGGCGTGACGTGGCATTTTATTTCCATGGCAATTTCCAACCATCCACTAGGGGCAACGCAAGTGCCTATTTCCCCCCAAAATAAATAATACTTAAGTTTTTTAATGTTGGAACTCAGTCAGTGACTCAACTTTCTGTTGCTAGGTAGAATAGTAGAATACACAAGGTGCAATTTCAAAATGTGGCTGTTTATCAACCATTTTTATGATAGTATCTCAATTAGCCTATGTCAGCATTTTGTGTTTAGATTGGTAAATGAATCTAGCGGCCAGCTATCTAAACCTGTAGTAATCATGGTCGAATTAGAGCCCGGGAGGACCCCATTGATTTTGTTAGTCAGTCTCACTCAGATATCATATTAAAAACCGAAAACATTTCTCTCCATCCTATGACAAAATGTGTAGAATTGCAGCAAACTAGCTTTAAAACGGCAACATGCTCTCTACACCCCATGGCAAAAGCTACAGTATGGCTCAGAAAACTGTGAGTTCAATCCCAGTTCTAGGCACCTGTTTTGTATTTTTGTTTTAACCCTATCCCAAACCTTAACCCTAACCTTAATCACTCTGAAGTAACCTAAACCCTAATGCCAAAATGTTACCAAAATCTCAGAATGAATGCCTAAATTTAACTGTCGATGTTAGTTTTGGTTTCACTTTTGCGCAGTTTGACTGACAACATACTCCATAATCTACAGAAATACCACAGATGGCCTCACAATTTAAAGCGCCAGCCATGCCTTATCTCTATTGCTGCATTTATGACAAGTTATGGTGTTTTCTTTGGAGATCGTGTTGCTAAAACTCCATTATAGTGATGAGATGTACTCATCAATGTCACTTTGGGAGTGATAACTAATAATGAACAACTTTTCCAAGGCTTTCCTCTACACTAGTAAGGTGGTCAAATGTTTCCCTACCTACATGGCATTTGGATGATGGAGATGTACTTATTGTACTTATTGCTGGCACTTTGGGAGTGATAACGGCAGAAACAACAGCTCTAGAAATCCATCTCACAACATTAATATGACAAGGCGTTCCTTCGGTGCATGGGGACAGGCAATATCATTACACACGCTGTAGGGTGAAGGTAATCTTCCAGCAAAGAGTTTGAGAGGGACGGGGGATGGAGGGAGAGAAGGAGAGAAGGAGAGGGGAGGAGAGAAGGAGGGAAGGAGGAAAGTAAAGAGGGAGGAAGAAGGGCAACATGAGGGAAGGGGGAGGTAAAGAGCGAGGGAGGGAGGAAGAGAGTAGCTGGATGACTGGAGCATTTGAGAGGGGGAAAGGGAGGGTAAGGGTGAGGGGGAACAAAACAGTCTCCATGTGAGAGTCGAAGGAGTTGGGGAGATGGAGTGAGAGAGAGTCAAACAGAGACACAGAGAGAGATTGTGAGCGAGAGAGAGACATGGGAGAGCCTGGGAGTTTCAAGATGGGGAGGGAAGAGGTGCCACATGGGAGATATTGCTAGCATGGTGAAGCAGGCTTGTCTACTCTTCAGCCCTCCATATACCCCTTTAGCCCTTTAGCTGTAATCCTCCATGGTCCCCTAGCCATCAGAGATGGTGACTGGTTGCTCCTGGCTTCAGGGCTCAGAGAAGGGAGCGGAGGGGTGTGTGTGTTCTTGTGTGTGGAGGGTTGGGTGGCAGGAGAGACTTGGAGCAGAAAATAACGTGTGTTTGTTTATCTATCGTCTCTGTGAGACTCGGCGAGACAGCTTTGCTTTGTTGTGGATGCTTCCTGGAACTCCCTGAGAGAGACATGCCCTTTTCAGCAGAGAACTGGCTGGCTGGCTGGCTGGTCCAACAGGATAGTTCTCTAGAGTTGCCCCTCAAAAACAAACACTGCACAACTAATCCAAATGCCTTCTCTCTTTGTAAAGTATCTGATGACACTAAAGTTAGACTTTATGTTGCTTTATAGCCCCAGGCAAACTCAGGAAGGACAGGGACACTACATTCCATGGCAGGCATAATGGAAACAGAACCAGACGTACCTTGGAAGACTTGAAGGATTTTTTCCTTGTAGATCCTGTAGTCCGCGTCCAGGAAGACACAGAAGATAACACGTTCGATCTGCACAGAAACAAAAAGAGAAAGAAAGAAAGAAAGAAAGAAAGAAAGAAAGAAAGAAAGAAAGAAAGAAAGAAAGAAAGAAAGAAAGAAAGAAAGAAAAAGAAAGAATTCCGTTATTCCACTGTTGCTATTAATTTCACATTCAACTCCAGACCATCAGGACCAACAGATCCCACAAGAGCTACTAAAGGGACAAAATCAAGAACAATTGAGGAACCAATGATAACATTTTACACCAGGGAGCCACAATCAAACCATAAACACAGTTCAGAATATCCTATTAGCCAATTAGCTGGCTCCCCAGCACAGACCACCAGCCTAGGTCCGTGTTCCAAATGGCACCCTATTCCCTATACAGCGCACTACTTTTGACCAGGGCCCATAGGACTCTGGTTAAAAAGTAGTGCACTATATAGGGAGTTGGATGCTTTTTGGGACACAAACCATGCCCCACTGGTGGCAGCAGTAGGGTCTACTACTGAGCAGGCTTTTAGTGAATATTACACTACATTACATCAGATATTGGTGATAATATCAGAATGAGAGCATTTCCTTTGGTAAGATAAATTAAATATATCCCCAGCACCATAAAGTACAACTAAAAAGGTACTCATTCTCAAAACGTGCAGGTATAGGTATCCTTTGACCCAGTACTTTGCTCTTATGAACTACCATAGGGTTTACGAACTCAGTCCTGAGGACCAGAAGCAGAGCACATTTAGCTTTTTTCCCTAACACTACACAGCTGATTCAAATAATGAACTCAATATAAAGCTTTGCTTATTTTAATCAGCTGTGTAGTGCTATGGCACCCTTGGGGTCCCCAGGACCGAGTTTGGGAAACCCTGCTACTAGCCTCTTACTACTATAGCCTTTGTGCATACCCTCACGCTGATTTTCCTGCCATCATACAGGGTCAAATGTAGTGACTTTCAAATGTGTGTGAAAACAAAGAGATTCAGAACTCACTAACTACTAACTGTAATGTATTTTACACTATGAGTGCTGCTATTAAGTTGTGCTGCTAATTCATAATTACTATAGTTATCCTCTCAAGCTGAACACTTTGGAGGGATTTTGCTATGGCTAATTAAAATTGCACCCTGCAAATGTCAGCATATTCTTTTTGAATGACTATACTCTCTGTATATTAATTTCCTTATGTCTCATTTATTGTTATGAATATTTGCCTGTGTGAGTTGCTACCGTGCCGTCAGAAAGTATTCACACCCCTTGGCTTAATCCACATTTTGTTGTGTTACAGCCTGAATTCATATATTTTTTCTCACCCATCTACACACAATACCCCATAATGACAAAGCTCATCAAATTAATTCACATCCCGAGTGTAAGGATCGACGCTGGTGGACGAGAAGCAGGTACAGGGAGAACATTTAATGAACAACGGACATGAAACAGAACAGGAACAGCGTCTGGACAGGGGAAAAATAACGACACCAATGCTGACATGAGGAACCAACAGAGGGACAGACAGAAGTAGACGGGGCAATCAACAAAGGGAAGGAGCCTTGTGGCGGGCCGGGCGCAGTGCACGCTGACACGGTCGCCAGGTGTACAGTGTTTCCTCCGACACATTGGTGCGACTGGCTTCTGGGTTAAGTGGGCATTGTGTCAAGAAGCAGTGCGGCTTGGTTGTGTTGTGTTTCAGAGGACGCACGGCTTTCGATCTTCGCCTCTCCCGAGTCCATACGGGAGTTGCAGCGATGAGACAAGACTGTAACTACCAATTGGATACCACGAAATTGGGTAAAAAAATTAATACAAAATCAAAGGGAAGGAGTCCAGGTGAGTCCAATGAGTGCTGCTGCGCGTAATGATGGTGACAGGTGTGTGTAACGAAGGGCAACCTGGCGCCATCGAGCGTCAGAGAGGGAGAGCGGGAGCAGGCGTGACAGTGTCAATAAATGTTAGAATCATCTTTGGCGGCGATTACAGATTTGAGTCTTTCTGTGTAAGTCTCTGTGTAAATTCTTTAAAAAATTCTCCAAGCTCTGTGAAGTTGGTTGTTGATCTTTGCAGAACAACCATTTTCAAGTCTTGCCATAGATTTAAGTGAAAACTGTAACTAGGCCACTCAGGAACATTCAATGTCGTCTTGGTAAGAAACTCCAGTGTATATTTGGCCTTGTGTTTTAGGTTACTGTCCTGCTGAAAGGTGAATTTGGCTCCCAGTGTTTGTTGGAAAGTAGACTGAACCAGGTTTCCCTCTAAGATTTTGCCTGTGCTAAGCTCTATTCAGTTTATTTTTATCCTAAAAAACTCCATAATCCTTGCAGATGACAAGCATACCCATAAAATGATGCAGCCACCACCATGCTTGAAAATATGGAGAGTGGTGCTCAGTAGTGTGTTGGATTGGATTTGTCCCAAACATCACACTTTGTATTCAGGACAAAAAGTAAATTTACTTGCCAAAGTTTTTGCAGTTTTACTTTACTGCCTTATTGCAAACGGGATGCAAGTTTTGGATTTTTTATTCTGTACAGTCTCCTTTTCACTCTGTCATTTAGGTTAGTACTGTGGAGTAACTACAATGTTGTTAAATCCATCTTCAGTTTTCTCCTATCACAGCCATTTAACTCTGTAACTGTTTTAAAGTAACCATTGGCCTCATGGTGAAATCCCTGAGTGGTTTCCTTCCTCTCTGGTAACTGAGTTAGGAAAGACTCCTGTATCTTGTAGTGACTGGGTGTGTTGATACACCATCCAAAGTGTAATTAATAACTGCATCATGCTCAAACTGATATTTTCAATGTACGTTTATACTTTTTTTTAACCAATAGGTGCCCTTCTTTGCGAGGCATTGGAAAATCTCCCTGGTCTTTGTGGTTGAATCTGTGTTAGAAATTCACTGCTTGACTGAGGGACCTTATAGATGATTGTATGTGTGAGGTACAGAGATGAGTTAGTCATTCAAAAATAATGTTAACCACTATTATTGCACACAGAATGAGTCCATGCAACTTTTTATGTAACTTGTTAAACACATTTTCACTACTGATCTTATTTAGGCTTACCATAACAAAGGGGTTGAATACTAATAAAAACATAATTCCACTTTGACATTATGGGGTATTGTGTTTAACCCAGGGACATAAAATCTAAATGTAATCCATATATACAGGCTGTAACAACAAAATGTGGAAAAAGTCAAGGGGTGTGAATACTTTCTGAAGGCACTGTACATAACTGCTCATCAACAATTCAAGAGCTATTCAAAAACACATTCTTTTTTTTCAAACTGAAAAGATTGAAATATAAATCCCTGTCTTACAACGATGAATACACTGAATACATATCACTGGAATAATGTCTGCTCAAATGCACAATAACATCTCCACCATCACTCTCCTATCTACAGTGAGGGAAAAAAGTATTTGATCCCCTGCTGATTTTGTACGTTTGCCCACTGACAAAGAAATGATCAGTCTATAATTTTAATGGTTTAATTTTTATAAATTGATTTGCATTTTAATGAGGGAAATAAGTATTTGACCTACTCTCAATCAGAAAGATTTCTGGCTCCCAGGTGTCTTTTATACAGGTAACGAGCTGAGATTAGGAGCACACTCTTAAAGGGAGTGCTCCTAATCTCAGCCATCACCTACAGAGAGATGAACCTGGAGAAGAGTCCCCTAAGCAAACTGGTCCTGGGGCTCTGTTCATAAACACAAACAGAGCCCCAGGACAGCAACACAATTAGACCCAACCAAAACAAAAAGATAATTACTTGACATTTTGGAAAGAATTAACAAAAAAAACTTTGCAAATGCTATTTGGCCCTAAATGCTATTTGGCCCTAAACAGAGAGTACACATTGGCAGAATACCTGACCACTGTGACTGACCCAAAATTAAGGAAAGCTTTTACTATGTACAGTGAGCATAGCCTTGCTATTGAGAAAGGTTGCAGTAGGCGACACCCTGATCTGTTTCACCTGTCTTTGTGCTTGTCTCCACCCTCCTCCAGGTGTCGCCCATCTTCCTCATTATCCCCAGTGAATTTATACCTGTGTTCTCTGTTTGTCTGTTGCTAGTTCGTCTTGTATTGTCAGGACTTACCAGTATGTTTTCCCGTCTCCCTGCTTTCTCAAGTTCTGTTTCCTAGTTTTGCCGATTCTGACCATTCTGCCTGCCCTGACCCCGAGCCTGCCTGCCGTTCTGTACCGGCCTCACTCTGACCTGTTTACGAACCTCTGCCTGTATTGACCCCGAGCCTGCCTGCCTTTGACCTGTCTTTTGCCTGCCCCCTGTTTGGGTCAATAAACATCTGTGACTCTAGCATCTGGGTCTTATCCTGAGTTCTGATAAGAAGACAGGCTATGTGCACACAGCCCACAAAATGAGGTGGAAACTGAGCTGCACTTCCTAACCTCCTGCCAAATGTATGACCATATTAGAAACACATATTTCCCTCAGATTACACAGACCCACAAAGAATTCGAAAACAAATCCAATATTTGATAAACTCCCATATCTAATATTATGCCACCACAGCAGCAAGATTTCTGACCTGTTACCACAAGAAAAGGGAAACCAGTGAAGAACAAACACCATTGTAAATACATCCCATATTTATGTTTATTTTCTTTTCCCTTTTGTACTTTAACTATTTGCACATCGTTACAACACTGTATATAGCCATAACGTGACATAATGTTTTGGGAAATTTTGTGAGTGTAATGTTTACTGTAATGTTTACTAAATTTTGTGAGTGTAATGTGTAATGTTTACTGTTAGTTATTGTTTATTTTACTTGTGTTTATTATCTATTTCACTTGCTTTGGCAATGCAAACATATGCTTCCCATGCCAATAAACAGACAGAGAGAGACAGAGAGAGACACACAGAGAGACAGAGAGAGAGACACACAGAGAGAGACAGAGAGAGAGAGAGAGAGGCAGAGATAGAGAGACACACACAGAGAGAGAGAGAGAGAGAGAGAGAGAGAGATACAGAGATACAGCGAGAGAAGAGAGACGGAGGCAGAGAGCTAGAGAGAGAGACAGAGGCAGATAGAGAGATACAGAGAGATAGAGAGAGATAGAGAGATATACAGAGAGACAGAGGCAGATAGAGAGAGGCTGACAACTTTTCTGACACTCAGACATACATACATATATTAATACTTTCTGGTCTACGCCGATCTCTCTTTGAAGTAAATGTTAAAAGTTGAAATGTAGAATTGTAACATTTTATGTAGCTGGTAGTCTTGGGGGAGGCATTGTTAATATAATGTTAGTCTCTCTCTCTCTCTCTCTCTCTCTCACCCCCTCAACCTCTCACCCCTGGGTAGAAAATGAAAGAAAGGTTTTATACTCTGTTGAAGTCTAGTCTTTCTGACTAACAGATTGTGGGCAATGTGACAATCTGGTCAGATAGTGCTGCATACTGAAATGTCAAAAGCATCCCACAGGAGCTGTAGCTGAGTTCAACTTTTAGAAGAGTGTGTGTGTGTGTGTGTGTGTGAGAGAGTGAGTGAGTGAGTGAGTGAGTGAGTGAGTGTGTGTGTGAGAGAGAGAGAGAGAGAGAGAGAGAGAGTGTCAGCTACAGGATAGCAGCACCCAAAGAAATCCCATTCTAAAACGGACTGTCCAGTGAAACAGGAGGAATCATACATTCAGCCTTTGATGCCTTGATGAACACACACACGCTCACAAACATACACAAACACCATTGTAAATACAACCCATATTTATGTCTATGTATTTTTCCTTTTGTACTTTAACTATTTCCACATAATATGACATTTGTAATGTATTTATTATTTTGGAACATTTGAGATTGTGATGTTTACTGTTAATTTGTATTGTTTATTTAACTTTTGTTTATTATCTAGTTCACTTGCTTTTGCAGTGTTAACATGTTTCCCATGCCAATAAAGCCCCTTACATTTAAATTGAATTGAGAGAGAGAGAGAGAGAGAGAGAGAGAGAGAGAGAGAGAGAGAGAGAGAGAGAGAGAGAGAGAGAGAGAGAGAGAGAGAGAGAGAGAGAGAGAGAGAGAGAGAGAGAGAGAGTAGATGTCTTAGGTCACTCATGGCTCAAACACACATACAAATATAAGACCTGGACCTGAGAGAGAGAAAGAGTGAGCAAATGCTTTCTTTCTCTACATCCCCCCCTCCCTCTCTCTCACTCTCTCTCCAGAGATGAGTCTACAGCATGTACTGCATGTGTCCAAATCAGAAAAAGCACGCAGGTCAGAGAATGCCACTGAGAGTTTAACCATGTCTAAACAGCCATTATAGCTAAACGGTAAATGGATGTTCTCTATGAAAAGAAAATGTGAAATTCAACTCAGCAGACTTCAACAGACCTGCAATTTTTCTCTTTTATGGAAAAGTAATTTCACCCTTACTTTGAAACCTTTGCAGTAAAAAGACATGGGCTACGTCCCAAATGGCACCCTATTCCCTATGTAGTACACTACTTTTGACCGGGCCAGTTGGGCTCTGGTCAAAAGTATTGCACTATATGGAGAACAGGGTGCCGTTTGGGACACAGGCATTGATTTTCACCAGACCCCTGGCAGAGGATGGATGGATTCACAGATATGGCTCACGGACAACTGTGGTTATGCGCCGTTTAAAAAACTAAATGGACCAAGTTACGTTAACAGTATATGATATATTATAGTTATATAGTTATAACTATCTTTTCTCTGAATCCCATGTCTCCTCTCCCTCAATGATCACTTTTACTTTCTGCAAAATCCCCAAAAGTCTTAAAGGTATTGGCCAGCCGGCTAACTCTCCACACAGACTGACTCTCATCCGATGATGGTCATCCATTGCTTTGCTTTGAAGATCCACCCAGAGTCATATAGTTTTAGATGCGTCTGTCTCTACCAAGCTACTACAAGCTGTCTCTAACAAGCTACTACAAGCTGTCTCTACCAAGCTACTACAAGCTCTCTACCAAGCTACTACAAGCTGTCTCTACCAAGCTACTACAAGCTGTCTCTAACAAGCTACTACAAGCTGTCTCTACCAAGCTACTACAAGCTGTCTCTACCAAGCTACTACAAGCTGTCTCTACCAAGCTACTACAAGCTCTCTACCAAGCTACTACAAGCTGTCTCTACCAAGCTACTACAAGCTGTCTCTACCAAGCTACTACAAGCTGTCTCTACCAAGCTACTAAAAGCTGTCTCTACCAAGATACTACAAGCTGTCTCTACCAAGCTACTACAAGCTGTCTCTACCAAGCTACTACAAGCTGTCTCTACTGACCCCTCAGAAATACAGGGCGTACACTTATTATTCAGCAGCACCCAGGTTTCCTGTGTACCCCACAGCCCCTCCCATCTGCAACCTGGGAGCCAATCATCTCTCACTCCCACTTTGGCAACAGTCCGGCAACGGTCGTCCAATCATTGATGAGTAATGAGCAGTCTGGCGACCATGCAGTGATCCCAGCTATCTAATTAGTCTGCCATTAACTTTCCCAACCTCCGCTTCCGCTGGACGTGTGTGTGTGTGTGTGTGTGTGTGTGTGTGTGTGTGTGTGTGTGTGTGTGTGTGCTTCAGCAGGTCACAACACCCAACACACACTGGGGTGAGTCAGAACAGAATCCGGGGGCTGTTTACTACAGTTAAGTCAGAGTCACCCCAGTAGGCCCACTAGTCCATGAACCAGACCTAACATTGTGAAATGTGGCCCTCTGGCCCAAGGACTAGTACTGGTCATCAAATATACCATCTGTCAATTCATTTTAAAGGTGCACTATGCAGAAATAATTTCCTGGTTGCTAAAATTTGAATAGTTTGCCTAATTTCACTTTATGTGACTAAACAAGCAAGTATAGTGAATCATCTAAACCGCTATAATTATATATGTATATATATATATATATATATATATATATAATATAACATTTTGGGTTGGTAACTCCTCGACGGGCTCGGGAGAGGCGAAGGCCGAGTCATGCGTCCTCCGAAACATGACCTGTCAAACCACGCTTCTTAACACCCGCCTGCTTAACCTGGAAGCCAGACACACCAATGTGTCAGAGGAAACACTGTTCAACTGAGGACAGAGGTCAGCCTGGAGGTGCCTGGCCCACCACAAGGAGTCACTATAGCGCAATGAGCCAAGTAAAGCCCTCTCTGCAAAACCCGGACGACGCTGGTCCCTATGGGACTCCCGATCACGGCCGGTTGTGATACAGCCCGGGATCAAACCTGGGTCTGTAGTGACGCCTCTTGCTGCGCCGCTCGGGAGGCCATGAAATATAAACAAAAGTATTGTATTTTCAGCTGTTTGAAGCTGGTGTACAAAATCAGAAGCAATAGACCAAAAACGAAACTTAAAAAAGGGGAGCATAGAAATAGCGCACATAGAACAGATCTACTACTTCTTAGACTTGCTTTCAATGAGAATTTATAACACACATTTCTGTGTGAATTTGGTCAGATCTCCCAAAAAGTTACTTATTACAGCTTTAAAGAACATCAGTATTTATTATTCTGTTAAGTAATATAATCTTATGTACAGTATATTTCCTTTTAGCTTAAAAAATCCCTGGAGGTTGAAGATACTGTATCAACATCATCCATAGGCAATATGTGAAGTCAATTCTGTTTTGTTTAGAGATTAAAAAAATTTGAGGGCGAGAAGTACAAGTGTGCTTTTGTCCGTTCATGTATCGCCAAGTGCGCACACATATTAGAGGTGTACAGTGCATTCAGAAAGTATTCGGACCCCTTGCCTTTTTCCACATTTTGTTACATTACAGCCTTAGTATCAAATTTAAAATCAAATCAAATGTATTTATAAAGCCCTTCTTACATCAGCTGATGTCACAGAATTCTGTCCAGAAACCCAGCCTAAAACCCCAAACAGCAAGCAATGCAGGTATAAAATCAATCTACACACATATCCCATAACGACAAAGTGAAAACAGGTTTTTAGACATTTTTGTAAATGTATTAAAAATAAAAAACTTAAATATTACATTGACATAAGTATTCAGACCCAGTACTTTGTTGAAGCACATTTGGCAGAGATTACAGCCTTGAGTCTTCTTGGGTATGACGCTACAAGCTTGGCACACCTGTATTTGGAGAGTTTCTCCCTTTCTTCTCTGCAGATCCTCTCAAGCTCTGTCAGGTTGGATGGGGAGCGTCGCTGCACAGCTATTTTCAGGTCTCTCCAGAGATGTTTGATCGGTTTGGTGGTTCCAAACTTCTTCCATTTAAGAATGATGGAGGCCACTGTGTTCTTGGGGACCTTCAACGCTGCAGAAATGTTTTGGTAACCTTCCCCAGATCTGTGCCTCGACACAATCCTGTTTTCGCTTTGTCATTATGGGGTATTGTGTGTAGATTGTCACCAGACAGATGTTGCTCTCCGGTTTTGTGATGAAACAAAGGTGTGGTTGGATTTATTCTTACTGTCTCATCCTTTAGGCCTATATATATCACGGTGGCAAGGCATAGGAACTAACAGCTTATAGAGAAAACAACCCAATTATCGCAATACATATGTTGTAATATGGCTTTTTTTTCGTACTTCCCCCGTGATTTTCCCCACGCATCGCTACTGAGGACATATCAACGTGTACAGCAGCATGCAGGCAGACTTGTCTCAGGCCCTGTGTGCGGGGCCTGTGTGCGGGGCCTGTGTGCGGGGCCTGTGTACGGGGTCTCTGTGCGGGGCCTGTATGCTCTAGTTGTGAGGGCTCAGGTGTGTGTAATTACGGTCTGTAATAAGGCTTGGATATGGTCCACCCCCCCAACCATGGGTCTCATCTCTCTTCTCCTGCCTGCTTTGTTTTATGGCTATCCATCCCTGTATTATTTCGCTCTCCTCTTATTTCATCAATCTCCCGCATACAATACAAAGAACGGTACTGTTTTTGCTGAATCTTTATTAATGTGTATACTGTGTTAACATGTCATATGCGGTAGCCTATACGATATACAGTAATTCATTCAAATGATTTGAATGGATCAATTCCTATTGCAATTGCATTCCATGTGTGTAATTACATTAGGGGCTCTTGGTACCCCCTGGGCCATCTAGGGAGCCCTATTCCTGGAATAACTACAGATGTAGGATCTTAATTTGAGTCAGTTTGCTACAGCAGGAAAATAATCCTGCAGCAACAGGAAATGTGAATTATTACTGTTGGTGGATTATAATTCATGGATATTTTTTATAGGGGTTTATACATTTTTATGTTATTGCAAATCAAGTCTGGAATTTTAAAGAGGAAAATATAAACTTTGGAAGCATTTTCTTTCCATTTCCTGCTGGGCAGGAAAATTCTCATCAACAAAAGAGTAATCAAATTAAGATCCTACATCTGTAGGCAGTCATCCCCCCCTCTCCCTTTCCAGCTGGAGATATCATGTTGCTAGGTCAACCTGTCCTTAGTATTGTTTGTGACTGCATCAAGAAGGAAAAGCAAGTAGCAAGTGCACATGCCGAATAGCTGGCACGTCTGACGCATGCACGCACACATGCACGCACACACGCATGCACACACGCACACGTCTGACTCTAGCTGGCACGGCTGGCATCAGCCCCAATTTAATTATGGGCATGGGTGCCCAGGCATGACAGCTCATCTGTTAGCCAGGCAGGAGAACACACACACCGAAACTGATACCAGCACACACACACACATTCTGCACGGGGCACCTGGTATGTGATATGGGTCTAAGATACAGAAGACAAATTAAAAACAGTGTGAGGAATTCACAAGCATGGCAAAAAAAGTGTTTAAACAGGAACTTTGGAAACTTTTCCAGTTTTGCTGGCTGTTTTTGGTGACACGTTATGGGTTTGTTGCAAGGTGGGTCTGCAGTGGATTCAGAGAGAGAGAGTGTGTGTGTGTGTGTGTGTGTGTGTCTGTGTGCAGGCAGTTGAGAGAAATTGTTTCCACATCTCATTCCCAGTGCAAATGACTGTGAGACAGCGTAGGTAGTCAGGTTGAACTTTGGCATGACTATTTTAATTAATTCCAGTAATATTCAGAGCTCATTTAGAAGTGGCTTTGAATTAATTAGAGGATAGGGTTCCACTGGTGATAATGATGTAACAGTTTCATTGAGACATAGCCTACAAGCTGCTCTATCATTATAATGGTATTACTGACTAAAGGTCCTGCCTTCTCCACTTCTTCTACCAGTTACGGGCAGGCAGACAGCTTCCAGTAGAAAGCTTGACAGACAGTCAGTCAGTCCGTCAGTCCATCCGTCAGTCAGTCAATAATGAAGTCAGTCAGTCCGTCAGCCAAACAGCCAGTTAGTCAGAGAGTCAGTGAGCCAGCTAGTCAGCCAGCCAGAGATCCAGTCAGCCAGCCAGTCAGTCACACTAGAGGTGAAGTGGTGGTCAGCGGTGGTATGCTCCTTGCGTTTGACATTGATCGACCCAGTCAGTCTGGCAGGGGCCGCTGCTAATGTGTGCATGTGTGCATGTGTGTGTGTGTGTGCATGTCTGTGTGTGTGGGTCGCCCTCTGCTCCTCCTGCGGCTGTGCTGAGCAACCATCACATTATCATTTCAAAGAAGATGCCCTGAGAAGGTTGGCCCTTTGAACAAAATGCCCGGGCTCATACATCAAAGGAAGACATTGTGCTTTTAGAACACTGTGATAGATGCCACTAAGCTCAGGAGAGAGGACAGAGAAAGTGCTGATGTCTGAAGTCTTGCACTTTTCAAAGCAATACCTTTCTGTTGTACTTTGGCTCCTTCTCAAGGGTCTAAAAACCGTGTACTTGTCTCTTTCTCCGTCCTCTCATTTCCTAATTTCTACTGATTGGACTTAATAGGTGAAAACAATATGGCCCATCATTATGCTGGCTATTAACCTCGTCAGTTTTTTCAGATCAGTGAAGGATATGAAGGAGAGGAAATGAGGAAAGGAGAGGACAGCGAAAGAGCCCATTTCCCAGTGAGAAGGAGTGATAGAAGAAGAAGTCACTGGAGGAGAGCGGAACAAACGACTGCTCTAACGAGAAGACCACTGTTGGTAAATACTAATCTAAGTTCTTCTGGATGGCTGCTCAGCGCACTGTTACTAAATAAACATGATAACAAACTAAAGGGTGTGTGTGTGTGTGTGTGTCGCCTGGTTAATTCCTCATAGTAAAACATTAAGCTGTATTATTTCATGAGCATATAACTGTACACACACACACACACACACACACAGTAAAACACTGTATTAAGAAGATTATATACTGTAGCTGCACTGCCGGATTCACAATACATCAAATATGACAAATCAGCAATCTAGATGTTAATAATGTAAACATTGTCATGTATAATGCGCCTCAGTCTTTTCCCGTACGCTAAATGCTGAACAAATTGTTTCCAGTTATCCCCATTCCACCAAGTAAGCCAATGTAGACAAAACTGGAGTACAGCTCACTTCAGGCATCAAATGTTTTAGCAGCACTTTTCAGAAATGATTCTTTCAAATAGAAACAGACAGTATTTGACTTGCTCAGGCTTTGAGCGATCCCTGTTTGCTCCCGTCAAGAGGCAGCCAAAGAACTGTAAGATTTGATTTATAAAATAGCTAGTGAATATACAGCCATGAAACACTCACACAAGCAAAGACTCTAAAGTAAAGTCAGCCCTAACACAATGTTTGCATCCCAAATAGCAGTCTATGGGCCCTGGTCAAAAGTAGTGCACTATAATCGAAATAGGATGCAGTTAGGGACACTATACTTCATCTCTACTTGTTTCTGTTTAGTATTACAAAAGGGAAAGTGATGACTTCTTTGTGGTTGTATAACTTCATAAATGAATCAAACTAGTAGAGGAATGAATAGAAACGTTGTTAAATGCCAACACCAACAGCCTGTTGACAACAGCCAGGTTATAGACAGTTACATTTAGTTGTAAGATCTATAAGGGTAGCAAGATGTCAATAGCATCCCAGAGGAGGAGGTCAAAATGAATCTCTCTCTCTCACTGTGTGTGTGTGTGACTGCTAAACATCTCAACAACTCATTAGGACTGATTCAAATAATGACGATAACATTTCAGATACAACCAAAACTAATCAGCGTTTTAGAGAGCTACGGTGTCCTAGGAGGGATATTATCAGCTCCCTTGACATACAACCAGTGAATTGAACTCTGCTACAACATTACCATCATATAACATAATTTCAACAAGTGCCAGATATGTACAGATAGCTCCATAACGCCATGTGTGTATGTGAAGGTGTTAAGGGAATTGCTCTGGGTTTTCCAATATGCAATCTACTTATCCGTAAATTGTGTCTATTCTGACATAACAATTTATTCTCAATATCTACTAAGGGAGCTCTCGCTTTAGACCTTGGAGGATATGATAATATGCACAACCCATGATTACGTGCACCTCTGATAGTAGGAATGGGTTATTTATAGTCTCTACATGGATATATATATCTTTTGGTTCCCTCTAATTTGAATATTGTCAATAAATGAAGACCAATCTGAAAGCACAGTAACAGCCTAACACAATGTAGTGTCCATTTCTACAGTGCGAGACTCTTTCATTGACTCACTCTCTCTGGTTAACCCAAGTCTTGAGGCTATTTCCCTCCCCTCATCTCTGTTTGATTCATCTCCATCTTGTAATCATTCTCCAGTTCATCACCTTGTGGTGAGAGGGAGTTTCATGGATGACTGGTGTCTGTCACCTTTGCCCTTCTTTCCATCCCCTTATTGACCACCAATAGACTGGAATTAAATGTCAAGTTGAAAGATTAGTGTTTGTATGAGCCTCGCTCAACCTCTCTCCTCTCTTTCTGTGTCTCTCTCTCTCTCTGTCTTTCTCTTTCTCTTTCTATGTCTGTCTGTCTGTCTTTTTCTCTCTCTATGTCTATGTCTATGTCAATATCTCTATGTCTATATCTCTCTGTGTGTGTGTGTGTGTCTGTCTGTCTGTGACACATTTAGCCCTTGGTCAGAGGTCACCTCTGGTGGGCCACAAGGGGGGCGTGGTTTCACGATATATGTTTCTCCTTCACATGTCCCCCCGAAAAGTTGTCTTCAGTGAAACTCTGGACACTGGGTATGCAGACGATGTAGGGCTGTCCCGGGCCATACCCTTAACCAGCATCCAAGAGGACACTTCCATGGGCTTGGAGGAAAAGCAGCTGGAAGAGTGGGCCACATCCAACAACATGCTCCTGAATGGGAACAGTCTGTGGACCTGCACCACTCATCCCAGAGGGACAGGAAGTACCAGTGGTAACAACAGCCGAGTATCTTGGTTTTCATCTAGACTCTAACCTCAGTGGTGACACACATGTGGAGCAGTCAAAACGCCTGCACTTGACTGTTGACTGTTCTTGCCAGAAATGGCCTACACACTGAAGATCTGGTCACAGTCTACACTACACTGGTCAGGCCTTGTCTGGAATACGGTGGAGTGCTGTTAGTTGGATGCTTTAAAAAGCAGCAGGCCCAACCGCAGAGCAGCCGAGAGCAGGCTGCAGTGCACTTGGTGAAGGACATGCACACTCTTGACAACCCACTGAACGACCTGCTCCCTCCAAAAAGAGGTAACTGCAACCCCAGGCTCCTGAGAAACAGGAACTGCCCTGTACAACTGTCCTGTATAACTGTCCTGTACAACTGTCCTGTATAACTGTCCTGTACAACTGTCCTGTACAACTGTCCTGTATAACTGTCCTGTACAACTGTCCTGTATAACTGTCCTGTATAACTGTCCTGTACAACTGTCCTGTATAACTGTCCTGTACAACTGTCCTGTACAACTGTCCTGTATAACTGTCCTGTATAACTGTCCTGTACAACTGTCCTGTACAACTGTCCTGTACAACTGTCCTGTACAACTGTCCTGTATAACTGTACTGTACAACTGTCCTGTACAACTGTCCTGTACAACTGTCCTGTACAACTGTCCTGTATAACTGTCCTGTATAACTGTCCTGTACAACTGTCCTGTATAACTGTCCTGTACAACTGTCCTGTACAACTGTCCTGTATAACTGTCCTGTACAACTGTCCTGTACAACTGTCCTGTAAAACTGTCCTGTACAACTGTCCTGTATAACTGTCCTGTACAACTGTCCTGTACAACTGTCCTGTACAACTGTCCTGTACAACTGCCCTGTACAACTGCCCTGTACAACTGCCCTGTACAACTGTCCTGTATAACTGTCCTGTACAACTGCCCTGTACAACTGCCCTGTACAACTGTCCTGTACAACTGTCCTGTATAACTGTCCTGTATAATTGTCCTGTATAACTGTCAGTACGAAGCGCCTGAGAAATGCCACTCTGCCCACTGCTGTCAGACTGCAAAATAACTCTAGCTCTTAAATGGTTTTCCCGAAAATTCTCTTTTTTACAATCACATTTTAACATTTCAATTTTCATCATGAAAAATGTCCTGTAATATTTAAAGCGTTTGGTATTCTATTTCTGTCACGTATTATGTGTTATGGATTTTAATTGAGTGTTTTGCAATTCTTAGTAATGTCAATTCTATATTTCAGTTTTATCTGTGAGCAAGAATAAATACATTAAACTCTCTCTGTCTCTCTCTCTCTCTCTCTCTCTCTCTCTCTGTCTCTCTCTTTCTCACTGTCTCTCTCTTTCTCTCGGTCTCTCTCTCTGTCTCTCTCTCTGTCTCTCTCTCTATCTCTCTCTCTCTCTCTCTCTCTCTCTCTCTCTCTCTCTCTCTCTCTCTCTCTGTCTCTCTCTGTCTCTGTCTCTGTCTGTCTCTCTCTGTCTCTCTTTCTTTCTGTCTCTCTCTGTCTCTCTCTCTCTGTCTCACTCCTTCTCTCTCTTTCTCTCTCTTTCTCTGTCTCTCTCTGCCTCTACATATCTTCTCTTTGTCACAGACAGAACAGTAGTAACCCTTCCTGACTGTCACATCCACTGATTGTCTCAGCTTCCCTGTCTTTATAGGTCAGTGGATTTGCTCAATACTACAGTAGCTCTGTGTAGGACACAGATAGCGGGGGATATGAAGCTGTTTAGTCTTCCTATAAAGTGTATGGGCTGGCACATCCTGGTTTGCCCTGGCAGTGGGGTAAGTTTAAGACATGTGCCTTGCGCCAATTCACACACAGCTTAGTTTATTGGTCAGGTACCATGTACAACATTGCAACACATGAACACTACAGTGCTAGGTATGGCCTGGCACACCCTGGCATTGGGCTAACATGCAGGGTGGATCTGTGACCCGTCTAAAACCTGTGGCCAATACACACACCGTTTTTCACTTATCGACCATGCAAAACACATAAAGCACCATCTTTATCACAGCTACACAGTACATGTCCATCTACACGGTCCATTATGGCCTGGCATGGGCCTGGCATAGGGGTGGAATGGGCCTGACATGGGCCTGGCATGGGCCTGGCATGTACTGTAGATACAATTCACCAGTCTAAGACCTGTGCCCTTCGTCAACCAACACAACACTTTTTACATTTACTGTATATGTCAGGGACCCAGCAAAACACATACTGCAGCAGAGTTAGCAATATATCTAATTCCATCTGCTATCCCAGGAGAATAGTATGACATCTGGCCCTGGCATTGCTTGGTATGGTTGGCATCATGAGTTGGCGAGATGCAGAGTAGGATGTATCAGTCTAAGACCTGTGCTTTTCGCTAACCCACACACAGATGTATGTTTACTTATCAGGGACCACAAGCAACACATACTGCACCAAATTAGCTATTTAGCTACATAGCAGATTTCCACGATCCCTGGAGTTTATGGCCTGGCACGGTCTGGCATAGATTGGCATGGCCTGACATAAGACCTGTGCCCCTCACCAACTTGCACATGGAGATTTTGTTAGTGTATTTGTCAGGGAACATGCACAACACACATTTGACGCCTGTAGTCCCTGGCATGCCAGAAGACTGACATGAGCTGGCACTGGGGGGTTATGCAGAGAGGATTTACCAGCCCCTCGCCAACCCACACACAGCAACAGGAATGGAGATTTGATTTGTTTTTTTTGTCAGGGACCATATACAAAACATATTCAGCTACAATCTAATTTCCATATGCAGTCCCTGGAGTGTGGCCTGGTAAGGACTGACAGGGGTTGGATGCAGAGAAGATGTACCAGCCAACAGTAAGACCTGTGCCCCTCGCCAACTTGCACACAGCGAGAGGAATGGAGATTTTATTAGTATATTTGTCAGGTACCATACACAACAGATTTATCTAATTTTCATACAGTCCCTGGAGTATGCCTGGCATGGATCTGCACGGTTGGCATATGTTAGGGGGATGCAGAGAGTGTAATACCTGTGCCCCTTGCCAACCCACACAGCGACAGGAATGGCGATGCACTCATTATCTCATGGACTGACTGACTGACTGACTGTCATGTGCTCTCTCTCTCTCTCTCTCTCTCTCTCTCTCTCTCTCTCTCTCTCTCTCTCTCTCTCTCTCTCTCTCTCTCTCGCTCTCTCTTTCCTCTCTCTCTCTCTCTCTCTCTCTCTCTCTCTCCCTCTCTCCATCTCTCGCTCCATCTCCATCTCTCTCTCTCCCTCTCTTGCTCTTTCTCTCTCTCTCTCTCTCTCTGTGAGTCTATGTCTCTCTCTCAATCTCTCTCTACCTACATCTCCCTCCCTATGTCTGATGCCATGCTACCTCCCTGAGCTGGTGATGGACGATGATAAAACAGATGAGTGAGAGAGGGTGTGTGTGTGTGTGTATGAGTATGTGCACATGTAAGTGTGTGTGTGTGTCCTCCCTCAATAAACAGGAATGGTAATGTTTTTTAGTTCAAATACGTTTTTAGTCCCAATTAGCTGTTTCGGTTACTGCCTCCTAGCCTTTTTTTACATCAGGTCAGAGCAGAGAACTGATTCTAAATTATAAACCACTCCATGTACATGTCTTTCCGTCTCTAAACCTATTAGCTTACTCTGTTACTGCAGCCTGGTATCAGTTTATATACGTCACATTTTGACGTTTGACCAAATTGGGCCCCAATACACTTTCAACACAGACACACAGGATGACAAGAAGGCAGGTATGCAGGCAGGGAAACACTCACACACACAAACACACTCACACAGACACACACACAAACACAATAACATAAGATCAACATGCCACACAAGCGTGAGGAAATTACTTGAGGAAATGGATGAACCATTCGGCCCACTACGCCCCACAGGTACTTTGCATTAAGACTCTATTCTTCATTTAAATGGGGTCATCTGATCTCGATCACGTTTCCCTTCTACAGAGCTAATGGTCTAACCAACTGGCTCTGTCATGGTGGCTTTGATAGTGTGCCGACACATGCACACACACACACACAACAATCTCACTGCTGGCCATAAGACTAGCCTGCAGACACCAGAGTTGGCAACACACCTCTTATCATGTAAGTGTTTCATTAAAGTTCTGTTTGCTTTGCAAGTCCCACTAGCTAAACTATGACATGATGAGTGTTACCTAGTCTGGGAGATATGTATAGGCTACTCACACTGTCTCAACGTGAAATAATCAGTCAAATGGAAATAGGAGTGCCAAGAGGAGTTCTCTATATCGAACATTCTTTCCATAAAAAGGAAATATGAAATATCCTGGATGATCTTCGTTTCCACATAAAGATTGACACAATAATAGACATGATGATAGATTTACACACTCCTACACCAGAGGAGAATAAAGAAAACCTGGCCCCAAAGTATTATTCCAGATGTCTCTTTGTCAGTCTGACATCAAACAGAGGACTTTAAAACAGAGGTGCCTTTTAACATAATCCTACTCTGGACATAGCTGGAATGACCATTTGATGGGGTTCTTGGTGAAGTGCGTCAAATATGTGTGTGTGTGTGTCTGTTAGTAAGGGGGCCGTATTCTAAAATAGACCATTGCTGTGCAACAAATGTGAACACCTAGAGTTTACTAAATGGCATTGGCACTTAGATTGGAACCGGTGCTATGGACAAATGACATGAAAATAAGGCTCTTTGGCCACTAGCACCAGCGGTGGCTTTGGCGTCGAAAAGAACTCCATACCTACTGTAAAATATGGTGGTGGATCTTTGTAGTCATGAGGCTATTTTGTTTCCGTAGGTCTTGAGGCTCTTGTTAAGGTCAATGGCATCATGAACTTTACCAAGTACCAGGACATTTTAGCCCAAAACCTGGTTTCCTCTGCCAGGAGGCTAACACTTGCAGCAAGACAATAACCCCAAGCACACATCAAAATCTACAAAGAAATTGTTAATTGACCACAAAATCAACATTTTGCAATGGCTATCTCAGTATCCTGACTTGAAACCCATTGAAAACCTGTGGTTTGCAGTCCATAGGCGCAGACGAAGGATATCAAGGATCTGGAAAGATGTGTGTTCTCCAATAATTTTGACCCATATCTTTTTTAGATTTGTTTTATTACTTGTTTAAACCAAATCTATTTCTCTGAGAAATTGGTTTAAGAGGGTGTGAACGATGCTGAATGGGTGTAGACAAAGAAGAGCTCTCCAGTAGGTACCAAAACATTCAAGGGCCATTTTCTCAAAAGTGAGGTTACAAGTTTATTCTCCAAAGAATAATTACTTTCCCATTGTTCTTCAACTGTAGTGTATGATGTACCATTTTGAGTCTCTACTTTTATCCAATGCAAAAAAAAACTATTTCAAATTTTGCTACATAAGACCGAATGGAGGCGGTGGGTAACATATATTTATTTTCTGTGAACAATCAATAATCCGCTTGGGCTAGCTGACCCATGGAAGTCAAGACAGAGCCGTCACTGCACCTAAGGTAAGATTGCTGCCTCCTGAGCACATGCACATACAACACGGTCCTCAAACGCAAAATTCTTATATAGATGCAGATTTTAAATCAGGTTACAGACCAGTTAACTAGGCCTACGACCCTTAGACTTAGCGAGTGCAGCAATATTAGCAGGTTAGTTAATCGGTCTTGTAACAATAGGAAATAGGATGACATTTGGGACAATTAAATGGTCTGAATGTACAATAAAAAAGCCTCAAGGATCAGTATCAGTGCAATAACTGGATTAGGGAATCTTTTCAATCAGATCCGCTTCAGCCGACATCCACATAGTGGTTGTTTTGGCGGTGTCAGATGTGGAACGGCTACAGAGTTGTCAAATCGGCTCCTGGCATTATACCTAAAGTGGACATTGCCATTGGCTGCATGGAGTCGTATTAACATAAATCCCATACAGCCTTGTTTCCAAGTTTGAAGACTGGCATGTGAGAGGTAATCTACACCTCCATTAGGATGATAGAAAACCATATTATTTAGTTTAATGATTTTTCTATTTGAGTGTTATTATTTCTATATGGCCTACACTTTCTAGTTCTGAACTTCTAACGCGAGTAGGATGGGTGTGGCTTTGTGATAATTACCGCAAGTGCTGCTGCTCACTAATTTGGCAGTTCCACCTCTGACACCGCCAAAACATCCGCTATGCGGTTGTCTGCTATCGCCGGCTAATGCTTGATTTGATTGAATCTCTAAATGTGAGATTCAGGTTCAGAGAATAACCAGCACTTCTCTCTATCATAGAAAGAAATGGAGAGGGATGCCGATTCAGAGAACAATACCAACCCTGCAGCCTTTCTGTAAGAACAGAGTCGTATTACTTACTACAAGTGCATGTAGAGGAAGAAAGATATGGAGAGGAAGAGAGATGGAACAGGGGGATGCTGTATTTTCAATGTGGCAGCGACGGTACATTAGCCCAAGGTGCTGAGGTGTCGTTTATGTCCTACATGATGGACGGCCATATAGTAGCAGCACCACATAACTGTGTTTCCCAGTGTGTTTGTGTGTGTGTGTGTGTGTGCGTGTGTGTGTGTGTGTGTGTGTGTGTGTGTGTGTGTGTGTGTGTGTGTGTGTGTGTGTGTGTGTGTGTGTGTGTGTGTGTGTGTGTGTGTGTGTGTGTGTGTGTGTGTGTGTGTGTGTGTGTGTGTGTGGGGTAGTAGTTAGAAGGTAGCCGACAACACAGGCATGCAGGTTTCAGGAGGAAGCTTACAGGAGACCAAGGGAGAGGGTAAACTGTGTTAGAAATGTGGCAGACATCGACTGTATAAAGTGAGAAGCTGGACTGAGACAGACCTATTGATCCCAGAGTTCCTGCATGGGATAGTCGCTGAGAACCTGGACTGAGACAGACCTATAGATCCCAGAGTTCCTGCATGGTATAGTCGCTGAGAACCTGGACTGAGACAGACCTATTGATCCCAGAGTTCCTGCATGGGATAGTCACCGAGAAGCTGGAGGGGTGGAGAAACACAGTTCACATATACAGTACGCTAGTTATCTATCTCTCTGCCTTCCATCCCCCAGTGGTTAGCCAGAGTCCTAGCGACATGTCCCTAATGCGACAACAGTGCTACTGAAGCCACAGTAATTAAAACGTCTCTCTCTGTCTGCATTAACAAAAACAAAGAGGTTTGGAACAACACACTGCATTAAAGTCTTGATGTACGAGTAGGTCTCGCTACGTGACTAGCTAGCGCTAGGGGATAAAAGAGAGGAGTTTTTATCCCTGTTGGTAACTATAATAAACAAGGAGGACATCGTCTGTGTCCCATATGGCACCCTAGTCCCTATATAGAGCCCATAGGGCCCTGGTCAAAAGTATTGCACTATATAGGGAATAGGGTGCCATTTGGGACACAGACGTTGACTATATCCAAAGTAATGCGTACTGGGTACTAATTAATGTTCTTGATAAATACACACCGTTAAGGACGTGTCTAGGGACTCATTAGAGGAATGGAGGGAAAGTCGCTAGTCGCTCAGCGACATCACAGGGGGACAGAGGTAAAGCGGAGGAGTACACACTCCGTCATGTGAGCCACGGCCCATGGATTAGCCTAGCCCAGGGCTTAGAGAAATCTTTAGCGAGAGGATCCACAGAGAGAGAGAGAGAGAGAGAGAGAGAGAGAGAGAGAGAACCACAGGCTAACTTAATACCCTGAGATCTATAAGTAGAATCCCTGTTGATACATCAGTGGTGAAATAATTACATGTCACTTATCTTTACTTGGCAAAAGAACACTTAAAACAGCAGGGGAGAAGAGGAGAGGAGAAGAGAAGAGGACAGGACCGGAGAAGAACAGAGGAGAGGGGAGTAGAAGAGAGGAGAGGAGGGGAGAAGAGAGGAGAGAAGAGAGAAGAAGAGAGAAGAGGAGAGGAAAGGAGAGGAAATAAGATTAGAGTTAGGTTGTAGAATAACAATAGGATGGTGAGGGACAGGGCCGTTCATTGAGACACCTCCAGCCGTAAGCCCCTCAGCCTCCAGTCTGTCTGTCTTCTCCTGTCCACCCACCCCCTAACCAAATCCATGTGGACACTCTCACGAAGGCTTCAGTGCTTCCAACTCACACCGAAGTGGGTCAACACTGGTCCAATAAGGAGAATTGGGAAAAATACAGGATTTTTCTTCTACATCAACACACTCACGCAAATCAACTGAGGAACATAAACATGTAGTTTTGCACAGATCGTCTAAAAAGCAATCGTATAAAAATCTCCATTCAAAGAGCATTTTAATCCAGGACAAAGCATAATCTGTGTCGATGAAATCGGCCCCACGTAAATGGATGTCTTCTCTTCAACCATTACAACCTCATGACCCAAACAGCATCATTTAATATAATATATGCCATTTAGCTGATGCTTTTATCCAAAACAACTTACAGTCATGAGTGCATACATTTGACGTACGGGTGGTCCCAGGAATCGAATGCATTATACTGCCGTTGTAAGAGCCATGCACGAAGAACGGAGATGAGATGAGATAGATGACCGAGTGTTATGAAATTAA
The DNA here is from genome assembly GCA_030435695.1 of Brachymystax lenok tsinlingensis. NCBI lineage: Eukaryota > Metazoa > Chordata > Actinopteri > Salmoniformes > Salmonidae > Brachymystax > Brachymystax lenok. Next base: position 66,077,408 of record CM059780.1, read on the forward strand.
GAAATTAAGGATGAAGAGGGAGAAATAAACCTCCCTTGACATTCTGACCTCTAGCAGCTTCATGCTCTCCTTTATTAGCAGTCTCTCTTCCTCTTCCCTGACCTTTTAAAATCCCCCTCTTTAAAGGTTCTGTGTTCCTGTGTGTGTGTAACTTTCTGTGTGTGTGTGCAAGTATCTGTATGTGTGTGTGTGTGTGTGTGTGTGTGTGTGTGTGTGTGTGTGCGTGTGCGTGTGCGTGTGTGTGTGTGTGTGTGTGTGTGAGAGAGGGCTGGGCTGCTCAGGCTTGGCAGGAGCAGCGGGGCTGAGTAGAGTAGAGCTCCTCTCCTCTCTACGGAGTGACCTACAAAGCTATTGTATTAAAAGAACTGCATTTATCACTGCTAACACACACGTACACGCACGCACACACACACCTCAACCAGTGCTAGGAACACACACACACACACACACACACACACACACACACACACACACACACACACACACACACACACACACACACACACACACACACACACACACACACACACACACACACACACACCTCTACCATTGCTAGGAACATAACCCTTACTCAAAATTGGAGTGCATGCTCCTCTGCTACACACAGCACTTTCAAAAGGTTTTAGGCTCGATCAGTAAGAGGGATGTCTGAAACTAAAGTGTAGGGCTGAGTCACAAATGACACATTGCCCTGTTTATAGCGCACTACTTTTGACCAGGGCCCATAGGGAATAGGGTGCCATATGTGACGCAGCCTATTCTGATTGTGGAAACGGCTGCTGTTGAAGGGCCACTGAAAGTTTAATTAGGCTATGATAGCTCTGTTCTGGGTATGAAGCAAAGCCAGAGGCTATACTAGCTCTGTTCTGGATATCCCATATAAAAATGGTATATTATACTATGGTCTAAATACTGTAGTATTACTATATTTATATACCATAGTATTCACTATAGTATTTTTGCGAACTTATTCTAGTATTCAATATAGTATTGTTGTGGACTGAAGTCTGTAATACTGTAGTATTTACTGTATTATACTGTAGTATTTACAGTTAACTATAGTATAAATACTGTAGTGAAAAAAACATGTAGTATATACTATAGTAATTAATGTAGTGTTTTTGCAGACTGTAGTATTTTCAGTAGTGTTTCTACAGACTGTAATATACTGTAGTATTTTTGCAGAAATGACTGTAGTATTTACTATAGTATTTTTAGTACATTTTTTGTAGGTAGGACTGGGTTCTGAATGGAGACTCCAGCACTTCTGCTCTTTTCTATAACCTGTAGGGAACACATTATATGGTCTGTACTTGGCATGTAGGTTTCTCACTTACGGGTGGCACAAATTGGGACACGGGGGAGGGGAATGGGCAGAATATATGCAAATTAAAAACGGAAGTATTTACTGTAGTTCAAAAAGTGTAGTGTTTTTGTGGACTGTAGTGTTTTTGCAAACATTACTGTAGTATTTACAATAGCATTCTTCAGTATACTACAACATTCTATAGTAAGTACTACACATGATCGAGGAAAACACTACAGTGTGTAGTATAGTATTCTACAGTATACTACAGTTTACTGTAGAATTCTATAATAAGTACTGTAGTATTCTATAGTAAACTGTAGTATTTTTTCATGTGGGATGGAGCAAGGCCAGAGGCTGTGCTATCAGTGGTATAAAAGGTTAAACCCTCTTTCCACTGGAGAAGCGGATCACTACAGGGGCTTGCTGCACTGTGGCTGACCCTGTGCTTCTCCTAAAATTGTTCTGTGATGACCAATAAATTACTATTCTATTACTTTCTACTCTGGCACTCTAGGTGTGCACTGTTCCTTCTGAAAGACACAGCCACCATCACAGTGGCATTGGTGAAACAGGGTTGGTATTAGCTACATCCTGGTTCTCAAAGTGTGCACTTGGGCAGTGTGCAAGTGCAGACTTTTGGGGCAAATGGGACACACCGTTGAAAAACACTAGGAGAGACCCCTGAGGGTTGGAGGGCGCTGCCCTCAAAATGTCACACAGTTCAGCACACCAGCGTGTGGCATGTTGAACTTATGTCAGTGTCTTTATCATTCAGCTGAACTGAGAGGAAACAACTTGAGGAAATGGATGAACCATTCGCCCCACTACGCCCCACGGGTACTTTGCATTAAGACTCCTATTCTTCATTTAAATGGGGTCATCTGATCTCGATCACACAGAGTTAATGGTCATACCAACTGGCTCTGCCATAGCTTGACAGGCTGCTGATGCACGGACACGCATGCACACACACACACACACACACACACACACACACACACACACACACACACACACACACACACACACACACACACACACACACACACACACACACACACACACACACACACACACACACACACACACACACACTGACACACACATCTCTATGGCTCTGACAGAGTGCTGACAATAGAGTTATTCTCCAGGTTGGAGATGTCACAGGGCACTGAACCATCATGAGGAACAAGGGTAGAGCTAGAGGGGTCTAGACAGTGGGAGGAACCCCACCTCCTCTGCCCCTCTCTTACCCTGCTTTACAGGGTTAGAACCAGACCAGACTGTATAATGGTTGTGTAATGGTTTAGAGGTGTGTGATGATGGGGGGTAGGAGATGACACAGAATGCTGGGTTACAAGGGATGAGAGGAACTGATTTGACAGGAGGAACAAGGAGGAACAGCCCCTCAGTCCCGTCACAGTTTAAGTCCTGTGTGATAGTTGTATAATGGTTGTATGACGGAGTGGAGATAACAAATGGTGCTAGGTTACGAGAGCGGAGAGGAACTGAGCTGACATAAGGGAACCAGGAAGTAATGGAAGGATGGAAAGGAGCTGCCACCACTCTGACTTTGACTCAGAAAGCTGTCGTCCTGGAAACTCCCCATCCCAATAGAAGGACAAATCATCCCTAGCACACCACCACTCAACTTCCTGTAAGGGCTGGATGATGAGAGGAGAAGGGCTTCACCCTGGTGTGTGTGATGACCACGGGATCCACCTGTCTGCTATCACTTCCCACTGAGAGTGACGTAGGCCTTAACTACAGATGTCTGAATCTACATCCGTGCTGAAAAATACTGATTATCTACAGAGAGTGTGTATACCAGAGGAGGCTGGTGGCAGGAGCTATAGGAGGACTGGCTCATTGTAATGGCTGGAATGGAGTAAATGGAATGGAGTCAAACGTGGTTTCCATTCCAGCCGTCATCCTATAGCACCTCCCACAAGCCTCCTCTGGTATACACACTCTGCAGATGGTCAGTATTTTTTTTACCACGGATGTAGATTCAGACATCTGTGGCTCTATTTTAACAAACTATACATTATGTAGGAATATATACTATCTTTGGCCTGCAATGCTTCTGCAAATGTACAGTATAACATTTAGTGATATATTAAACTTTCCAGTTGGGTACAGTACCCTGGGCAAACCAAGCTGTACAAAACACAGGAAAGATTACTTTGATATCGGTTCTATTTTTCATTTTTATTTTAATATTTAACCTTTATTTAACTAGGCAAGTCAGTTAAGAGCAAATTCTTATTTACAATGACGGCCTACACGGACGACGCTGGGCCAATTGTGCGCCGCCCTATGGGACTCCCAATCACGGCCGATTGTGATACAACCTGGATTCAAACCAGGGTGTCTGTAGTGATACCTCAAGCACTGAGAAGCAGTGCCACTCGGGAGCAGGGGCTACAGTCCATTCAGAAGGAAGACCCAGCCGTGATCTGCCCTCAAATCCTCAAAAAGTACTACAGCTGTACCATCAAGAGTATCTTGATTGGCTGCATCACTGCTTGGTATGGCAATAGCACTGCCCACGATCACATGGCGCAACAGAGGGTGGTGCGGACAGCCCAGTACATCACTGGGTTGAGCTCCCTGTCATCCAGGACCTCTATATCAGGCGCTGTGAAAGGAAGGCACGAAAAATCGTTAAAGACTCCAACCACCCAAGCCATAGATTGTTCTCTCTGCTTCCGCAGAGTTGACCTTTGTATTTTATTCTTATTTTTATTCTCTATGCACACTCACAAGGCCCTACACACTACGCACACTGTCACTCCAACACACACACAAACACACACTCCATCATTTGCTAACACACATAATATGCACATACATTTATACTGACTCTACACACACACACACTCACACACAATCATCATATACCATTATTTTTTTATTTCATCATTATTTAACAAGGTAGGCCAATTGAGAATAAGTTGTCATTTACAACTGCGACCTGGCCAAGATAAAGCAAAGCAGTGCGACAAAAACAACACAGAGTTACACATGGGATAAACAAATGTACAGTCAATAACACAATAGAAAAACATCTATATACAGTGTGTGCAAATGGATGAACCATTCGGCCCACTTGCTGCTACTCTGTTTATCATATATCCCTACACCTATATATATTTACCTACATCACTCCAGCATCCCTGCACATTGTACTGGAACTGACCCTGTATATAGAATGCCTACTTACTTCATCGTGTTCTTCTTATTTGTTATTTTTATATCTCGTGTTTTTGTTCTACCTTGTTATTTTTAGTATTACATTGTTATTGATTACTGAATTGTTGGGTTTAGGGCTTGCTAGACTTGTACACGCTTACTGTACTTGTACACGTGACATTAAAACTTGAAACATTTATATTGTACAGACTTTATGTATGGACTGTGTGTGTGTGTATGTGTGTGTGTGTGTGTGTGTGTGTGTGTGTTTTGTGAGCAGTGAAAATTGAATTATTTCCATAAAGCGATCTCCTATTGTGTTACCTCCCTTTGGAACTGTTTAGTTTTGTTTCTCATCCGGCAGATCTCTACACCAATCTATTGTTAATTCACACACTCACACACTCACACGTCCACACATACACACACACACACACACACACACACACACACACACACACACACACACACACACACACGCACACACAAATCAGTGGCGGTTGGTGCAGTTCAAGATTAGGGAGGACATTTTTTTTTTTATGGCCTTATTTCTATTACAGCATATTGGATGAGTGTCATTCATATTCCATTCAACCAGCTCAATGTAACATCAGTAGGTTTAGGCTACTACATGATACTGGAATTTAGTGCACACAGCAGAGTTTTTCTATAAGACTATTTATAGCTTGAGTTCCACGACACATAGATATTGAATATGATTTCTCCACAAGCCTTAGCTAGTCTCCTGATAACTAATAACCCAAATATTCTTTAAAACGGTGTTGCTGTCTCCTATTAGTGACACAGACAACACACACACGCACCTATAACAGCCTCCACTCTTCTGGGAAGGCCTTACCCTAGACGTTGGAACATTGCTGAGGGGACTTGCTTCCATTTAGCCACAGGAGCTTTAGTGAGATCGGGCACTGATGTTGGGCGACTAGGCCCGGTTCTCAGTCAGCGTTCCAATTCATCCCAAAGGTGTTCGATGGGGTTGAGGTCAGGGCTCTGTGCAGGCCACTCAAGTTCTTCCACATCAATCTCAACAAACCACTTCTGTATGGACATCACTTTGAGCACGGGGGTATCGTCATGCTGAAACAGGAAAGGGCCTTCCCCAAACTGTTGCCACAAAGTTGGAAGCACAGAATCGTCTAGAATGTCATTGTATGCTGTAGCGTTAAGATTTCCCTTCACTGGAACTAAGGGGCCTGAACCATGAAAAACAGCCCAGATCAGATTCGTCCGTCGGACTGCCAGATGGTGAAGCATGATTTATCACTCCAGAGAATGTTTCCACTGCTCCAGAGTCCAATGGCGACGAGCTTTACACCACTCCAGCTGACGCTTGGCATTGCACATGGTGATCTTAGACTTGTGTGCGACTGCTCTGCGATGGAAACCCATTTCATGAAGCTCCCAACGAACAGTCCTTGTGCTGACGTTGCTTCCAGAGGCAGTTTGGAACTTGGTAGAGACCGAGTTCCAACCGAGGACAGACCATTTTTACACACTACGCTTCAGTATTCAGCGGTCCCGTTCTGTGAACTTGTGTGGCCTACCACTTCACAGCTGAGCTGTTGTTGCTCCTAGATGTTTACACCTCACAATAACAGCACTTACAGTTGTCCAGAGCAGCTCTAACAGGGCAAAAATTTGTCGAACTGACTGGTTGGAAAGGTGGCATCCTATGACGGTGCCACGTTGAAAGTCACTGAGCTCTTCAGTACGGGACATTCTAATGCCAATGTTTGTTTATGGAGATTGCATGGCTGTGTGCTCAATTTTATACACCTGTCTGCAATAGTCTGGTTGAAATAAATGTGTCCACATACTTTTGCCCATGTAGTGGCTACCTCAATTACCTCGTACCCCTGCACATCGACTCGGTACTGGTACTCCCTGTATATAGCCATGTTAATTTACTCGTTATTGTTATTCGTATTTATTCCTCGTGTCACTTTTTCTATTTTATTTTTATCTTCAACTCTGCATTGTTGGAAAAGGGCCAGAAGGTCTACACCTGTTGAAATCATCCACATGTATTGATCACATCTTTACTAATCTTCTCTAAAGCAGTATCCAAATCCATCAGATGTAGTGATCACAATATAGTAGCCATATCTAGGAAAACCAAAGTTCCAAAGGCTGGGCCTAATATAGTTTATAAGAGGTCATACAATATGTTTTGTAGTGAACCCTATGTCAAAGATGTAAAGAATAATTGCTGGTCTGTGGTGGGTAATGAGGAGCAACCAGATGCTGCATTTGAAACATTTATGAAATTGCTTATTCCAGTTACTAATAAGCATGCACCCATGAAGGAAATTACTGTGAATTGATGAGGAATTGAAAAATTGTATGGTTGAGAGGGATGAGGCAAAGGGAATGGCAAATAAGTCTGGCTGCACAGACAAAAATAAATTATAGAAAGAATGATAGTAAAAAGCTTTGGAGTGAACTCGGCTCCATCATTCACTGAATCAGATGGCTCATTCATCACAAAACCCACTGATATAGGCAACAACTTTAATGCTTTTTTAAATTAGCAAATTTAAGAATGACATGCCAGCAACAAACGCTGGCACTACAAATCCATGCATAACTGACCAAATTATGAAAGACAAGCACTGTCATTTTGAATTCTGTAAAGTGAGTGTGGAAGAGGTGAAAAACGTATTGTTGTCTATCAACAATGACAAGCCACCTGGGTCTGACAACTTGGATGGAAAATTACTGAGGATAATAGCAGACGATATTGCCATTTCTATTTGCTATCTCTTTAATCTAAGCCTACAGGAAAGTTTATGCCCTCAGGCCTGAAGGGAAGCAAAAATCATTCAGCTACACAAGACTAGTAAAGCACCCTTTACTGTCTCAAACAGCAAACTAATCAGGCTGTTACCAACCCATAGTAAACTTTTAGAAAAAAATATTGTTTGACCAGATACAATGCTATTTCACAGTAAACAAATTAACAACAGATAGCACGCTTATAGGGAAGGGCATTCAACATGTACGGAACTTACAAAAATGACTGATGATTGGCTAAGAGAAATTTATTAAAAAAAAGAATGTGGGAGCTGTTTTAGACTTCAGTGCAGCTTTTGATATTATCGATCATAATCTGCTACTGGAAAACGTAGCATTACATCTCCTGCTATATTGTGGATCAAGAGTTACCTGTCTAACAGAACACAGAGGGTGTTCTTTAATGAAAGCCTCTCTAACATAATCCAGGTAGTCAGGCATCCCCCAGGGCAGCTGTCTAGGCCCCTTACTTTTTTCTGATGACCTGCCACTGGCTCTGAGTAAAGCCTGTGTGTCTATGTATGCTGATAACTCAACACTATACACGTCAGCTACCACAGCAAGTGAAATCACTGCAACACTTAACTTCTCAGGGATCACTGGGGCGCTAGCGGGCTGCTCCCGATACTACCAGGTGAAATGTAAGGCGCCAAATTCAAAATCCCAAAGTTGAATTACTAAACATCCACCAATATACAAGTGTTCCATACTCATCAAAAGCTCTGTTTCTTGGCAATATCACAGCGTTGTCAGATTTCAAAAGGCTTTACGTGAAAGCAGCACATTTGATTGTTTGAGGGTAGCACCTCACATATTTTTCCCATAGCCATGAATCGATTAGCCATCATGGCACACACATAACACATTTCACAGCGAAAACAAATCAATTACCTGTTGAAGAACTTCTGCTGAGGTCATCCTAAGTGTCCAACGAAGACAATCCATGGTTCTTTTGTTAGAAAAAGTAATGTATTTTATCCATAAATCCTCCATTTGGTTCGCGCGTTATAATCAGAAACGACAGCTTCCACTAGTCCATTGAAACGTGACGCGAACTCGTTCATCCTATACCTATAAACTTGTCCAAGAACAATCAAACATAGTTTTAAATGTATCCTTAGGAACACTTTTACGTATATTTACTATTTTAAATCAACCGGAATATACACTGATCGATATCGACGGTAAAAAAGACACTGCGTGATTTGTCGGGCGCACGCGTTGGGTACTGTTTACATGAAAAGGTAACTTCCTGGTTTGCTCTTCTTCTCTGGTCTAATTCATCCAAATTGAAAACTTACACTGTCTCGAGACTGTTGTCATCTAAAGGAAGCGATGGGTACTGCATTCATATGCCCTTATATGGTCATTTTCATGAGGGAGGGGTTCCCAAATGAGCAATGTGTCAAAATCACTTTTTCCAGGACAGAAATCCCTCGGGGTTTCGCCTGCCATATGCGTTCTGTTTCACTCACAGACAAATGGTTAACACTTTTGGAAAATTCAGAGTGTTTCCTATCCAATGGTACTAAATATGTGTATATCCTATTTTCTGGGCCTGAATGGGAGGCATTTTACTTTGGGCACGCCAGGCTCTCAAAAACCGACCCCTCAGCTGCCACTCCCTAACAAGTTAACAAAAAGTTGTAGTCAGTTTCATGATGGGTGTCAAGAAACACTGTAAGTGGGTCCTAAATATTTCAAAAACTAAAAGCATTGTATTTGGGACAAATCCTTCACTAAACCTTAAACCTCAACTAAATATTTAATTAATCATGTGGAAATTGTCTAGGAGACTAAACTGCTTGGAGTAAGCGAATGGCAGCAGCTAATGGGGATCAATAATGATTACAAATACTTGTTGATTACGAAGCATGTGATAAATAACATTTAATTTTATTTGATGTTGTGGCAGGTCGTGGCAGGGGTTAGGAAGGTCAACAGAAAGCTTACACACACAACCTACACACACAACCACACATACAAACACATACAACCACACACAGACCGCAGCTGGGCTGATAGGTCAGGCAGGTCATCAGACAGCTTACCCAATCACAATCTACGCTGTGTAGACAGGAAATTACCTTGGTCACAGGCAGGAAGTGACCCGGGTCACCCCTTTATCGCACAGACATGATGAAAAAAAGAGTGATGAAAAAGAAATGAGAGGTGGAGAGAAGATATGAGTATGGCTGGGGAATGAGTAAGTATCTTCTATCTTGGTTTGTGTATTCACTTTATCAAGGTAAGGACAGAGGGAATATCTGACTGACAGACCCTACTTTGATTCAAATCATTCACATATTTCAATTGATTTACCTTTAATGAGTTATAGTGGATCACGATGTGTGAGTGTGTGTGTGTTTCTACTTTACATTTAGTATGATAAGCAGAAGTCCTTCTGTTGATAAGCTATAATAAGTTCTTTCAAATGTACTTGAACAGCGAAAGCCCTGGAGGTAACAAAACTACAACAAATTAGCATTTTGCAATTGAATAATATTTATAAGATATTATAAACAGGGTGGTTTGAGCCCTGATTGCTGATTGGCTGACAGCTGTGGTATATCAGACTGTATACCATGTGTAACCAGTTTATAATAGCAAAAAGGTACCTGTAATTATTTATACATGTTGATCAGAATATAGTATGTCTCATATATGTTTCTTTGGTAGATATTTAAGCAATAAAGCCTGAGGGTTGTGGTATATGGCCAATATACCACAGTTGAGGGCTGTATCCAGGCACTCCGTGTTGCGTCGTGCTTAAGAACAACCTTTAGCCGTGGTATATTGGCCATATACTACACCCCCTTGGGCCTTATTACTTAAATATCTACAAAAAAAAAACTTATATCTGCTGATCAACATGGATAAATAATTATAATAACAACGATTCATGATGGTGTGATTATGATTGTGTAATTTAAATATGCAAAACAGATACAGCCATTCCTCCCTCCTTGTTATGTATTATTCATGGGATGAATTTGATGTTCTTGTTGATTAATTTATTAATTCTCATTAATTGTAAAGTTGTTGCTCACTTCATGTTGTCAAGTCAATTTCTCCCTCCGGGCTCGACCTGTCTTTTGAAGACTTTGAAATAATCTATTAAACTTTCAAGGTTAGATTAAAGACACATAAAATATAAATGCAACATCTAACAAAGGCAATTAGCAGACAGAGAATATAGACAAATATACTGTATATATTTACATGTATGTATACAATTATTGTAAAATAATAAAAGTTTGGACACACCTACTCATTCAAGGGTTTTTATTTATTTTTACTATTTTCTACATTCTACAATAGTGAACATATCATATTTTATATTCCTCAATGTAGCCACCCTTTGCCTTGATAACAGCTTTGCACATTCTTGGCATTCTCTCAACCAGCTTCATGAGGTAGTCACCTGGAATGCTTTTCCAACAGTCCTGAAGGAGTTCCCACATATGCTGAGCACTTGTTGGCTGCTTTTTCTTCACTGTGGTCCAACTCATCCCAAAACATCTCAAATGGGTTGAGGTCGGGTGATTGTGGAGGCCAGGTCATCTAATGCAGCACTCCATCACTCTCCTTCTTGGTCAAATAGCCCTTACACATCCAGGAGGTGTGTTTTGGGTCATTTTCCTCTTGAAAAACAAATGATAGTCCCACTAAGTGCAAACCAGATGGGATGGCGTATCGCTGCAGAATGCTGTGGTAGCCATGCTGGTTAAGTGTGCCTTGATTTCTAAATAAATCACAGACAGTGTCACCAGCAAAGCACCCCCACACATCACACCTCGATGCTTCACGGTAGGAACCACACATGTGGAGATAATTCGTTCACCTACTCTGCGTCTCACAAAGAAATAGCGGTTGGAACCAAAAATCTCAAATTTGGACTCAAAGGTCCAAAGAGATTTCCACCGGTCTAATGTCCACTGCTCATGTTTCTTGGCCCAAGCAAGTCTCTTCTTCTTATTGGTGGCCTTTAGTTGTGGTTTCTTTGCAGCAATTTGACCATGAAGGCCTGATTCACGCAGTCTCCTCTGAACAGTTGATGTTGAGATGTGTCTGTTACTTGAATTCTGTGAAGCATTTTTTTGGGCTGCAATGTGAGTTGCAGTTAATTGCCGATTTCTGAGGCTCTGCAGCAGAGGTAACTCTAGGTCTTCCATTCCTGTGGCGGTCCTCGTGAGAGCCAGTTTCATCATAGCACTTGATGGTTTTTGCGACTGCACTTGAAGAAACTTTCAAAGTTCTTGAAATGTTCCAGACTGATAGACCATGTCTTAAAATAATGATGGACTGTTGTTTCTCTTTGCTTATTTGAGCTCTTCTTGCCATAATATGGACTTGGTCTTTTATCAAATAGGGCTATATTCTATTTACCACCCCTACCTTGTCACAACACAACTGATTGGCTCAAACATTAAGAAGGAAAAAAAAAACATAAATAAACTTTTAACAAGGCACACCTGTTAATTGAAATGCATTCCAGGTGACTACCTCATGAAGCTGGTTGAGAAAATGCCAATAGTGTGCAAAGCTGTCATCGAGGCTAAGGATGGCTACTTTGAAGAATCTGAACACTTTTTTGGTTACTACATGATTCCATATGTGTTATTTCATATTGTTGATGTCTTCACTATTATTCTACAATGTAGAAAATAGTAAAAATAAAGAAGAACCCTGGAATGAGTAGGTGTGTCCAAACCTTTGAATGGTACTGTATAATAAACAGAGTAGCAGCTGTGTGTATGTGGCGTCAATATGCATGCGTGTGTCTGTCTGTTAGTGTCAATGTAGTATGTGTGAGTGTGCATAGAGCCAGTGCAAGAGAGTCAGTGCAAAAAAATAAATAATAACGGGTCAATAGTCCGGGTAGCTATTTGATTTACTGTTCAGCAGTCTTATGACTTTGGGGTAGAAGCTGTTCAGGAGCCTTTTGGTCCCAGACGTGGCACTCCGGTATCGCTTGTCGTGCAATAGCACAGAGAACAGTCTATGACTTTGGTGGCTAGACAATATTTAGGGCCTTCCTCTGACACAGCCTGGTATAGAGGTCCTGGATGGCAGGGAGTTCGGCCCCAGTGACGTACTGGGACGTTCGCACTAACCTCTGCAGCGCATTGCGGTCGGATGCCGAGTAGTTGCCATATCAAGCGGTGTTGCAGCCAGTAAAGATTCTCTCAATGGAACAGCTATAGAACTTTTCAGGATCTGAGGGCCCGTGCCAAATCTCTTTGTGCCCTATTAACGACTGTCTTGTGTGTTTGGACCATGACAGTTTGTTGGTGATGTGGACACCAAGGAACTTGAAACTCTCGATCCGCTCCACTACAGCCCCGTCGATGTTAATTAGGGCCTGTTCGGTCATCATTTTCCTGTTGTCCATGATCAGTACCTTTGTCTTGCTCACATTGGGGAAGAGGTTGTTGTTCTGGCACCACACTGCCTGTTCTCTGACCTCCTCCTTATAGGCTGTCTCATCATTGTTAGTGATAAGGCCTATCACTATTGTGTCATCAGCAAACGTAAATATGGTGTTGAAGTCGTGTTTGGCCACGCAGTCGTGAGTGAACAGGGAGTACAGGAGGGAACTAAGTACACACCCCTGAGGGGCCTCAGTATTCAGCGTGGCAGATTAGCGTGGTAGACGTGTTGTTGGCTACCCTGAGCTTCATGGACACTATGGTTTTGAACGCTGAGCTGTAGTCATTGAACAGCATTCTCACATAGGTGTTCCTTTTGCCAGGTGGGAAAGGGCAGTGTGGAGTGCGATTGAGATTGCATCATCTGTGGACCTGTTGGGGCGGTATGCGAATTGGAGTGGGTTTAGGGTATCCGGGAGGATGCTGTTGATGTGAGCCATGACTTTGTGAATGTTGACCTGTATAAAGGTCTTGCTCACATCGGCTACCGAGAGCGTTATCACACAGTCATCCAGAACAGCTGGCTCTCTTGTGCATACTTTAGTGTTGCTTGCCTCTAAGCGAGCATAAAAGGCATTTAGCTCGTCTGGTAGGCTCGCATCACTGGGCAGCTCACGTCATAGTTTTCAAGCCCTGCCACATCTGACGAGCGTCAGAGCCGGTGTAGTAGGATTTAATCTTAATCCTGTATTGATGCTTTGCTTGTTTGATGGTTCGTCTGAGGGCATAGCGGGATTTCCTATAAGCGTCCTGATTAGTGTCCCGCTCCTTGAAAGCGGCAGCTCTAGCCTTTAGCTCGATGCGGATGTTGCCTGTAATCCATGGCTTCTGGTTCGGATATGTACGTACGGTCACTGTGGGGGCGACGTCGTCGATGCGCTTAATGATGAAGCCGATGACTGAGATGGAACACTCATCAATGCCATTGGATGAATCCCGAAACATATTCCAGTCTGTGCTAGCAAAACAGTCCTGTAGCGTAGCATCCGCGTCATCTGACCACTTCCGTATTGAGCGAGTCACTGGTACTTCCTGCTTTAGTTTTTGCTTGTAAGCAGGAACCAGGAGGATATAATTATGGTCAGATTTGCCAAATGGAGGGCGGGGGAGATCTTTGTATACATCTCTGTGTGTGGAGTAAAGGTGGTCTAGAGTTTTTTTCCCTCTGGTTGCACATGTAACATGCTGGTACAAATTTGGTAAAACTGATTTAAGTTTGCCTGCATTAAAGTCCCCGTCCACTAGGAGCGCCGCTTCTGGATGAGCATTTTCTTGTTTGCTTATGGCCTTATAGAGTTGGTTGAGTGCGGTCTTAGTGCATTGGTCTGTGGTGGCAAATAGATGTCTACGAATAATGTAGATGAGAACTCTCTTGGTAGATAGTGTGGTCTACAGCTTATCATAAGGTACTCTACCTCAGGCGAGCAATACCTCGAGCAATACCTCGTTTACTTGCTTGCCTACGGATTCTCAGAATTCAGTCCGACCTGCACCCTCTTTTTCTCCATCTTTTCTTCATGCAAATGACGGGGATCTGGGCCTGTTCCCGGGAAAGCAGTATGTCCTTCTCGTCGGACTCGTTCTGATGTCCAGAAGTTATTTTTGGTCATAAGAGACAGTAGCAGCAACATTATGTACAAAATAAGTAAAAAAAAAAAGGTACAAACAATGAAAAAACACTTACAAAATAGCACAGCTGGTTAGGAGCGTGTAAAATGTCAGCCATCCGCTTCGGCGGCATCTTTCCAATATGTATATATTAAAATTAATGTATGTATGAATTATTAGATATGCTATTTGGGTCATTATTTGATGTAATGCCATACACTAAGGAATAATAATTATTCCCAGTTTCAGTAGTTTATACAAATAAATAAACATACCCAAATATGTGTATTCATATATACAATTTGTATGAATTGTGGGATGAATAAAATAGTTGGGCTATATGCTAGAGGAGAAAAATCACTCCTAGTTACAGTAGGTTATACATAACATTACTACTAAGGTTCTATCTAGAACATAAAAGGGTTGTTCGGCTGTCCCCACAGGAGAACCCTTTGAAGAACCCTTTTTGGTTGCAGGTAGAACCTTTTTGAGTTCTATGTAGAACCCTTTCCATAGAGGGTTCTACATGGAACCCAAAAGAGTTCTTCCTGGGACAGAAAGTTTTTTTTACCTGGAACCAAAAAGGTTTCTACCTGGAACTAAAAAGGGTTATCCTATGGTGACAACCGGAGAACTCTTTCGGAACCCTTTTTTCTAAGAGTGAAGATACTGGTCTCAAATGTCGTGAATGTTGGGAATGTTCAGATCATTTATTTTATTTTATTATCTACTGTATGAATGTGAATGAATACAGCAACGCTGACATTGGATATGTAGATATTAAATCAGCCAGCAAATCTATCTTTCAGCAGTACCCAATTAACGATACCAATTAGACATTGGTTTAACATTTATGATCACGATAAGCTTTTTTGTCGTTTTTTTTATGGAGGAAAAGTAATCTTAATTTTAATTAGCTGTTTTATAAAAGGGAATGAGATTAAGGAGAAAGTTGTTTAGTGTGGCTCCCTACGGCACCGGTTAGTGTGTGTGTGTGTATGTGTGTGTGTGTATGTGTGTGTGTGTATGTGTGTGTGTGTATGTGTGTGTGTGTATGTGTGTGCATGCTCATGTGTGTTTTGTTGGAATAATAAATCCTCCCACGTGGAAGCCACTTAGCATCAACTCAACTTTGAGTGAATCCCTGTCTTTCCCCAGCCAATATTCTGAGGAGAAACATACACAAACATGCACGCACGTGTCCTGGACAGTGTCTTGGACAGACCCATTAAAACACTGCAGGGTTACGGCGTGTTAGAAACATCTGCGGCTAGCCATCTGTCAGGTTACACTTACTGAACACTCCCACAGGTATTGTAGACGGGAAAATGATTGTGAAGTATCATGAAAAAAGAGAGGTAGGTGGAGGGGGAGAGAGAGATGGAGACAGAGAGCGAGAGAGAGAGAGAGAGAGAGAGAGAGAGAGAGAGAGCGAAGGAAAAATAATGAATGTGAAGCTTCATGAAAACGTGAATGGAAACCTCTACACCCTGAAACACTGTTTGCATCCCAAATGGCACCCTATTTCCTTCATAGTACAGTACTAATGACCAGGACCCATGCAAGCTCTGGTCAAAAATAATGCACTATATAGGGAATAGGGCGTAATTTGGGACACACACACTGCTGCAGGAAGGCTTCAAGAATGGGGATTAGGGTTCAGCCTCCATCTGTGTGAGAGACAGCAGACAGGGCACTTAGCAGACTATTATAATCTGTTAAAAGGTAATAAAAAACACCATCACTCTGTTAGCCTGTTCCATTGTGAGCTCAGCCAGGCAAGTGTGTGTGTGTTGGCTTACATCAGGGGGTGTCAAACTCATTCTATGGAGGGCCTAGTGTCTGCAGGTTTTTGGTTTTTCTTTCAATTAAGACCTAGACAACCAGATGAGGAGAGTTCCTTACTAATTAGTGACCCTAATTCCTCAATCAAGTACAAGAGAGAATCGAAAACCCACAGACACTCAGTACTCTGTGGAATGAGTTTGACACCTGTGGCTTACGGTCTCCTGATCTGAGGGTTCTGTTTGCCGCGAACATGTTACTTAGTAACAATTTCAGTTGAACTAATTGAATGAACATTCCAAAATTTTACAGTGAAGCTGCAAATAGCTACTTTTTGTAAGGATTACTGTGGCTTTTTAGCAGCAATATTTGAACTGGACATGACTTTGCTATTCCTACTATAGACAGCCTGCAAGGCCACCTTATTTGTAGCTGCAGTCTAGAACCAAAACAGACACTTTTGTTCGCCAAACACTACATTCTCAGACTGTTAGCCAACGTTGAAAAGGAAAGAGAGCAAGCCCCAAACATCTGTGAAGGATGCTCACAGTAGGTTACTGTATTCGCTAACAGCACACACCTACAGCTTACAGTAGAGTATGTACGTCAATGATACCACAGGTGTTCTCTTTGCAGTGCCTCCCACTAGAACTGTTAAGTACCAGAGAGCAAGAGAGTCAGAGTGTGACTCACTGCCTGGTATAGGAACAAGATCAAATCTCAATTTAGGCCTGGCTGCTTTTTGATGTTCCTATCCTCTCCTTCAACACTCAGAGAAAAGCCACTAATAAGCTCCACAGCACATCAAAACCCCTGAACTTCAACCTCCAAAATTCACTACGGGAAACAAAAAGTAAAACCCAGAGTGTCAGAGTGCCAATCTGCCATTTGGGATGCATCTCTAGGCTCTGGGCTCTGTGCACCAGTTAGTCCCGGTAACTTGACCTGAAGTGTGTTTTCCTTTCATCTGTTCTCGGAGAGAGAGAGAGAGAGAGAGAGAGAGAGAGAGAGAGAGAGAGAGAGAGAGAGAGAGAGAGAACCACAGGCTAACTTAATACCCTGAGATCTATAAGTAGAATCCCTGTTGATACATCAGTGGTGAAATAATTACGTGTCACTTATCTTTACCTGGCAAATGAACACTTAAAACATCAGGGGAGAAGAGGAGAGGAGAAGTGCATCAGGGATCTCATTAAGGTACAGTCTCTCTCTATTTAAACCAAACTCAGTGTCCCCACTATCCCCCACTCAGGGAAGGGGAGCGTTTGTCCAATGGCCCCAAGGTTATGGAAGCTGGAACCTGGGTTGGTGGTGGCAGAGAGCCACACGGATGCCCTGGGTGACTGGAGAGGATCCCAGTTGACAGATTAGTGATGGGGCCGGGGAGCAATGGGCAAGGATTATAAGGACATTTACATCGGCGAGTGCAGGGGTACAGGGGCATTGGAGAGTACAAGGGGGTAAGGGTGGTGGGTTGTTGGACAAGAGAGCAGGGACATGATCCTCCTAGGCCACAGTGCTAATGTCCACAACCTCTTAAGAACACCACAATCTAATATTTGTTATTATACTATATACGTTAATAAACGCTCAACACGACACCATTTCATGGGATATCAGCCACATTTTCTGATGTTTCATTTGCAAAAAAAATAGCTTTCTGAACGCACTGCAAAACAAAGATTCAATCAATTAAATCCACACCATCAGACTATGAATTGTTGATATTTAAGATAAAGGCAAATATAAATGTACCCTACAGACTCAAGCTTAGACAGGACACATACAAAACCTCTCCTAGTACTGACTAACGTTGAGAGTTGAAAGGAAATAAAACGTCTCATAGTCCTGACTAATGGTGAGAGGAAATAAAACGTCTCATAGTCCTGACTAATGGTGAGAGGAAATAAAACATCTCATAGTCCTGACTAATGGTGAGAGGAAATAAAACATCTCATAGTCCTGACTAATGGTGAGAGGAAATAAAACGTCTCATAGTCCTGACTAATGGTGAGAGGAAATAAAACGTCTCATAGTCCTGACTAATGGTGAGAGGAAATAAAACATCTCATAGTCCTGACTAATGGTGAGAGGAAATAAAACGTCTCATAGTCCTGACTAATGGTGAGAGGAAATAAAACGTCTCATAGTCCTGACTAATGGTGAGAGGAAATAAAACGGCTCATAGTCCTGACTAACACTGAACTTTTGTTGACGTTTTTCAACAAACAATGATTAAAGTTGTACAGTTGAAGTCGGAAGTTAACATACACTCAATTAGTATTTGTTAGCATTGCCTTTAAATTGTTTAACTTGGGTCAAACGTTTCGGGTAGCCTTCCACAAGCTTCAGGCAATAAGTTGGGTGAATTTTAGCCCATTCCTCCTGACAGAGCAGGCGTAACTGAGTCAGGTTTGTAGGCCTCCTTGCTCACACACACTTTTTCAGTTCTGCCCACAAATTGTCTATAGGATTAAGGTCAGGGCTTTGTGATGGCAACTCCAATACCTTGACTTTGTTGTCCTTAAGCCATTTTGCCACAACTTTGGAAGTATGCTTGGGGTCATTGTCCATATGGAAGACCCATTTGCGACCAAGCTTTAACTTTTTGACTGATGTCTTGAGATGTTGCTTCAATATATCCACATAATTTTCCATCCTCATGATGCCATCTATTTTGTGAAGTGCACCAGTCCCTCCTGCAGCAAAGCACCCCCAAAACATGATGCTGCCAACCCCGTGCTTCACGGTTGGGATGGTGTTCTTCGGCTTGCAAGCCTCCCCCCTTTTCACTACAAACATAATGATGGTCATTATGGCCAAACAGTTCTATTTTTGTTTCATCAGACAAGAGGACATTTCTCCAAAACGTACGATCTTTGTCCCCATGTGTAGTAGCAAAACCGTAGTCTGGCTTTTTTATGGCGGTTTTGGAGCAGTGGCTTCTTCCTTGCTGAGCGGCCTTTCAGGTTATGTCGATATAGGACTCGTTTTACTGTGGATATAGATACATTTGTACCTGTTTCCTCCAGCATCTTCACAAGGTCCTTTGCTGTTGTTCTGGGATTGATTTGCACTTTTCGCACCAAAGTACAGTGGGGAAAAAAAGTATTTAGTCAGCCACCAATTGTGCAAGTTCTCTCACTTAAAAAGATGAGAGAGGCCTGCAATTTTCATCATAGGTACACTTCAACTATGACAGACAAAATGAGGAAAAAAAATCCAGAAAATCACATTGTAGGATTTTTTTATGAATTTATTTGCAAATTATGGTGGAAAATAAGTATTTGGTCAATAACAAAAGTTTATCTCAATACTTTGTTATATACCCTTTGTTGGCAATGACAGAGGTCAAATGTTTTCTGTAAGTCTTCACAAGGTTTTCACACACTGTTGCTGGTATTTTGGCCCATTCCTCCATGCAGATCTCCTCTAGAGCAGTGATGTTTTGGGGCTGTCGCTGGGCAACACGGACTTTCAACTCCCTCCAAAGATTTTCTATGGGGTTGAGATCTGGAGACTGGCTAGGCCACTCCAGGACCTTGAAATGCTTCTTCTGAAGCCACTCCTTCGTTGCCCAGGCGGTGTGTTTGGGATCATTGTCATGCTGAAAGACCCAGCCACGTTTAATCTTCAATGCCCTTGCTGATGGAAGGAGGTTTTCACTCAAAATCTCACGATACATGGCCCCATTCATTCTTTCCTTTACACGGATCAGTCAGTCCTGGTCCCTTTGCAGAAAAACAGCCCCAAAGCATGATGTTTCCACCCCCATGCTTCACAGTAGGTATGGTGTTCTTTGGATGCAACTCAGCATTCTTTGTCCTCCAAACACGATGAGTTGAGTTTTTACCAAAAAGTTCTATTTTGGTTTCATCTGACATTCTCCCAATCCTCATCTGGATCATCCAAATGCTCTCTAGCAAACTTTAGACGGGCCTGAACATGTACTGGCTTAAGCAGGGCGACACGTCTGGCACTGCAGGATTTGAGTCCCTGGCGGCGTAGTGTGTTACTGATGGTAGGCTTTGTTACTTTGGTCCCAGCTCTCTGCAGGTCATTCACTAGGTCCCCCGTGTGGTTCTGGGATTTTTGCTCACCGTTCTTGTGATCATTTTGACCCCACGGGTGAGATCTTGCGTGGAGCCCCAGATCGAGGAAGATTATCAGTGGTCTTGTATGTCTTCCATTTCCTAATAATTGCTCCCACAGTTGATTTCTTCAAACCAAGCTGCTTACCTATTGCAGATTCAGTCTTCCCAACCTGGTGCAGGTCTACAATTTTGTTTCTGGTGTCCTTTGACAGCTCTTTGGTCTTGGCCATAGTGGAGTTTGGAGTGTGACTGTTTGAGGTTGTGGACAGGTGTCTTTTATACTGATAACAAGTTCAAACAGGTGCCATTAATACAGGTAATGAGTGGAGGACAGAGGAGCCTCTTAAAGAAGAAGTTACAGGTCTGTGAGAGCCAGAAATCTTGCTTGTTTGTATGTGACCAAATACTTATTTTCCACCATAATTTGCAAATAAATTCATAAAAAATCCTACAATGTGATTTTCTGGATTTTTTTTCCTTATTTTGTCTGTCATAGTTGAAGTGTACCTATGATGACAATTACAGGCCTCTCTCATCTTTTTAAGTGAGAGAACTTGCACAATTGGTGGCTGACTAAATACTTTTTTTCCCCACTGTACATTCATCTCTAGGAGACCGAATGCGTCTCCTTCCTGAGCGGTATGACGGCTGCGTGGTCCCATGATGTTTATACTTGCGTACAATTGTTTGTACAGATGAACGTGGTACCTTCAGGCATTTGGAAATTGCTCCCATGGTGTAAAGCAAAGAGGCACTGAGTTTCAAGGTAGGCCTTGAAATACATCCACAGGTACACCTCCAATTGACTCAAATTATGTCAATTAGCCTATCAGAAGCTTCTAAAGCCATCATTTTCTTGAATTTTCCAAGCTGTTTAAAGGCACAGTCAACTTAGTGTATGTAAACTTCTGACCCACTGGAATTGTGATACAGTGAATTATAAGTGAAATAATCTGTCTGTAAACAATTGTTGGAATTACTTGTGTCATGCACAAAGTAGATGTCCTAACCGACTTTCAAAAACTATAGTTTGTTAACAAGAAATTTGTGGAGTAATTGAAAAACAAGTTTTAATTACTCCAAGTGTATGTAAACCTCCGACTTCAACTGTATATTTTAGTTGTATATATCGTATATTGTGTTATAATGTCAACAGATTACTGTAATTTTGAATGAATCAGAAATTGAATAAATTAATTAATTTGTTTTGTGAATCACAACTTATCCTCTGTCTAACTATATTTCTGCTTAGATTATATCATTATACTGTTTCTTATTTTACCAGTTCAAAAAGCCTTCCAATATTTGGTAAGTTGCATATGGCAAGTCTGTGAATACGTTCAACTGTTCATGATCAAAATCCTTTAGCGGTTGCATTGCAAAATACATGAAATAGGGCTCTTTCTCAACGATAAAAAGCTTTTCTCACAGACGCTCAGCTCTCAATCCCTGCTCTCAATCCCTGCTCAAACATGCAGACTACTGGGACCTAAGAGCTTTTACATTTTTACTCAATGTATAACTGCAAGACCGGGACAATAGCAGGCTTGAAATTACTGAGAATAACCAGGAATGTAAAATAAGTGATAACACATATATTTAAAAAAAAAGAAGAGAGAGCGTCTTCCCTTGTGTTCCCACCTTTATACTCCACTTCCAATTCTTTCACTACTTGCCTATTATTATAAAATGGGTGGGTCGAGCCCTGAATGCTGATTGGCTGACAGCCATGGTATGTTTAAGTGATAATGCCCGAGAAGACGGTGTTTGGAGAATATATTGGCATGGGTGTCGTTAGGCCCGAGAAGAAGTCGAGGGCCGGCAAACAGTGCCAATATATCCAAACACCGGCTTCGAGGGCATCACTTTAATACAACGGGTTACCAACATATTCAAATAATGCTCAGTTTGGCCGGGCAGCCAGCTCTAGGAAGAGACCTGGGCCAGATTCACAAAACACTTCTTATGCAAAAAACTTAAGAAGCTGCTTAAGAAGAAAAATAAGAAGTTCATAAGATAGTTCATAAGTGCAATTCCTCAACAATATCTTAAGATTTTCCTACGAACTTGACGCAATCCTGTCTCGGCGCTCTACGGTCAATTCCTTTGACCTCATGGATTGGATTTTTCTCCGACATGCACTGTCAACTGTGGGACCTTATATAGACAGGTGTGTGCCTTTCCAAATCATGTCCAATCAATTTAATTTACCACAAGTGGACTCCAGTCAAGTTGTAGAAACATTTCAGGGATGATCGATGGAAACAGGATGTACCTGATCTCAATTTAGAGTCTCATAGCAAAGGGTCTGAATACTTATGTGAAGTAAGGTATTTATGTTTTTTATGTTTAATACATTTGCAAACATTTCTGAAAACCTGTTTTCGCTTTGTTATTATGGGGTATTGTGTGTAGATTGATGAGGAACATGTTGTATTTAATCCATTTTAGAATACGGCTCTAAAGTTAAAAAAAGGGAAAAAGGGAATGGGTCTGAATACTTTCCGAATGCACTGTAAAACACCTCCTTTATGCTTAATTATAACACTGATATCTGACTCTGTCAAATGTTGCACTGCTTTAGCTAGTGCTGCTAATTTCATTAACCTTATTCACATGCAGTGAAGCATACTGATGTGATGAGCTTACTACCAAGGAAAGACGATAGTTGAACATACATGAAAATACAAATATTACATATCAAAGTTATATCAATGGATAGATGGAGATGGATACATATTTTATTGTTAAGAATTATTTACTTGTTTAAATTATTTTATCTAACCTTAATTTAACTAGAGAAGTTATCAATATGAGACTACATTCTCATTTTCAATGTTTGGCCCTTTTCTCTGTTATTACGACAAGGGTACAATGACATGCTGAAACATGTGACACCTCTACTTAGAACATCCTGTCTCCATTTCTGTCTGTAGTTTCATCCTGGGGATGATTTGGCGGAAATGATCTGTAATGAGTAAAGAGACAGCGGCTCTCATCCAGGCTTTTCAAAATCTGTCTCCCCATTCTGTTTGCATGTTTGAAATGTCACCTTATTCCCTATATGAGGACTACTTTTGACGAGGGTCTCATAGCGCTCTGGTCAAAAGTCGTGCACTTTATAAGGAATAGGGTGCCATTCAGGACTCAGCCTATGCCTTTGAAATTCCATTAACCTTTTAAGGCATCATTTTTAGGGAGTTTTGAAGACAGCTAAATATTACATCCCTAATTGACTGCTTAGTTGGGGTAAATGCAGTGGAAAATGACAAAATGATTAGATAAAGAGGGAGTGTCTGTGTGTGTGTCTGTGGGGGAGTAGCACAGAGAGAACACAATGCTAACAGATCCTTCAAAAACACCATCATCAACACTCCCTTAGAAACATATTTTACAGAATATTAAGGGGAGCATATTGCACAGAAACTTGCAGGCACAGTCACACATTCACACACACACGGGCGCACACACACACCTTTGTGTAGGCTGTAGGCTAATAGTGTTTTGTTTAGCATGTAAATGGAATGTACATGCCTCTCAGAAGCCCTCTTAAAGCCCCCCTTGCTCAAATAGAACCGTTTATGGTCCCTCTACCTCTAAACATGTTAAATTCAATAAAACCTTGATATTTTAATAAGAGAAAAGGCCTGAAGGCTGGGGCTTCAATAACAGAGGATGCGTCTCAAACGGCACCCTACTCCCTACATAGTGCATAGCTTTTGACCAGAGCGCTATGGGCCCAGGTCAAAAGTAGTGCACTATATAGGGAATAGGCTGCCATTTGTGATGCAGTCCATCTGTTTTTATTCCACAGACAACCCTGGATCACATTTCTCTTTTTCAGGGCTTTGTCTAATATCCTCAGACCTGGCCATACCCTGCAAGAACACAGCTAGGTCTATGTTTTAGCCAGTGTGTGTTTGCGTGTGGGTGTATGGTGGGTTCTCTCTAACTCTTACCATATGTTCCCATGACTGACTGAATGTGGATTTAGTGGGGCCATCCCAATAAGCACTTACCGACAGTGGGAAAATGGTCCTGTCCGGGGTGGCCGTCTTTTTTGGGTATTTTTTTTGGTGCAGTCTGGACCAGCCTTGATTTCAACATCCACAATCAGAGACATCTATGTTTCACAAGTTTGGACAGCACAGTACAGTACAGTAGAGTGCAGTAGAGTACAGTACATTACAGTCCAGTACAGCAGGCGTAGGCAACTAGATTCAGCCGCAGCGGATGGTTGGGGAGCCGGAACATAATTATAATAATTTGTACACTGCAAATTGACCACAACTAAGCCCAAAAAGAGAACACAACACACCTGAATACTCTTAACAACAGAGTTTTGTTTGACGCTGAGCACGGAAAGGATATGTTTTTAAATAACATTCTTAAAACTCTCTTTGAACGTTACTAATGTTTTCTTATGGTTTTTATGGAAAGCTTTCTTAATGTTCTTGTCACGTCCTGGCCATAGATAGCCCTCTGGGTTATCTATGGGGTTTTGGGCCAGGACGTGACCAGGGGGGTTTTTGTTCTATGTGGTGTTTTTCTAGGTTGAGTTTTGTGTTGGTTCCCAATTAGAGGCAGCTGTTAGTCATTGCCTCTAATTGGGAATCCTATTTAAGTTTGTTCCCTTCCCCACCTGCCTTGTGGGTTATTGCGTTTCTGTATGTCCACTAGGTGTATGTCCACTAGGTGTATGTCCACTAGGTGTATGTCCACTAGGTGTATGTCCACTAGGTGTATGTCCGATCTGTTTTGTTCTTTGTTTGGTTTTGAAGTTTCACTGTATTAAAGCGATGCGCTGCGCTTTGATCCAGTTATTCCTCAGATCGTGACAGAATAACCCACCAAACCAGGACCAAGCAGCGTGGCCAGGAGGAGAAGGTAATCTGGACAGTGCAGGAGATAAAGGGGGATTGGGAGACCCTGCCTTGGCGAGAGATCCTGAGGGGTTCGCGGCCACAGCAGTCCCAGGATTTTTTGGGTGGGGGGCACATGGTGCCGGTACGTCCAGTGCCAGCTCCACTATGGCCAGGACGTGACAGTACCCCCAAAGGTGCGGACTCCGACCGCAACCAACAGTCACACCGGGCTGGGTGCGCATCCCCAGCCCGGTGCGTCCTGTGCCAGCTACCCGCACTCGCCCAGAGGTGCGTGAGACCAGCCCGGTACGTCCAGTGCTAGCTCCACGCACCATGCGTCCAGTGCGCATCCCCAGCCCGGTACGTCCTGTTCCTGCTCCACGCACCAGGCGTCCAGTGCGCATCCCCAGCCCGGTGCGTCCTGTGCCAGCTACCTGCACTCGCCCAGAGGTGCGTGAGACCAGCCCGGTACGTCCAGTGCTAGCTCCACGCACCATGCGTCCAGTGCGCATCCCCAGCCCGGTACGTCCTGTTCCTGCTCCACGCACCAGGCCTCTAGGGTGTTGTCCCAGCCCAGTACGTCCTGTTCCTGCTCCACGCACCAGGCCTCTAGGGTGTCGTCCCAGCCCAGTGCGTCCTGTTCCTGCTCCACGCACCAGGCCTCTAGGGTGTCGTCCCAGCCCAGTGCGTCCTGTTCCTGCTCCACGCACCAGGCCTCTAGGGTGTCGTCCCAGCCCAGTACGTCCTGTTCCGGTTCCACGCACCAGACCTCCAGGGTGTCGTCCCAGCCCAGTACGTACTGTTCCTGCTCCATGCACCAGGCCTCCAGTGCGTCTTCTCGGGCCGGTACGGCCCGCACCGGAGCCGCCACCGACAAAAGCCCACCGAACCCCCATTGACTGTTGGTTGCGGTCGGAGTCCGCACCTTTGAGGGTACTGTCACGTCCTGGCCATAGATAGCCCTCTGGGTTATCTATGGGGTTTTGGGCCAGGACGTGACCAGGGAGGGTTTTGTTCTATGTGGTGTTTTGTGTTGGTTCCCAATTAGAGGCAGCTGTTAGTCGTTGCCTCTAATTGGGAATCCTATTTAAGTTTGTTCCCTTTCCCCATCTGCCTCGTGAGTTATTGTGTTTCTGTTAGTGCATGTGTTTGTGCACTACGTGTATGTCCGATCTGTTTTGTTCTTTGTTTGGTTTTGAACTTTCACTCTATTAAAGATGTGGAACTCAACCCGCGCTGCGCTTTGGTCCAGTTATTCCTCAGATGGTGACAGTTCTGAGAACATGACTTTAAATAGAACCATGAGGAAACCTGTAGAAAATGTTATGCTGAAGTACCGATATTCCCACAGAACCAAGATAATATTATTTTGTCAAGTTCCTTAAATGTGCTGAGAATGTTCCAAAGTCAAGCAACTACACTGCACCATTCCCAAAACGTTGTAGAAAGGTTGTATGAAATAGAACCATAGGACAACCACGGTCTCACCAAGCTCTAAGAAACATATGGTTCTCAGAACATTATGTGCCAGCTGGGAAACTAGTACAAATCAACAACAGCAAAATATCACTTACATGCTATGATTTTGACCACAGCAACCAACGCAACCACAACAACAGCTGTGAATACTGTTTCCACTAGTGCTGCTGTTGCGGTAGATGAACAGGGTAATAATAATCTCTCCCGGCGTGGGTCAAGCAGAAACAGCACAACACAGCAGAATCAATGTGACAGGGTAAATGGCTGGTTTCTACTGCCTTAGAATGTGGGGGGCTGGAGGTGACTCACCACAACACCTCACCACAAGATAGAGTCGGCAGTAGCTTAGAGGTTAGAGAAGCAGTCCAGCAACTGGAGGGTGGCTGGCAGGAGTGAGCTGGCAACCAGAGGGTTGCTGACATAAATGTCTCAGATGCTACCTACTACCGATGTTCCCTTAAGCAAGAAACTTTAGTCTCACTGGACATAAACCTAGTCCAGTGCACTTCCTTCCCTGTGGAAAATGATAGATCTTAGATAGCCTTGGGTAAATGCTCAAATTAACTCAGCACTGAGTTTTTAGACAGTTTGCATGTGTGCTCGGGTACCCCATCCACTGCAGGATGAACAGGACCACCCACCAGAAACTTCCTTTTAACCTTACCCCAAACCCATTGATTTTATTTTGCCTAAATCTTTTCAACACATTGTGGGTGAAAAAACTGGGCAAAAGCCATGTACTGGACAGGACTGGACTAGACAGGACTGGAATGTACATTTTGAATAAGAAGACAAGGCCATGTCTATGTAATGAATAGCTTACACAGATCATCTTCTGTTCAGGAGTACAATTCTGTAACTATACAGTTGTAATATGTAATGAGATGATACTTTCTCGTCAGTCATCTTGAAAAAACATATACTTAAAAACTGTAAATCAACCAATACTCCATTCATAATAATAATGGAAAGGTCAAACGCTTTAGTATCAAAACATTTGTAAGTGCGTGGGCTACGGAGAGAAACAAAATGGTGCAGTTTGAGGCCATGTGGCGGAGAGTAATGCGGGCACTGTAGATGGGAGTGTGTATGGAACGCCGTTTTGAGTCTTTGCGTGTCAAAAAAGATACACGTCAAATAACACTATTTGATGCGCTAAATAAGCTTTTGATTTGACACGTCAAATAACACAATTCTATTATAGAATGTTGTGTGTGCTGAATCCAAGCGCCACCACTACTATCAGTAGCACTGTCAAAGCTGTACAACAAAAAAGGTATTCAAACAAGCACACACCGACCACGAATGATGTGTTTACAACACTGCATTAGTAATAAGCATTATTTGTTCGACAGAATGGGAAAACGTCTGTGTGCGGATTTGAAATAAGACCAGGATAAAAATTATTGGCAAATATCTTTGATACAGATGTTATTAGCAACTTCTGGGGTAGCTAGCTACGACGCTAATGTTCTCTGGGTATAACTGAGTAGACTGATACCCCATGTCATTGATCCACAATCCATAGGTAAGGCTGGACAGTGAAATAAGTATACCCCAATGCAATTCTAAAGTCTAATTCATCCAGTGCGATTTCTTGTTGATTTTATACAACAACATTCCAACCTCATTTAGCATGATCTATTCAATTACGGCACAATTCAGCTATTTGTATTTATTTGCATCACTGTCAATAAAATACTTTTATTTTGAAGGCTAACCACAAATTCCACTATTATGGCTAATCCTTATTGTGGCTAGCTTCACATAGATGGGTCCGACCACCATTAATCAAATAAGAAATGTCTTATGAATGAGGGGTATTTTAGATGATGACACCTAGCTAGATAGTTAGCTAGCTAACTATAGGTAATGAAACAGATTATATCGTTTTGCTATGTTTTTGGGGAAGAACCTTGTTTGCATCCATCAGTTTGCTAGCTTTTTTTTTACGACCAGCACTGTCCAGAGCTTGGGAAAGGGCAGGTGCATGCGATACTAAACTTTACCAGCATCATATGAATCGCTGTGACATATGAAATTCGAGTGATAGTGTAATCAATGTGTAATAACCACGTAAAAAATGTAAGAATGTGTTAAATTATAATGTGACGTGCAGTCATATTTAGGTCCTGGTCAACAAGCTTATTTGACAAGTCAAATAGTGTTATTTGACGTGTATCTTTTTTGAAACGCAAAGACCCAAACGGCGTTCCATAGCTGTGAGCAGGTGCGTCTGGGCAGGGTGATGTAGGGGATGTCTGTATGCTGTTTGTATGTGTATGTTTTGTATTGTTAATTGTTTTTCTTATAGATTTTTGTATTGAGAGAGATACGTTTGACTAGGGCCCATAGGGACACAGACCATTTTCAGGGAGTTCTGAAGACAGCTATAAGTAATCCATCACTAATGAACTTCTTAGTAGGGTAAATGCAGTGGAAAATGACAAGATTATTAGAGAGATAGAGAGGGAGTGTGTGTGTGTGTGTCACTAAGATTTTCAACCTTCAGAGCAGAATAGACTGACAGAAAACGACAGAATCATCCTTGTCCCTTTTCACAAATTGTTCTACTCATTTTTCCTACTAGTTTGAATCATCTTAGTATTATAGATGAACAGAAACTTGACTTTAAGTTAAAAGTGTTTTTTTATAAATTGATTTTAAATGCAATTGTGTTGTAGATTCTCTCTCCGTCTAATCCAGTGTTATCTCCCCTAGTTGCCCATTGAGGAGTGAGCAGCCACCTTGTCTACTCTGGTCTCAGTGAGGGGTTGGGTTGTGGCTATAGCTGTTCTTCCTCTGTGAGACCCAAGGTTTGGTGCTCTGGGGACGGGCAGACTGGCTGGGTTGTGGAGCTGTGGAGAGCCGTGGAGCTCCACAGCTCAGGGCGAGGTGGTTGTGATGACAGCCTCACAGGCAGCAACACAGCTGGGCATCAGCCTGCCTGCTGGCGTCCCCCCTCCCTGGATCTCCTGGGCGGCCCAACCTAGCCCCTGGCACTGCCCTCACCAGTCACCCAGAGAAAGGAGGTGAGACGGAAGGGGATATCAAGGTTTACTAAGGTATAGGGAGCTCAGAGTATACTGCTGTGTAAAGTAGGCCACCTTCTCTGATCACAGAATCATCCTCCTGTCACACTGTCTTATGGTGCAAGGAAACACTGACTGACAGACCCTGCTTCGATTAGAAGTAGCACACACACACTCAAACACACAGTCTTGCACACACAGAGCCACTGTAAACTGCAGTAAAGAGAGAAATTATGTTTCAAATCACATTTGTCACTGTTGACATTCAATGTGGTGATTGGCTTTTTAGAACGTTCCATTCAGCTGCAAGTAGAATAGGTAAAATTATAATCAGGTTGCCTTTTTATCCCAGCACTCTTCTCAGAAATATATGTCACACATAATCCTGTTGATATTACAATAAAATCAAAGTCATTTTAATATAACACTCCAATGCAGCAGTGCGCCCATGAATGAACAAGATAGCTTTCTATAAAATGTCCCTGAAAGGCATAGGGGTCTGCAGTATTCTAGTCCACAATACTGAGCTAAATTGTCCTCTGCCTTTTGAATGAGTTAAATTAACTTGAAATTGGACTTGAATTTAAGAGTGTGTGAGGACAACCAGACCCATTATGGGATAGACTTTGGGATGGAGAAGGAGACAGTGACAGTAACCACGTAGGACAAGCCCAGTGCAGCCCAGTCCGGCAGGTCCTGATGTGACCATCCTGGTGGCCCTCCATCCTCTCTGTCTCTCTTCCTCTCTCTCTCTCATCTTGTCTTTATCTCTGTGGTAGCTCGATGTGTCTGTCTGGGACAGTTCAATCCCAGGGCCTTTTTCTCCTGCTGTGAGTTCCACACTGACATTCAATTAGAGACCTGATTAGATTAGAAACTAGCCTGGTCCCATACCCGTTTGTGCTGTCTTGCCAACTCCTATGGTCATTGTCAGCATAGGAGTAGGCAAGACAGAACAAACAGATCTGGGACCAGGCTAAATAGAAACATGACTTCTATGAGGCGTCTCTTTTCTCATCTCGGAGATAGAGAGAGCTATTCATATATCTAAACAGAGTCTGAATGAGTTTAAAGGTGTTGTTAGTAAAATGGTAATGCATTTTATGACCTTGCTCTGGTCTCAGGGTTACGTCTACAACACAATGAGAGAGATAAGTATCACTGCAAATATAGAAGGTCCTAATTGCAGCCAATACTTTCACTACCTATCTACATTCTAAAAATGCTGTCTTAAAAACAACTCATTTAGATTATTTGATAACCCAACGCTGAGTAAATATTGGACAGGAGTTGGGTTGTTGGGATTACCCAAACATGGGTTAATTTAAACATCAGTTGGGTTTTTATTCACTTCCACAAGTGGGTATTTTTAATGTAATCCTTAGGTTATTTTCAGGAGGCTTTTAGATAGTTATTTTTGGCAACCTGTAAGAATAATGTCATACCTGTTCATTAAGTTTTCCTTGAATATACACTACCGTTCAAAAGTTTGGGGTCACTTAGAAATGTCCTTGTTTTTGTCCATTAAAATAACATAACATTTATCAGAAATACAGTGTAAACATTGTTAATGTTGTAAATGACTATTGTAGCTGGAAACGCCTGATTTTTTCATGGAATATCTACATTGGCGTACAGAGGCACATTATCTGCAACCATCACTCCTGTGTTCCAATGGCATGTTGTGTTAGCTAAGTTTCTAATTTCAAAAGGCTAATAATTTGAAAACCCTTTTGCAATTATGTTAGCACAGCTGAAAACTGTTCTAATGAAAGAAGCAATAAAACTGGCCTTCTTTGGACTAGTTGAGTATCTGGAGCATCAGCATTTGTGGGTTCAATTACAGGCTCAAAATGGCCAGAAACAAATAACTTTCTTCTGAAACTCGTCAGTATATTCTTGTTCTGAGAAATGAAGGCTATTCCATGCAAGAAATTGCCAAGAAACTGAAGATCTCGTACAACGCTGTGTACTACTCCCTTCACAGAACAGCGCAAACTGGCTCTAACCAGAATAGAAAGAGGAGTGGGAAACCCCAGTGCACAACTGAGCAAGAGGACAAGTACATTAGAGTGTCTAGTTTGAGAAACAGACGCCTCACAAGTCCTCAACTGGCAGCTTCATTTAATAGTACCCGCAAAACACCAGTCTCAACGTCAAGAGTGAAGAGGCGACTCCGGCCATGACACATCTGGAAATCGCAGGACAGCGAGGGGTCTAGACAGGTTGCAATGTGAGCAAACTCGCGTAATGTGCAAGTTGCAGGCTTCTCGATGACAAGATTATGCAGACAATTCTCATAATGTAAGTGCTCCAACGATTTTTTATAGTCGTCTAATGTGTACCTAGCTTTAGTGACCCAATGCCTGCAACCCAGCAGTCACCCAAACAACCCAGCATGTTTTTCAGTCTACCAGCAGAATAAGCTGACATAGCACTATTGACAAAAAGCATATTTTCTTTCACCTATT
This sequence comes from Brachymystax lenok tsinlingensis, assembly GCA_030435695.1. Taxonomy (NCBI): domain Eukaryota; kingdom Metazoa; phylum Chordata; class Actinopteri; order Salmoniformes; family Salmonidae; genus Brachymystax; species Brachymystax lenok. The sequence goes on from CM059780.1 coordinate 66,109,495, forward strand.
TCCCTGTGATAGCGCTATAGATTTCCTCTGTAGAGAGGTTAATGTCTATGGTGGATGCATCAACACCTTTTAACAATGCAATTAGCAAAGCATAGCTAGCAACAAATAACTGTTATTTGCTCCAATTGATTTCTGGTCTTAGTAGTTATTAGTATTAATTGTGAGGCCCATTAAGGAGTGTTTGTGTGTGTGCATGTGTCACCACACCCGCCCACTTTTAAGTGAGTGAGTGAGAGTGAGAGTGAGAGAAAGAGAGAGAGAGAGAGAGAGGGGGTGAGTTCTTGGCGGGTGATTAGGCGCAGGCACAAAGAGGAGACATAGCCCTATCTCTCTCTTCTCTCTGTGTTACCTATCCTCTTTTATATCTGTGTGTGTAGGTATTTGACACGGCCTAGGTGTGTGTAGGTATTTGACACAGCCCTCTACCTTGTCTCCACTGGTGATAAACTAAAGCCAGAGATTGGAAATGGGGAATCACACAGGACTCACTGACAGACTGAGCTCTACCGGCTCTAACACCTGGAACACCTCTGTCTTTGAGGTTAAAAACCTATTCTTTGAAGAGTCTGTAATGCCATACATATTCAGGTAGGGTCACATTCTAACATTCTAAAGGTAGAGCTCACTGCTATTCCTTTGACTTCAGAAGTTCCCGAATCTTGTAGTATTTGATCATAAGTCAAAATATTTGCATTTCATATGGATGGGTATAGTGTCTAATGGTATCCGTATGCTTTTAGGGACGATTAAAGGATATGGATGGATTGGAAGGCAGTAGTCTCTCTAGATAGACAGGTTGCTTCGCACAATGTACCAATACTCCAGCTTAACAAGTTTGTAGACGTTCCGGCGACACTTGGGACAGAGAGGACTAGTCCGGATTTGTGTCCCGCTCCTTGAAAGTGTCAGCTCTAGCCTTTAGCTCGGTGTGGATGTTGCCTGTAATCCATGGCTTCTGGTTGGGAAATGTACGTACGGTCAATGTGGGAGTGACGTCTTCGATGCACTTATTGATGAAGCCGGTGACTGAGGTGGTATACTCCTCAATGCCATTGGAAGAATCCCAGAACATATTCCAGTCTGTACTAGCAAAACAGTCCTGTAGCGTAGCATCTGACTACTTCCGTATTGAGCGAGTCACTGGTACTTCCTGCTTCAGTTTTTGCTTAAAATGATCAGATTTGCCAAATGGATGGCGAGGGAAAGCTTTGTATGCGCCTCTGTGTGTGGAGTAAAGGTGGTCTAGAGGTTTTTCCCTCTGTTTGCACATGCTGGTAGATTTTTTTTGTTTGCTTATGGTCTTATACAGCTCGTTGAGTGCAGTCTTAGTGCCATTATTGGTTTATGGTGGTAAATAGACGGCTACGAATAATATAGATGAGAACTCTTGGTAGATAGTGTGGTCTACAGCATATTGTGAGATATTCTACCTCAGGCGAGCAATACCTCGAGACTTCTTTAATATTAGACATCGCGCACCAGAAGTTACTGACAAACAGACACACACCCCTGCCCCTCGTCGTACCAAACGTAGCTGCTCTGTCCTCCCGATGCATGGAGAAGCCAGCCAGCTCTACATTATCCGCATCGCCATTCAGCCACATCTCGGTGAAACATAAGATATCATCCAGTTTGTTTTTTAATGATTGTACGTTGGCCAATAATACATAGGTAAGTGGTGCTTTTCCTACTCGTCTGCAAATTCTTACAAGGCACCCCGCCCTCCTCCCATCTTTTCTCCATGCTGATGACAGGGATTTGGCCTTGTCTTGACAAAGCAGTATATCCTTTGCGTTGGACTCATTAAATAAAAAATCTTTGTCCAGTTCGAGGTGAGTAATCGCTGTTCTGATGTCCAAAAGCTATTTTCGGTCATAAGAGACGGAAGCAGCAACATTATGTACAAAATAAGTTACAAGCAATGCGAAAAATCTAACAAAATAGCACAGTTGGTTAGTAGCCCGTAAAACGACATCCATCCCCTCTGGCACCATTATGTTGATCCAGTTTTCCTGCACATTGTAAATATGGTACTGTAACTGACCCTGTATATAGTATGCTTACTTACTTAAAACCTGTTAGGGAGCGGCATCAGTGTTCGGAGTTTTGGAGAGTTTGGCTTGCCCAAAGTAAAATGCCTGGTACTCAGGCCCAGAAACTAGGATATGCACATAATTAGTAGTATTGGATAGAAAACACTCTGTGTTTCTAAAACTGTTAAAATAATGTCTGTGAGTATAACAGAACTGATATGGCAGGCGAAAACCCGAGGGAAATCCATTGATTTTGTGAGCTGGCTCATTTTCCATTGAGTTGCTATTGTAAATGCTTAAATCCAGCACCCAGGTTGCAGTACCTATGGCTTCCACTAGATGTCAACAGTCTTTAGACAAGGTTTCAAGCGTTTACCTTGAAAAATAGGGGAGTAGAAGAAGTTTATCCAAGGAGAGTGAGGAAGTAATTTCTGGGAGCGTGTGCCTCGGTTTTTTACTTTTCTATCGCCCAGGTTATTATACGTGTGAAATATTAAAGTTAATATACATAATAGTGTACCTAAGGATCGATTCGAAATGTTGTTTGATTTGTTTGGACAAAGTTTATAGGTATATTTTTTGTCTTATATAATGGGAGAGTGAACAAAACGCACCAAACTAAACAGAGCTTTATGGATATAAAGAGGGACTTTTTTGAACAAAAGGAACATTGATTGTCTTTCTTGGACACTTCGGATTTATTTTAGCTCTTTTTATGTGTTTTGTGACACCTGCGCTGGTTATGTTTTTATGCTAATGATGGAAGTACACGGGGCACTGTCCTCAGAAAATCAAATGTTATGCTTTCGCCGTAAAGCCTTTTTGAAATCTGACAACCCTGTGAGAATGCCAATCATGTACTTCTTATTTCTTATTTTCATACATCATTTGTTTATGTTCTACCTTACCTTATTTTTAGTATTACATTGCTATTGATTACTGAATTGTTGGGTTTAGAGCTTGCTAGAAAGGCATTACACTGTACATGACATTAAAACTAGAAACTATGACAAATCCCAATGTGTATAAATGAAATACACCTTCAGAGATAATTTGCTTTTAACATGAGTCTTCAATATTCCCAGTTAAGAAGTTTTAGGTTGTAGTTATTATAGGACTATTTCTCTCTATACCATTTGTATTTCATAGACCTTTGACTATTGGATGTACTTATAGGCACTATAGTATTGCCAGTCTAATCTCGGGAGTTGATAGGCTTGAAGTCATAAACAGAGCAGTGCTTCAAGCACTGCGAAGAGCTGCTGGCAAACGCAGGAAAGTGCTGTTTGAATGAATGCTTACGAGCCTGCTGCTGCCTACCACTGCTCAGTCAGACTGCTCTATCAAATATCAAATTATAGTCTTATTTATAATATAATAAACACACAGAAATACAAGCCTTAGGTCATTAGTATGGTCAAATCCGGAAACAATCATTTAAAAAAAAAAAACATTTATTCTAATAAGGAACTGTTCTGTATTTTATCAAACGGGTGGCATCCCTAAGTCTAAATAGTGCTGTTACATTGCACAACCTTCAATGTTATGTTATTATTAAGTAAAATTCTGGCAAATTAATTACAGTCTTTGTTAGGAAGAAATGGGCTTCACACAGTTCGCAACGAGCCAGGCGGCCCAAACTGCTGCATATACCCTGACTCTGCTTGCACAGAGCGTAAGAGAAGTGACACAATTTCCCTAGTTAATATTGCCTGCTAACATGAATTTATTTTAACTAAATATGCAGGTTTAAAAAAATATACTTGTGTATTGATTTTAAGAAAGGCATTGATGTTTATGGTTAGGTACATTGGTGCAACGACAGTGCTTAAATCATCACCCGCTTGGCGAAGTAGGCTGTGATTCGATGATAAATTAACAGGCACCGCATTGATTATATGCAATGCAGGACAAGCTAGATAAACTAGTAATATCATCAACCATGTGTAGTTAACTAGTGATTATAGTAAGATTAAATGTTTTTTAGAAGATAAGATTAATGCTAGCTAGCAACTTACCTTGGCTCCTTGCTGCACTCGCGTAACAGGTGGTCAGCCTGCCACGCAGTCTCCTCGTGGAGTGCAATGTAATCGGCCATAATAGGCGTCCAAAAATGCCGATAACCGATTGTTATGAAAACTTGATATCGGCCCTAATTAATCGGCCATGCCGATTAATCGGTCGACCTCTAAAAACAACACCTATCGTACTACTATGTCTGACCTTGTAAAACAACACCGATCGTACTACTATGGCTGACCCTGTAAAACAACACCGATCGTACTACTATGGCTGACCCTGTAAAACAACACCTATCGTACTACTATGGCTGACCCTGTAAAACAACACCTATCGTACTACTAAAGCTGACCCTGTAAAGCAACACCTCAAATCAAATCAAATCAAATTTTATTTGTCACACATACACATGGTTAGCAGATGTTAATGCGAGTGTAGCGAAATGCTTGTGCTTCTAGTTCCGACCATGCAGTAGTATCTAACAAGTAATCTAACAAATTCACAACAACTACCTTATACACACAAGAGTAAAGGAATGAATACGACTATGTACATATAAATATATGGATGAGCGATGGCTGACCGGCATAGGCAAGATGCAGTAGATGGTATGGAGTACAGTATATACACATATATATATATATGAGATGAGTAATGTAGGATATGTAAACATTATATAAATGGCATTGTTTAAAGTGGCTAGTGATACATTATTTCATCCAGTTATAATTATTAAAGTGGCTAGAGATTTGGGTCGATGGCGAGCGGCATAGGCAAGATACAGTAGATGGTTTAGAGTACAGTGTATACATTTGATATGAGTATGTCGGATACGTAAACATTATATACAAAATTGTTTAAAGTGGCTAGTGATACATTTGTTACATCCAATTCCTATGTTTAAAGTGGCTAGAGATTTAAGTCAGTATGTTGGCAGCAGCCACTCAATGTTAGTGATGGCTGTTTAACAGTCTGATGGCCCTGAGGTAGAAGCTGTTTTTCAGTCTCTCGGTCCCAGCTTTGATGCACCTGTACTGACCTCGCCTTCTGGATGATAGCGGGGTGAACAGGCAGTGGCTCGGGTGGTTGTTGTCCTTGATGATCTTTTGGCCTTCCTGTGACATCGGGTGGTGTAGGTGTCCTGGAGGGCAGGTAGGTTTCCCCCGGTGATGCGCTGTGCAGTCCTCACTACCCTCTGGAGAGCCTTATGGTTGTGGGCGGAGCAGTTGCCGTACCAGGCGGTGATACAGCCCGACAGGATGCTCTCGATAGTGCATCTGTAAAAGTTTGTGAGTGATTTTGGTGACAAGCCGAATTTCTTCAGCCTCCTGAGGTTGAAGAGGCGCTGTTGCGCCTTCTTCACCACGCTGTCTGTGTGGGTGGACCAATTCAGTTTGTCCGTGATGTGTACACCGAGGAACTTAAAACTTTCCACCCTCTCCACTACTGTCCCCTCGATGTGGATAGGGGTGCTCCCTCTCCTGTTTCCTGAAGTCCACGATCATCTCCTTTGTTTTGCTGACATTGAGTGAGAGGTTATTTTCCTGACACCACACTCCGAGGCCCTCACCTCCTCTCTGTAGGCCGTCTCGTCGTTGTTGGTAATCAAGCCTACCACTGTAGTGTCGTCAGCAAACTTGATGATTGAGTTGGATGCGTGCTTGGCCACGCAGTCATGGGTAAACAGGGAGTACAGGAGAGGGCTGAGAACGCACCCTTGTGGGGCCCCAGTGTTGAGGATCAGCGGAGTGGAGATGTTGTTTCCTACCCTCACCACCTGGGACCGGCCCGTCAGGAAGTCCAGGACCCAGTTGCACAGGGCTGGGTCGAGACCCAGGGTCTCGAGCTTAATGACGAGCTTGGAGGGAACTATGGTGTTAAATGCTGAGCTGTAGTCGATGAACAGCATTCTTACATAAGTATTCCTCTTGTCCAGATGGGTTAGGGCAGTATGCAGTGTGATTGCGATTGCGTCGTCTGTGGACCTATTGGGACGGTAAGCAAATTGGAGTGGGTCCAGGGTGTCTGGCAGGATGGAGGTGATATGATCCTTGACTAATCTCTCAAAGCACTTCATGATGACAGAAGTGAGTGCTACGGGCGATAGTCATTTAGCTCAGTCACCTTAGCTTTCTTGGGAACAGGAACAATGGTGGCCCTCTTGAAGCATGTGGGAACAGCAGACTGGGATAGGGACTGATTGAATATGTCCGTGAACACACCAGCCAGCTGGTCTGCGCATGCTCTGAGGACACGGCCAGGGATGCCATCTGGGCGGCAGCCTTGTGAGGGTTAACACATTTAAATGTTTTTCTCACATTGGCTGCGGTGAAGGTGAGCCCGCAGGTTTTGGTAGCGGGCGTGTCGGTGGCACTGCATTGTCCTCAAAGCGAGCAAAGAAGTTGTTTAGTTGGTCTGGGAGCAGGGCGTCATGGTCCGGACGGGGCTGGTTTTCTTTTTGTAGTCCGTGATTGACTGTAGACCCTGCCACATTCCTCTTGTGTCTGAGCCGTTGAATTGTGACTCTACTTTGTCTCTATATTGACGCTTAGCTTGTTTGATTGCCTTGCGGAGGGAATAGCTACACTGTTTGTATTCAGTCATGTTTCCGGTAGCCTTACCTGGTTAAAAGCAGTGGTTCGCGCTTTCAGTTTTGCGAATGCTGCCATCAATCCACGGTTTCTGGTTGGGGAAGGTTTTAATATTTGCTATGGGTACAACATCACCAATGCACTTGCTAATAAACTCGCTCACCGAATCAGCGTATACATCAATGTTGTTGTCAGATGCTATCCGGAACATATCCCAGTCCACGTGCTCGAAGCAATCTTGCAGCATGGAATTAGATTGGTCGGACCAGCGTTGAACAGACCTGAGAACGGGCGTTTCCTGTTTTAGTTTCTGTTTGTAGGCTGGGAGCAACAAAATGGAGTCATGGTCAGACTTGCCAAAAGGAGGGCGGAGAATAGCCTTGTATGCATCACGGAAGTTGGAATAACAGTGATCCAGGATTTTACCAGCCCGGGTGGCACATTCGATATGCTGGTAAAATTTCGTGAGCCTTGTTCTTAAATTAGCCTTATTAAAATCCCCAGCCACAATAAATGCAGCCTCAGGATATGTGGTTTCCAGTTTACATAGAGTCCGATGAATTTCTTTCAGTGCCGTCGATGTATCAGCTTGAGGGGGGATGTACACGGCTGTGATTATAATCGAGGAGAATTCTCTTGGTAGATAATGCGGTCTGCATTTTATTGTAATGAATTCTATGTCAGGTGAACAAAAGGACTTGAGTTCCTGTATATTGTTATGATCACACCACGTCTCGTTAATCATAAGACACACACCCCACCCTTCTTCTTACCAGATAGAAGTTTGTTTCTGTCGGTAGCGATGCGTGGAGAAACCAGGTGGCTGTACCGACTCGATAACGTGTCCTGAGTGAGCCATGTTTCCGTGAAGCAAGAACGTTGCAGTCTCGGATGTCTCTCTGAAAGGCAACCCTCGATCGGATTTCGTCTACTTTGTTGTCAAGAGACTGTACATTGGCGATTAAAATACTCGGGAGAGGTGCACGATCGCCCGTCGGCGTAGCTTGACCAAAAGACGGCGCGTTTCCCTCTTCTCCGGCGCCGCCGTTGCTTTGAGTAGCCGGGTGCGATCCAGTCTGTTGTTGTGTTTGGGTTAGCAAACCGAGAATCCTCTTTGGGAAAGTCGTATTCCTGGTCGTAATGTTGGTAAGTTGACGTTGCTCTCATATCCAATAGTTCCTCCCGGTTGTATGTAATAAAACTTAATATTTCCCGGGGTAATAATGTAAGAAGTAATACATAAAAAAACAAAATACTGCATGGTTTCCTGAGAACGTGAAGCGAGGCTGCCATCTCTGTCGGCGCCTGTTGGCTGACCCTGTAAAACAACACCTATCGTACTACCAAAGCTGACCCTGTAAAACAACACATTCCACTGCACCTGTCTGGTGTATGTGATTGATTTTCTTTTTTTTTACTGTACTAAAAAATAAGCTGCCAATTTAAGCATTAATGTCTCATCCAAAAGATTCTGCGTACAGCCTCACTCTCCGGCATACAGCAGACTCTTCCTTATCTGAATCTGCCACACTCTCTATCTCAAGCCACACTATTCCACACTCTCCATCATACAGCATACACTCTCCCCAGTCTGGCCAGGTCCCCAGTCCCAGTGGCAGGTCTTCAGTACCACACACACACACACGGACACACACACACATCCAAACACAGTATACACACACTCTCTCCCCTCACTCTCCCCAGTCTGGCCAGTCCCAGTGGTAAAGTCTACAGGAGCACATCTGGTCCTGGTCACCACAGAGTCCCGCGCCTCCAGACCTCATCTATCACAGAACCTCTTCTGTCCGGATCCTCAAGAGTGCACTGGATCACAGCAGGGCCCTCTTTCTGCCGACACCGTTCTTTTTCCTGACGCCCACTCTCGGGAGGTGCCAATGATGATTGACGCAGAGAGAGAGAGTGTCAGGGCATCTGCAGCAGATGAGCAGAGCCATCCAGACATGGCCAGTCTAACACACACACACACCAATACACACATAGACAGGGCCACCCTCTCTTGTCCCAGTCGGAATCCAACCATCCTCATTATTATCCCAAGCCTATTTTCACACCTCTATATCTTGTCCTCATGAGCTAAACCATGCATGATTAATGTAAGACTGTCTGATTCAACACCCTACAGTAACAAGTGCTGTCTCTGTGTGTGTGTGTGTGTGTGTGTGTGTGTGTGTGTGTGTGTGTGTGTGTGTGTGTGTGTGTGTGTGTGTGTGTCGTGCGTGCGTGCATGTCTTTCTTTAATTTCTCATTCATTTGTCATTTAATTAACCAGTGACATATTTGACCTCTGTACTAAATAGGCATAGAGGATGACAAATCATCGGTGGAGTCGGAGCTAACAAAGTATGAAAATGGCAGTGTTAGAATCTAATCAGTATTGAGGGGTGCGATGCTCAATGTTACATTTAAATCTTCCTACCAACACATCTAAGCCAATATGACACCAATGTTGATGACACTTCGCTAAAAAACTTGATTGTAGGTACACAACAGACTCCCCACCTCTCGCCACGATCCATTCAGCCGTTACTGAGAACCACCTAACTCAAATTCTAGACGTAAGATTAAAACGAGACTATAGCATCGATACGGTGACCATTGGATTTACCATTTGAAAGACTCCAGTCACCCAAGTCATAGACTGTTCTCTCTGGTACCACACGGCAAGCGGTACCAGAGCGCCAAGTCTAGGACCAAAAGGCTCCTTAGCAGCTTCTACCCCAAAGCCATAAGACTGCTGAACAATTAATCAAATGGCCATCCGGAATAAAGACTTCTATTTCCCTCACTAACTTTAAACACCAGCTATCTGAGCAGCTAACCGATCGCTGCAGCTGTACATAGCCCATCTGTAAATAGCCCATCCAACCAACTACCTACCTCATCCCCATATTGTTTTGCTCTTTTGCACCCCAGTATCTCTACTTGCACATCGTCATCTGCACATCTATCACTCCAGTGTCAATTTGCTAAATTGTAATTACTTTGCTACTATGGCCTATTTATTGCCTTACCTCTTCACGCCATTTGCACACACTGTATATAGACTTTATTTTTTTCTATTGTGTTATTGACTGTACTCTTGTTTATTCCAGGTGTAACTCTGTGTTGTTGTTTGTGTCACACTGCTTTGCTTTATCTTGGCTAGGTCGCAGTTGTAAATGAGAACTTGTTCTCAACTGGCCTACTTGGTTAAATAAAGGTTAAATAAAAAATACAAATAAATAACACAAATCAATGCTTACCTGCTGTTTTGAGCACAGCAGCTGCATTCAGCTATAATAAAATGTAAATAAAGGACAATGTCATGTAGATAAGGTTGAATTTATTTATTGTTTACCTTTGATTATTTCTAGTCTGTCTGAATCTATGGCTAAATATGGTATTGATAGCCAGTTAGCTAAATAATAGCCTCTATTGCTAGAAGCTAGATGGATAGCTAATAGTGTTGCCTTATTCTGTACATGAACATGCTTGGTTGACATCTAGCCATTTAGCAAACTTAGTCAGCTGTCATTCTTATCAACAATCCAACAGCTCATGAACCAAGTTTGAGAAGAAAGAGTGTGACTTTGCATCTAAAAACCAAAGATTGTCTATTATATTGACAAGAACTTCAATTGTAAATTGTTGCTTTGATCACATCAGAAGATATCCTTCTCGCAATCTCCAAAATACAACAGCCACAACAGCCATGTCGTAAAGGACCATTTCCCGAAACTGAAGAAAAAAAAAACCACACATACACACACACGCACACACACACACAGAGACAGCACTTGTTACTGTAGGGTGTTGAATCAGACAGTCTTACATTAATCATGCATGGTTTAGCTCATTAGCCGAAAAAAAAATTATGAGCAAGCCTTCCTTAATGACCTGGCCTCTGTAAATTGGTATAGAATCAGCTTGATCCCCTCCGTCGAAGACGCTTGGACCTTCTTTTTTGATATTTTCAGTGGTATTGATAACAAACACACCCCGTAAAGAAAATGACAATTAAAAACAGGTTCAGCCCCTGGTTCGACCGGGATCTGGCAGAGTTACTTCACCTCAAGAATTATATTTGGCAAAAGGCTCAGCACACGCATACTCATGCTGACTGGCTCTCGTTCAGGCAATTGAGAAAGAAGTGCACTCAGGCTATCCACTTTTTCCAGGACAGAAATTCCTCTGGGTTTCGCCTGCCATATCCGTTCTGTTTTACTCACAGACAAATGGTTAACACTTTTAGAAAATTCAGAGTGTTTCCTATCCAATGGTACTAAATATGTGCATATCCTATTTTCTGGGCCTGAATGGGAGGCATTTTACTTTGGGCACGCCAGGCTCTCCAAAACGGTCACCTCATGTGCTGCTCCCTAAGAAGTTAAGGAGCAGTTCTCTCTCTGTGGGTCTAACCCCAAGAAGTTCTGGAAAATGGTTACAGACCTGGAAAATAAACCGGCCTCCTCACAGCTGCCCATGTCCATTAATGTTGATGATGTGGTTGTTACTGACAAGGAGCACATGGCTGAGATCTTTAATCACCACTTTATTAAGTCAGGATTCCTATTTGACTCAGCCATGCCTCCTTGCCCGTCCTCCAATCAGGTTATGGATGTGTCACATGCAACCTTAAATGTCCTAAATGATGTCACCATTGACCTTGATTATTGACTTGGCCAAAGCTTTTGATACGGTAGACCATTCCATTCTCATGGGCCGGCTAAGGAGTACTGGTGTCTCCGAGGGGTATTTGGCATGGTTTGCTAACTACCTCTCTCAAAGGGTGCAGGGTATAGTCAGAACATCTGCTGTCTCAGCCACTGCCTGTCACCAAGGGAGAACCCCAAGGCTTGATCCTAGGCCCCACACTCTTCTCAATTTACATCAACAATATAGCTCAGGCAGTAGGAAGCTCTCATTCATTTATATGCAGATTATACAGTCTTATACTCAGCTGGTCCCTCCCTAGATTTTGTGTTAAACACTCTTACAACAAAGCTTTCTTAGTGTCCAACAAGCTTTCTCTGCCCTTCACCTTCTTCTGAACACCTACAAAACAAAGGTCATGTGGTTTGGTAAGAAGAATGCCTCTGAGGGTTTAGAGCTTGAGGTAGTCACTTTATACCAGTATTTGGGAGTATGTCTAGATGGTACACTGTCCTTCTCTCAGCACATATCAAAGCTGCAGGCTAAGGTTAAATCTAGACTTGGTTTCCTCTATCGTAATCACTCTTCTTTCACCCCAGCTGCCAAACTAACCCTGATTCAGGTGACCATACTACCCATGCTAGATTACAGAAACGTAATTTATAGATCGGCAGGTAAGGGTGCTTTCGAGCGGCTAGATGTTCTTTACCATTCGGCCATCAGATTTGCCACCAATACTCCTTATAGGACACATCATTGCACTCTATACTCCTTTATAAACCGTCCATCTCTGTATACCCGGCACAAGACCCACTGGTTGATGCTTATTTATAAAACCCTCTTAGGCCTCACTCCCCCCTATCTGAGATATCTACTGCAGCCCTCATCCTCTACATACAACACCCGTTCTGACAGTCATATTCTGTTAAAGGTCCCCAAAGCACACACTGGGTCACTCCTCTTTTCAGTTAGCTTCAGCTAACGACTGGAACGAGCTGCAAAAAAACACTAAAACTGGACAGTTTTATCTCCATCTCTTCATTCAAAGACTCAATCATGGACACTCTTACTGACACTTGTGGCTGCTTCACGTGATGTATTGTTGTCTCTACCTTCTTGCCTTTGTGCTGTTGTCTGTGCCCAACAATGTTTGTACCATGTTTGTGCTGCTATCATGTTGTGCTGTTGCCATGTTTTGTTGCTACCATGTTGTTGTCATGTGGTGTTGCTACCATGCTGTGTTGTCATGTGTTGCTGCCATGCTCTCTTGTTGTCATAGGTCTCTCTATATGTAGCGTTGTTGTATCTCTCTTGTCGTGATGTGTGTTTTGTCCTATATTTTTAATCCCAGCCCCTCGTCCCCACAGGAGGCCTTTTACCTTTTGGTAGGCCGTCATTGTAAATAAGAATTTGTTCTTAAATGACTTTCCGAGTCATTTATTTTCTAATTTAGTTTATTCAGTAATATTTTCTATTGAACTGCATTGTTGGTTAAGGGCTTGTAAGTAAGCAACCGGCTGAGGTGCGGGAACCAGTCGAACCGGCTGAGGCGCGGAAACCAGTCGAACCGGCTGAGGCACGGGAAACAGTCAAACCGGCTGAGGCGTGGGAGCCTGACGAGCCAACAGAGGCTTGAAAACCTGTTGAGCCAGCTGAGGCATGGAAGTCTGACTAGTCAGCTGAGGCATCCCTGGTTGCTTCAACAGCCGCCCTTGGACCCGACGTTACCAGTAAAAAATCCCTGTTGCTTCCCTTTGGCGAGGCATTATTCTGTAACGGGTACGCTACACCAAAGTTTCATTGGAATTTACAGTATCATTAACCAGTTACGCCTGCATTGCGATTTACTTACTGTAAATAACTAATCTGGGTCAATGTTGTTAGTTTTATTGTATAATACTGTATTTTCTAACAGTGTACCCCGCAGCTGCTAAAAATATTCTTCCACTTCACCGCCACTTCAAGAAGATATTTACTAAAATAGTCTGAGCTTCATTAATCTCACCCGACAGCATGATGTTGGCCCCGAAAATTGAAAATGTGAATCTACAGTAGGCATAAGCTATTACTGTAAATAAATACAGTATGTTAGAGTCATTTTTACAGGAGGCTTCCAATTACAGTTAATGAATAAATAAATAAAGTAACACACACATAAACACAAACACACACACACACACAACCGCAATACATTAGATGTGATCAGATAACTTATTCAGGGAAGAAGGAGGGAGAGACCATGTCTTGCGATACTCCACATTTATAATTACATGAACCTATGCTTCACTAGATCAGGAACCTCATTGCCAATTCATTTCAGGGAAAGACCTTCTTAATCTTAGGGAGCAGTGGGGCGCTGTCGCCCCACCTACGACAACATCCGGAAAAATGCAGAGCACCAAATTCAAATGACAAAAATAGTAATATTAAACATTAATGAAAATACAAGTGTTGCACACTCTTCAAAAGCTTAGAATCTTGGTAATCTCACAGCGTTGTCAGATTTCAAAAAGGCTTTACGGGGAAAAGCATAGCATTTGATTGTCTGAGGACAGCACCCCGCACACATATTCAATTAGCATAATAACAAAACCAGCACGGGGTGTCACAAAACTCAGAAGTAGCGATAAAATAAATTGCTTACCTTTGAAGATCTTTATCTGATGGCAATCCCAAGGGTCCCAGCTACACAATAAATTGTAATTTTGTTCGATAAAGTCCCTCTTTATATCCATAAAGCTCCGTTTGGTTGGCGCGTTTTGTTCAGTAATCCACCTGCTCAAAGGCGTTCATCCATACAGAAAAACAATATCCCAAAAGTACCGGTAAAGTTTGTCGAAAGAAGTCAAACAGCATTTCGAAAACCAGAGGAAAATCCATCCAGATACCCTAATATGAATATAAACGATAATATTTCAGACGGAATATAGCCTGTTGAATAGAAAATAAAAATAGCTAAGAGCGCACTCACTATCACGCGCGTAAACCATAACAGGACACTTCATGAGACCTCAGGAAGAACAGCTCTTACTCCTTGGTTATCCAAGATAAAAGACTGAAACCTTGTCTAAAGACTGTTGACATCTAGTGGAAGCCATAGGTACTGCAATCTGGGAGCTGGATCCCTTCCTTTCTATAGCATGTCAATGGGAAAAGTGTCACAACACAGAATCACATTTTCCCGGATGGATTTTCCTCGGGTTTTCGCCTGCCAAATCAGTTCTGTTATACTCACAGACATTATTTTAACAGTTTTAGAAACTTCACAGTGTTTTCTATCCAATACTACTAATTATGTGCATATCCTAGTTTCTGAGCCTGAGTAACAGGGATTTTACTTTGGGCATGCCAGACTCTCCAAACCTCTGAACACTGCCGCCGCTCCCTAACAGGTTAAATAATTATTCTGAATCTCCAACTAATATACATTTATAGGGGGTAGCATCATTCATGGAATGGCTAGAAAAACATGCTGTCAAAAGTTACTCTGTAAAAGTAGTCAGACCCATGGTAGCACGATGGACGTTTTTGCTTCAAAATGAAATCTGTTATTGTTAAAAGCAATATGTTTTGGCCATCAACACAAGTTACACCGCCAAATGCTCACTATAGCCACATTAAAAAAATGAAAAGCACCAGAAGGTTTGCTTCCTGCTGAAGCTCGTCAATCGAGACAGAGACAGAGAACTGAGAAGAGACAAAAATTCATTAGAAGACTTCAATACAGACTGAGAATGACTCATTAAATAGTTGCTGGCTTTTGCTTAATGACTCTTTCCTCATGTTGGGCTACATGGGATGCTGCTAATGATACAGTGTGTGTGTGTGTATATGTGTTTGCACGCATGTGTGGCAAGGGTGCGCACGCATGGGAGTTGAGTGTGTGCGTGCGTGTGCTTGTGTGTCTGCGTGTGGGTGGTGATTAGACAGACAGATAGGATATGATATGAGGCAGTAGACACACACAGTCCTGCGTCCTGTATCTATTCACCTGACACTCACGCATTATACAAAACTGAGCAGCGATAATGCCTTCCAAAATTCATATGAATCTGGTGCACGCACACACACAGCATGCACACACACACACACAAAACACACACGGACACACACATGTGCACACACCTCTAGGCATTTAATACTTTGGATGATAAAGATCTCTGTAATAAAGTCTTCCAGTCAGAAAGAGGCATATTTGAAATTCTAATTTCATTTATGGAGGCTTCCAATTACAGTTAATGAATAAATAAATAAAGTAACACACACATAAACACACACAAACACACACACACACACAACCGCAATACATTAGATGTGATCAGATAACTTATTCAGGGAAGAAGGAGGGAGAGACCATGTCTTGCCATACTCCACATTTATAATTACATGAACCTATGCTTCACTAGATCAGGAACCTCATTGCCAATTCATTTCAGGGAAAGACCTTCTTAATCTTAGGGAGCAGTGGGGCGCTGTCGCCCCACCTACGACAACATCCGGAAAAATGCAGAGCGCCAAATTCAAATGACAAAAATAGTCATATTAAACATTAATGAAAATACAAGTGTTGCACACTCTTCAAAAGCTTAGAATCTTGGTAATGTCTTCCAGTCAGAAAGAGGCATATTTGAAATTCTAATTTCATTTAACCTCTCAGTACACACTGATGAACAAGTCAAAACGAATTTAGCAATGGGTCCCAAATGAGCTCTCTGCAAAAGTATTACACTTTGGAATAGGGTGCCATTTGGAACACACACAGTGTCTCAACAAAATACACAAATATAATTTTGACCATTCAATATTTTGATATACACTGAGTGTACAAAATATTAGGAAGACCTGCTCTTTCCATGACAGACTGACCAGGTGAATCCAGGTGAAAGCTATGATCCCTTACTGATGTCACCTGTTAAATCCAGTTCAATCAGTATAGACGAAGGGAAAGAGACAGGTTAAAGAAGGATTTTTAAGCCTTGAGACAATTGAGACATAGATTGTTTATGTGTGCCATTCAGAGGGTGAATGGGAAAGACAAAACATTTAATTGCCTTTGAACGGGGTATGGTAGTAGGTGCCAGGCGCACCGGTTTGAGTGTGTCAAGAACTGCAATGCTGCTGGGCTTTTCACGCTCCACAGTTTCCTGTGTGTATCAAGAATGGTCGTCCACCCAAAGGACATCCAGCCAAATTGACACAACTGTGGGAAGTATTGGAGTCAACATGGGCCAGCATCCCTGTGGAACACTTCCAACAACTTGTAGAGTCCATGTCCCGACAAATTGAGGCTGTTCTGAGGGCAAAAGGGGGTGCAATTCAGTTTTGTCCACTCAGTGTATATTATATATATTATTATTGTTTGTGTAAATATATTTATATAAATCATTTTACTGTGGTTTTGAGTGGTTCAGCACAAGTGTTGATCCATGTCTAAACATGTGCGAGAGCCATGTGAGAAGATATGCCCTAGACCAGTGGTTTCCAACCTTTTTCAGTTATTGTACCACCACGAGTAGCGCAGCGGTCTAAGGCACTGCATCTCAGTGCAAGAGGTGTCACCACAGTCCCTGGTTTGAAACCAGACTGTATCACATCCGGCCGTGATTGGGACTCCCATAGGGTGGTGCACAATTGGCCCAGCGTCGTCCGGGCTTGCCCGGGGGTAGGCCGTCATTGTAAATAAGAATTTGTTCTTAACTGGCTTGCCTAGCTAAATAACGGATAAATAAAATAAACTGAATGTTGCTCTGCCCGAAGAACCCCTAAAGTACCCCCTCATGTAGGCCTATGGTCTCATGAGTCTTCTCAAGTACCCCTTGTGGATAGGTCATAGTACCCCTGGTCATAGTACCCCCAAACAATTACGCACAACCATGTTATCCATCTTGCAAATGACATAATATTCCTTCTTGTTAGAACTAAAAAAAAATAATGATTTTGTGATAATGTGTGTGTGCTTGTGTTTGTGCGTGTGCACAGAAAATTGGCCAGTGTAATCAGAGTTATTGTTTTTACACTGTGGAGAGTAAAACAGTCCCAATAAAACCACGCCCATCATTATCATATTTCCCAGCATGCTCTACTGCAGGTAGAATTTTTGGGAATTGTTTTTAATATCTGTGTTTTTGCATGTACATTGATTGATTAATCTTATGCTACACATCCTGTGCTACACACTAATCCAATCAGTTAGTTAGATGTATTGCCCCCATTACTAAAATGGTTGTTCCGGTTGAAATGGTTTAGGAAGTCTCCTAACCCTGACAGTCATTCTGAATTTCCTACTGTTGGATACTCCAATAGGAATTACATTGCACTGCAGGCCAGGATAATGTGACTTGCAGTCCTGATGTGGTCTGTTAACTTGGAGTTTCCTAACACCACTGTATTAGAGTAAAACTAGGCCAATAAGTAAGCTTTACGATATGTCATGTATTTTCATAATTTAATTTTAAGGATAACATTCAACCAGGAACTCACTTGGTGAAAGCCACAGATTTTTTAAATGAAAGACTTCAACAACCATGTCTCTGTCACTGCCTTAGTTAACACTTTAGTCCCACCTTCCACACATGCGGAGACATCACCTGGTTCAAAAGATATTTTTAGAGACAATATCTCTTTCATCGTCACTCTATGCACAGGTTTACCCTCACTGTATTCACGTCCTACCATACCTTTGTCTGTACATTTTGCCTTGAATATATTCTACCGTACCCATAAATCTGCTCCTTCCACTATCTGGTCCGAAAATACAAGGTGACCAGTCCTTTTAACCTTTAGCCGTATCCTTATCCTACTCCTCCTCTGTTCTTTTGGTGATGTGGAGGTTAAACCAGGCCCTGCAGTGCCTAGCCCCACTCCCACTCCCCAGGCGCTATCATTTGTTGACTTCTGCAACCGTAAAAGACTTGGTTTCATGTATGTTAACATTTTATAACACACTATAACATTTTTCGACAAGATAGAACTGCCAAAGGGGGCGGTGTTGCAATCTACTGCAGAGATAGCCTGCAGAGCTCTGTCTTACTATCCAGGTCTGTACCCAAACAATTCGAGCTTCTACTCCTAAAAATTCACCTTTCCAGAAACAAGTCTCTCACCGTTGCCGCTTGCTATAGACCACCCTCTGCCCCCAGCTGTGCCCTTGACACCATTAGTGAACTGATCGCCCCTCATCTATCTTCAGAGCTCGTGCTGCTAGGTGACCTAACTGGGACATGCTTAACACCCCGGCCACCCTACAATCTAAGCTTGAAGCCCTCAATCTCACACAAATTATCAATGAACCCATCAGGTACAACCACACATCAGTAAACACAGGCACCCTCATAGATATCATCCTAACCAACTTGCCCTTTAAATACACCTCTGCTGTTTTCAACCAAGATCTCAGCGATCACTGCCTCAATGCCTGCATCCATAAAGGGTCTGCGGTCAAACGAACACCCCTCATCACTGTCAAACGCTCCCTAAAACACTTCAGCGAGCAGGCCTTTCTAATCAACCTGGCCTGGGTATCCTGGAAGGATATTGACCTCATCCCGTCAGTAGAGGATGCCTGGTCATTCTTTAAGAGTGCCTTTCTCACCATCTTAAATAAGCATGCCCCTTTCAAAACATGTACAACTAAGAACAGATATAGCCATTGGTTCACTCCAGACTTGACTGCCCTTGACCAGCACAAAAACATCCTGTGGCGTTCTGCATTAGCATTGAATAGCCCATGCGATATGCAACTTTTCAGGGAAGTCAGGAACCAATATACATAGGCAGTTAGGAAAGCTAAGGCTAGCTTTTTCAAGCAGAAATTTGCATCCTGTAGCACAAACTCAAAAAAGTTCTGGGACACCGTAAAGTCTATGGAGAATAAGAGCACCTCCTCCCAGCTACTCACTGCATTGAGACTAGGAAATACTGTCACCACTGACAACTGACACTGTGTTAACTAACCTCCAGACGAGCTTCAATGCCATACATCTCTCCTTCCGCGCCCTCAACTGCTCTTAAATGCAAGTAAAACTAAATGCATGCTTTTCAACCGATCACTGCCCGCACCTGCCCGCATGTCCAGCATCACTACTCTGGATGGCTCTGACTTATAATATGTGGACAACTACAAATACCTAGGTGTCTGGTTAGACATTAAACTCTCCTTCCAGACTCACATGAAATATCTCCAATCCAAAATTAAATCAAGAATTGGCTTCCTATTTCGCAACAAAGCATCCTTCACTCATGCTGCCAAACATACCCTCGTAAAACTGACCATCCTACCGATCCTCGACTTCGGCGATGTCATTTATAAAATAGCCTCCAACACTCTACTCAGAAAATTGGATGCAGTCTATCACAGTGCCATCCGTTTTGTCACCAAATCCACATATACTACCCACCACTGCGACCTGTACGCTCTCGTTGGCTGGCCCTCGCTTCATACTCGTCGCCAATCCCACTGGCTCCAGGTCATCTACAAGTCTCTGATAGGTAAAGCCCCGCCTTATCTCAGCTCACTAGTCACCATAGCAGCACCCACCCGCAGCACGCGCTCCAGCCAGTATATCTCACTGGTCACCCCAAAAGCCAATTCCTCCTTTGGCCGCCTTTCCTTCCAGTTCTCTGCTGCCAATGACTGGAACGAACAACAAAAATCACTGAAGCTGGAGACTCATATCTCCCTCACTAGCTTCAAGCACCAGCTGTCAGTGCAGCTCACATATCTCTGCACCTGCACATAGCCCATCTGTAAACAGCCCATCCTACTACCTCATCCCCATACTGTATTTATTTATTGATCTTACTCCATTGCACCCCAGTATCTTGCACATTTATCTTCTGCACATCTACCATCCCAGTGTTTAATTGCTATATTGTAATTACTTCACCACCATGGTCTATTTGTTGTCCTACCTCCCTTATCTTACCTTATTTGCACTCACTGTATATAGACTTATTTTTTATCATTTTTTATCATTTTTTTACTGTATGTCTGTGTATTCCATGTGTAACTCTTTGTTGTTGTATGTATGTATGTATGTATGTATGTATGTATGTATCAAACTGTTGTGCTTTATCTTGGCCAGGTCGCAATTGTAAATGAGAACTTGTTCTCACCTAGCCTACCTGGTTAAATAAAGGTAAAATAAAATAAATAAATAAAAAACTAACAAATACAGTCATGTGTGTTGACTCTAGGATTTACTCAAAAAGAAAAGGCACCCTGGGAAATATGCAAATTAGGCATTACACCATGCAGTCTTAGCACAACACCCAAAATGATTTACTGTAACACTACACGTGTTCATTTGAGTCCAGTTTACTCTAAATGTTATGTTTTACAATGTATTTTTTTTATTTATCTGAACAATTTAATAGTTGAAAGGGAAACACTGCACCAGAGTTAAATCTTTAACACCAGTACAGTGTACATTTTACACTTTCAGAGTTGAATGTACACCATTGATTTTTCTGTGTGTCTCCATATGCTTGCGTGTACGTCACTCAATGTGTTTGTGCGCAGGTGTGTATTGTGTGAGGTGCAATCACGTACAGTGTTGCTACTGATAAGGCCAGTAATAACACTCTCTCTATCCCTCCTGGAAAAGTGAAGGCTGTGTCCCAAACGGCACCCTATTACCTATATAGTGCACTAGGGCCCTGGTCAAAAGTAGTGCACTATATAGGGAATAGGATGCACTTTGGGATGCATCCAAGGACTCATAACACAATATGCCATCTGAATTCCCATGATTTGCATCGAGATTGGTTTAATTATGAGTAAGAGTCAAGACTCTCGCTTGGATGGGATGGTTGGGAATCGATTGGGAAATGTGAATAATGAGAAACGTCACAGCAATAACTTCTTAATATAATAATAATAACTTCTATCAGAGCTGCAATACAGCATCAGTCTCAATATGAAATATTCCATATAGTAGACTAGCTAACACCGCTCAGCAAACACAAAAGCAGAGAGATGGAGACGGTGTATATAACTAGCTAACACCACTCAGCAATCACAAAGCAGAGAGATGGAGACGGTGTATATACTGTAGACTAGCTAACACCACTCAGCAATCACAAAGCAGAGAGATGGAGATAGTGTATACAACTAACTAACACCACTCAGCAATCACAAAGCAGAGTGATGGAGACGGTGTATATAACTAGCTATAACTACGTAACACCGCTCAGCAATCACAAAGCAGAGAGATGGAGACGATGTATATAACTAACACCGCTCAGCAATCACAAAGCAGAGAGATGGAGACGGTGTATATAACTAGCTAACACCGCTCAGCAATCACAAAGCAGAGAGATGGAGACGGTGTATATAACTAGCTAACACCGCTCAGCAATCACAAAGCAGAGTGATGGAGACGGTGTATATAACTAGCTAACACCGCTCAGCAATCACAAAGCAGAGTGATGGAGACGGTGTATATAACTAGCTAACACCGCTCAGCAATCACAAAGCAGAGAGATGGAGACCGTGTATATAACTAGCTAACACCACTCAGCAATCACAAAGCAGAGAGATGGAGACGGTGCTTTGAGGAGCAAAAAACCTTGAGAGGAACACAATATCCAACTAATTAAAAAAGATTTAAGATTAATTTAAGATTTAAGCCGATACGCATTGGTGTTTAACTTTCAAACCCACACGAGTGCCTAGACTTGGATTTTTAATGCCACTTAGCGCCTATTTGTGGTAGAGAGGGGCAGTTCCCCTTACTGCTCCATAGGCAAGCACCATGATCTTAAAGCAGATCCAAGTTTCGACTGGAAGCCAGTGGACTGTGCAGGGTGATATGGGAGAACTTGGGAAGGTTGAACACCAGGCGAGCTGTAGCATTCTGAATAAGTTGCAGTGGTTTGATGGCACAAGCAGGGAACCCGGCCAACAGAGAGTTGCAATAGTCCAGACGGAAGATGAAAATGTGCCTGGATAAGGACCTGCAGCGCTTCCTACAGGAGCGAGTCACTGCTTTAATTTTTGCGGAGAACAACAGGGTGTTGTCCAGGGTCACGCCAAGATTCTTTTCACTCTGGGAGGGGGACACAGAGCAGCTCTGTCTTGTCGAGGTTGAGCTTGACGTGGTGGGCCGACATCCCCGCTGAGATGTCTGCCAGGCATGCAGAGATGCGTGTCGCCACCTGGGTGTTAGAAGGGGAAGGAGAACAGTTGTTGAGTGTCATCAGCATAGCAATGATAGGAGAGACCATGAGAGGATATGATGGAGCCGAGTGACTTGGTGTATAGAGAGAATAGAAGAGGGCCTAAAACCGAGCCCTAGTGGACGCCAATAATGAGAGCAAAAGTGTGTGTGTGTGTGTGTCTAATGTGCATTATAAACCACAGCATAACACATCAAAGATAATCACACACAGCTAGGAGGTCTGCAGAGACACACATGGAGTAGATGCATAAAACAAAGAATGCATTTAGCTTGTCAGCTGTG
The DNA here is from genome assembly GCA_030435695.1 of Brachymystax lenok tsinlingensis. Classification (NCBI taxonomy): domain Eukaryota; kingdom Metazoa; phylum Chordata; class Actinopteri; order Salmoniformes; family Salmonidae; genus Brachymystax; species Brachymystax lenok. The sequence continues at coordinate 66,132,253 of CM059780.1, forward strand.
GTATAAAGGGTTTCAGAGTGGTATAAAGCGTTTCAGAGTGGTATAAAGTGTGTCAGAGTGGTGTAAAGTGTGTCAGAGTGGTGTAAAGTGTGTCAGAGTGGTATAAAGTGTGTCAGAGTGGTATAAAGGGTTTTCATAGTGGTATAAAGTGTGTCAGAGTGGTATAAAGTGTGTCAAAGTGGTGTAAAGTGTGTCAGAGTGGTGTAAAGTGTGTCAGAGTGGTATAAAGTGTGTCAGAGTGGTGTAAAGTGTGTCAGAGTGGTGTAAAGTGTGTCAGAGTGGTATAAAGTGTGTCAGAGTGGTATAAAGGGTTTTCATAGTGGTATAAAGTGTGTCAGAGTGGTATAAAGTGTGTCAGAGTGGTGTAAAGTGTGTCAGAGTGGTGTAAAGTGTGTCAGAGTGGTATAAAGTGTGTCAGAGTGGTGTAAAGTGTGTCAGAGTGGTGTAAAGTGTGTCAGAGTGGTATAACGTGTGTCTGAATCAGTAAGGCCCTCACAACACCCTGCTTCTTCACTGAGTAAAGGACTTACATACAGACAGTATGTGCATGTAAAGGAACTGCGCTAAGTCTACCACGTGCTGGCTGCATCGGCAAAGCAGAAGGCTTACATGAAAGGAAGGAGGACCTATGTTGAAATGGATCAGCCATGAGCTAGGCTGTATTGGCACAGGAGAAGGCTGACATAGAGGGAAGGACCCATCGTGAGCCATAAACATCAAATCATCAACTCAATTCAATTCAATTAAAGCATATCTCTCCTAGATGCCTCTGGATTATTATCTCACTAAGGAGGACCTCTAGATCAACATGGAAAGGACGCCTCTCTATTTCTCCCTCTCTCTTTTTCATTTTCTCCCTCACACTTTTTCCATCTCGCCCTTTACTTCTCCATTTCCCTTTCTTTCTTGCTCTTCCTTTCTCGCTCTCTTTGTCTCTTTCTCTCTATCCATCCTTCCCTCTCTAATCAGATGAAAGAATGCCTGAGACTACAAAGTCACAACACCCATTCCCACCCCATCTCCCGCTGGTTCTGTCCGTCTGCATTGTTCCTCTCTCTCTCTCTCTCTCTCTCTCTCTCTCTCTCTCTCTCTCTCTCTCTCTCTCTCTCTCTCTCTCCTGTCTATCTCTATCTTTCTCTCTCCATCTCTCTGTTCTAATCTATGTGACACACATAGTCATTGTTATTCAGGTAAGCAGAGGAAAGTAAGTCTCAGTCTCAGCGAGTATCTAGACTTAATTAGCTGAAGTTTCTCTGTGGTAATGAGACAGATGGCACCCGTCCCTATTCCCTATATAGTGCACTACTTTTGACCAGACCACTTTCAAAAGTACTGCACTACATAGGGAATAGGGTGCCATTTGGGATGAAGTCAGTGTTCTCTCTGAAGATGCCTGGGTAGCTGCTGCCTGCTTCTCTCCAGACCTGACAGAGAGATGATTTGAAGAGTGTGTGTGTGTGTGTGTGTGTGTGTGTGTGTGTGTGTGTGTGTGTGTGTGTGTGTGTGTGTGTGTGTGTGTGTGTGTGTGTGTGTGTGTGTGTGTGTGTGTGTGTGTGTGTGTGTGTGTGTGTGTGTGTGGGTGTGGGTGTGTGTGTGTTTGTATGTGGAGAGATGATTTGTCAGTTCCCTGCTTCACACAGAGCCTGTCTACACCTGTCACCACGATCATGTCACAAATACCTGACTACATGGCTCAGTAGTCTACATTTATTGAAACATGATACGTTCTGTGAGCCTCATTTACCACGTTGAGTTACATACGTGTCATATACGACACGATTATATCGAAATGGCACTTGGAAGGATCGAATGCATGATAGTGTGGCTAACCACCAGCAGTGTTTTCTTTTCCCAACAAGCGTTTGTCTGCTGGGTCGGAAAGGGCACGATTCACAGAGAGTAAATCATGAATGCAGATGGGGGAGAGAGAGAGAGAGAGAGAGAGAGAGAGAGAGAGAGAGAGAGAGAGAGAGAGAGAGAGAGATGAAGACAGAAAAAGAGAGGGAGGTTTAAACACGGTTTGACCTTTCTATAGCCACTTACCTTCATGTTGCTAAGTTGTTCATTTGTTTGGGATGTACTCTCTCTCTCTCTCTCTCTCTCTCTCTCTCTCTCTCTCTCTCTCTCTCTCTCTCTCTCTCTCTCTCTTTCATCTCTCTCTTTCTGTCTCCTCTCTCTATCTCTCATCCTCAAAGACATTTATAAAACACTTTTCAGGTGGCAACATTGAGAGAAGTCAGGATACAGCCATTTATCGTGACGTCAAATTTAGCTGACAGCCGATATCTAAGACCAGAGTCAGAACATCTAGCATGCTGACATGTCACCCATTAAGCATGTTTGGGATGCTCTGGCTCTACGTGTACGACAGCGTGTTCCAGTTCCCGCCAATATCTAGCAACTTGGCACAGCCATTGAAGAGGAGTGGGACAACATTCCACAGGCTACAATAAGTGTTATGTGTATTTTATTTAACCTTTATTTAACTAGGCAGGCCTTCTGTGAGGACGGGGGCTGGGATATTTTTTTTTTTTTAAACACGACGAGAGAGACAACACACCACTACATTTTTTCCTACTGTATTATTGACTGTGTGTTTGTTTACTCCAATGTGTAACTATGTGTTGTTGTATGTGTTGAACTGCTTTGCTTTATCTTGGCCAGGTCGCAGTTGTAAATGAGAACTTGTTCTCAACTTGCCTACCTGGTTAAATAAAGCTGAAATAAAATAAAAAATAAAATAAACATAAAGAGATATCTAAGACAACAACATAGCATGGCAGCAACACATGACAACACAACATGACAACAACATGGTAGCAACACAACATGGCAGCAGCACAACATGGTAGCAACACAAAACAGGGTACAAACATTATTGGGCACAGACAACAGCACAAAGGGCAAGAAGGTAGAGACAACAATACATTATGCAAAGCAGCCACAACTGTCAGTAAGAGTGTCTATGATTGAATCTTTGAGTAAAGAGATTGAGATAACAGCCTGATCAAGTCTATGCGAAGGAGATGTGTCGCGCTTCAGTATCTGGTCACACCAGATACTGACTCGTTTTCTGATCCACGCCCCAATTTTTTTTGTTTAGGTATCTGTGACCAACAGATGCATATCTGTATTCCCAGTCATGTGAAATCCATAGCGTAATGAATTTATTTCAATTGACTGATTTCCTTACATGAACTGTAATTGTAGAAATTTATATTTTTGTTCAGTATATTTTCACGGTGTGTGTGTGTATGTTTGTGTGTGCATGCGGGTATCCATGCATGTGTGTGTGCATCTGTGTGCGTCAGGCCAACAAGGTCATCAGATGACGTCGGATACACTGGACCACACGGCATGTTCAAGAGGCCAAGTTTTCAAGAGGACAAAGAATAACTCCCCATGTTACAACACAAATGGCCACATCAAACACGCCAGACCCCCACTGAGAGATTAAACCGAGATTCAAAGAGGGAACAACAAAACATATTCCCTCTCAGGAGACTGAAAAGATTTGGCATGGGTCCTCAGATCCTCAAAAGGTTCTACAGCTGCACCATCGAGAGCATTCTGACAGGTTGCATCACTGCCTGGTATGGCAACTGCATAGCCTCCAACCGCAAGGCACTACAGAGGATAGTGCGTACGGCCCAGTACATCACCGGGGCCAAGCTTCCTGCCATCCAGGACCTCTATACCAGGTGGTATCAGAGCAAGGCCCTAAAAATTGTCGAAGACTCCAGACACCCTAGTCATAAACTGTTCTCTGCTACCGCATGGCAAGCGGTACCGGAGCGCCAAGTCTAGGTCCAAGAGGCTTCAAAACAGCTTCTACCTCCAAGCCATAACTCTTGAACAGCTAATCAAATGGCTACCCAGACTATTTGCACCCCCCCCTTCTCTTCTACACTGCTGCTACTCTCTGTTATTATATTTTTTTACATTTTATTTCACCTTTATTTAACCAGGTAGGCCAGTTGAGAACAAGTTCTCATTTACAACTGTGACGTGGCCAAGATAAAGCAAAGCAGTGCGACAAAAACAGAGAGTTACACATCAGGATGTTTTTGTGCTGGTCAAGGGCAGTCAAGTCTGGGGTGAACCAAGGGCTATATCTGTTCTTAGTTCTACATTTTATGAATGGGGCATGCTTATTTAAGATGGTGAGGGAAGCACTTTCAAAGAGCAACCGGGCATCTTCTACTGATGGGATGAGGTCAATATCCTTCCAGGATACCCGGGCCAGGATATCTATGCATAGTCACTTTAATAACTCTGTACATATTACCTCAACTACCTCGACACCGGTGCCCCTGCACATTGACTCTGTACCGGTACCCCCTGTATATAGCCCCACTATTGTTATTTACTGCTGCTCTTTAATTATTTGTTACTTTTTGTGGGGGCATTTTCTTAAAACTGCATTGTTGGTTAATTAAGGGCTTGTAAGTAAGCATTCCACTGTAAGGTCTACACCTGTTGTATTCGACGCATGTGACAAATAAGATGCAATTTGATTTGATTTGCTAGGCCTAATACATGGTGGGAGATTTCATCCCAAATGTCACACTATTCCCTATATAGTGCACTACTTTTAACCAGATCCCATAGCCCTATGTAGTGCACTATGTAGGGAATACACTCTCAGAAATAAAGGTTTAGATGTCTTCTTAAAGGGATTGTCACTGTAGTGGTACCCTGTAAGGTGCATCCTTTGTACTCCTAGTTATAGGTCCCTTAGGGGACAAGATGGTACAGGCACAAGTGCAATCTGCAGTTAGAATGACTGCCAAGGTAGGAAATATTGCTTAATGAGACTACATAAAACCATGTAAACTGGAACAATCATCTAAACAACGTGTGAAACGAGTTCAACAACTACTTACAGATTGGATTATTTTAGAAAAATGTAGTATAAGATCAATTAATCAATCAATGTGCATGCAGAAACATATATATTAAAACAAACTATTCTAAAAGGCAACCTGCAACAAAGCATGCTGGGGAAATATGATAATGAGGCCCCTCCCATGTCTTTTTCATTCTGAGAGAGTTAGCAGAAATGAACTCAACGCAGTCGAGTAACAGTGGTGATTCCACTGTGATTCAAATAACACTTCATATATTCAACTTATGTTGTGTCAATATCAATCCCACTGGTGTTAACCCCACTGGTGTTAACCCCACTAGAATCAACACTCAGATATAACACTGGTGTTAACCCACTAGAATCAACACCCAGATATAACACTCACAAAAACTTTTGACCTCAACACTGAGATTTTAACACCCACAAATTTGCTGTGTAATAAACAAAGTGTACCAATAGAGGGCCCCTTTAGCCATAATAGAGGGCCCAAGTCTAGCCATAATAAAGAGATGCTCTGCTTTTTTAACACCACACTCTAAAATGCAAGTTCTGCAGGCTCTAGTTTTGTCTAATCTTGATTATTGTCCAGTTGTGCTGCAAGGAAAGACCTAGTTAAGCTGCAGCTGGCCCAGAACACAGCGGCACGTTTTGCACTTAATTGTAATCAGAGGGCTGTTATAAATACTATGCATGCCAGTCTCTCTTGGCTAAGAGTTGAGGAGAGACTGACTGCATCACTTATTATTTTTATAAGAAACATTAATGTTTGCATAGCCAACTTACACACAGCTCTGAAACATACACTTATCCCACCAGACATGCCACCAGGGGTCTTTTCACAGTCCCCAAATCCAGAACAAATTCAAGAAAGCGTACAGTATTATATAGAGCCCTTATTGCATGGAACCTCCTTCCATCTCATACTGCTCAAATAAACTGCAAAACTGGTTTCAAAAAACAGATAAAGCAGATAAGATATTCTGTATTATGTCATTCTGTATTATGTTTCATGTTTTGTGTGGAACCCAGGAAGAGTAGCTGCTGCCATTGCAACAGCTAATGGGGATCCTAATAAAATACCAAATACCAAAATGTAGTGTATGGGAATAGGGTACCATTTGGGACACAGCCTGCGTGTTTGAGTGTTGATCTAAAGATCTGTCAGATACCTGTCTGATTCACCAAGGGCTGTACAAAGTACGATTCACCAAGGGCACAATCTTTCAGCACATTTCTGTCAAGCCAGCTCTTTGCTGACTCGTGAAGTTTTAAAACCCTAATTGAAATATGAAATATGATAAAGCTGTATGTTTGTTTGTTCTAGTTATACCAACCAAGTTTATGCTCTTCTCGTAAAAGTCTGACACTCAGAGGTCTCTCTGTCAAGGCCTCTTCTGACAGGTTATAAGACACATGCCCCTGGTCTCCTCTACAGACGGGCTGGTTGGATTTTGATTGGCTACCTAATTCAAGCTGATACAGGAAGGACACAACACCGCACGGCTCAGACTACCAGGAAATTATGGTGGACTGTCCTTGCTGCAGCTCAGCGCGTAACGATGGTGAAAGGGTGAGATATAGTTTTTTTGTCAGTGTGTGTGTGCGTGTTTGTATGGGTGTGTGTGCATGGGTGTGCACGTGCGTGCGTCTGTGTTCGCGCTGTGTGTGTTTGTGGTGAGTGTATGGTGTGTGTGTGTGTGACATAGTGTGTTGTCAGCAGTCTCACAGCCCAGCTCATGGTCTGTGTAAGGCACAACTAGAAAATAGAAAGATAAGACAGACAGTGTTAGAACACAGAGAGAAGAGGAGAGTACACAACATGGGGTTATTTTCTCCTCGTGCATTCTCATTTCGACACCAAACCCACCACTGGTGTGCGTGGCCAAAAAACTATATTTTCATGTCATCCAACAAATGTAAATGCCTGGAGTTTGCTAAACGGCACTTGGATTTGAACCGACGCTACGGTCAGATGACATTAAAATAGAGCTCAACACACCAGTGGAAGCAGAAAAGAAACCCATACCTATTGTACAATATGGTGGTGGATGTTATGGGGCTATTTTGCTTCCACTGGTCCTGGGGGCCCTTGTCAACAGTATCATGAGTTTTAGCCAAGGACACATTTTAGGACACATTTTAGCCAGGACATTTTAGGCAAAAACCTGGTTAGCCTCTGCCAGGGGTCTGAAAACTTGGCCACAATTGTATCTTTCAGCAAGACAATAAACCAAAGCACACATCTAAATCCACAAATAAATTGTTAATTGGCCACAAAATCAACATTTTGCAATGGCCATCTCCAGACTTGAAACCCATTGAAATGTGGCTTGAATTGAAGAAGGCAGTGCAGTGCATAAGAGCAGACAAAGGACATCAAGGACCTGGCAAGAATCTGAAATGGAGGAATGTTCTAAGATCCACCCCAATGTGTTCTCCAACTCACAAAACATTTTAGAAAAAGACTCAGTGTTGAAAGGTATTGAAAACGGGTGTCAATAATTTTGAAATTAAAATCTCTTTCTCTGAGCAATTGTTTTAGCAAAAAATTATATAATTTCCCAATTTATTTGAGCATACAATTTATTTATTTCATACAGTCATTTTTGCTAATCTTTATCAAGGGTGTCAAAAATGTATATGTCCTGATCTGACAGAGAGAGGTGCATCCCTGATATAATTTGATGTCTCTTAACACAGGTAGACTTTCATTCATCCGACTTTCCATCTATTCATCCACCTCTCCTTCAATCTATTTGTCCCCCACTCCTTTCATCAGCTTGTCGGGAGGCTTGAGCTGAAGAAATCCAGCCTGTCAAATAGCTGAGCCCACAGACACCATGTTGACTGAATATGGGCTGCTGAAAGAGAGAAGGACAGAGAGAGAGAGAGAGAGAGAGAGAGAGAGAGAGAGAGAGAGAGATCTTGCAAGCTGGGAGATGTGGTGGATTTGTCTAGTTCCATTTTTGAGAATATTGAGTATTCCGCCAGGCTGACGGTTTCTACCCCCGTAAAAACTAAGGCAGGGGAAAGCAAAATCGCGCCCCAATTACTTTACATAATTTTGTCTGTCACGCCCGAGAAGGTGATTGAATATCAAAAGAGAGACACCAGTCTTCGCAAGTGTTTTGCTTCAGTAATTTCCATTGAGGAAGCTAAAACTAGGGAGACCGCCTACTTTATGGAAGCAGGAGTATTGATGCGTAAATGGGAAGCTCATAACACAGTTAGTGACTGGAGTGAAGTGTGTCAAGTGGTTGTTCCTACACCGTTCCGACAGCAGGTGCTGTAACTCGCCCATGACCAGGTGTGGTGCGGACATTTAGGGATCACGAAGACTTATAACCGAGTCCTTCAACACTTTTTCTGGCCAGGTTTGAAGTCTGACATTGTACAATTTTGTAAAACATGTCATGTATGTCAACTTACTGGGAAAGCGAATCAAACAGTTCCTTGTGCGCTGCTCTGCCTAATTTTTGTGGTGGGGGAACCGTTTGAACGAGTGATTGTGTAGGTCCGTTGCCGAAAACCAGGTCAGGTAACCAGTTCTACTAACAATAACGTGCAGTGCTACTCGATACCCCTAGGCTATCTTTCTCCGTACTATAATGGCTAAGACTGGGGTGAAGGAACTAGTGAAGTTCCTCTCTACGTTTGGACTCCCTAAAGTAATCCAAACTGATCAGGGAACTAACTTGATGTAAAAACTGTTCTCAAATGTGTTAAAGACGCTGTGTATTTCCCATCAGGTCTCCAGTCGTATCATCCGGAGAGTCAAGGGGCCCTCAAACGCTGGCATCAGACGCTTAAGGCGATGCTACATAAGTATTGCATGGATGCCAGTACTGATTGGGATGAGGGGGTGCCATTAGTCATATTTGCTATTAGGGAAACAATAGAAGAGTCCATAGGGTTCAGCCCTGCTGACTTTGTGTTTGGACACACCCCATGGGGTCCACTAAAAGTTTTGAAGGAGCATATCCTCATTCACCCAGTAGCGCCCCTAAAAATGTGTTGGATTATGTCAGTAAGATGCGGGAGAGACCGCATGCCACATGCGTGTTAGCCCAAAAGTCTCTCTCCTCATCTAAAAAATGCATGCAATTACATTATGACAGAGGCTGTTGGCCGTTCTTTTGCACCAGGGGATCAAGTTTTAGTTTTGTTGCCAATCCCTGGCTCATCTCTGTCGGCACGTTTTTCTGGGCCATATCTTGTGGAAAAGAAACTCAGTGACACCAATTATGAGATAAAGACCCCAGATTGTAGGCGTTCTTCCCTGTGTGTGTCATGTTAACATGCTGAAAGCATATTATATGCGTGACTCGGTGGTGCTGAAGCCTGGCTGGGACCTAGAGAAGGATAGGGAGGACGGGTTGGAGTTATGCTATACATTACAGCAGTGTGAACGCTTTTGCTGAAAAAGTTACCCTCTCAAATGGAACATTTGGATAATGATCTAACTAATGATCTTATCCTTTTGATAAATAGTTTTCTCAATGTGTTTCAGGACATTCCAAGTCGCACGTCCATCTTGGAACATGACGTGGATGTGGGGAACGCTGCTCCTATACGTCAGCATCCGTACTGGGTTAATGCTAAGAAAAGGGAGGTAATGAAAAGTGAGGTAGCTTATGACATGGCAAAACCCAGTAACAGCTCCTGGAGTTCCCCATGTATTCTCGTTCCTAAGCCTGACGGTACGTCCCCGCTTATGTACGTACTATCGTTGCGTAAACTCTGTTACAAAATCTGATTCTTTTCCTCTACCTCGCCTTAGATGATTGCATTGATAGAATTGGCTCTGCTGCTTACGGTAGTAAGTTAGATTTGCTAAAAGGTTATTGGCAGGTGCCTCTGGCCTCTTGAGCTTCTGACATCTCGGCTTTCATTACGCCTGATAATTTTGTACAATACACTGTGACGCCCTGCTACTTTTCAGCCCTTAGTTAACATTGTGTTCACGGATGTGCCAAATTGTACTGCTTACCTTGACGATCTGGTGATTAACTTCTTAGGTAAGGGAAGACCCCCATGAAATGGACAAAAATGAATGGCAACATATTTCCATAGGAACAAACATACACACGATGGAAAAGAGTGCCCAAATGTACGGCAGATCAATCATTTCTTATGGCAAATGGCATATGGCAAATGCCAAATGTAATAACTCAAAATTACTATAGGTGGCGAGCGCGTTCCAACGGGGCAAATCATATTGCATATGTACATGAAGTCAAGACCCAAGGGTCAAATTTGGACATTTCAAAAAAATACCTACGCCCCTTAAAAAAGTGCTTTCTGGGCGATTATTTTAATAACACGTATATAAGATGTGTATAAACATACCTTTGTCTAATTTTATTAATTTAGTTTTATTAACTTTATTGTCCATAAGGCCTATGTTTTGTCCATTTGCAATATGTTACCATAGGAAGTCAAAAGTCAATGTCCAAATGAAATATGTTTTGTCCATTTGCAATATGTTACCATAGAAAGTCAAAAGTCAAAATGAACCATGTCCAAATGGCATAAGAAATATACAAATGCAATAAGATTCCATACAAAAGTATTGAAAGTGCCAAATCATGATGTTATGTCCATTTACATATATCGTCATAGGAAGTCGGCTTCTGAACCCAAAAGTCAGTGAGCAATGTCCAAATGGCATTTAAACTGACAAAATTATATATATCACTATGTTAAGCCCTCATTCATCCTATAGGGTCAATTTTTTTTTAAACGTCCAAAATGACCCGGGGTGCCCCCATTTGGATGGCCACAGGTGGGGGGTGCTCCCTAACCAGCCAGGGATACCTTGCACCCTCCTAAAGACATTAATATTTAAAATATGCTCATGGTTACCCGTTTCAATTACCAGGTACACGGTTGTCAATTTGCAATGTCTTACAATGGGAATTTACCCTCACAAATTTGACAGGCTCCCAAATACTGCAGAAATGCCCAATTGACTGGCCCATTGAACTCGGGATGGCAGGGCAGTGATCATGGTTCCTCTCCATCGCTCGTTGGTCTTGACTTCAGCATGTCAAATTCGTGATGTTAAAAGCCCATTGAAACATATTGCAAATGTACAGTGAAACATAATGCAAATGTACAGTACATTTGCAAAATGTATCAATGGGCTGTTAACATCACGAATATGACAAGCTCTAAAATACTGTAGAAATGCCCAATTGACTGCCCGTTGATCTCAGGATGGCCAGGATTGATAGTGGTACCTCTCCATCGCTCGTTGGTGTTGATTTCAGCATGTCAAATTCGTGATGTTAAAAGCCCATTGAAACATATTGCAAATGTACAGTGAAACATATTGCAAATGTACAGTACATTTGCAATATGTTTCAATGGGCTGTTAACATCACGAATATGACAAGCTCTAAGATCCTGCAGGAATGGCAAATTGACTGCCCGTTGATCTCGTGATGGCCAGGATTGATAGTGGTACCTCTCCATCACTCGTTGGTGTTGATTTCAGCATGTCAAATTCGTGATGTTAAAGGCCCATTGAAACATATTGCAAATGTACAGTGAAACATATTGCAAATGTACAGTAAATTTGCAATATGTTTCAATGGGTTGTTAACATCACGAATATGACAAGCTCTAAAATCCTGCAGGAATGGCCAATTAACTGCCCGTTGATCTCGGGATGGCCAGGATTGATAGTGGTACCTCTCCATCGCTCATTGGTGTTGATTTCAGCGTGTCATATTCGTGATGTTAAAAGCCCTTTGAAACATATTGCAAATGTACAGTACATTTGCAATATGTTTCAATGGGCTTTTAACATCACGAATTTGACAAGCTCTAAAATACTGCAGAAATGCCCAAATTGACTGGCCCGTTGACCTCGGAATGGCCGGGCTCAACGGTTTTAACTTATTTCAAATGGACAAAAGTCTGCCATCAAGTCACTATAATAAAAACATAAAACACCTAGTTACGTTCAAGTTGCGGGTCCAGTTCCGACGTTATGTGTCGGCCTAGCTGAGGCGACCCCAAATCCCGAGTTTCGGCTCGATAGTTCATTCGGAGCCCGAGCAGCGACCTTAATTGGTGCTGAAAATCCACGTTTTCCGGGTGTTGCTACGGGGTCCTTGAATGAGCTATCGGACAGAAACGTTAGGGTCCGTCTCTATGGGCCGAGGCGGTTCTAATGCACCTAACCTTGTGTCTCTGGGACTTTTAAATTTTTTGTCATTTTCATGATGTAAAAAGGAATTTAAAATATTGCAAATGTACAAGGCTGTTTCTCGGCCTGTGAACCTTCTAGAGCCCCATAACTCATCGTGCACTATCGACATAAGCTCTAGAAAAGGGTTCTAAAGTTTCAGAGCTCTAGGTCTGACGGTTCTTTAATAGTTCGAATGAAAGTAACTATTGCAGGCAGTGTGTGTCTGTAAGCCCCACACTATGTCACTCCCCATGGACTGTGTGCATGTGTGAGTTTTTCAAGGGATTCTGATGGGAGAAATGACTGATTTACAGTTCATTGGGGATGCCTAATCCCACATGTGAAGTTTTGGAAAGATGTGACCTTTTTAACCCTTCGAAACAGACCCTGTGACGCCAATTTAAGGCACTTCCGGTTGTCACAGGAAGCTGTAGGTAGACACATATCCTCATTGGGGTAGGCTTTTACAGAATCCTGAGTTTTAAGTCTGTAAGTTAAGAACTGACTGATTCACACAGGTTTGAAAGTCTGTTTTTCACCAACAGCAGGTTGGGTATATCAAAACACCTTTAGGGTGATTTTTACCACTTCCGGTTGCTCCAGGAAGCTTAGAATCAACACAGGTAGACCTCATAGTGGGCTGATGGATTGCTATTGAAGACAGGTTCATATGGCAATCATAACCCACATAGGCATCAGGTTGAATTTAGGGGAGCAGGCAATGTATTCCTATGGGGAGAGATTTCATAGCAAACTGTTTGATGTAAATACCCTGTTTTCATTGTTAAGGGTTAATGCCACACAGTCACGGTTAGGCTTGCTCAGATCGGGAGGACCTTAGGAACATTCCTGAAGTTGAATTGTGCTTCTAACCCAAACGGGTCTGCCGCTGTCACCCAAAAGCAGCTGAAATTTAGGGCCAGGCTTCATTTTGGGCCTACTTTTTGGCACGGTTGCTGCGGTCAGACCGAGTGAGCTACGGTCAAGTGGGGCATCTCGTTGAACTCGGCAAGGCCTAGAGACTATGGTGATGCCATTGCAGGCTCTGTGTGTCTTTAAGCCCCACACTGTGTCACTCCATCCAAGCTCTGTGTTTGTGTGTGTGTGAGAGTTTTCTTATAAACCTGATGGGAGTAATGACTCATTTACAGTTCATTGGGGTTGCCTAATCACACATATGAAGTTTTGGAAAGATGTGACCTATTTAACCCTTCGAAACAGCACCTATGACCCCTATTTAAAGCACTTCCGGTTGTCACAGGAAGCTGTAGGTAGACACATATCCTCATTGGGGTAGGCTTTTACAGAATCCTGAGTTTTAAGTCTGTACGTTAAGAACTGACTGATTTACACAGGGTTGAAAGTCTGTTTTTCACCAACTGCAGGTTGGGTATATCAAAACACCTTTAGGGTGATTTTTACCACTTCCGGTTGCTCCAGGAAGCTTAGAATCAACACAGGTAGACCTCATAGTGGCCTGATGGATTGCTATTGAAGACAGGTTCATATGGCATTCATAACCCATATAGGCATCAGGTTGAATTTAGGGGAGCAGGCAATGTATTCCTATGGGGAGAGATTTCATAGCAAACTGTTTGATGTAAATACCCTGTTTTCACTGTTAAGAGTTAATGCCACACAGTCACGGTTAGGCTTGCTCAGATCGGGAGGACCTTAGGAACATTCCTGAAGTTGAATTGTGCTTCTAACCCAAACGGGTCTGCCGCTGTCACCCAAAAGCAGCTGACATTTAGGGCCAGGCTTCATTTTGGGCCTACTTTTTTGCACGGTCTATGAGGTCAGAGTGAGCTACAGTCAAGTGGGGCGTCTGGTTGAACTCGGCACGGCCTAGAGACTATGGTGATGCCCTTTTTAGTGTTGATTTCAGTCTGTCATTTTGGTGATGTTTCAGCCCTATTCAATCTTTTGCAAATGTACAAAAGTCAGCGAGCAAGTCAGCGTCCATCAGTCAATTAGATATCATTCTGACACCAAACTGATAAAAACTGACACCAAACCCACTTTTTCCAACTCGTTTAGAAGCCAACTATCACATATATCAGGGCAGGCTCAAAATTCACAGCGTCTTCTGTTTAAATCATAGTAAAAATGTAAAACACCTAGTTACGTTCTAGCTGCGGGTCCAGTTCCGACATTATGTGTAGGCCTAGCTGAGGCGACCCCGAATCTCGAGTTTCGGCTCGATAGGTCATTTGGAGTTCGAGCAGCGACCTTAATTGGTGCTGAAAATCCATGTTTTACGGGCGTTGCTACGGGGTCCTTGAATGAGCTATCGGACAGAAACATTTCTAATGCGGTTCTAATGCACCTAGCCTTGTGACTCTGGGACTTTTAGAAATGTTGTCATTTTCGCGATGTAAAAATGAATTGAAAATATTGCAAATGTACGAGGCTGTTTCTCGGCCTGAGAACCTTCTACAGCCCCGTAACTCACCGTGCACGATCGACTAAAGGTCTAGAATGGGTTTCTAAAGTTTCAGAGCTCTAGGTCTGACGGTTCTTTAATAGTTCGAACAAAAGTAACTATTGCAGGCAGTGTCTGTCTGTAAGCTCCTCACTGTGTCATTTCCCATTGACTGTGCGTGTGTGTGATTTCAGAAAATCACAGAAAATCACAGAAATCACGTAGAGCTCCGAAACAAACTTTAACGGATTCGTCTGAACACGCCGCAACTGGATCCATAACTTTTTTGGGGAAAAAAAATATTTTTCACAACATTACGAATTGGACATTTGACAATTTATCGAAAATTAAAACAGATAAATGTCTGGTTCTTTTTTTCCTTACACCGTAGGTTCATGTACTTTGACGTAAAGCTGTCAAATTAGCGCTCTATTTCCATTTTTCACCTTTAATCCCAGAAAATGGGCCTTATCTCAAAAACCGTGAGTCCCTGACGGCATCCTGTTTCGGGGCCAACTGCCCATTTGGCCAAACCCATGCCCACCAAGTTTCGTCTTCGAAGTCTTTTCCGTTTAGGAGAAAAAGCCATGTCAATTAGGTGTATGTTTTGTACATTTGCAATAAGAAGGCATTCGCCATCTGGTGGGATTAACCTGAAGGGCGGAAAAATGACAAAAATGAATTTATTTTATTAAACGGACATCGAATGTCAGAGAAAGTTCGTTTGATGACTTCCTGGAAGATTTGGCCCTGGGGCACGGCCCGACGCCGTCGGCCTATTTTAGAAACAATTTCGGACGTCTAGTAAGGGAGCGCACATTTGCAATATGCAGTTTCCCATCAAACATACAGCAAATGCCATCCGCGTCCCTTATGTAGGGAGTGGCTCCCGAGGTGACGGTTTTGGAGAGTCTGGCGTGCCCAAAGTAAAATGCATGCCACTCAGGCCCAGGAAATAGGATATGCACATAATTAGTACTATTGTATGTGAGTATAACAGAAGTGATATAGCAGGCGAAAACCCGAGGAAAATCCATCCGGAAATGCCCATCTTCTCCATTGTGCCTATTACTAGCGCCCCATTGCTCCCTAAGTAGTTAATTTGTCTACTTGGTCTGATCATCTTGCCACCTTGAAAAGGGTGTTTCAGTGGTTGGAGAATGCTTCTTTAACACTCAATTTGGCCAAGTGTGCGTTTGGGAAGGCTACTGTGACTTACTTGGGGAAGCAGGTGGAATGAGGTCAAGCGCGCCCAATAACTGGCAAAGTGTAAGCAATTGTTGCTTTTCCTGCTCTCACGACTCACCGCCGGTTGCGCAGATTCCTGGGGATGGTAGGGTACTATCGTACGTTCTGTAAGAATTGTTCGACGGTAATAGCTCCCCTTTCATCTCTGCTCAGTCCCAAAGTACCATTTAAGTGGTCCCAGGAATGTAACTATGCTTTTGAGTCCGCCAAAGCGCTACTTTGTAGTGCCCCAGTGCTTGCCGCCCCCAACTTTGACAAACCTTTTTATTTGGAGGTAGACACTAGCATAGTGGGGGTGGGTGCGGTTCTCTTGCAGGAAGATGAAGAGGGAGTGGATCGGCCCGTCAGTTTCTTCTCCCGTAAGTTCAACTCGTGTCAGTCAATGTACTCCACCATTGAACAAGAGAAGCCGGCTTTATTGCTGGCCTTACACTTTTTTGAGGTATATGTAGGCTTCAGTGCGTTGCCTGTTCTGGTCTTCACGGACCATAATCCTTTAGTGTTTCTTAGGCAAATGTATGTGAAGGTGATCGACGAACTAGGGACGTGATTGACGATGCTCTATCACGGGCTTAGTAAATGGGGATGCGTGTTGGTTTTTGATGTTTCAAACTGGGAGTTTGCAAGTTTTGGGGTGGGCGTGTTACGTTCCCCAGTTTCTGTGTTTTTGTTGGTTTGTATGTGTGTGTATTTCAGGAAATGGCTTCTTGGATTCCTGAAGCAGCTGATTGGTCGGCCCCATCGCTGATTGGAGGTCTGACCTCTCTCTCTCGTCAGGGGATACAGCTGTCTCTCAATTACCAACGCCTTCTCCAGCTTGATAAAAGCCAGTGTTCCCTCGTCAGGGAAGAGAGCTTCTTTTTATGTCCTGTGTTGGTTGTTGTGG
Organism: Brachymystax lenok tsinlingensis; assembly: GCA_030435695.1. Lineage (NCBI taxonomy): Eukaryota > Metazoa > Chordata > Actinopteri > Salmoniformes > Salmonidae > Brachymystax > Brachymystax lenok. Next base: position 66,148,880 of record CM059780.1, read on the forward strand.
CTGGCAGTGACAGTTATGTTGATATTATGTTGTAGCCGCTCCTTCTGAGGTATGCGTATGCCAATAGGACTTAGTGTTTTTGGTAATTTTTCACTTAAAGTACTGGTAAATTATTATGTTTAATTTTTTCATAGGGGGGGAAGGGGAACGCACCTTGGGAGTGTTTAGGCAAGAGTCCTGCGGGCATACATAACCCGTAGTATTTAATCTGTCTATGCACACTAGGTAAGACCTGGGCGGACCACCCCCTGTAATTTGGTTAGAGCGCCAGGTGGTGCTAAAGGTTAGGTTAGAAGGCAGGTAACGTAGGAGAGGGGATTCCTAAACTTTAACTTTCTTTGCTTTTGTTCCGTCCAGCCCCTTTTCCCCACATTACCGTGTTAAGGAATAATAAATTCCCTGTAAACTGTATTTTTCTCTGCCATACTTTTTCACTCCATGGGGAGTTGAGATGTAGCAAGCAGGGTGTTGCGTTCCCTCCTCCAAGAGGCGTACGTAACATTCTCCAAAGAGTGTATAACATTTACAATTGAACTACAATCTTGGAAAAGGTGTTCTTGAAAGGTTCTTTGAGGTGAGCAATGGTTCTACGTAGCATTATTTCTGCTCAAGAAACCTTTTCTTGGGGGAGGTTCTTCACTAGGCTCTTTGCTGTTTGGATAAAAATACCTTCTTCCTATAGGGTTGTGATTTTATTCTAACTGTTTTGCTTATTTGTATGTGTGTTGTACTTGTATTTATTATGGATACCCATTAGTTTCTTCCAAGGCAGCAGCTGCCCTTCCTGGGGTCTGGCAAAATTAAAGCAGTTATAATTTTTTTTAAACATTACAATACATTCGTAGCAGATTTCACAACACACTAAGTGTGTGCCCTCAGGCCTCTACTCCACTACCACATATCTACAACACAAAATCTATGTGTGTGTATATGTCACGACTTCCACCGAAGTCGGCCCCTTTTCTTGCTCGGGCGGTGTTCGGCGGTCGACGTCACCGGTTTTCTGACCATCATCGCTCCCGTAGTTGTTTAGGTTTTGACTTTGTCGCACCTGTTGTTAATTCTCCCAATCATGCACCTGTATATATTCCTTACTTCCCTAATTCCCTTTGTGCGTGATTGTTTGATGTTACCGTTTTGTTCGTTGTGTTTCGTTCCCAGTTCCTTCACTATGGGATATTGTATTTTGGTTCCTGTATATGCCGGTTCGCTTGTTGCGCCCGGTTTGTTTCGTTATTTCGTGTGAGTACTTTTATTCGCCAGAGTGTTATTGTTTGGGACTGGTGACTTTATTAAAAGTATTCCTCACACGGGAAATACCTCCTGCGTCTGATTCCTTCTTTCATACGGAACCACGACCGTAACAGTATAGTGCGTATGTATGCATGTCTGCGCCTATGTTTGTGTTGTGTCACAGTCCTCTCTAAAGTGTATTTTTAGCCGTTTTTTTATCTGATTCTACTGCTTGCATCAGTTACCTGACAGTCATGGCTCTATGCAGTACTGTGCGCCTACCATAGTATGTTCTGGACTTGGGAATGTTAGCACCCCAGAGGTTCTGGAAGTATTGCTCTACTGTACTGTATGTGTAGCATTCCTAATTTATCGTTAATTACAACTCACATATTCCCTTATAAATATACACTGCTCAAAAAAATATAACTCCAAGTCAATCACATTTCTGTGAAATCAAACTGTCCACTTAGGAAGCAACACTGATTGACAATAAATTTCACATGCTGTTGTGCAAATGGAATAGACAACAGGTGGAAATTATAGGCAATTAGCAAGACACCCCCAATAAAGGAGTGGTTCTGAAGGTGGTGACCACAGACCACTTCTCAGTTCCTATGCTTCCTGGCTGATGTTTTGGTCACTTTTGAATGCTGGCGGTGCTTTCACTCTAGTGGTAGCATGAGACGGAGTCTACAACCCACACAAGTGGCTCAGGTAGTGCAGCTCATCCAGGACGGCACATCAATGCGAGCTGTGGCAAGAAGGTTTGCTGTGTCTGTCAGCGTAGTGTCCAGAGCATGGAGGCGTAGTAGATGGAATAGTAGTAGAACTTCCGGCGCCGACAGAGATGGCAGCCTCGCTTCACGTTCTCAGGAAACCATGCAGTATTTTGTTTTTTTATGTTTTACTTCTTACATTGTTACCCCGGAAAATATTAAGTTTTATTACATACAACCGGGAGGAACTATTGGATATGAGAGCAACGTCAACTTACCAACATTATGACCAGGAATACGACTTTCCCAAAGAGGATTCTCCTTTCGTTAACCCAAACACAACAACAGACTGGATAGCACGTGGCTACTCAAAACAACGGCGGCGCCGGAGAAGAGGGAAACGCGCCGGTCTTTTGGTCAAGCTACGTCGACGGGCGCATCGTGCACCTCTCCCGAGTGTTTTAATCGCCAATGTACAGTCTCTTGACAACAAAGTAGACGAAATCCGATCGAGGGTTGCCTTTCAGAGAGACATCCGAGACTGCAACGTTCTTTGCTTCACGGAAACATGGCTCACTCAGGACACGTTATCAGAGTCGGTACAGCCACCTGGTTTCTCCACGCATCGCGCCAACAGAAACAAACATCTCTCTGGTAAGAAGAAGGGCGGGTGTGTGTCTTATGATTAACGAGGCGTGGTGTGATCATAACAACATACAGGAACTCAAGTCCTTTTGTTCACCTGACATAGAATTCATTACAATCAAATGCAGACCGCATTATCTACCAAGAGAATTCTCTTCGATTATAATCACAGCCGTGTACATCCCCCCTCAAGCTGATACATCGACGGCACTGAAAGAAATTCATCGGACTCTATGTAAACTGGAAACCACATATCCTGAGGCTGCATTAATTGTGGCTGGGGATTTTAATAAGGCTAATTTAAGAACAAGGCTCCTGAAATTTTACCAGCATATCGAATGTGCCACCCGGGCTGGTAAAATCCTGGACCACTGTTATTCCAACTTCCGTGATGCATACAAGGCTATTCTCCGCCCTCCTTTCGGCAAGTCTGACCATGACTCCATTTTGTTGCTCCCAGCCTACAAACAGAAACTAAAACAGGAAACGCCCGTTCTCAGGTCTGTTCAACGCTGGTCCGAACAATCTGATTCCATGCTTCAAGATTGCTTCGAGCACGTGGACTGGGATATGTTCCGGATAGCATCTGACAACAACATTGATGTATACGCTGATTCGGTGAGCGAGTTTATTAGCAAATGCATTGGTGATGTTGTACCCATAGCAAATATCAAAACCTTCCCCAACCAGAAACCTTGGATTGATGGCAGCATTCGCGCAAAACTGAAAGCGCGAACCACTGCTTTTAACCAGGTAAAGGCTACCGGAAACATGACTGAATACAAACAGTGCAGCTACTCCTCCGCAAGGCAATCAAACAAGCTAAGCGTCAATATAGAGACAAAGTAGAGTCACAATTCAATGGCTCAGACACAAGAGGAATGTGGCAGGGTCTACAGTCAATCACGGACTACAAAAAGAAAACCAGCCCGTCGCGGACCATGACGTCCTGCTCCCAGACAAACTAAACAACTTCTTTGCTCGCTTTGAGGACAATACAGTGCCACCGACACGGCCCGCTACCAAAACCTGCGGGCTCACCTTCACCGCAGCCAATGTGAGAAAAACATTTAAATGTGTTAACCCTTGCAAGGCTGCCGGCCCAGATGGCATCCCTGGCCATGTCCTCAGAGCATGCGCAGACCAGCTGGCTGGTGTGTTTACGGACATATTCAATCAGTCCCTATCCCAGTCTGCTGTTCCCACATGCTTCAAGAGGGCCACCATTGTTCCTGTTCCCAAGAAAGCTAAGGTGACTGAGCTAAATGACTATCGCCCCGTAGCACTCACTTCTGTCATCATGAAGTGCTTTGAGAGATTAGTCAAGGATCATATCACCTCCATCCTGCCAGACACCCTGGACCCACTCTAATTTGCTTACCGTCCCAATAGGTCCACAGGCAGCGCTAATCGCAATCACACTGCATACTGCCCTAACCCATCTGGACAAGAGGAATACTTATGTAAGAATGCTGTTCATCGACTACAGCTCAGCATTTAACACCATAGTTCCCTCCAAGCTCGTCATTAAGCTTTCTCGAGACCCTGGGTCTCGACCCAGCCCTGTGCAACTGGGTCCTGGACTTCCTGACGGGCCGGTCCCAGGTGGTGAGGGTAGGAAACAACATCTCCACCCTGCTGATCGTCAACACTGGGGCCCCACAAGGGTGCGTTCTCAGCCCTCTCCTGTACTCCCTGTTTACCCATGACTGCGTGGCCAAGCACGCATCCAACTCAATCATCAAGTTTGCTGACGACACTACAGTGGTAGGCTTGATTACCAACAACGACGAGACGGCCTACAGAGAGGAGGTGAGGGCCCTCGGAGTGTGGTGTCAGGAAAATAACCTCTCACTCAATGTCAACAAAACAAAGGAGATGATCGTGGACTTCAGGAAACAGGAGAGGGAGCACCCTCATCCACATCGAGGGGACAGTAGTGGAGAAGGTGGAAAGTTTTAAGTTCCTCGGCGTACACATCACGGACAAACTGAATTGGTCCACCCACACAAACAGCGTGGTGAAGAAGGCGCAACAGCGCCTCTTCAACCTCAGGAGGCTGAAGAAATTTGGCTTGTCACCAAAATCACTCACAAACTTTTACAGATGCACAATCGAGAGCATCCTGTCGGGCTGTATCACCGCCTGGTACGGCAACTGCTCCGCCCACAACCGTAAGGCTCTCCAGAGGGTAGTGAGGACTGCACAACGCATCACCGGGTTAAACTACCTGCCCTCCAGGACACCTACACCACCCGATGTCACAGAAAGGCCAAAAGATCATCAAGGACAACAACCACCCGAGCCACTGCCTGTTCACCCCGCTATCATCCAGAAGGCGAGGTCAGTACAGGTGCAACAAAGCTGGGACCGAGAGACTGAAAAACAGCTTCTACCTCAAGGCCATCAGACTGTTAAACAGCCATCACTAACATTGAGTGGCTGCTGCCAACATACTGACTTAAATCTCTAGCCACTTTATACATAGGAATTGGATGTAACAAATGTATCACTAGCCACTTTAAACAATTTTGTATATAATGTTTACGTATCCGACATACTCATATCAAATGTATACACTGTACTCTAAACCATCTACTGTATCTTGCCTATGCCGTTCGGTCATCGACCCAAATCTCTAGCCACTTTAATAATTATAATTGGATGAAATAATGTATCACTAGCCACTATAAACAATGCCATTTATATAATGTTTACATATCCTACATTACTCATCTCATGTATGTGTATATACAGTGGGGAAAAAAAGTATTTAGTCAGCCACCAATTGTGCAAGTTCTCTCACTTAAAAAGATGAGAGAGGCCTGTAATTTTCATCATAGGTACACTTCAACTATGACAGACAAAATGAGGAAAAGAAATCCAGAAAATCACATTGTAGGATTTTTAATGAATTTATTTGCAAATTATGGTGGAAAATAAGTATTTGGTCACATACAAACAAGCAAGATTTCTGGCTCTCACAGACCTGTAACTTCTTCTTTAAGAGGCTCCTCTGTCCTCCACTCATTACCTGTATTAATGGCACCTGTTTGAACTTGTTATCAGTATAAAGACACCTGTCCACAACCTCAAACAGTCACACTCCAAACTCCACTATGGCCAAGACCAAAGAGCTGTCAAAGGACACCAGAAACAAAATTGTAGACCTGCACCAGGTTGGGAAGACTGAATCTGCAATAGGTAAGCAGTTTGGTTTGAAGAAATCAACTGTGGGAGCAATTATTAGGAAATGGAAGACATACAAGACCACTGATAATCTTCTTGATCTGGGGCTCCACGCAAGATCTCACCCGTGGGGTCAAAATTATCACAAGAACGGTGAGCAAAAATCCCAGAACCACACGGGGGACCTAGTGAATGACCTGCAGAGAGCTGGGACCAAAGTAACAAAGCCTACCATCAGTAACACACTACGCTGCCAGGGACTCAAATCCTGCAGTGCCAGGCGTGTCCCCTGCTTAAGCCAGTACATGTTTAGGCCCGTCTAAAGTTTGCTAGAGAGCATTTGGATGATCCAGATGAGGATTGGGAGAATGTCAGATGAAACCAAAATATAACTTTTTGGTAAAAACTCAACTCGTCGTGTTTGGAGGACAAAGAATGCTGAGTTGCATCCAAAGAACACCATACCTACTGTGAAGCATGGGGTGGAAACATCATGCTTTGGGCCTGTTTTTTCTGCAAAGGGACCAGGACGACTGATCCGTGTAAAGGAAAGAATGAATGGGGCCATGTATCGTGAGATTTTGAGTGAAAACCTCCTTCCATCAGCAAGGGCATTGAAGATGAAACGTGGCTGGGTCTTTCAGCATGACAATGATCCCAAACACACCGCCGAACAGCGAAGGAGTGGCCGAAGAAGCATTTCAAGGTCCTGGAGTGGCCTAGCCAGTCTCCAGATCTCAACCCCATAGAAAATCTTTGAAAGTCCGTGTTGCCCAGCGACAGCCCCAAAACATCACTGCTCTAGAGGAGATCTGCATGGAGGAATGGGCCAAAATACCAGCAACAGTGTGTGAAAACCTTGTGAAGACTTACAGAAAACGTTTGACCTCTGTCATTGCCAACAAAGGGTATATAACAAAGTATTGAGATAAACTTTTGTTATTGACCAAATACTTATTTTCCACCATAATTTGCAAATAAATTCATAAAAAATCCTACAATGTGATTTTCTGGATTTTTTTTCCTCATTTTGTCTGTCATAGTTGAAGTGTAGCTATGATGAAAATTACAGGCCTCTCTCATCTTTTTAAGTGAGAGAACTTGCACAATTGGTGGCTGACTAAATACTTTTTTTCCCCACTGTATATATATATATATATATATATATATATATATATATATATATATATATATATATATATGTGTGTGTATATACTGTACTCCATACCATCTACTGCATCTTGCCTATGCCGGTCAGCCATCGCTCATCCATATATTTATATGTACATACTCGTATTCATTCCTTTACTCTTGTGTGTATAAGGTAGTTGTTGTGAATTTGTTAGATTACTTGTTAGATACTACTGCATGGTCGGAACTAGAAGCACAAGCATTTCGCTACACTCGCATTAACATCTGCTAACCATGTGTATGTGACAAATACAATTTGATTTGATTTGATTTGATTTGGATGGCACATCAATGCGAGCTGTGGCAAGAAGGTTTGCTGTGTCTGTCAGCGTAGTGTCCAGAGCATGGAGGCGCTACCAGGAGACAGGCCAGTACATCAGGAGACGTGGAGGACACCGTAGGAGGGCAACAACCCAGCAGCAGGACCACTACCTCCGCCTTTGTGCAAGGAGGAGCACTGGCAGAGCCCTGCAAAATGACCTCCAGCAGGCCACAAATGTGCATGTGTCTGCTCAAACGGTCAGAAACAGACTCCATGAGGGTGGTATGAGGGGTGCAGGACGTTTGGCATTTGCCAGAAAACACCAAGATTGGCAAATTCGCCACTGGCGCCCTGTGCTCTTCACAGATGAAAGCAGGTTCACACTGAGCACGTGACAGACGTGACAGAGTCTGGAGACGCCGTGGAGAACGTTCTGCTGCCTGCAACATCCTCCAGCATGACCGGTTTGGCGGTGGGTCAGTCATGGTGTGGGGTGGCATTTCTTTGGGGGGCCGCTCGCCAGAGGTAGCCTGACTGCCATTAGGTACCGAGATGAGATCCTCAGACCCCTGTGAGACCATATGCTGGTGCGGTTGGCCCTGGGTTCCTCCTAATGCAAGACAATGCTAGACCTCATGTGGCTGGAGTGTGTCAGCAGTTCCTGCAAGAGGAAGGCATTGATGCTAAGGACTGGCCCGCCCGTTCCCCAGACCTGAATCCAATTGAGCACATCTGGGACATCATGTCTCGCTCCATCCACCAACGCCACGTTGCACCACAGACTGTCCAGGAGTTGGCGGATGCTTTAGTCCAGGTCTGGGAGGAGATCCTCAGGAGACCATCCGCCACCTCATCAGGAGCATGCCCAGGCGTTGTAGGGAGGTCATTCAGGCACGTGGAGGCCACACACACTACTGAGCCTCATTTTGACTTGTTTTAAGGACATTACATCAAAGTTGGATCAGCCTGTAGTGTGGTTTTCCACTTTAATTTTGAGTGTGACTCCAAATCCAGACCTCCATGGGTTGATAAATTTGATTTCCATTGATAATTTTTGTGTGATTTTGTTGTCAGCACATTCAACTATGTAAAGAAAAAAGTATTTAATAAGATTATTTCATTCATTCAGATCTATGATGTGTTATTTTAGTGTTCCCTTTATTTTTTTGAGCAGTGTAGATAAATATAGCATATTGACTACAAGAGGACATGCAAACATGTCCATGGACATGCAGGAAAACACCAAACATCAGACACACACACACACACCAACCCCTCTTCTCCTATTTCACTCCATCCCTCTTTCTCTTCCACCCATATTTGTGGATACAAACTTGTGTAGAAAAGCACACTAATGAATCCAATGATCAAGTCATTTTTGTCACATTGACTTTCAAAGAACACCAACGCCTGCAGCCATGCTTCAAGGTGGATTTGATCCACGTTTCAGATGGTGAGAGATACAACCAGCCCATTCTTACTGAACACACACCAGCTTTGCTAAAACAACACAGAGACAGTCATCTCTGCTAAGGTGGTGGTTCCACCACTGCTTTCCCTATGCACCTCCTATCTCTACCCCAATATTGTAAAGCATAAATACATCTGGTATATATGCCGCCAAGTGCTTAGTTTTATTAGGGAAAAGTTTCAGATCTTCTCTTCCTTTTCTTTCATAACCCAAAACTCCAACTCCTAAAATAATCCAGAACCGTCTGTATAGAACATGCTGTCCATAAACTGGTTCCTTTCTCTCTCTCTTTCTCTTTCTTTTATTTTCTCTTTCGCTCTCTCTCTGTCTGTTTGTCTCGCTCTTTCTCTCTTTCTCTCTCTCTTACAGCCCATTATACTGGTGGTGTTAAATAATGAAGAGTAGTAGTTTCCTTTGGATGATGTTTATCATGTGTCTGTGGTTTAGCAAGGTTGATCCCCGGTCTGCCCTTTCATCACTACTGATGAGACTTAAAAACACCAGTCGCACGCACACACACACACACACACACACACACACACACACACACACACACACACACACACACACACACACACACACACACACACACACACACACACACACACACACACACACACACACACACACACACACTATCAGGTGGTCAGTGGAGGGAAGCATCAATATCTTGACCCCTGGGAGGCAGGTGGTCTGGAAAGTGTGTGTGTGTGTGTGTGTGTCGGGGAGGCAGGTGGTCTGGAGAGGGTTAGCATCTTCCTGGAGATAGGTTACATTCCTCCATTGAACCCCTGTTCCTCTCCCTCCCTTCCGTTACTTCCTTTGTTCCTCCTATCGTTCACCTTGAAACCCCCATACAGCCAAACACCAGGAAGTTACACTCCTTGACTTTCTCAAGGGTGTCTGCAAAGTCATACAGCTAGCTAACAGCTTACCTGGTTTTCAAATCAGGAATCCGTAGCAGTGAAATTGTCCATTTGCGATATTAGTACAACAAAGATGTAACTTCAAACAAGAAGCACCGTCTTTTTCCCACTCAGACATCTTCGCACAACATTGCAAGAGCGATAGAACACACTGTAAAGGGGTTGCTGTGAATTTGACATGAAGGCAGCTAGAAGTATGTTACTGTATTTCATATTGCAATACAACTACTGTATTCTAAACACACTATCAAAGGAAGTAGTGTGGAATCACACATAGTACAATACCGTATAATTTACTGTATAATACTGTATTTACTGTATTGTACTGCATTCATAATCAATTAATTAATTAAATTCATTGAGGGGAGATGGGGTTTGTGTTTAACTAGATTTTTTGTGTATTTACGGAGTATGTACTACAGTTTTTTCTTCGTGATGCTGGATGCTGCTTTGCTCCATTTCATAAACAAAACAAAAACAATAACACATGCACGTGGGGCGACCAGTGGAGCTGTTTCACCTCATGCGGATTACAGCTTTAAGCTCAAATAGTAATAACACAACATTTGGAATAATAGGTAGGATAGGATTGGGAATGGATTGTTTGTATACCTGTTTGTTTCACATAAACCTTTTTCAGAACAATGGTCCCGTTCCGTAAGAATGTATCTGTCTGTCTCTCTTTATACCAGGGTAAAAATCTCTCACCAGGCATTTACATTATAGAAAGGGTTGTAAGGTTTGGCTGCCTCCCAAATGGCACCCTATTCCCTATATTGTTCAATTACCTTTGACCAGGGCCCATAGGGAATAGGGTGCCAATTGGGAGGAAGCTTCTGTCCGACTTACATGACCGATAGATTCATCAAGCTCAGGCAAAACCAATATCACATTGTCAGATGGGAATATCTGGCATTCTATCACCAGCAGGCTCTGTGACAGGACCAGTCTCTTCCAATTATAGTCTCATAGGGCCAGCTCATCTCTGCTGCTTGTGCCACTGCGCAACAAACAATGAGAGACGCACACACATGCACGCAAACACACACACACATACAACCCATGTATGCACACACACACACACACTGCATAACACAGTGGTACGTATTGACTTGACGCTATGCTCGCAAATTTTTTCATACTTTTTTTTACAGATGGAGATCAATACATGCCATGTAATACACACACTATACACACACATGCATGGACACACACAAGCTTGAGTATAATATGTGTGTGATTCCACCTCCAAAACAATGATGCTGATAGTTAGCCACATTAGCAAATAACTTCCAAAACAATGATGCTGATAGTTAGCTACATTAGCAAATAACCTCCAAAACAATGATGCTGACAGTTAGCTACATTAGCAAATAACCTCCAAAACAATGATGCTGATAGTTAGCTACATTAGCAAATAACCTCCAAAACAATGATGCTGATAGTTAGCTACATTAGCAAATAACCTCCAAAACAATGATGCTGATAGTTAGCTACATTAGCAAATAACCTCCAAAACAATGATGCTGATAGTTAGCTACATTAGCAAATTATCTCCATGTTGTCATCCATCCTAGCTTTCACTATCACTGTCTCTCCCTCTTTTTATCTCTCCCTCTCTCTTTCTCTCTGCCTCTCTGTCTCTCTCTCTCTCTCTCTTCATTGCAGATGATTATTAAGACAACAGTACCACTGGGAGAAAGAAGGTTGGGTTGGGTAAACATTCTGTGAAAGGACAGCGGGAGCAGAGAGAGCGAGTGCATTCCTCTCTCTGTGACTGCAAAGGCCACTCTGAACTGGGTAAATAGAGAAAAGAGGAGACACACAGCGCTCTCTCCGTTTGACACCCATAGCCTCTACATTTCATCTTCCACACTCTGACAGTGTCAAATCACTCTTGAATAAACTGTCTCTCTGGGATATTTCCTGGTCAATGGTCAAGTAAATGAAAGATATTTGATTATCATCACTCTCAATTAAAGCCTCTCATCTGTCCGTATAGAGCCTGTTCGGTTACCACAGAAAAACCTAATAACCACAGCCTTCTTCACATTCCTCACAAGACTAGGGAAGCAAAGCATGACAAGGTGAGACTATAGGTCTACCAAACAGTCAGTCCCAGAAATAAACAATATCATTCTAAGGTATTCAAGATAATCTCAATACAACATTATTTGACTTGTATTCACAGTGAACAACTGCTGGGCCCCCCATACCATTATTTATTTTATGTCCAATGAAATTACAATGATATTACACTGTATCTTTCATACTGAACACTCATATTGTCTATCTCTATCCCTTTGTGCATGACCTGTATTCTCCATTCCTATCTATTTTATGTACTCTTGCTTCCACAGTGTGATACTGTATGAGTGCTGCAGTCTCCCAGGGTAGAGAAGTGCTGACCAAGCCAAGGTGACTGTCTCTGGATCTTTATGGCTTAATATATATTAACACCAGACATCTGGGGGAGGAGAGGAGAGGAGAGGAGAGGAGAGGAGAGGAGAGGAGAGGAGAGGAGAGGAGAGGAGAGGAGAGGAGAGGAGAGGTAAAGTGGTCATTACGTTCTTCAAAACATCTTTGTTCCTGCAGGCCACAGATAGGATGCATAATTAATGCCTGTAGTGATGAATGTCCTACTAACAATACAGCAGTGTGTGTGTGTGTGTGTGTGTGTGTGTGTGTGTGTGTGTGTGTGTGTGTGTGTGTGTGTGTGTGTGTGTGTGTGTGTGTGTGTGTGTGTGTGTGTGCGTATGTGTGTGTAGGAAGAGTTAAACAGGACAGCTTACATCAGGCCGCAACAAACAAACTGCTATGGGACCAGTTGCAAAATGGTGTTCTGAGCTGAGAGAATAGGACAGAATTTCTACCTTTGCTCCTAAACCCCGACCATGAGGATGTACATGTACATATAATTAGCTGAACTTTACTTTGTTAAATAGACCAGGCAATACTATGGGATTTTTTAAAAAGTGAATTACCATATTTAATCAAGCACACTTTAGCTTAAAGGACATAGAGCTGCATCAAATTCAACGTGATTAGAGCTACTACTCAGAACCCTTGTTCATACTGCAGGCCTTAATGCTCAAATCAGTTTTGTGTTTCAAATCCGTTTTGGAATATTGACTGTCCAAACAGCAAGTTACAAGTGACCAAATCAGATTTGTGTGGGTTCAATAACAAGAAGCTGCCATGTGGGGAATTGTAGGTTGCTCGTTTCAGCTAGTTCTTGTTCTTGATCCCAGTCTTGTTTTGAGGTGTTTTGACTGATGTCTATGATAATATGGCTAAAGTTAGCTAGCTAGCTTACCAACAAATGTAACAATGTATGTTATGTGCCATGGCGGAGATCTTGTGGGCTATACTCGGCCTTGTCTCAGGATGGTAAGTTGGTGGTTGAAGATATCCCTCTAGTGGTGTGGGGGCTGTGCTTCGGCAGAGTGGGTGGGGTTATATCCTGCCTGTTTGGCCCTGTCCGGGGGCATCGTCGGACGGGGCCACAGTGTCTCCCGACCCCTCCTGTCTCAGCCCCCAGTATTTATGCTCCAGTAGTTTATGTGTCGGGGGGCTAGGGTCCGTCTGTTACATCTGGAGTATTTCTTCTCTTATCTGGTGTCCTGTGCGAATTTAAGTATGGTCTCTCTAATTATCTCTCTTTCTTTTTTTTCTTCTTCTCTCTCTCTCGGAGGACCTGAGCATTAGGACCATTCCTCAAGGCCTACCTGGCCTGATGACTCCTTGATGTCCCGAGTCCACCTGGCCGTGCTGCTTCTCCAGTTTCAACTGTTCTGCCTGTTTTATGAACATTTTAAAATCTTGTCCATGTTCTGTTATAATCTGCACCCGGCACAGCCAGAAGAGGACTGGCCACCCCTCACAGCCTGGTTCCTCTCTAGGTTTCTTCCTAGGTTTTGGCCTTTCTAGGGAGTTTTTCCTAGCCACCGTGCTTTTACACCTGCATTGCTTGCTGTTTGGGGTTTTAGGCTGGGTTTCTGTACAGCACTCTGAGACATCAGCTGATGTAAGGGGGGCTTTATAAATACATTTGATTTTATTTTATTTGATAACAAGTGCTCATTGTTTAAACGTATTTATGTTTTCAATAAACAGTGGAGACTAATTATAGTTTACAATAGTTGTCAACAATCTAAGCCAACCCCGTCTGTTTCGTCTCATAGTTGAGCATATCCTGAGGCCAAATTTATTGTAGCCCGGGACTTTAATAAAGGAAAACTGAGGAAAACGCTACCAAAATTCTATCAACACATTTCCTGTGCTACACGCGCTTCACAGACTCTAGATCATTGACACTCTCCCTTCGGGGACGGCTACAAGGCTCTCCCCCTCCCTCCCTTCGGCAAATCAGATCACGCCTCCAATCAGATCACGCCTCCATAGTGCCCTCCATGCTCATCACTAAGCTCAGGGCCCTGTCTGAAACACTCCCTGTGCAACTGGGTCCTCGACTTCCTTACGGGACGACCCCAAGTTGTGAAGGTAGGCAACAACACCTCTGTCATGTTGATCCACAACACGGGGACCCCACAGGGGTGCGTGCTCAGCTCACTCCTGTACTCGCTGTTCACCCATGACTGCATGGCCATGCACGCCTCCAACTCAATCATTAAGTTTGCTGACGACACAACAGTGGTAGGCCTGATTACTAACAACGACTAGACAGCCTACAGGAAGGAGGTTAGAGCTCTGGCAGTGGTGCCAGCTTCTCTCTCCAGGCCATCAGAATGTTAAACAGTCACCGGCCTCCACTGAGTACCCTGCCCTGAACCTTAGTCACTGTTACTAGCCGGCTACCACTAGGTACTTTACCGTCCACCTTAGAGACTGCTACCCTATAGTAAAAACAAAATAAATCAAGTCTCAAATATAAGGAAAATGTATTTACATTTCAGCTGTTTCAAAAACATTGCTCTGCTATTACCATTTATACTGTAGGATTGTGGAGCTGCCCTACACTGCCCTGCTCGGAGGGGGGCAACTGTCGGGTGAGTGTGCTCGAGACATGATAATTTTGCAAGTTTACATAACAGTATTGTCTCTCGAGAATCAATACCTCTCGAGAACCTCTTGAAAAATGTGAAAATGGTCTAAGGCTCACACACAGCTTTATCACACTGTGCCAGCCCAACACTATCAGCTGCACTAGAACTATGTATTCTATTGTTTTATTCCTATTCTATTCTTCCTCTAATAACTGATGAACTTTCAAAGTGTTGGGACTTGAACTTAAGTATATACAAGTATATACATTTAATTTCTAGACAAAATAATATATCCGGGAACTCTGTAATTTAAATCGCTCAGGATGCTTCCCTTCTAAAGCAAGAGGTGCAAATATCAATCTTTTAAAATTCTGTTTCCATCTCGTCTTACTCTGTCATGAGTTCTATAAAAATCCCTCTCTGATGGAAGTGATCTTTTTTCGGAAATATACAGTTTTTTTTTTTAACAGCCTTGCAATTATCCCATGTACAGCAATACCTTTCTCTTAGGTGTGTGTGGGTGTGTGTGTGTGTGGGTGTGTGGGTGTGTGGGTGGTTTGTGTGTTCGTGGGTGTGTAATTGGTGTGGAGCAGTAAAAAGAGTATGCTAATCCTATTTATGTGGAAAGAGAATCACCGTCTTCTCTCTGAAGACTTTATACTTCAATAACTCCATTGAGATAAAGATGGCACATACTGTCGCATTTTATCACTCCTAATAAAGTTGTATATTTGCAAGCTGTTCAGAGTTCATCTTTATTTAAGATTTATTTAAAAAGAGGAGAAAAAACAGCAAGGTCTAGGAGGATGGCAACTAATTTCTATTTACCAGTGTTTTCTTTTTTTTTAAATCAAGGATGAAAAACATGACTTTTCCTCTTATTAGGGGTTCAAGCAGCGGGAAACCCTACTGTGTTTCTTGCCATTCATTATTTTCCATCTTGAGGCAATTTGGTGAAGAAAAAAAAAATCCCATGAGATAATAAGGCCTAGGAGGATGCAACCTTGCATGAAGATAAAGGACCATGGGCCACACCCTCTCATGCAATGCCCTTCCAGTTGGCCACATGGTGGCGCTATAACAAGCGATTGAAAATCTAAACTTTGAAAGCTCAAGCCCCTCGACCCGTTAGATCTAGAGTCATGAAATTTGGTACATAGGTTTGTCTCCTCACAAGGAAAGACTTAAGGTTCCCATAAGATGCTGCATTTTTTGTTAAAATCACTTAAAACGCTACAGCTCTTGCACCGAATGACTGATATGCACGAAACTTGATATGTGGCATCTAATGGACTAAGGTCTCTCAACGCAATATTTTTTCCAGGCTAGGATTTAAAAACAGCATGACCACTACTGACCAATAAACATTCACTTGGCCGTGGTGTGGCACATAAATCAGACACAGATATTCGTATTGTAACAACTTGATTCACTTGTTCCAAACCCTGTCAATACAAAAAATATGCAAGTACATTCAGATCAACTACATGGTGGCGCTACAACGGGCACAAATGTATGTTTATTGATCTGTTTGCCTCAGAGTGATGAAATTTGACACACATGCTCAGCGATGTGAGTGTAGCTAACCTGTAGAGTGTGGTTCTGTTTGGCCTCATGGGGGTGCTGTTGGACAGGAAAAAACAGGAATGCAAGCTGATAGCAGCCATGTAGCTTGAGCTAGAGTCTTGGAAACATCATAAAACATTGTCTAAAATTCATGAAAAGCATATCTGTCTAATTTTGAGTTCTGATATTTGGCAAGTGTGGTAAAGAGTATGGACGTAGCTCATCCTAGGGCAATGTGTCAAATTTGTCCTGATGGTGGTGCTGTTTGAGTGAATACATTCATTATGTAATCCAAATATTTAATTAGTAAAAATCAGTCTGTACTATTACACCATTTAATGAGATTATTACTTACAAAAATGTGTTTGCTTCTGACAGCCACAAAAACCCAAACGTACAGTTCATTCGGAAAGTATTCAGACCCCTTGACTTTTCCCCAATACTGTTACGTTACAGCCTTATTCTAAAATGGATTAAATTGTTTATTTTCCTCATCAATCTACACACAATACCCCAAAATGACAAAGAAATTTACATAAGTATTCAGACCCTTCACTCAGTACTTTGTTGAAGCACCTTTGCCAGCAATTACAGCCTCGAGTCTTCTTGGGTGTGCTTTGTCTTGGCTGTGTGCTTAGGGTCGAAGGTTCACCTCCTGTTGGAAGGTGAACCTTCGCTCTGGAGCAGGTTTTCATCAAGGATCCCTCTGTACTTTGCTCCATTCATCTTTTCCTCGATCCTGACTAGTCTCCCAGCCACTTTCTCATGGTCTGAGAGTCTTTGCATCCCACAAAGGCGGAGGTGTTGCTAACATTTACGATAGCAAATTTAAATTTACAACAAAAAAAAAGACGTTTTCGTCTTTTGAGCTTCTAGTCATGAAATCTATGCAGCCTACTCAATAACTTTTTATAGCTATTGTTTACAGGCCTCCTGGGCCATATACAGCGTTCCTCACTGAGTTCCCTGAATTCCTATTGGACCTTGTGGTCATGGCAGATAACATTCACATTTTTGGTGACTTTAATATTCAAATGGAAGTCCACAGACCCACTCCAAAAGGCTTTCAGAGCCATCATCAACTCAGTGGGTTTTGTCCAACATGTCTCCGGACCTACTCACTGCCACAGTCATACTCTGGACCTAGTTTTGTCCCATGGAATAAATGTTGTGGATCTTAATGTTTTTCCTCATAATCCTGGACTATCATTTTATTACATTTGCAATCGCAACAAATAATCTGCTCAGACCCCAACCAAGGATCATCAAAAGCAGTGCTATAAATTCTCGGACAACCCAAAGATTCCTAGATGTCCTTCCAGACCACCTACGTCAGAGTACAAAAATCCGTTAACCACGAAACTGAGGAACTCAATTTAACCTTTTGCAATACCCTAGATGCAGTCACACCCCTAAAAACAAAAAACATTTGTCATAAGATACTAGCTCCCTGGTATACAGAAAATACCCGAGCTCTGAAGCAAGCTTCCAGAAAATTGGAACGGAAATGGCGCCACACCAAACTGGAAGTCTTCCGACTAGCTTGGAAAGACAGTACCGTGCAGTATCGAAGAGCCCTCACTGCTGCTCGATCATCCTGAGGAAAATAAGAACAATCCAAAATGTATTTTTGATACTGTCGCAAAGCTAACTAAAATGCAGCATTCCCCAAGAGAGGATGGCTTTCACTTCAGCAGTGATAAATTCATGAACTTCTTTGAGGATAAGATCATGATCATTAGAAAGCAAATTACGGACTCCTCTTTAAATCTGCGTATTCCTCCAAAGCTCATTTGTCCTGATTCTGCACAACTCTGCTAGGACCTAGGATCAAGGGAGACACTCAAGTTTGTTAATACTATATGTCTTGACACATTGATGAAAATAATCATGGCCTCTAAACCTTCAAGCTGCATACTGGACCCTATTCCAACTAAACTACCGAAAGAGCTGCTTCCTGTGCTTGGCTCTCCTATGTTGAACATAATAAACATCTCTCTATCCAGCGTATGTGTACCAAACTCACTAAAAGTCACAGTAAAAAAGCCTCTCTTGAAAAAGCCAAACCTTGACCCCGAAAATATAAAGAATGATCGGCCTATATCGAATCTCCCATTCCTCTCAAAGATTTTAGAAAAAGCTGTTGCGCAGCAACTCACTGCCTTCCTGGAGACAAACAATGTATACGAAATGCTTCAGTCTGGTTTTAGACCACATAATAGCACTGAGACTGCACTTGTGAAGGTGGTAAATTACATTTCAACGGTGTCAGACCGAGGCTCTGCATCTGTCCTCGTGCTCCTAGACCTTAGTGCTGCTTATGATACCATCAATCACCACATTCTTTTGGAGAGATTGGAAACCCAAATTGGTCTACATGGACAAGTTCTGGCCTGGTTAAGATCTTATCTGTCTGAAAGAGATCAGTTTGTCTCTGTGCATGGTTTGACAAATCAACATTTCGGTGTTCCTCAAGGCTCCGTTTTAGGACCACTATTGTTTTCACTATATATTTTACCTCTTGATAATGGCATTCGGAAATATAATGTTAACTTTCACTGCTATGTGGATGACACACAGCTGTACATTTCGATGACACATGGCGAAGCCCCAAAATTGCCCTACCTGGAAGCCTGTGTTTCAGACAGAGGATGTCGGCAAATGTTCTACTTTTAAACTTGGACAAAATAGAGATGCTAGTTCTAGGTCCCAAGAAACAAAGATATCTTCTGTTGAATCTGACAATTAATATTGATGGTTGTACAGTTGTCTCAAATAAAACTGTGAAGGACCTCTGAGTTACTCTGGACCCTGATCTCTCTTTTGACGAACGTATCAAGACTGTTTCATGGACAGCTTTTTTCCATCTACGTAACATTACAAAAATCTGAAACTTTCTGTCCAAAAATGATGCAGAAAAATTGATCCATGCTTTTGTCACTTCTAGGTTAGACTACTGCAATGCTTTACTTTCCGGCTACCCGGATAAAGCACTAAATAAACTTCAGTTAGTGCTAAACACGGTTGATAGAATCTTGACTAGAACAAAAAAAAAATATCATATTACTCCAGTGCTAGCCTCTCTACACTGGCTTCCTGTTAAGGCAAGGGCTGATTTCAAGGTTTTACTGCTAACCTACAAAGCATTACATGGGCTTGCTCCTACCTATCTTTCCGATTTGGTCCTGCCGTACATACCTACACGTACGCTACGGTCACAAGACTCAGGCCTCCTTACTGTCCCTAGAATTTCTAAGCAAACAGCTGGAGGCAGGGCTTTCTCCTATAGAGCTCCATTTTTATGGAATGGTCTGCCTATCCATGTGAGAGACGCAGACTCGGTCTCAACCTTTAAGTCTTTATTGAAGACTCATCTCTTCAGTAGGTCCTATGATTGAGTGTAGTCTGGCCCAGGAGTGTGAAGGTGAACGGAAAGGCACTGGAGCAACGAACCACCCTTGCTGTCTCTGCCTGGCCGGTTCCCCTCTCTCTACTGGGAATCTCTGCCTCAAACCCTATTACAGTCACTGGTTTACTGGTGCTCTTCCATGCCATTCCTAGGAGGGGTGTGTCAATTGCGTGGGTTGAGTAACTGACGTGATCTTCCTGTCCCCCCCCTTGGGTTTGTGCCGTGGGGGAGATCTTTGTGGGCTATACTCAGCCTTGTCTCAGGATGGTAAGTTGGTGGTTGGAGATATCCCTCTAGTGGTGTGGAGGCTGTGCTTTGATTGATTGATTGATTAATGTACCTTTTGGAAAACTCCAAGCGGGCTGTCATCAATCAAATGTATTTATAAAGCCCTTTTTACATCAGCTGATGTCACAAAGTGCTGTCCAGAAATCCAGCCTAAAACCCCAAAGAGCAAGCAATGCAGGCGTAAAAGCATGTGCCTTTTACTGAGGAGTGGCTTCCGTCTAGCCACTCTACCATAAAGGCCTGATTGGTGGAGTGCTGCAGAGATGGTTGTCCTTCTGAAAGGTTCTGCCATCTCCACAGAGGAACTCTGGAGCTCTTTCAGAGTGACCATCGGGTTCTTGGTCAACTCCCTGACCAAGGCCCTTCTCCCCCAATTGCTCAGTTTGGCCGGGCGGCCAGCTCTAGGAAGAGTCTTGGTGGTTCCATCATTCTCTCATTTAATGATGATGGAGGCCTATGTGTTCTTGGGGGCCTTCAATGCTGCAGACATTTTTTGGTACCCTTCCCTAGATCTGTGCCTCAACACAATCCTGTCTCAGAGCTCTACGGACAATTCCTTCATGGCTTGGTTTTTGCTCTGACATGCACTGTCAAGTGTGGGACCTTATAAAGACAGGTGTGTGCCTTACCAAATCATGTCCAATCAATTGACTTTACCACAGGTGGACTCCAATCAAGTTGTAGAAACATCTCAAGGAGTATCAATGGAACAAAATGTGGAAAAAGGGAAAGGGTCTGAATACTTTCCAAATGCACTGTAAATATCAACTTCAACCGGTCTCACAAGTAATTATTTTTAAATTTTAGTAATTTAGCAGACGCACCAATCAAGAGTAACTTTCAATTAGTGCATTCATCTTAAGATACAACACATCACAATCGTATCAAGTACATTTTCCATTTTCATAAACCAAAGTCAAAGTAAGGTCAACATTAACTTTTTCTGTTGCAAAACATTTCGCTAGGGTGTGCTGTACTGAACATGACTCTGGGCTCAGATTGCATACTATATATTATGTGGTGGGTCCAATAGATTGGACGGTATATATTGGGTCTTCAGTGGGTCCAAAAGACTGGAAGATATATATATATCGGGCAAAGGTTCACCGCCCGGGGTCACTGTTCCCCGGGCGCCGATGACGTGGATGTCGATTAAACTACTTAGGGAGCAGTGGAGCGCTGGCGCCCCACTCCCGACACTACCCGGTGAAATGTAAGGCGCCAAATTCAAAATCCAAATGTTGAATTATTAAACATTCATCAATATACAAGTGTTGCATAGTCATCAAAAGCTCTGATTCTTGGCAATATCACAGCGTTGTCAGATTTCAAAAAGGCTAAAAGCACAACATTTGATTGTTTGAGGATAGCCCCTCTCATATTTTATGCAATAGTATAAATCCATAACCAACGCGGGTCTCATAAAATGCATAAAATTGCTAATATAAAATCCCTTTCGAAGAACTTCTGCTGAGGGCTTCCCAAATGTCCAACGAAGACATCCAATGGTTCTTTTGTTAGAAAAAGTCATTTATTATATCCAATAATCTCCGTTTGGTTGGCGGGTTATGTTCATAAAATACAGCGTCCACTCGCCAATTGAACCGTGAAGAGAACGCGTTCAACCTATACCTATACACTTGTCCAAGAACAATCAAACATCATTGATAATGTATCCTTAGGAACACTTTTATGTATATTTACTATAATATTTCAACCGGATTATAAACTGGACGATAGGAAAGGAAAAAACCACAGCGCGCGTGAGCCCATAAACGCGCCTCCTCTTCTGTTTACATCCTGTGACTAGTTCAAAATTCTTCTTCTATTACCATCCAGAGCAACCTAACATCACCAAACACTGTCTAGAGACTGTTGACATCCAGTGGAAGCAATTAGGTACTGCATTCTTACTCCCAGATATGGCTGTTTTCAATAGGGAGGGGTTCAAAATGAGGCAAGAAGGACAGAAATTCCTCGGGTTTTCGCCTGCTATATCAGTTCTGTTATACTCACAGACAATATGTTAACTGCTTTAAAAACTTCAGAGTGTTTCCTATCCAATAGTACTAATTATGTGCATATCCTAGTTTCTGGGCCTGAGTGGCAAGCCTTTTACTTTGGGCATGCCAGACTCTCAAACACCGACACCTCAGCTGCCGCTCCCTAAGAAGTTAACAGTAGCTATTACAGTGAAAAAATACCATGCTATTGTTTGACGAGAATGCACAACAACATCAAAAACTTTTATCACAGCAACTGGTTTGATACAGTCACCTCTGAAGGTAAATAAGGTACTTACATTCAGTAATCTTGCTCTGATTTGTCATCCTGAGGGTCCCAGAGATAAAATGTAGCATAGTTTTTTTTGATAAAATCTATTTTTATGTTCAAATGTAGGAACTGGGGTCTACAGTTTGACCCCACTGCTGTCACTGGCTCTACACCCATCTAGATGTGTGAAAGTTAGTGTATAAGCTAATGATCCATCATGTATGACATTCCTGGGAGTGTGTAAACACATTTTTTATTACCAAAGCATTTTTGTATGTTCTCTACAGCTACGTACTTGAAAATGTATCAATTGACCAATTCGGCATATTTGGGCAAACTCCTCGCAGACTTTAGACAAAATATTGTGCAGTAATGTAATTCTTCACTGGACCATTCTGAAATTTTGCACATACACTGCTTTTGCACATACACTGCTGCCAAATTACACCTAGACTCCTATCTGAAAGTATGGCCTTTCTCTTGCATTTCAAAGATGATGGAACAAAAAATTATTAAATAAAAAAACAAGTTTTTTTGTTTGTATTATCTTTTACCAGATCTAATGTGTCATATTCTCCTACATTAATTTCACATTTCCACAAACTTCAAAGTGTTTCGTTTCAAGTGGTATCAAGAATATGCATATCCTAGCTTCGGGTCCAGAGCTACAAGCAGTTAGAAAATTGAAAAAAATGGTGCAATCCTTAAGAGGGTAAGGCAGCCCCCTGCACCTCTCGATTCAGAGGGGTTGGGTTAAATGTGGAAGACACGTTTCAGTTGAATGCATTCAGTTGTACAACTGACTAGGTATCCCCCTTTCCTTTTCCCTTTCCAATAGTGAATGCTGAGCCTCCTCAATCTCTTCAACCAAAATGGTATACCGGTAGTATGAGACTGAGTGTTGTCTCTATCTCCTCTATCATGTTATACTAGTAAAAGACTGACAGAGTGGCGTTCAATAAACAAAATGTATCTTCCGATCAATGTTAACTTCTTAGGAGCGGCAGGTGAGGTGACGGTTTTGGAGAGTCTGGCGTGCCCAAAGCAAAATGCCTGCCGCTCAGGCTCAGAAAATAGGATATGCACATAATTAGTACTTTTGGATAGGAAACACTCTGAAGTTTCTAAAAGTGTTAACATAATGTCTGTGAGTATAACAGAACTCGTTTAGCAGGCGAAAACCAGAGAAAAAAACATCCGGAAATCAGTTTCTGGTGACCTTTGGCTCTGTTCGACACACTCCCTATTGAATCCATTTGTTACCAGGACTGAGACTGCAGTACCTATGGCTTCCACTAGATGTCAGCAGTCTATATACAAAGACTCAGAGAGATTGGAGTAAACACAATGAATAGGTACAGGAAATGGCATGGGGACCTGAAATGTCAACAAGTTTTCTCGGGCGCGAGTCTGGTTGGAGCGCCCCACTTTATTTTACTTATATAAGGTATAGGTGACCATCCGAGTGAAATATTATCGCTAATATTCATAAAAGGATAGCTAAGGATGCATTTTCACTGGTATTTGATTTGTTTAGGAAAAGTTTATAGGTATATTTGAACGCGTTCTCTTCACGTTTCAATGGGCAATTCGACATTGGATTTTCTGAACATAACGCACCAACCAAACAGAGATTTATGGATATAATAAATGGACCATTGGATGTCTTCGTTGGACACTTGGGAGGCCCTCAGCAGAAGTTCTTCAAAAGGTAAGGGATTTGTTTTCGCTGTGAAATGTGTTTTGTGTGAACCGCGATGGTTTATAAATGTATGCTAATGTAGAAATATTGGAGGTGCTACCCTCAAACAATCAAATGTTGTGCTTTCGCCGTAAAGCCTTTTTGAAATCTGACAGCGTTGTGATATTGCCAAGAAGCAGAGCTTTTGATGACTATGCCACACTTGTATATTGATGAATGTTTAATAATTCAACTTTTTTCAACTGTGGGGCGCCCCACTGCTCCCTAAGTAGTTTTAAGGAAACTGGGTGGTGTCTGTGTGGAGTCTGAGTCGTTTTAGGGCCGGTTCCCTGGACACAGATTAAATCTGGGATTTAAGATAACTTTCCATTCACCATTGAGAATATTATTTAACCCTAAAAGTGCCAACGGGGGTCTTTTTTTCTTCTTCCCCAAATTGGTAATGATTGCAAAAGAAACTGTCTGTCAAGCAGTAACACTTTTTTTATTTGATTAACCTTTTGTAACACAAGTAAATGGTTTACAACCAAAGATGGCCACCAATATGGGCGCCGGTGCCATGAAACCTTTACCTCTAACTTCGGAATATTATGGGCTATCAACTCAGTTCCAATTTCATCTGAATGATACTTGGTATATAGACAATGACTGGAAGCTAAATACGTATTTACATTTTTTTGTTTGTACTCTAAGTTTACTATTGTGTCCTTTTAGAAGGATAAAAAAACCTTGGGGCGCTTTCAGGGTTAACCTGCCCTTAATGTTACAGTCTGAGACTGGGTGGTGTTCAATATCCACCTCTCCTCCATCATAATGTTACAGTCTGAGACTGGGTGGTGTTCAATATCCCACCTCTCCTCCATCATAGTGTTACAGTCTTAGACTGGGTCGTGTTCAATATCCACCTCTCCTCCATCCTAATGTTAGTCTGAGACTGGGTGGTGTTCAATACCCTACCTCTCCTCCATCTTAATGTTACAGTCTGAGACTGGGTGGTGTTCAATATCCCACCTCTCCTCCATCCTAATGTTACAGTGGGAGTGTAACTGAGCAGTGTTCAGGCCTCAGCTGGGTGTTCAGTGTTTACTCATGTCTCTCAGCATCGGATCTGACCCCGTTTCCCCACCTCCCCGCTCACTGCGACACACACGCGCATGCATGCACGTGCACACACACACACACACACACATGCACGTGCACACACACACAGACACATGCGTGTGCACACAAACACACAGAGAGGCAACGGTTCAAAGGGGGGGAGACGGCGCTGACTTCAAAAGACCAGCTCCAGCCTTTGAACGCCATGCTAATCGCATATAACCCATCAGCCTCGTATCGTACTATATCAGCCTCCGCAGGGCATGCTCAGTTCAGATCAATGTCTTTCTTTCTTTCTCTCTCTCTCTCTCTCTCTCTCTCTCTCTCTCTCTCTCTCTCTCTCTCTCTCTCTCTCTCTCTCTCTCTCATCTTTAGCTTTCTCTCTCCCTATCCACCTTTCTCTCTTCATCTTTCTCTTTCTCTCTTTCTCTGTCCCTCTCCCTCTTTCTCTCTCTTACTCTCTCTCTCTCTCTCTCTCTCTCTCTCTCTCTCTCTCTCTCTCTCTCTCTCTCTCTCTCTCTCTCTCTCTCTCTCTGTCAGACAGGCCACAGCTAATGTATGTTCAATCCACACAGGGCTATACAGCGACACAGCGGGGAACAGAGAGCCACAGCATCTCTCTTTACCTGTTCTACACCTCTTCAACCTTACAGTCTGCCTGCACCCGAAATGGCACCCTATTCCCTAAATAGTGAACTACTTTTGATAGGGCTCAAAAGTAATGCACTGTGTAGAGAATAGGGTGCCATTTGGGACACAGATTCTGCAGTACAGTATCCCTCTGTAGTGACAACTTGATCTCCTATAGAGAAGTACTTGAGGCAGAGAGCTGGCTCATAGCCTGTTTAACATGCTTCTGATGTGATGTAACGTGCAACTGTGTGTATCTGTGTGTGTCCGTGTCAAATAAATACAAATATTGGTCGCATACACATGTCTAGGACATGTTATTGCGGGTGTAGCTAAATGCTTGTGTTCCTAGATCCAACAATACACACAAATCTAAAAGTACAGCCCGAAAGGATGCTCTCAGTGGTGCATCTGTAAAAGTTTGTGAGGGTCTTAGGGGCCAATCCAAATTTCTTCAGCCTCCTTAGGATTTAGAGGCGCTGTTGCGCCTTCTTCACCACACTGTATGTGTAGGTGAACCATTTCAGATTGTCAGTGATGTGTACGCAGAGGAACTTGAAGCTTTTCACCTTCTCCACTGCGGCCCCATCGATGTGAATGGGGGCGTGCTCCCTCTGCTGTCTCCTGAAGTCCACGATCAGGCCCTTTGTTTTGTTAACGTTGAGGGAGAGGTTATTTTCCTGGCACCATTCCGCCAGGGCCCTCACCTCCTCCCTGTAGGCTGTCTTGTTGTTGTTGGTAATCAGGCCTACCACTGATGTGTCATCTGCAAACTTGATGATTAAGTTGGAGGTGTGCATGGCCACTCAGTCATGGGTTTACAGTGATTACAAGAGGGGGCTGAGCACGCACCCTTGGGGGGTCCCTGTGTTGAGGATCAGCATAGTGGAGGTGTTGTTGCCTACCTTCACCACCTGGAGGTGGCCCGTCAGGAAGACCAGGCCCCAGTTGCACAGGGCGGAGTTCAGACCCAGGGCCCCAAACTTAATGATGAGCTTGGAGGGTACTATGGTGTTGAAGGCTGAGCTCTAGTCAATGAACAGGTTTCTTACATAGGAATTCCTTTTGTCCAGATGGGATAGGTAAGTGTGCAGTGCAATGGCGACTGCATCATCTGTGGATCTATTGGGGAGATATGCGAAATGCAGTGGGTCTAGGGTGTCGGATAAGGTGGAGGTAATATGATCCTTAACTAGCCTTTCAAAGCACTTCATGATGACATAAGTGAGTGCTACCGGGCGATAGTCATTTAGTTTAGTTTCCTTCGCTTTCTTGGGTACAGGAGCAATGGTGGACATCTTGAAGCAAGTGGAGATAGCAGACTGGGATAAGGAGAGATTGAATATGTCCGTAAACAATCCAGCCAGCTGGTCTGTACATGCTCTGAGGACGTGGCTAGGGATGCCGTCTGGGCCGGCAGCCTTGAGAGGGTTAACGCGCTTAAATGTCTTACTCACGTCGGCCACGGAGGACGAGAGCTCACAGTCCTCGAGAGCGGCCCGTGTCGGCTCACTGTGTTATCCTCAAAGAGGGAGAATATGTTTAGCTTGTCGGGGAGCAAGACGTCAGTGTGCTGGTTTTCTCTTTATAATCCGTGATTGTCTGAAGTCCCTGGCACATATATCTCGTGTCTGTGCCACTGAACTGCAACTCCACTTTGTCTCTGTACTGACGTTTTGCCTGTTTGATTGGTTTACGGAGGGCATAACTGGACTGTTTGTATTCAATCATATGCCCAGTCACCTTGGAGTGGTTAAATGCGGTGGTTCGCGCTTTCAATTTTGCACGAGTGCTGACTTCTATACACAGTTTTTGGTTTGGATAGGTTTGAATCATCACAGTGGGAACAACATCCACTATACACTTCCTGATGAACTCAGTCACTGTGTCAGTGTATATGTCAATGTTATCCTCAAAGGCAATCCAGAACATGTCCCAGTCCTCGTGATCAAAACAGTCTTTAAGCATGGATTCCAAATGGTCAGACCAGCGTTGAATCGACCTTAGCATGGGTACTTCCTGTTTGAGTTTCTGTCTATAAGAAGGGAGGATCAAAATGGAGTCATGATCTGATTTGCCGAAGGGAGGTCAGGGGAGGTCCTTGTAGCCATCCCAGAAGGGAGAGTAAAAATGGTTGAGAGTTTTTCAAGCACGAGTACTGCAGGCAATTTTATTTTACCTTTACTTAACTAGGCACGTCAGTTAAGAACAAATTCTTATTTCCAATGACAGCCTAGGAACAGTAGGTTAACTGCCTTGTTCAGGGGCAGAACGACAGATTTTTACCTTGTCAGCTCGGGGTTACTTGTCCAAGGCTCTAACCACCAGGCTACCTGCCGTGTTGATAGAACTTCGGTAGCATTTTCCTCAGATTTGCTTTATTAAAGTCCCCAGCTATAATAAATGCGGCCTCAGGACAGTTTCCAGTTTGCACAAGGTCCAGTGTAGTTCCTTGAGAGCCGCCGTAGTATCGGCTTGAGGGGAAATATACACGGGTGTGACGATAACCAAAGAATATTCTCTAGGGAGGTAATGCGGTCGGCATTTGATTGTGAGGTATTCTAGGTTGGGTGAACAAAAGTACTTGAGTTCCTGTACGTTATCACAATCACCCCATGAGTAGTTAATCATGAAACATACACCTCTGCCCTTCTTCTTCCCAGAGAGTTCTTTATTCCTGTCTGTGCGATGTACTGAGAACCCAGCTGGCTGTATGGACGTGGACAGTATATCCGGAGAGAGCCATGATTCTGTCAAACATAGTATGTTACAGTCCCTGATGTCTCTCTGGAAGGAGATCCTCGCCCTGAGCTCGTCAACTTTATTATCCAGGGACTGAACATTAGCGGGTAATATCCTTGTAAGCGGTTGATGGCGTGCACGCCTCTTGAGTCGCACTAAAATTGTCTCCTCCTAATACCTCTTCTACGCCGAGCAGCCTCTGGGCTAAGTTTGATACCCTTGAAAGATACGAACAAAGGATCCAATTCGTATTCCTGGTCGGAATGTTACAGCCTCTCTGATATCCAGCTGTATGTAATAACGCAAATAACGTTCTGGGCTAAAAACATGATAAATAACAATTAAAAAAAATACTGCAAAGTTGCTTAACTACTTACGGAGTGGTGGGGTGAAATGCAAGGCGCCAAATTCAAAATCCAAAAGTAGAATTATTAAACATTCATCAATATACAAGTGTTGCATAGTCATCAAAAGCTCTGCTTCTTGGCAATATCACAGCGTTATCAGATTTCAACAAGGCTTTATGGCGAAAGCACAACATTTGATTGTTTGAGGGTAGCACCTCCAATATTCCATTAGCATAAATTCATAAACCATCGCGGTTCACACAAAACACATTTCACAGCGAAAACAAATCCCTTACCTTTTGAAGAACTTCTGCTGAGGGCCTCCCAAGTGTCCAACGAAGACATCCAATGGTTCTTTTGTTAGAAAAAGTCATTTATTATATCCATAAATCTCCGTTTGGTTGGCGCGTTATGTTCAGAAAATCCAACGTTGAATCGCCCATTGAAACGTGAAGAGAACGCGTTCAAATATACCTAAAAACTTTGCTAAACAAATCAAATACCAGTTAAAATGCATCCTTAGCTATCCTTTTATGAATATTAGCGATAATATTTCACTCAAATGGTCACCTATACCTTATATAAGTAAAATAAAGTAAAGTAAAGTAAAATAAAGTGGGGCGCGCAGCCAGACTCGCGCCCGAGAACTTGTTGACATCTGAGCTACCTTGACCATTTCCTGTACCTATTCGTTCTGTTTACTCCATTCTCTCTGAGTCTTTGTATATAGACTGTTGACATCTAGTGGAAGCCATAGGTACTGCAGTCTCAGTCCTGGTTACAAATGGATTCAATGGGGAGTGTGTCAAACAGAGCAATAGGTCACCAGAAACTGAATTCCCGGATAGATTTGTCTCGGATTTTCGCCTGCTAAATGAGTTCTGTTATACTCACAGACATTATGTTAACACTTTTAGAAACCTCAGAGTGTTTCCTATCCAATAGTACTAATTATGTGCATATCCTATTTTCTGGGCCTGAGTGGCAGGCATTTTGATTTGGGCACGCCAGACTCTCCAAAACCGTCACCTCACCTCCCGCTCCCTAAGAAGTTAAGAGCCTGAAACTAGGCGGCCATGTCTATCAGCGCCATTTTTGGATTCTAATCCTTATATGTGTGTTTGGTGTGTGTGTGTCTGTGTGTGTGTCTATGTGTGTGTCTGTGTTTCTATGGGGTCTGGGGTATTATTATATTTCATTCTTATTCTAATCTATTCTACACTATAGTAAAAAATCACAACTGCCATTCATTCTCAACAGGTAAGGTACACTGTAGAGCCGTGATAACGTTGACCATCCATCTTATTCAACTTAAATGACAATGAATGCCGCCCGACTGTCACGTTATACTTCATCTGCCTTGACATCCCCAACTGCATCCTAAACGTATATTTACTCAGACAGCGGAAAACAGTCAAAAAATAACAAATGTATATATATCAGTCATGTTTGTCCATATTACGTCAACATTTCTGGTAATTCTGGTTGAGAAATAGGATACATTACCTGACAAACACAGAAAGTAAGTTAAAAAAAAATCAAGGTACAGAGACATTCTGTAAAAGTGGTGTTTTAGCCACTGTCATTGGCACCAGCCACCCCAGTGCTTAATACTATAGCCCTAAAATAGAGGGATGTACGTTTGAAAGGTGAAGAGAATTCTTAGTCCACATCAGACCAGGCCTGAGCCAGCATTGGACTGTATATTGCTGAATCTGATGTGCTCAGTGTTAGTGATGTGATGGTGCCTGGGCTCTTTTCCAAACGTGTGGGTGTGTGCGTGTGTGCGTGTGTGCGTGTGTGTGTGCGTGTGTTTGTGTGTATGCGTGTTTGAGCTTCCAAACTTAGAAATGTTAATTGCAACGTTGGCTTGCCCATCGAGAACAGATCTGCGGCAGCCAAATAAAGTGTCACACCACATTTTTCAACAGTAGATTAAACTTGGGTAAGGCTGAATTAGATGAGAAAAACGTATGGTGGGAGGAAACGGCTAGAGGAACATATGAACAGGAGGGAACGGCTAGAGGAACATGTGAACAGGAGGGAACGGCTAGAGGAACATGTGAACAGGAAAGAACGGCTAGAGGAACATGTGAACAGGAGGGAACGGCTAGAGGAACATGTGAACAGGAAAGAACGGCTAGAGGAACATGTGAACAGGAGGGAACGGCTAGAGGAACATGTGAACAGGAGGGAACGGCTAGAGGAACATGTGAACAGGAGGGAACGGCTAGAGGAACATGTGAACAGGAGGGAAAGGCTAGAGAAACATACAAACACGAAGGAATGGCTAGAGGAACATGTGAACAGGAAAGAACGGCTAGAGGAACATGTGAACAGGAGGGAACGGCTAGAGGAACATACAAACAGGAGGGAACAGCTAGAGGAACATGTGAACAGGAGGGAACGGCTAGAGGAACATACAAACAGGAGGGAACGGCTCGAGGAACATGTGAACAGGAGGGAACGGCTAGAGGAACATACAAACAGGAGGGAACAGCTAGAGGAACATGTGAACAGGAAGGAACGACTAGAGGAACATGTGAACAGGAAGCAACGGCTAGAGGAACATGTGAACAGGAAGGAACGGCTAGAGGAACATGTGAACAGGAGGGAACGGCTAGAGGAACATACAAACAGGAGGGAACGGCTCGAGGAACATGTGAACAGGAGGGAACGGCTAGAGAAACATACAAACAGGAGGGAACGGCTAGAGGAACATACAAACAGGAGGGAACGGCTAGAGGAACATACAAACAGGAGGGAACGGCTCGAGGAACATGTGAACAGGAGGGAACGGCTAGAGGAACATACAAACAGGAGGGAATGGCTAGAGGAACATGTGAACAGGAAGGAACGGCTAGAGGAACATGTGAACAGGAAGGAACGGCTAGAGGAACATGTGAACAGGAAGGAACGGCTAGAGGAACATGTGAACAGGAGGGAACGGCTAGAGGAACATACAAACAGGAGGGAACGGCTCGAGGAACATGTGAACAGGAGGGAACGGCTAGAGAAACATACAAACAGGAGGGAACGGCTAGAGGAACATGTGAACAGGAAGGAACGGCTAGAGGAACATACAAACAGGAGGGAACGGCTCGAGGAACATGTGAACAGGAGGGAACGGCTAGAGAAACATACAAACAGGAAGGAACGGCTAGAGGAACATGTGAACAGGAAGGAACGGCTAGAGGAACATACAAACAGGAGGGAACGGCTAGAGGAACATACAAACAGGAGGGAACGGCTCGAGGAACATGTGAACAGGAGGGAACGGCTAGAGGAACATACAAACAGGAGGGAACGGCTAGAGGAACATGTGAACAGGAGGGAACGACTAGAGGAACATGTGAACAGGAGGGAATGGCTAGAGGAACATGTGAACAGGAAGGAACGGCTAGAGGAACATGTGAACAGGAGGGAACGGCTAGAGGAACATGTGAACAGGAAAGAACGGCTAGAGGAACATGTGAACAGGAGGGAACGGCTAGAGGAACATGTGAACAGGAGGGAACGGCTAGAGGAACATGTGAACAGGAGGGAATGGCTAGAGGAACATGTGAACAGGAGGGAACGACTAGAGGAACATACAAACAGGAGGGAACGGCTAGAGGAACATGTGAACAGGAAAGAACGGCTAGAG
This sequence comes from Brachymystax lenok tsinlingensis, assembly GCA_030435695.1. NCBI lineage: Eukaryota > Metazoa > Chordata > Actinopteri > Salmoniformes > Salmonidae > Brachymystax > Brachymystax lenok. Next base: position 66,181,227 of record CM059780.1, read on the forward strand.
AAACATGTGAACAGGAGGGAATGGCTAGAGGAACATGTGAACAGGAGGGAACGGCTAGAGGAACATGTGAACAGGAGGGAATGGCTAGAGGAACATGTGAACAGGAGGGAACGACTAGAGGAACATACAAACAGGAGGGAACGGCTAGAGGAACATGTGAACAGGAAGGAACGGCTAGAGGAACATGTGAACAGGAAGGAACGGCTAGAGGAACATGTGAACAGGAAGGAACGGCTAGAGGAACATGTGAACAGGAAGGAACGGCTAGAGGAACATGTGAACAGGAAGGAACGGCTAGAGGAACATGTGAACAGGAAGGAACAGCTCGAGGAACATGTGAACAGGAGGGAACGGCTAGAGGAACATGTGAACAGGAAGGAACGGCTAGAGGAACATGTGAACAGGAAGGAACGGCTAGAGGAACATGTGAACAGGAAGGAACGACTAGAGGAACATGTGAACAGGAAGGAACAGCTCGAGGAACATGTGAACAGGAGGGAACGGCTAGAGGAACATGTGAACAGGAAGGAACGGCTAGAGGAACATGTGAACAGGAAGGAACGGCTAGAGGAACATGTGAACAGGAAGGAACGGCTAGAGGAACATGTGAACAGGAAGGAACGACTAGAGGAACATGTGAACAGGAAGGAACGACTAGAGGAACATGTGAACAGGAAGGAACGGCTAGAGGAACATACAAACAGGAAAGAACGGCTAGAGGAACATGTGAACAGGAAGGAACGGCTAGAGGAACATGTGAACAGGAAGGAACGGCTAGAGGAACATGTGAACAGGAGGGAACGGCTAGAGGAACATACAAACAGGAGGGAACGGCTCGAGGAACATGTGAACAGGAGGGAACGGCTAGAGAAACATACAAACAGGAGGGAACGGCTAGAGGAACATACAAACAGGAGGGAACGGCTAGAGGAACATACAAACAGGAGGGAACGGCTAGAGGAACATGTGAACAGGAGGGAACGGCTAGAGGAACATACAAACAGGAGGGAACGGCTAGAGGAACATGTGAACAGGAGGGAACGGCTAGAGGAACATACAAACAGGAGGGAACGGCTAGAGGAACATGTGAACAGGAGGGAGCGACTAGAGGAACATGTGAACAGGAGGGAATGGCTAGAGGAACATGTGAACAGGAAGGAACGGCTAGAGGAACATGTGAACAGGAAAGAACGGCTAGAGGAACATGTGAACAGGAGGGAACGGCTAGAGGAACATGTGAACAGGAGGGAATGGCTAGAGGAACATGTGAACAGGAGGGAACGACTAGAGGAACATGTGAACAGGAAGGAATGGCTAGAGGAACATGTGAACAGGAGGGAACGACTAGAGGAACATGTGAACAGGAGGGAAACGACTAGAGGAACATACAAACAGGAGGGAACGGCTAGAGGAACATGTGAACAGGAAGGAACAGCTCGAGGAACATGTGAACAGGAGGGAACGGCTAGAGGAACATGTGAACAGGAAGGAACGGCTAGAGGAACATGTGAACAGGAGGGAACGGCTAGAGGAACATGTGAACAGGAGGGAATGGCTAGAGGAACATGTGAACAGGAGGGAACGACTAGAGGAACATACAAACAGGAGGGAACGGCTAGAGGAACATGTGAACAGGAAGGAACAGCTAGAGGAACATGTGAACAGGAAGGAACGGCTAGAGGAACATGTGAACAGGAAGGAACGGCTAGAGGAACATGTGAACAGGAAGGAACAGCTAGAGGAACATGTGAACAGGAAGGAACGGCTAGAGGAACATGTGAACAGGAAGGAACGGCTAGAGGAACATGTGAACAGGAAGGAACGGCTAGAGGAACATGTGAACAGGAAGGAACGGCTAGAGGAACATGTGAACAGGAAGGAACGACTAGAGGAACATGTGAACAGGAAGGAACGGCTAGAGGAACATGAACAGGAAGGAACGGCTAGAGGAACATGTGAACAGGAGGGAATGGCTAGAGGAACATGTACAAACAGGAGGGAACGGCTAGAGGAACATGTGAACAGGAAGGAACGGCTAGAGGAACATACAAACAGGAGGGAACGGCTAGAGGAACATGTGAACAGGAGGGAACGGCTAGAGGAACATACAAACAGGAGGGAACGGCTAGAGGAACATGTGAACAGGAAGGAACGGCTAGAGGAACATGTGAACAGGAAGGGAATGGCTAGAGGAACATGTGAACAGGAAGGAACGGCTAGAGGAACATGTGAACAGGAGGGAATGGCTAGAGGAACATGTGAACAGGAAGGGAACGGCTAGAGGAACATGTGAACAGGAAGAGCAGCTAGAGGAACATGTGAACAGGAGGGAACGGCTAGAGGAACATGTGAACAGGAGGGAATGGCTAGAGGAACATGTGAACAGGAGGAGAACGGCTAGAGGAACATGTGAACAGGAAGGAACGGCTAGAGGAACATGTGAACAGGAAGGAACGACTAGAGGAACATGTGAACAGGAGGGAACGACTAGAGGAACATACAAACAGGAGGGAACGGCTAGAGGAACATGTGAACAGGAAGGAACAGCTCGAGGAACATGTGAACAGGAGGGAACGGCTAGAGGAACATGTGAACAGGAAGGAACGGCTAGAGGAACATGTGAACAGGAGGGAACGGCTAGAGGAACATGTGAACAGGAAGGAAGGGCTAGAGGAACATGTGAACAGGAGGGAACGGCTAGAGGAACATACAAACAGGAGGGAACGGCTAGAGGAACATGTGAACAGGAAGGAACAGCTAGAGGAACATGTGAACAGGAGGGAACGGCTAGAGGAACATGTGAACAGGAAGGGAACGGCTAGAGGAACATGTGAACAGGAAGGAACGGCTAGAGGAACATGTGAACAGGAAGGAATGGCTAGAGGAACATGTGAACAGGAAGGAACGACTAGAGGAACATGTGAACAGGAAGGAACGACTAGAGGAACATGTGAACAGGAGGGAACGGCTAGAGGAACATGTGAACAGGAAGGAATGGCTAGAGGAACATGTGAACAGGAAGGAACGACTAGAGGAACATGTGAACAGGAAGGAACGGCTAGAGGAACATGTGAACAGGAAAGGAACGGCTAGAGGAACATGTGAACAGGAAGGAACGGCTAGAGGAACATGTGAACAGGAAGGAACAGGCTAGAGGAACATGTGAACAGGAAGGGAACGGCTAGAGGAACATGTGAACAGGAAGGAACGACTAGAGGAACATGTGAACAGGAAGGAACGACTAGAGGAACATGTGAACAGGAAGGAACGGCTAGAGGAACATGTGAACAGGAAAGAACGGCTAGAGGAACATGTGAACAGGAAGGAATGGCTAGAGGAACATGTGAACAGGAGGGAATGGCTAGAGGAACATGTGAACAGGAGGGAACGGCTAGAGGAACATGTGAACAGGAGGGAATGGCTAGAGGAACATGTGAACAGGAGGGAACGGCTAGAGGAACATACAAACAGGAGGGAACGGCTAGAGGAACATGTGAACAGGAAGGAACGGCTAGAGGAACATGTGAACAGGAAGGAACGGCTAGAGGAACATGTGAACAGGAGGGAACGACTAGAGGAACATACAAACAGGAGGGAACGGCTAGAGGAACATGTGAACAGGAAAGAACGGCTAGAGAAACATGTGAACAGGAGAGGGAATGGCTAGAGGAACATGTGAACAGGAAGGAACGGCTAGAGGAACATGTGAACAGGAGGGAATGGCTAGAGGAACATGTGAACAGGAGGGAACGACTAGAGGAACATACAAACAGGAGGGAACGGCTAGAGGAACATGTGAACAGGAAGGAACGGCTAGAGGAACATGTGAACAGGAAGGAACGGCTAGAGGAACATGTGAACAGGAAGGAACGGCTAGAGGAACATGTGAACAGGAAGGAACGGCTAGAGGAACATGTGAACAGGAAGGAACGGCTAGAGGAACATGTGAACAGGAAGGAACAGCTAGAGGAACATGTGAACAGGAGGGAACGGCTAGAGGAACATGTGAACAGGAAGGAACGGCTAGAGGAACATGTGAACAGGAAGGAACGGCTAGAGGAACATGTGAACAGGAAGGAACGACTAGAGGAACATGTGAACAGGAAGGAACAGCTCGAGGAACATGTGAACAGGAGGGAACGGCTAGAGGAACATGTGAACAGGAAGGAACGGCTAGAGGAACATGTGAACAGGAAGGAACGGCTAGAGGAACATGTGAACAGGAAGGAACGGCTAGAGGAACATGTGAACAGGAAGGAACGACTAGAGGAACATGTGAACAGGAAGGAACGACTAGAGGAACATGTGAACAGGAAGGAACGGCTAGAGGAACATACAAACAGGAAAGAACGGCTAGAGGAACATGTGAACAGGAAGGAACGGCTAGAGGAACATGTGAACAGGAAGGAACGGCTAGAGGAACATGTGAACAGGAGGGAACGGCTAGAGGAACATACAAACAGGAGGGAACGGCTCGAGGAACATGTGAACAGGAGGGAACGGCTAGAGAAACATACAAACAGGAGGGAACGGCTAGAGGAACATACAAACAGGAGGGAACGGCTAGAGGAACATACAAACAGGAGGGAACGGCTAGAGGAACATGTGAACAGGAGGGAACGGCTAGAGGAACATACAAACAGGAGGGAACGGCTAGAGGAACATGTGAACAGGAGGGAACGGCTAGAGGAACATACAAACAGGAGGGAACGGCTAGAGGAACATGTGAACAGGAGGGAACGACTAGAGGAACATGTGAACAGGAGGGAATGGCTAGAGGAACATGTGAACAGGAAGGAACGGCTAGAGGAACATGTGAACAGGAAAGAACGGCTAGAGGAACATGTGAACAGGAGGGAACGGCTAGAGGAACATGTGAACAGGAGGGAATGGCTAGAGGAACATGTGAACAGGAGGGAACGACTAGAGGAACATGTGAACAGGAAGGAATGGCTAGAGGAACATGTGAACAGGAGGGAACGACTAGAGGAACATGTGAACAGGAGGGAACGACTAGAGGAACATACAAACAGGAGGGAACGGCTAGAGGAACATGTGAACAGGAAGGAACAGCTCGAGGAACATGTGAACAGGAGGGAACGGCTAGAGGAACATGTGAACAGGAAGGAACGGCTAGAGGAACATGTGAACAGGAGGGAACGGCTAGAGGAACATGTGAACAGGAGGGAATGGCTAGAGGAACATGTGAACAGGAGGGAACGACTAGAGGAACATACAAACAGGAGGGAACGGCTAGAGGAACATGTGAACAGGAAGGAACAGCTCGAGGAACATGTGAACAGGAGGGAACGGCTAGAGGAACATGTGAACAGGAGGGAACGGCTAGAGGAACATGTGAACAGGAAGGAACGGCTAGAGGAACATGTGAACAGGAAGGAATGGCTAGAGGAACATGTGAACAGGAAGGAACGACTAGAGGAACATGTGAACAGGAAGGAACGACTAGAGGAACATGTGAACAGGAAAGAACGGCTAGAGGAACATGTGAACAGGAAGGAATGGCTAGAGGAACATGTGAACAGGAAGGAACGACTAGAGGAACATGTGAACAGGAAGGAACGACTAGAGGAACATGTGAACAGGAAAGAACGGCTAGAGGAACATGTGAACAGGAAGGAATGGCTAGAGGAACATGTGAACAGGAAGGAACGACTAGAGGAACATGTGAACAGGAGGGAACGGCTAGAGGAACATGTGAACAGGAAGGAACGACTAGAGGAACATGTGAACAGGAAGGAACGACTAGAGGAACATGTGAACAGGAAGGAACGACTAGAGGAACATGTGAACAGGAAAGAACGGCTAGAGGAACATGTGAACAGGAAGGAATGGCTAGAGGAACATGTGAACAGGAGGGAACGGCTAGAGGAACATGTGAACAGGAGGGAATGGCTAGAGGAACATGTGAACAGGAGGGAACGACTAGAGGAACATACAAACAGGAGGGAACGGCTAGAGGAACATGTGAACAGGAAGGAACAGCTCGAGGAACATGTGAACAGGAGGGAACGGCTAGAGGAACATGTGAACAGGAGGGAACGGCTAGAGGAACATGTGAACAGGAAGGAACGGCTAGAGGAACATGTGAACAGGAAGGAATGGCTAGAGGAACATGTGAACAGGAAGGAACGACTAGAGGAACATGTGAACAGGAAGGAAACGACTAGAGGAACATGTGAACAGGAAAGAACGGCTAGAGGAACATGTGAACAGGAAGGAATGGCTAGAGGAACATGTGAACAGGAAGGAACGACTAGAGGAACATGTGAACAGGAAGGAACGACTAGAGGAACATGTGAACAGGAAAGAACGGCTAGAGGAACATGTGAACAGGAAGGAATGGCTAGAGGAACATGTGAACAGGAAGGAACGACTAGAGGAACATGTGAACAGGAGGGAACGGCTAGAGGAACATGTGAACAGGAAGGAACGACTAGAGGAACATGTGAACAGGAAGGAACGACTAGAGGAACATGTGAACAGGAAAGAACGGCTAGAGGAACATGTGAACAGGAGGGAACGGCTAGAGGAACATGTGAACAGGAGGGAACGGCTAGAGGAACATGTGAACAGGAGGGAACGGCTAGAGGAACATGTGAACAGGAAGGAATGGCTAGAGGAACATGTGAACAGGAGGGAACGACTAGAGGAACATGTGAACAGGAGGGAACGGATAGAGGAACATAAGAATGACTGGAGACTGATGGGTGTCCCACTGACAATGTGTAATAGTATCCTGTGTGTGTGCATGTGTGTGTGCGTATGTGTGTGTCATTCTTTTTCCCTGTCCTTCATTTTTAAAGAGCTCAGACAAAATATGTGAACATACGAACAGGAGGGAACGGCTAGAGGAACAGGAACGGTTTGTGTGTGTGTGTGTGTGTATGTGTGTGTAACTATTCTATCTTTTATTTCTTCTATCGTTGTATTATTTGTCATTAGTGGACAACACAGGAAATACAGGGGGCTTCTATCCAATTTGCTTTGATCCTCTGTGATCTAAAGGACCATGTCTTCACCCAGGGTGCACACACACAGCACTCTGTTAGATGTAAGGATCTGCTCTGCCTGGCCACTGGTAGGCTGTTTATTCTAAAGCCACACAAATACTGTTATGGGGGAAATTTCACGCCGGCGCTAGGAGCCTTTGTGTGGCTATGGAAGGAAAAGCTGGATTGCAGGGAGCTACAGTGTTCTGGCCAGGGAGATAAACTCGCTGTTAATCAATCACTCTCCAGCCTCTCCTTTCCTCCTTGTACAAGAATGGCACAGAAAAAAAGACTATTAAGGTGTGGTTGGAGTGCTGCAAGGTCATTGTTCTTTGAACTCACACACATACGCCCACACACACGCACACACACACACACACACAGATGCACACACACACCCCCACACAGTCGCCTATACCCCTGGTAGCGCCCCAAAATGTCTGATTGTGGGCCAGACCATTGTGTAGTGAGTGATTCAGCTTCAATAGTATTATCCTCCAGTATAGAAGTCTTATCATGGTCCTGAAACACACTAGACTGTAGGGACGCAGTTTGTGTGTGTGTGTGTGTGTGTGTGTACAAAACAGCAGTTGACAGAGGAAGGGGCTGGACAGCAATCTAATCCTATTGTACTCATGCATAGCAAACTGTGCCCCACATATCTCTCTCCCTTTCACATCCTGTCTCTGGGGTCTACATGCATGACCATGGGACACGTGTTATCTGCTGAACTTTTGTCCTGTGCCTTTTGATCCAAATCTGTATTTGCCTCCATGAAACACACGAGGGGAAGAAAGAAATGCCTGAAATGTAGGAAAATGTTTGACAATGAAAATGGCAACAAACACATTGCACTTGATAAACATCCCTATTGCTCACTGGGACGTGACATTACATGTAGCCAGTACTTTCCCTACCCCATAACATGCTCCACCACACACACACACCCCACCCCACCCCCACTACAAACACACACACCACCACCACCACCACACACACACACACACACCCCACCCCCACTACAAACACACACACACACCACCACCACCACCACACACACCCCACCCCACCCCCACTACAAACACACACACCACCACCACCACACACACACACACACACACACACACACACACACACACACACACACACACACACACACACACACACACACACACCCCACCCTACCTCCCTCACCCTCACCCCCACCAACCCACACTTCACTCCCCTCTGAAGGTCATGTGTCAGCTATTCATCATGTTGACTGTGGGTATGACATATTGAACCTAAACTTTACGTTGATATATTAGACATAAACTCAGGGTGTAATTATAAACTGAAGGTATAATTTACCAGGCCATGCTAACATCATTGTTAACCCATTAGACAGCTCAGGATGTAGTTTACCAGGCCATGCTAACATCACTGTTAACCCATTAGACAGCTCAGGGTGTAATTTAACAGGCCATGCTAACATCATTGTTAGCACATTAGACAGCTCACACTTAAACATGTATATGATGCTCTTAGAAAATATAAATACTGTTTTATAGCAGATTATTCTTCACTGACAAGAATGAGGGGAAAAAGCTAAGGCAATCTTAAGTGGGAGAATTTTCTATTTCAGTATCTAGACATGGGCTATGGTCAATCCTGATTAAACCACACATGGTGAGAATAAATATTACTAAAACATATATTACATTCATGAAACATATTTTCGAATTATTCATTTGAAATGTGCCCTTTCTTCACTGGCAGAGTATAAATCCTGTCTGGACCCAGCAGCTTCACCGGTAATGTCCTCCCATAGGGGATTAATCCAACAGAAAGACACAGATCATATTATTTCTGCCTCCTAGTGTCTCATTTTCATTGAATCCAGCAGAAACCCTGAGAGATAAAGTGATAGCACAACCACAACAATCAGCTTAGCTGAATATTTACTGGCGGTTATAAGCCACCTTAAAGAAATCACCAGGCAAAGAAGGACAAATGCTACAACCATTCCTTAACACATCAACATGCACTAATAGCAATATAATTCATAAGGTAGGTGTGTAGTGTTGTTTCACTGCAGCTATAACATTACACACCTATTCCCCTATAGGCCCTGGTAAAAAGTAGTGCACTACATAGGGAATAAGGCGCCAATTGGGACGCAGATATCCCACTATACGATGCTGTGGTAGGTATACAGCTCATGGGTTTATTTAGCACTTGTATCTAGCCACTGTGACAGAGATTACCCCTGGTGGCGTAGTCAATAGCTGTGACCTTTAGAAGGTTATCATCAGTCACTGCAGAACCAAGATTGATCGATGCTAGACTCTGTCACTTTAAATAGGACACCAGTCAGGCCACTCCACAATAAAATAACATGAATGGAAATATAGACCTACATGGACATGCTTTCCAAACTCAAAGCATTTACAATCGTATGGGAAGTTAGTTTCATTTTCTAAATAACGCCATGAGATGGGAGTAAAATAGCTATTGAGGCCAGTGGAGGCTGCTGAGGGGAGGACAACTCATTGTCAATGGCACGAATAGAGTCAATGGAATGCTATCTACCACATGGAAACCACGTGTTTGATGTGTTTGATGCAATTCCATTGACTCCATTCCAGCCATTATTATAAGCCGTCCTCCCCTCAGCAGCCAAATCAAATCAAATCAAATGTTATTTCTCACATACACATGGTTAGCAGATGTTAAAGCGAGTGTAGCGAAATGCTTGTGCTTCTAGTTTCGACCATGCAGTAGTATCTAACAAGTAATCTAACAATTTCACAACAACTACCTTATACACACAAGTGTAAAGGAATGAATACGAGTATGTACATATAAATATATGGATGAGCGATGGCCGAACGGCATAGGTAAGATGCAGTAGATGGTATAGAGTACAGTATATATATATGAGATGAGTACTGTAGGATATGTAAACATTATATAAAGTGTCATTGTTTAAAGTGACTAGTGATAGATGTATTTTAATAAAAAAATATTATTACAGTGGCTAGAGATTTGAGTCAGTATGTTGGCAGAAGCCACTCAATGTTAGTGATGGTTGTTTAACAGTCTGATCGCCTTAAGATAGAAGCTGTTTTACAGTCTCTCAGTCCCAGCTTTGATGCACCTGTACTGACCTCGCCTTCTGGATGATAGCGGGGTGAACAGGCAGTGGCTCGGGTGGCTGTTGTCCTTGATGATCTTTTTGGCCTTCCTGTGACATCGGGTGGTGTAGGTGTCCTGGAGGGCAGGTGGTTTGCCCCCGGTGATGCGTTGTGCAGTCCTCACTACCCTCTGGAGAGCCTTACGGTTGTGGGCGGAGCAGTTGCCGTACCAGGCGGTGATACAGCCCAACAGGATGCTCTCGATTGTGCATCTGTAGAAGTTTGTGAGTGATTTTGGTGACAAGCCAAATTTCTTCAGCCTCCTGAGGTTGAAGAGGCGCTGTTGCGCCTTCTTCGCCACGCTGTCTGTGTGGGTGGACCATTTCAGCTTGTCCGTGATGTGTACGCCGAGGAACTTAAAACTTTCCACCTTCTCCACTACTGCCCGTCGATGTGGATAGGGGGGTGCTCCCTTTGCTGTTTCCTGAAGTCCACGATCATCTCCTTTATTTTGTTGACGTTGAGTGAGAGGTTATTTTCCTGACACCAAACTCCGAGGGCCCTCACCTCCTCCCTGTAGGCCGTCTCGTCGTTGTTGGTAATCAAGCCTACCACTGTAGTGTCGTCTGCAAACTTGATGATTGAGTTGGAGGCGTGCTTGGCCACGCAGTCATGGGTGAACAGGGAGTACAGGAGAGGGCTGAGAACGCACCCTTGTGGGGCCCCCTGTGTTAAGGACCAGCGGGGTGGAGATGTTATTTCCTACCCTCACCATCTGGGGCCGGCCTGTCAGGAAGTCCAGGACCCAGTTGCACAGGGCCGGGTCGAGACCTAGGGTCTCGAGCTTACTGACGAGTTTGGAGGGTACTATGGTGTTAAATGCTCAGCTGTAATCGATGAACAGCATTCTTACATAGGTATTCCTCTTGTCCAGATGGGTTAGGGCAGTGTGCAGTATGATTGCGATTACGTTGTCTGTGGACCTATTGGGACGGTAAGCAAATTGGAGTGGGTCTAGGATGTCAGGTAGGATGGAGGTGATATGATCCTTGACTAGTCTCTCAAAGCACTTCATGATGACGGAAGTGAGTGCTACGGGGCGATAGTCATTTAGCTCAGTTACCTTAGCTTTCTTGGGAACAGGAATAATGGTGGCCCTCTAAAAGCATGTGGGAACAGCAGACTGGGAGAAGGATTGATTAAATATGTCCGTAAACACACCAGCCAGCTGGTTTGAGCATGCTCTGAGGACGCGGCTAGGGATGCCATCTGGGCCGGCAGCCTTGCGAGGGTTAACACATTTAAATGTTTTACTCACGTTGGCTGCGGTGAAGGAGAGCCCGCAGGTTTTTGTAGCGGCCATGTCGGTGGCACTGTATTGTCCTCAAAGCGAGCAAAGAAGTTGTTTAGTTTGTCTGGGAGCAAGACATCGTGGTCCGCGACGGGGCTGGTTTTCTTTTTGTAGTCCATGATTGACTGTAGACCCTGCCACATACCTCTCGTGTCTGAGCCGTTGAATTGCGACTCTCTTGGTAGATATTGCGCTTGGCATTTGATTGTAAGGAATTCTAGGTCAGGTGAACAAAAGGACTTGAATTCCTGTATGTTGTTATGATCACACCACGTCTCGTTAATCATAAGGCATACACCCCCGCCCTTCTTCTTACCAGATAGATGTTTGTTTCTGTCGGCGCGATGCGTGAAGAAACCAGGTGGCTGTACCGACTAAGATAATGTATCCCGAGTGAGCCATGTTTCCGTGAAGCAAAGAACGTTTCAATCTCTGATGTCTCTCTGGAAGGCAACCCTTGCTTGGATTTCGTCTACCTTGCTGTCAAGAGACTGGACATTGGCAAGTTGTACACTCGGGGGGGGTGCGCGATGTGCCCGTCTACGGAGCCTGACCAGAACACCGCCCCGTCTGCCCCTTCTCCTGCGGCGACGTTGTTTTGGGTCGCCGGCTGGGATCCGGTCTATTGTCCTGGTTGGTGGACCAAACAGAGGATCCGCTTCGGGAAAGTCCGATTCCTGGTCGTAATGTTGCTAAGTTGACATTGCTCTTATATCCAATAGTTCCTCCCGGCTGTATGTAATAAAACTTAAGATTTCCTGGGGTAACAATGTAAGAAATAATACATATAAAAACAAAATATTGCATAGCTTCCTAAGAACGCTAAGCGAGGCGGCGAAGCGGCGAAGCGAGGCGGCCATCTCTGTCGGCGCCGTAAAGCCTCCACTGACTGAAGCGCATTCCCACTCCAAGATAAATTAACATGAACGGAATATATAGGCCTATATGGATAAGCTTTTTCAAATAATGTATTACGTCAAACATGTTACATCAAACAACATTGTAGGGATGTTAGTTCTGTCATCCTTTTCTTAGACGGACTATACTAACATCATGAGACGGTAAAATAGCTATTGTGGCATCAATGCCAAGATAAGCTGACAGTGAGACAGGCAGGCATCAGTAAGCCTGTTATTTACTGTCACTGACTAAGATATGTCTTCAGTCTTATGATGAGCCATTGGTATGGTGAACATTTTAGGACACCATGCTGTAATACAGAAAACAGTACACACTCCTTCACTCCAAGATAAAAGAAAATGAATGGGAAAATATATGGATTCTTTTCACATAACCTAATGCACAGTCGCTATAATGTTGACTTATTTGTACTAGCCAACTCCAGGAGATTGGAGGAAAATAGCTATTGGAGGGATCACAAACCACTCAATCGTAGAGAGAGTGTTTGTGTTTTCATCTTTATGCCAAGATAAGCTGACAGTGAGACAGGCAAACAGACAAGTACACATCAGTAAGCCTGTTATTGTCTGTCTCTGGGTAATGAGGTAGCTAGGACACGCCTGCAATACAGAAACGTATAGCTATGAGATGTGTTAGGCCTTATGATGAACCTGTTATACAGACAGGCAGCTTGCTATCTGAGATATGTCGTAGGCCTAAATATGAGTTTGTAAATGCAATACAGAACGGTACATATGAGGTCTGTGAGTCGTTATGATGAACATGTAATACAGAAAACTGCAGCAGTGGGTTTTAGATTGGGCTTTCCCCTTCAATATTTACCGCAGCAAATGGCACCCTATCCCTTTATAGTGCACTACTTTTGACCAGAGCCCACAGGACTCTGTTCAGAGGTAGTGCCCTACATTAGGGAATAGGGCTAGAGTGGTCTTAGCCCCACATATGTAAAATAGAGTAGAATAGCTAGGTTTTTTACTGTGTCCCTAATGGCACCCTATTTTCAACGTAGTGCACTACTTCTGACCAGGGCCCATAGGGAATAGGGTGCCATATGGGGTTCAGACTTGTTCTTTTACATTTACATAACCATCATCATCATATTCAGCTTGCCTCAGCTAGAAGAGCTAGAGTGCATTACAATGAGAGGTATTTAAATTTCACTATTCTGTGTGTGTGCCGTGTGTGTGTGTGTGAGAGACTGTGTGTGTTTGTGCGTGTGTGTGTGTCAGAGTGCATTACAATGGAAGATAGTCAGAATTCACAATTCCCAGTCATGTATTATACCTTTCAACCTGAGAGTCATGTTCAATGATGACTCAGCTTGTTTGCTGCCAAGAGACTATTATCTGCCAATCCATTCGAATATCATTAGCATTCAAATACAGTAGAATTTAGACTGTGTCCCAAATGGCGCCCTACTCCCTTTATATGGCATTACCTTTGACCAGGGCCCATAGGGCTGGTCAAAAGTAGTGCACTATATAGGGAATATGGTGCCATTTGGGATGCATCCTCAGTCAAATACCCTACAGATCATATACATTTAAATACAGTAGAACTTACACTTTGAAGTTCAGCCAGCCCAAGGCCTTTTACTTCCTCCGCAGCATATGTACAGCACCTTCAACCTGAGAAACATTGACTCATGTCCATTCGAATATCATTGCCGTACAGATAGAGTTTTACATTCAGTCAAATTCCCTACACCAGTGGTTCCCAAACGTTTTATAGCCCCGTACCCCTTCAAACATTCAACCTCCAGCTGCCTACCCCCTCTAGCACCAGGGTCAATGCACTCTCAAATGTTGTTTTTTGCCATCATTGTAAGCCTGCCACACACACACTATCCGATACGTTTATTAAACATAAGAGGGTTACATGGAGAAAGTATATTTTCAATCCTCTCAAAAATGTTTTCTTGCCTAACATCATTATTTGGAAACGGTATATTGATGATATTTTTGTTCTATGGAGGGGTGATGCAAAACAGCTCCAGGCGTTCCATGCTTTTCTTAACTCCTGTTCTGAGCATCTGAGATTCACTATGCAATCTGATACACGTCAAATCAATTTTCTTGATCTTCTGATTTTGTGAGGATAATATTCTATGCACTGATCTTTACAGGAAACCTACTGATCGTAACAGTTTGTTGAGGGCTGATAGTTGTCACCCACTTCCCTTGAAAAACAGTTTGCCCTACACACAATTCTGTCGAATCAAAATAATTTGTAAAAAACAATCAGATTTCGAAAGAAATATGGCTGAGACGCAAAGAAAATTCAACTAGAGGGGGTACAAAAATTGTCAGATTAATACAGCCATTGAGAAAATTCAAACCAAAACGCAAAAATAAGCATTCTTGCATTCTAACTACCCGTTATTCAAAGTGCTCTGAACAAATTAAGGGAATCGTTCACAAACATTGGCACATTCTAAGATCCGATGATAGTATCGGTAATGTGTTTTCCCTTCATCGTATTCTCGCGGGGCAGAAACCTCAGAGATCAATTGGTAAACTCTGATTTACGACCCCAAGGTATCCCTGCACAACGTGTGTTTGCGCCCCTACTGGATGGAAACTACAAATGTAAAGGCTGTGCTCAATGCAATGGCACTTATAAATGAAGATCCTTCAAACACCCCCAAACAGGGAAACAGATCCCAATCG
This sequence comes from Brachymystax lenok tsinlingensis, assembly GCA_030435695.1. NCBI lineage: Eukaryota > Metazoa > Chordata > Actinopteri > Salmoniformes > Salmonidae > Brachymystax > Brachymystax lenok. The sequence goes on from CM059780.1 coordinate 66,196,294, forward strand.
AAGATGTTATCACGTGCTCCACTAAGGCAGTTATTTATCTTATAACTTGTCCTTGTGGTAAAAATGATGTGGGTAAAACAAAGCGCAAATTAAAAGTACGAATCTCGGAGCACCGTAGCACCATTAGGTGCAAAAACTCGACTTACCCAGTAGCGGCCCACTTTTTGGAAGAAAACCACTCGATTTCGTCTCTACGTTATATTGGCATCGAACATGTCACCCTCCCTAGGAGAGGTGGTGACCTCGACAATTTATTGTTAAAACGAGAGGCTGCCTGGATCTTTAATTTAAAGACCCTTGCTCCCTTCGGTCTCAACGTAGACTTTGATTTGAAGCCATTCTTGTGATTATTGTGATTTTGCTATTGTAAATGTTTGTAGGCTTATGTAGCCTAATTGTATCTATGAACGTACGCTATCCATTTATGTTTATTGTATGCTATTTTAATACATGAGAATTAACCAATGATATCAGGCCACACCCGGCCATGATTACAGACACCTGTGTGTGTCTTTTGACACTATATATATATATATGAGTCATCCCACAGTGTTCTTCATTATACCCTGAGGAAGATAGCTTGTTTTTTGCATCTGAGCTCCTAGAGTGGGCCGCTCTCCTTTATTTTTTTAAGTGTTCCACTCCGCTAGCCAGCACCTCACCTAAATAGGTGTGCGTTTATTTAGCCTCTAGATCATTTGAATATCATTACCGTACAGATAGAGTTTTACATTCAGTCAAATTCCCTACACCAGTGGTTCCCAAACTTTTTATAGTCCCGTACCCCTTCAAACATTCAACCTCCAGCTGCCTAGCCCCTCTAGCACCAGAGTCAGCGCACTCTCAAATGTTGTTTTTTGCCATCATTGTCAGCCTGCCACACACACACACTATCCAATACATTTATTAAACATAAGAATGAGTGTGAGTTTTTGTCACAACCCGGGTCGTGGGTAGTGACAAAGAGCTCTTATAGAACCAGGGCACAAATAATAATATAATAATAATCAAGAATTTTGCTCTTTATTTAACCATCTTACATATAAAACCTTATTTGTTCATCGAAAATGGTGGATAACTCACCACAGGTTAATGAGAAGGGTTTGCTTGAAAGGATGCACATAACTCTGCAATGTTGGGTTGGATTGGAGTGTCTAAGTCTTAAATCATTTTCCACACACAGTCTGCGTCTGTATTTAGTTTTAATGCCAGTGAGGGCCGAAAATCCACTCTCACATAGGTACGTGGTTGCAAAGGGCATCAGTGTCTTAACTGCACGATTTGCCAAGGCAGGATACTCTGACCGCAGCCCAATCCAGAAATCTGGCAGTGGCTTCTTATTAAATATAATTTTTACTAAACCGCTTGTTGCAATTTCGATGAGGCTCTCTTGTTCAGATATTGGTAAGTGGACTGGAGGCAGGGCATGAAAGGGATAACAAATCCAGTTGTTTGTGTCATCCGTTTCGGGAAACTACCTGCGTAATTTCACACCCAACTCACTCAGGTGCTTCGCTATATCACATTTGACATTGTCCGTAAGCTTGAGTTCATTGCACACAAAAAATCATACAATGATGTAAAGACCTGTGTGTTGTCAGTTAATGCAGACAGAGAAGAGCTCCAACTTCTTAATCATAGCCTCAATTTTGTCCCGCACATTGAATATAGTTGCGGAGAGTCCCTGTAATCCTAGATTCAGATCATTCAGGCAAGAAAAAGCATCACCCAGATAGGCCAGTCGTGTGAGAAACTCGTCATCATGCAAGCAGTCAGACAAGTGAAAGTTATGGTCAGTAAAGAAAACTTTAAGCTTGTCCCTCAATTCAAAAAAATTTGTCAATACTTCGATAACCAGCGCACTTCTGTAGGTTGTAAAAGCATTACAAGGTCGCTGCCCATATCATTGCAAATGCAGAAAATGCTTTAACAAAGTTAACCATTTTCATTGTAGTGTCCAAAACGTCTTTCAAGCTGTCAGGCATTCCTTTGGCCGGAAGAGCCTCTCGGTGGATGCTACAGTGTACCCAAGTCGTGTCGGAAGCAATTGCTTGCACACGTGTTACCACTCCACTATGTCTCCCTGTTTGCGCTATCAGTACAGATACCAACACATCTTGACCACCAAAGTCCATTTGATGTCACAAAGCTGTCCAGTAATTGACCTCCCATAAACGTAACGGACATATACCAGGAGCTGTGCCAGGCCCGCCACGTCTGTTGACTCAGCTGTAACGCATAGAATTCACTGGCTTGAAGCAGTAATTGTTTCAAAACATCTCCTGCCACGTCACTGATGCATCATGAAACAGTGTTGTTTGATGAAGGCATTGTCTGTATAGTTTTCTTGGCCTTTTCCCACAGCATTGTCCCAGCCATATCCACGGCAGCAGGAAGAATTAAGTCCTCCACAATAGTATGGGGCTAGCCCCTTCTTATTAATGGTATCTGTTGCTTTTATACATGTCTTACTACTCGAAAGTCGTTTTAATTCTCGCTCAAAAAACTCCTATGGCTTATTTTTCAAATTGGCATGTTTTGTTTCAAAATGTCTGCGCAAGAGTGAAGGTTTCATCGAGTTGTGAGATATTACTTTTGCACATATAACACACTGTGGCTGAGGAAAGGCACTACTCCCAATATAATGAACCCCAAATCAATATAGTTCTCATCCTATTTGCGCCTCTTCGATGGTCCAACATCCTAGTCTGTTGTTCGGTGCATTCCCGGGTAAGCAGGCAGTAGCTCTTTGGCTGCATCAGATTCACAACTGTCAGTGTCCATGTGTAACAGGGTTGGTTATGTTTCCACTTGCCTATAAAGAAAGGTGAATTTAATGTTCAAGCATTCTTATTGGTTGGTTCAATTCCTATGACAATAGGGCGTGTTGGTATTGGCCCCGCTTGCAGATAGGGGGAGATAGCGAACGTCAGGTCTCCCCAGTATGAAAATGTTGCAAAGGTTAGGTCACAATCTGAATACTGTTTTCTATTTTTCTATTTTACAATGTTTGCTGTATATTGCTGATTTATACATGTGTAGGTATATGGTGCCTGTTAGGGATTGAGGAGCTTTCTGGGATGTGCTTTGGCATATGATTGCTGTATATAACTGTGTTAGCTAGCATGCACTGATGTAATGGTCACATAAGCCCACTGCTGACACAGTTGTTTTCATGCTACAGATGTTCCCATCGACAGCCATCAACATCATTAAGCCCTGCACAACTAACGTGCTGTTTCCTATTTAACAACAGGTATTTATAAATCATGCTCACTTGGGACCACTGGCTGGGGTGATTTATTTGGACAAAACACAACGCAAGGAGAGTACGATTAACATCTGTTACAAATGATAGCTGGGCTAACAACAAATGTAGAATTACTGATGCTAGCATTGGATGTGCTCGTGGAAGCAGAACAACTTTTGTCAACGACAGGTGCAGATGTAGTACTGCTGGTAGTTGCAGTACTACCAGTAAATTTGGTATGTGTCTCTATGGACGCGGGCCTTACTTTTTTAAAACTATTTATCCATTTTCGAGCAAATGGAATGAGCAGCAGCTATGTTTAGCTACATACGGATCGTTAGTAGAATTCCCGCGAGAGAGTAACGGTTATTGTGATTGGATGTTAATTATTTGACTAGGCTACCTGTATTTAATATTGTGTTGTTATTTCGCTGAATACTAGATGGTTTAATTTTATTTTTGGCAGTGAAACGAGGCTACTCAGGCACAAAAAAAAACTCACCCAAATGTATAGCCCTGTTGGAAAATATAAATGGACTGCGAAAATGTGAAGACACTTTTTTAAATTTGAATTTCATTTTTATTTGGAGTTGCCCCAGTTTGGGAATACCTGCCCTACACTATGCAGGACCGAGTATGGGAAACCCTGCCCTACACTATGCAGGACCGAGTATGGGAAACCCTGCCCTACACTATGCAGGACCGAGTATGGGAAACCCTGCTCTACACTATGCAGGACCGAGTATGGGAAACCCTGCCCTACACTATGCAGGACCGAGTATGGGAAACCCTGCTCTACACTATGCAGGACCGAGTATGGGAAACCCTGCTCTACACTATGAAGTTCCGCCAGCCCAAGGCCTTATACTTCCTGTACCTTCAACCTGTGAAACAATTACTCATCTAATGTTCATGAAGCAGACAAAATACCATTATCTCTGACTGACCATTATCTGCCAGTCCATTCAGTCCAGTACAATACCTACTAGTTCAAATCATTCCCACACAAATCCAGTGTTTATACTGGTACATATTCATTCCCACACAAATCCAGTGTGAATACTGGTACATATTCATTCCCATACAAATCCAGTGTATAACTAACACTATGAAGTTCAGCTAACCAAGGCCAGTTCCTTCTACTTCTCCATGATTAGTGAAGACAAAACCAGTCAGTCTAGGAGCATTCATTCATTAATGTTACTATACAAATACAGCCAAATACAACCAAAATCAGCCTTCTGCTTCCACTTGTGAGGACATAATTGTAAAGACAAAACTAGTCTATAATCATGAATGAATGAACGAACGGACCATTCCATTCCACACTGTCGGAGCTCGCACTACTTGAACTTGCATCATCATTATCATTTGTTTCATTTAACCATATTAGTTTCAGTTTATGTCATCTTACGTGTTTATTTTCCTCTTGGCTTGCTGCATGACTTCAAGTGCCTTCCTAACTCAGAACCGTTTAAAAGTCAACAGAGCATTTAAGGACTGATTAGAGTACAGATTGAGATCTAATTTGATACGCATACTGAACGCAAAGTGCACACTAAACGAACGGGTGACCAAGTGAGGCGGTTACAAATTATTGCTTTTAGATATTTACGGGAGATGTGTACAGTAATTAGAGTAGAACTAATGGATACCAGTACAATACTAGTAGACACCAGGAGAAGCGAAATATATAATCAGGATAACAGGAGATACCAGGAGACACCAGTGGACACCAGGAGACACGAGGAAAAGCAAAATATATCATCAGGATAACAGGAGATACCAGGAGACACCAGGAGATACCAGGAGACACCAGGAGATACCAGCATCAGTAGTTCAAATTGTTTAAGGTTAAGTTTAGGCATTAACTCCACATTCTTAAGGTTAGGTTTAAGTTCAGGCATAACTCTGGATGGTTAAAGTAAGGGTTAAGGTTTGGGATAGGCTTGAATCAAAAATAACTTTATTTTGCTGAATTCAACCATGCAACCTTTCGAACCATAGGCAGATGCTTACGCCATCCCTATCTACAACACCCTAGCAAAACCTAAACCTACTTGAAGGTACCTGCACTCCCTGTTGCCCCTAGTGGCCGGCTTCCACGTCATCTCCCGATGTCCTCAGACACGGATGGACATCGATTGCTGACTTGTATCACAAATGACCTGCCTGCAGTAGTACCAGTTCTCTCTCCTGCTGGCCAGTATCTATAGGGTCAGTTTACCTTTACTGTGAATCCATCTCAACCCTAAAGCTGGGTTCCAATGTCCATACTAGCATATATCCATACTGGAATACCACTTAGTAATGTATTGGCCATGTATTCTAAGTAGTAGTGAGCTAGTGTGGATATTGGAACACAGGCCAAAAGACTTGGCCAACACATGAGAAAATAAAAGACACATGATCGCACAACTGAGTGGATTTCAGCCCAGCAGTAGAACTTCACCCAGGCTTAGAGACGGCGCTCTAATGCCAGTTAGACCTGCTCAGCTCAGAGCCTGTCCAGAGAGGAGAAGACAGTAAGTCTGAGACAGTAAGTCTGAGACAGTAATCCAGCTAGGTCCTACCTTGTCATGGTTCTCCTTGACCCAGCTCTTTACTGTCTCCAAGGCAATATTTGCCGCAGGCTCGTTGGGGAAACCTGGAGAGACAGAGAGAGAGAGTGAGAGAGAGCCCAAGAGACAGAGAGAAAGCGAGAGAGAGCCCAAGAGACAGAGACAGAGAAAGAGAGACAGAAAGAGTTAGCTAAGTTACTATTAACAGACAGACAGCCAGGAAGCAAGAATTTGGTATGCACACATGATCACGTATTAATGCACACATGAGCACAACTGAGCTCAAGCTTACGCTCACGCATGCACACACTCAAGTATAAAAAACTAAACACTGCTGTGTGTGAGAAAAACAGTGGTCGAGGGAATAAAGGAGGACAGTGTGAAGGATCACACACAGCGATGTGATAATGGATCTGTAAATCTCACAACAATGGAGAATAAAGCCCTAATAAATTACACTGAGGTGAAAATGATAGTGGAGGCAGACAAGGCAGACACTCTCTCTGCCAGCACTAATGACGTATTGATCAGCGTTGTAGTGGGTGTGTGTTGTGAGCGTGCATGTGTGTGAGAGTCTGATCGTGTGTGTTATTGTAAGCATGTGTGTGTGTATGTGTAGAACCTCGGCATGACCCTGGACAACATCCTGTCGTTCTCCGCAAACATCAAAGCAGTGACTCGCTCCTGCAGGTTCCTACTCTACAACATCCATTGAGTACGACCCTACCTAACACAACAAACAGGCACGTCATCTCCGGTCTGGACTACTGCAACTCTCTGTTGGCAGGCCTCCCCGCTTGTGCCATCAAATCCCTGCAACTTATCCAGAATGCCACAGCTCACCTGGTTTTCAACCTTCCTAAGTTCGCCCATTTCACCCCGCTCCTCCGCACATTCCACTGGCTTCCAGTTGAAGCTCACATCCACTACAAGACCATGGTGTTTACCTACGGAGCAGCAAGAGGAACTGCCCCTCCCTACCTTCAGGCTAAACTCAAACCCCAACCCGAGCACTCCTATCTTCTACCTCTGGTCTCTTGAACCTCCCACCCCTGTGGGGGGTCAGCTCCTGCTCAGCTCAATCAAAGCTCTTCTCTTTCCTCTTTCCAATGGTGGAACAAGCTTCCCCCTGACGCTAGGACAACAGAGTCCTAGGACACCCTAACTCTTTAAAGAGTATCTTAAATAATTCCACAACTAACACTCAGCCTTGACTTTTCCTTCTCGCACTGACTTTGCTGATAGCTACTTTAGAGGAAAATTGTACTTACTATGACTGAGATATGTGGTTGTCTCACCTAGCAATCTTAAGACGAGCTGTATGTCGCGCTGGAGAAGAGTGTCTCTGAATGACAAAATTTTTAAATGTAAATGTATGTGCGCACATGTGCGTTTTCATTAGCGTGTGCGTGATCGTGACTGTGTGTGCGTGTGTGTGGGTTTTCATTAGCGTGTGCAAGATCGCGACGGTGTGTGCGTGTGGGGTACAGGTCGCTGAATCTACAGCAGCTAACGTCCTTATTAATCACCCCTGCTATGCCAGCACATGAACAGCAACCTCTGTGTTAACACAATGTATCGATCCGGGCCCAAATAGATGGACTGGATACATTTTTAATAAGGCAAAAGGAAGGTTGGAGGGAGGGCTGATTCTCTCTACTGGATTGGAGCTGATTGTAACATTGTCTGACGGCATATGAAGTGCCAGTTGCTCTTAGTCAGCTGTTGGTTACACAAACTGTCTGATCCATACTGCAAATCAACTATTTTCTGTGACAAAAGTTCTTCAATGCGGTTAAATGCACCACCAAAAGGTACATTTTGTTTGTTTGGGTGCCCTAGGATTTGTTTAGCTTTTTTTCAAGCTAATTTCTTGCAATTCTATGTAGTTTAACATGACAACATATTTTGGATGGTAGACTATTTCATGACAATAACTATAGAAAAAAATTCTAGCTTCGATTTTACATTATTTCCCTAACAAATATGTAATGTATTTTTTTATTTGATGAGGAATTTAGTGATGTCGCACAAAAACACGTTATTAACTGGTGTTCATCCTCGCTCATTCAATTCATGTTCAGACTTGAGTGTTCCAATTTTTGGTGACAGAGGAAAGTTTTGTTGCACACACATGAAAGTTCCTCAAGGCACAGCAGTGTACCAGTTGAAAACCACTGGCCTAGCGATACCGGAAAGCACAATAACAGAACCGACCTCTATCAAATCGTTTCAGCCTCTGACCACGACCCTGAGTCATGACACTGTAACAACCTCTAATAAATACAGGAAGTAACAACCTTTGACTCTTGACCTTTGACCCAGATGAAAGTAAAAGAGTGGGTGTGCAGACCAAGGTCTCAAAGTTTTTCTTCTTTTCTTTCTTTTTTTTCTTTCTTCCTTACTCTGAAAGTACCTGCTGTCACAATCTTTCAGAACAATTTGGGAATCACAAGCAAGGAAGTAACAACCTCTGACACTTGACCTTTGACCCAGATGGAAGTAGGAGAGTGGGTGGGTAGAGCAGTCTATATACCTGTCTCTATACCTGCTGTCATGATCTTTCAGCACAGAGCAATTTGTGACTCACTGGTAAGTGGACTAGACAGGTTGGATAGAGGCATTTTCAACCACATATATTTTCCCTCTTCTCTCTGTATATTTACACTATATATACAAAAGTATGTGGACACCCCTTCAAATTAGTGGATTCGGCTATTTCAGCCAAACTCGTTGCTGATAGGTGTATAAAATTGAGCACACCGCCATGCAATCTCCATAGACAAACACTGGTAGTAGAATGGCCTTACTGAAGAGGTCAGTGACTTTCAACGTGGCACTGTCATAGGATGCCACCTTTCCTGCCCTGCTAGAGCTTCCCCGGTCAACTGTAATTGTTGTTATTGTGAAGTGGTAATGTCTAGTAGCAACAACGGCTCAGCCGCAAAGTGGAAGGCCACACAAGCACACAGAACGGGATCGCTGAGTGCTGAAAAACGTCTGTCCTCGGTTGCAACACTCACTACCGAGTTCCAAACTGCCTCTGGAAGCAACGTCAGCACAAGAACTGTTCGTTGGGAGCTTCATGAAATGGGTTTCCATGGCACAGCAGCCTAAGATCACTATGCGTAATGCCAAGCGTCGGCTGGAGTGGTGTAAAGCTTGCTGTCATTGGACTCTGGAAAGTGGACACACATTCTCTGGAGTGATCAATCACGCTTCACCATCTGGCAGTCTGACAGACTCTTCTGGGTTTGGCAGATGCGAGGAGAACGCTACCTGCCCAATGCATAGTGCCAACTGTAAAGTTTGGTGTAGGAGGAATAATTGTCTGGGGCTGTTTTTCATGGTTCGGGCTAGTTCCAGTGAAGGGAAATCTTAACGCTACAACATTCTAGACGATTCGGTGTGGAAGAACTTGACTGGCCTGCACAGAGCCCTGACCTCAACTTCATCGTACACCTTTGGGATGAATTGGAATGCCGACAGCGACCCATGCCTAATCGCCCAACATCAGTGCCCGACCTCACTAATGCTCTTGTGGCTGAATGGAAGTCCCTGCAGCAATGTTCCTTTTTTTCCTTTTACTTTTTACCCCCTTTTCTCCGCAATTTCGTGATATCTAATTGGTAGTTACAGTCTTGTCCCATCACTGCAACTCCCGTTTAGACTCGGGAGAGGCGAAGATCGAGAGCCATGCGTCTTCCAAAACACAACCCAACCCAATCCAACCCAACCCACACTGCTTCTTCACACACTGCTCACTTAACCTGGAAGCCAGCCACACCAATGTGTCGGAGGAAACACTGTACAACTGGCGATCGTGTCTGCATGCATGTGCCCGGCCCGCCACAGGAGTTGCTAGAGTGCATTGGGACAAGGACATCCCAGCCAGCCAAACCCTCCCCTAACCCGGACGACGCTGGACCAATTGTGCGCTGCCTCATGGGTCTCCCCATGATACAGCCCGGGATCGAACCTGAATCTGTAGTGACGCCACTGCGATGCAGTGCCTTAGACCGCTGCGCCACTCGGGAGGCCTCCTTCCTCCCTTCTATCTCTCTCCTTCCCTTCCTATCCTCTCTGTCTCTCCATCTTTGACAGTACTGGCTTAGTTCTGCTGAGAAGCAGGGAATAGCAGGGTATAGCAAGGGACAGCTGAGCTCTGCACTGTAAACTCTAGTCCTGGAAAAGGGGGATGAGGAAGAGGGAGAGGGAAGAGGTGACGGAGGGAGGGAGAGGGTAGGATGGGAATGTAAGCTGAATACTAGCAGGCCTGAGAGGTTCCAGTCTTTCTGTCTGTAGTTCAGTCTGGGGTGAACTGCTACTAAACCGCTTGCTTACAATCACTGCCCTTCATCTAACAACCATATTCTGAAGGCTTCCGATGCCTTTCACAGAACACCTAATTCTGTACGGTAAACACTGAAACTGTTGTTAACCCCTCCCTTCTCATTCTGTGTTTACATCAGCTGATTTCCCCAAATGAACAGTCACACATATCACAGATTCACGAAAGATGACAACTACCGTGGGATATAAACAGCAGCTTGTGAAGAGCACACAACAGGACTAAGCAAATAAACACATAAATAAATATTGATGTTAGGAGGCAGGAGGCCCGTCTGTCTGTGAGTCTCCTCTCCTCTTCTCTCCTTCCTTCCTTCCTCTTTTCTCACATCCTCTCTGTTTCTCTCTCTCTCTCTTTCCATTCTCTCTCTTTCTTTCACTCTTTCTCTCTCTTCTCTCTACCAACACTCTACCTTTTGAGCAACACAGAGCTATGGTAATTGGTGGTGTTGAGAATAACTATTATGTCTTAATCATAAATATTGTGCTGCACTGGCCAAAAGTAGCGAGTGGATGGCTGCCAGTACATTTAATCTATTTAGCACAGTTTCTACAAATCCACTATCGATTTGAACGTCATTGCTATTAATCATATAGCAGGGTCTGGAGAGAATGATGGAGGGAGAGAGAGAGAGAGAGAGAGAGAGAGAGGGGGAGAGAGGGTCTGGAGAGAGTGATGTAGGTAGAGGGAGAGAGATAGAGAGCGGAAGAGAGGGTCTGGAGAGAGTGTTGGAGGGAGAGAGAGAGATAGAGAGGGGGAGAGAGGGTCTGGAGAGAGTGATGGATGGAGAGAGAGGGATAGAGAGGGGGAGAGAGGGTATGGAGAAAGTGATGGAGGGAGAGAGAGATAAAGAGGGGGAGAGAGGGTCTGGAGAAAGTGATGGAGGGAGAGAGAGAGATAGAGAGGGTCTGGAGAGAGTGATGGAAGGAGAGAGAAAGATAGAGAGGGGAAGAGAAGATCTGGAGAGAGTGATGGAGGGAGAGAAAAGAGGAAGACGAGGGAGGTGGATATATCAAGAAATTCCGAAAGAGAGAGAATTCGAGAGAGATCGAGTGAGAGAGGCATATAAAGAGAGAAAGAGAGAAAAAGAGAGTGAGGGAAGAGCAATTGAGCAAGAGAAGCACGAAGAGAGAGGGAGAGAGCACACACACAGACGCCCAAGGTCAACAGCAGCAGTCGCAGTGCTTTTAGAGCGCTCTCTGATCATTCGTCTCCCTCACAACAACATCCCCCCTGCCTCCTCTCTTCTGCACAAAATGTCTTTCCTCACCCCGACTCACCTTGCCTCTGCTCTTCCTTCCCTCTCAACATTTTCCTGCTGTCCCCTTGCTCTCCCTCCTCACAACATCCCACCTCCTCACCTGTCTCCCCTCCTCTCCCCTCACAACATCACCCTGCCACCCTCCTCACCCCTTCTCCCCAGCCTGGACTAGCATGTCTATGTACTCCAAACAGACACAACAATAAAATGTTTCCCTCCTTCCCTACCTCCCGCTCTCTATTTCTCTCCACTGCAGGCAGAGCTCTCTATAGCCCCACAGCTCCGCAATGGTGTGATGCTACAGTCGTTTCATTTTACATAACAAGACCATTCAAATTGACTGCCTCCTACAAATCAACTAACAATGAATACAGTCGAAATGCCAGGCTCTTCAAGCCTTAGTACACAACTTGTAAATATCATAAAAAGTTAATAAACACTTGTACTTCCTTTCTTTCTCAATTGGTCTCTCTATCTCCCCCCCCTCTCTTTGCCTCTCCCTACCCTCCATCCCGCTCTCTGGTGTATGCTGTGCCGTGGTGTGTTGGGTTGATAAAGTAGGCTGTGCCTTCAGCAGAAATAACACTGCACCACCTGAGTCCTCATCAGAGACCCAGCACTGGGCCGCCTGTTATACACAGATCCCATCAGCAGTGTCTCACTAAGACAAATCTCCCAGAGCCCACTGTATTCCCAGTGTTAAGACAGAGGAGGAGAGAAACGTGGGAGAGAGGGGGAGAGGAGAGCAGGAGACAGGTGAGGAGCAGGGAGTCCTGGAGGGCCAGTCATCACTCCGCTTGACGCTTAGCCCCTACGCCAGCCCTCCCTCCCTCCCTCCCTCACTCCCTCGCGCTGACAGATTAGGTTTAGCTGAACCCTCCACACAGCAAATGGAGCAGGAAGAGAGAAAAACAGAGAGAGAGAGAGAGAGAGAGAGAGAGAGAGAGAGAGAGAGAGAGAGAGAGAGAGAGAGAGAGAGAGAGAGAGAGAGAGAGAGAGGACAGAGCACAGCAGAGTCTGTGGCACGTGGACTAAAGGGTGTGATTACATAATATTAACGTAGTACCTACAGTACCGCCCATTACATGACTGTTTCCATGTAGGCTCAGTGACCAAAGATGATAGGAAACAGTTAGATAATATTGCTCATTTTGTCTCCGAACATCATAGTACTATCCCTATGGCACTCTAACCCAAATAACCCTAACCCTGAAATTAAATAAACTTAGGCACACTGGCAATCTCGTTTGCTCCACCATGTTTTTGTTGCTCCACCAATAAATAGGGCAGCTAAAATGGTTGCCTCAATCGATGGTGAATTTGATAAGCAACATTGTTCGACATGATTCAATTCTCTAATAAAATAAAGTGAAAACCTCAGAGGTGTGAAGAACAACGGTGTGTTTCTCTGTATTCTCGCTCTCATCTCTCTCCCTTTCTCTCTCTCTCCCTCCCCCATGTATTCTGTAAACCAAATCAAATTGAGTCCTGGTTCACAGTATTCCATACAAGGCATTTGCTGTAATCAACGTCCTCTGTTGCAGTAATCGATAAGATAACTCTGTATACCTTTTTTGGATAATTTAATTACTTTTCCCTTTCATTTAGTCATCAATAACCATGATGTTTGTATATTTTGATGAATTGGGTCAGAGAATTCCGTAGAACAAATTGAAAACCAATCTAGTATGACCATATTTGAGTTCCCTTAAGTTGAATTATGGCCGGTCTAATACCTATCAGAAATACACCATATAAACTGATATGAAATAAATATACTGTGAAGTGTTCACTGTCATTCTTTTACTCTGTAGTGCGTTTTCACTAGTTCTGGATAATAGAATGAGGAGAAATCATGGTCGAAATAAAATCAGGATTACGACCTGTGCTGCAGAGAAAAACCTTCCCTCCAAAATCGACATACTACTAGACCGACCCCACTAGAGGACAGAGCAGCAGCCCCGCCACCTAGGACAGGGACAAGACTCCAGACACCACCAGGTGTCAAATGCCCCAGAGCTCCACTACTAAAGCAGGCAGCACAGCCAATGACACACAGGGCAGGGCTGTGACCATGACCGACTTATCAGACCAGGGAAGGAGAGAAAATATACAGAGAAGAGAGAGAGGGTAAGGTAGAGTTAAGAGAGAGAGAGAAAGAAAGAAAGGGAGTGCAGTAGGGTTGAGAGAGGGCAAAAAATAGAAAGATCAAAAGAGAGAGGGAGGTAGAGGTGGTCGAGGCGAGAGAAAGAGAGAGCGAGAAAGAGCGAGGAAGATGAGGAGAAGAAAGGTGTGGAGAGAGAAACGAGAGAGAGCAGTCTCCTTAGATGACCTTGGAAACATTCCAAGAAGCTGATGACACACTCGTGTCCTAAATGATAAAATTAAACACGGGTGACATTTTATATCTCTCCTATTCAAAACATCTGTGCTCGCTGCGACTGAGTGATACGCAACAAAGAAAAGTTTTACTTTTCAAAGTAGCTAAAGTTATTGTCCTCTGGGTGAGGAGTGAAGAGGGAGTGAGGTATTTTTACATTTGGTTTATCATCCGTAGCGTTGGAGTAGAATAAGGCTAGTGTAGAGTACAAAGCACACTGTGTAACTCTGTCAAATGGGCTAGAAGACTCTCCCTGCTCCCTCTGAGTATAGGGCCTATGTTCCAAATGGCACCCTATTCCGTATGTAGTACACTACTTTTGACCAAGACCCATAAGGAATCTCATAGGGCTCTGGTCAAAAGTAGTGCAGTACAGATGTAGGATCTTAATTTGATCACCTGTATTTGAGGTTTAAAAAGGTTTCTGAAGTTTGTCATTTCCACTTTGAAATTTCAGACTTGATTTTCTCATACAAAAACTGCATCCACCCCTACAAAAAATATCCACTAATTATAATCCACATTGTATAAAACCCTCTCTCTTTAACCCTCCCTCTGGCCCTGGGGGGAGACACACCCTGTAGCCTTTTTCTGCTGAGGTAGTCTACAATGCCCCGCCTCAGCCTGACTCCATTGTCCAGTGGTAGAGGCCACTTCACACCTCTGTGTTAGGGACCAGGTTGCCAGGGAACTCAGTTACCTGGCCAAGGCTAGCCAATCACAGGCTCTACCTGCTGGGGGTAACAGACCCCCATTCCTGCTGGCACTCTAGTTGTTCCCAGGAAGGACGGTTGAGGCGACCTCTGTAAACTTCTGTTCTCCACCAGGGTTCAGTTTTTATATATGTTATATATGTCTGTATGTTAACAGTCCCTACGACTATGTAACTGTATGTGTATACAGACCTCATTCATTGTCTATACTCTACTACTAGCCTTGTTGGTACCGGTACCCCCTGTATATAGCCTCGTTATTGTTATTTTATTGTGTTACTTTTTATTATTTTTTACTCTAGTTTATTTGGTAAATATTTCCTAGACTTTTTCTTGAACTGTGGGTGATTAACAATTCCACTTGTTGGATATCCTAACTCTGTCTGGATTCCAATAGGAATTACACATCACTTTGCCAGCCAGCATAATGTGACTTGCAGGCCTGTGTTAAGGCTTCAGTTCGGTTAGCCAAAGTCGGCTAGGTGAACCGAACGAGAGCGCATACTAGAGGTCGACCGATTAATCGGCATGGCCGATTCAAGTTTTCATAACAATCGGTAATCTACCTTTTTGGACGCCGATTATAGCAGATTACATTGCAATCCACGAGGAAACTGCGTGGCAGGCTGACCACCTGTTACGCGAGTGCAGCGTCAAAAGGACCTTGTGGCTGCAAGGAGCCAAGGTAAGTTGCTAGCTAGCATTAAACTTATCTTATGAAAAACAATCAATCTTCACATAATCCCTAGTTAACTACACATGGTTGATGATATTACTAGGCTAACTAGCTTGTCCTGCGTTGCATATAATCAATGCGGTGCCTGTTAATTTATCATCGAATCACAGCCTACTTCAACTTCGCCAAACTGGTGATGATTTAACAAAAGCGCATTGACGATTATGTAAAAGACGATTAATCGGTATTGGCTTTTTTTGGTCCTCCAATAATCGGTATCGGCGTTGAAAAATCATAATCTGTTGACCTCTAGTGCATACTATCTTAAAAGACCTTCGGTTGAAAAACGAGAGAAAAGGGGCAATAGTACTGTTTGTACATTTTGTGATGCCGTAGCCAGTATATACTTCCTCAAAACAGTCAGAATTAATCTAAGAAATCTGTCATTAATTTTGATGTTTGTTGCAGTATTTCTCAATGAAAAAAATTGCATGAAAACGAGTCGTCTCTCGTTGAATGACAAAAAATACTTTTTTGAAGAATCCTTACAGTTGACCAATCACGGACGAAGGGGCGTAGACTTCGGCTGGCCTGGAGAAAAAATATTGTGTGCCCGAACCCAAGATATGGAGGGGTTAAGAGGGAGGAGTGTATGTGTGTGTGTGTGTGTTGGTGTGTGCTAATCCTGACCGGAGATGGAGGGAGTTAGAAGAAGTGTGTTTGTGTGTGCGTGCATGAGCCAGAAAGCTCAGCGTTCGTCAGCTGGGTGAAAACTGTTAGCTACTCTGACCCTCTCTAACCCTCTCTGACCCTCTCTAACCCTCTCTGACTCTCTGAGCTGGACACCACACTGGGCTCACGGTGTCTGTCTGGACACACTGGACATCACACCCACAGAGCCTGGGTGGATTATGGTGTGGCTATACAGACATAGCCTGCGGCCCAAATGGCACCCTATTCCCTACATAGAGCACTACTTTTGTGATAGGTGGCTGTGACCCTAGTGGACTCTGGTCGAAAGTAGTGCACTATGTAGGGAATAGGGTGCCATTTGGGAGGCAAATAGAACCTCTGAGGATTACACATAGCCACATATCTCAGACAACCAGAAGTCATTGTAAAACCCCTTTGTCAACAATATCCCTTCAAATCCTTCAAAGACAGAGGAGGAGGAGGGTGAGGGATGAATAAACACGGACTACCAGACCTGGGTCGCATCCCAAATGGAACCCTATTCCCCATTGGTCTCAGGTCAAAAGTAGTGCACTATATAGGCAATAGGGTGTCATTGGTACACACACTTGGTTTAAAACATTATCAAAATGATTTAAATTTTTTGAATGTTTGCTTAGCTTGCTTTGAATGCCAAGTGGGCGGGATTTGCACATTTAAAACTATTCTATTGGTTTCATTGCGCCAGGCAAACTCAATCAAGCCCAGATAAAGTATTTGACATGATTTTGAATACTATTTGAACCCAGGTCTAACAAGTAGGGATGTGTTCAGAACTAGAAGCAGGTGTTCCAGTATTCCGGTGTTGCTGATTGGCTGATTGGTCTAATAGGGTTCTAAATGCCAGAGTATGGCTGAATCTCAGGTAAATGTGAGACTTAATGCTCCCATCCATGGCTTGACATGGTGCTAGCTAGACCTTGGTTGGGTGTATCCCAAATGGGACTCTATTCCCTTTATAGAGGGCCTTGGTAAAAAGTAGTGCACTATAAAGGGAATAGGGACGCCTTTTGGGACGCAGCCCTTCCTTCCGCTCAGTGCAAAGATTGATAATCTCAAGCCTCTCATAAACCCTCCGATACTGCAGCCCATTACAAGGCTGTTCTAAAGCGTTCTCTCTCAGTGCCAGCAGAAATTAGGCATCTGCAAGGTCTCTCATACCAGACTGTACTGTACATACTGCAGGTTGAAATCCTTCACCTCAGGTGAGGAATTTCTTGATTATGTCGGTGTTGTGAAGACATTGAGAGGTGTCTGCTCCACAGAAGGAATAATCCAATTGAACCACAGGTTGGTCGTGTGGCGGGAGCCGCCAATGATTGATGGGAGAACAGGACCAACACTTAATAACCTCTATCATGCCTCGCGACCTTGCGACCCTACGGTGGGTGCCGGTTTGTTTATGGGTGGTACGTCCGTCCCTTTCTCCCTCCCTCACCCGCACGCCGACACGCTAACCAGTGCACCGCCCGACCGCTGCAGAATCTCTGCTGGGGCTAATGGGCCGGACTGAGGGATTGGACTGTCAGCACGGAGCCGGGAGTCATTTTTCTTCCTTCCCGCACGGTCGTCTGAGGTAGACGTAGAGGTAGCCCCTGTGCACCCCTGGCGACGCCCTACCCCGTGCTCTCCCAATCATCTGTCAGCGGTGACGGAGCCTGCTGGAATAAGGGGGCGTGAGGGAGGAGAGGGAGGGTGTCAATTAGCCTTAGCTGTCCTGGCAAACCTGTTTTTCCTCTCCACCACCACTGAGGCTGCAGCCGCTGAGGCCCTGGACAACTCGGTCCCTCGTTCCTCTCTGTCACTTTGTGGGGGCTGTGGATTTGTTTTGCTGTAAATGGGTCACACACAGACACTCCATTACAATGCGTGTCTCAGTGTGTCTCAGTGTGTCTCAGTGTGTCTGTGAGGGGACCAAGTGAGAGGAAGAGTTAGAGGAAGATAAGAAAGAGTCCTTTGCACCTTTCATGAGAAAACGTACAAAGAGGATTTGACCTTAATAACACTCTCAAATGTAAACAAACACAGTAAGCCTAGATCCATCAGTAAACATGCCAACATCTGATCAGTTAGTAGAACTGGGCTCGCGAGTGGAGCAGCAGTCTACGGCACTGCATCTCAGTTCTAGAGGTGTCACTACAGACACCATGGTTCGAATCCAGGCTGTATCACGACCGGCCGTGATTGGGAGTCCCACCATTGGCTGGTGTAGGCCGTCATTGTAAATAAGAATTTGTTTTTAACTGACTTGCCTAGTTAAATAAAGGTTAAATAAATAAAATGAAAATAGAAAGATAATAAGTAATTAGTACTGGGGGTGGGATTACATTATATCATCATACTGTACTGCCTCTGAAGCCTCCTCCTCTACCCCTCTCTCTCACAAACCTCCTGCTCTACCCCCCTCTCTCTCACAAACCTCCTCCTCTACCCCCTCTCTCCATCCCTCTCTCTCATAAACTTCTTTCTCTACCCCTCCATCCCTCTCTCTCACAAACCTCCTCCTCTAGGAGTCGAGTGGTGTGGTGTGACAGACCGCCATTGGCAGAAGACTGCAGAGACACATGGTCACCAGCAATTATGTGGAATGAAACTTCATACAAAGAGGATACGGCCAGTCCCATAGGGGTTGTTTTGAATGGATAATAAGAATGATAGGAAATAGTAGGTTAGAGTGGAAATGTAGTCACATCCAAACAACACATAAATACACATCCAAGATATACAGTAACACACAGATAGAAAATAACAAGAACAGCCCTACCGTAGATTCCTGTGGATATACATGGGAAGGCCTGTGGAAAGAAAGAGAGAGATGACAGTCAGTGCATGTTCACATTATAAAATGTACATTGTAAAACGGCAAGTACGCAAAGGTATTGGTCATTTTCCATCTCTCTAGCATGGGGGTAGAGAAAGCTAAGCCAGCAGGTAGTCAAATAAAACGTGTCACTTTCTATTATTCACTGACTGTCTTTAATATTGCTCTCTATTGGTGGCCTTTGAAACCATTCCACTCTGTGCTCCTTTTCATTTCCTACTAAGTACAGCACTAACATAACATACTGAATCTGTATCCCAAATGGCACCATATTCCCTTTATATAGTGCACTACTTTAGACCAGAGCCCTATGGGTCCTGATATGAAGTAGAACACCATATAAGGAATAGGGTACCATTTTGGTAGCAGACACTAACATACCTTACATGTGATTTATATTAAACTAGTTATATTGAAATCCACCACCGGCATGTAGTGATTCCAATAATACTGCATGGCACTCCTCTATATAATACACTCCCAATGTGAAATGTTCCAGGATCATTATCTTGCAGCATATAAGTTACAGTATACTTTAATAGGGTTTCCAAACTAAGCGGCGCAACCCCATATGTGGTCGTCTGATTTGAAAATGGGGTTGTGAGAGAAAATGTGCGTTTGATTTTTAGAGCCGGGGTTATGTCAGTAACCTCCGGTAGTTGCTAGATGCGGATGTAATAAACAAAGCGGTTTCTGTTTTCTTCCAACAAATATGTCACTATCTTTTGAATGGTTTAAACTACAAAATATGATGACCCCATCATTAAAAGATTCTCAGGTATACGTAAGTACACTACATGACCAAAAGTATGTGGACATCTGCTCGTCGAGCATCTCATTCCAAAATCATGGGCATTCATATGGAGCTGGTCCCCTCTTTTGCTGTTATAACAGCGTCCACTCTTCTTTGAAGGCTTTCCACTAGTGGTTGGAACATTGCTGCGGGGACTTGCTTCCATTCAGCCACAAGAGCATTAGTGAGATCGGGCACTGATATTGGGCAATTAGGCCTGGCTCGCAGTCGGTGTTCAAATTCATACCAAAGTTGTACGATGGGATAGAGGTCAAGCCTCTGTGCAAGCCAGTCAAGTTCTTCCACACCAATCTAGACAAACCATTTCTGTATGGCCCTCGCTTTGTGCGCGGGGGAAATTGTGCACAAAGTTGCTCCCGCACATTGACTAACCGGGCTATCTATCTGCATTTTGTCCCGCCACTCACCACCCGCCAACCCCTCTTTTACGCTACTGCTACTCTCTGTTCATCATATATGCATAGTCACTTTAACCATAGCTACATGTACATACTACCTCAATCAGTCTGACTAACCGGTGTCTGTATGTAGCCTCGCTACTTTTATAGCCTCGCTACTGTATATAGCCTCGCTACTGTTTAAAGCCTGTCTTTTTACTGTTGTTTTATTTCTTTACTTATCTATTGTTCACCTAATACCTTTTTTGCACTATTGGTTAGAGCCTGTAAGTAAGCATTTCACTGTAAGGTCTACACCTGTTGTATTCGGTGCACGTGACAAATACACTTTGATTTGATTTGAATTGTCATGCTGAAACAGGAAAGGGCCTTCCCCAAACTGTTGCCATAAAGTTGGAAGCACAGAATAGTCTAGAATGTTATTGTATGCTGTAGCATTAAGATTTCCCTTCACTGGAACTAAGGGGAATAGCCCGAAACATGAAAAACAGCCCCCGACCAGCATTCCTCCTCAAATGCATTCGGGCAGGTAGTGTTCTCCTGGCATCTGTCAAACCCAGATTTGTCCATCAGACTTCCAGATGGTGAAGCGTGATTGATCACTCCAGAGAATGCGTTTCCACTACTCCAGAGACCAATGGCGGCGATTGCATGGCTGTGTGCTTGATTTTATACTCCTGTCAACCACAGGTGTGCATGAAATAGCTGAATACACTAAATCAAAGGGGTGTCCACATACACATATTAACTCAGCAAAAAAAGAAACGTCCTTTTTCAGGACTCTGTTTTTCATAGATAATTCGTAAAAATCTAAATAACTTCACAGATCTTCATTGTAAAGGGTTTAAACACTGTTTCCCATGCTTGTTCAATGAACCATAAACAATTCATGAACATGCACCTGTGGAACAGTCGTTAAGACTCTAACAGCTTATAGACGGTAGGCAATTAAGGTTACAGTTATGAAAACTTAGGACACTAAAGAGGCCTTTCTACTGACTCTGAAAAACACCAAAAGACAGATGCCCAGGGTCCCTGCTCATCTGCATGAACGTGCTGCAAGGAGGCATGAGGACTGCAAATATGGCCAGGGCAATAAATTGCAATGTCCGTACTGTGAGACGCCTAAGACAGCGCTACAGGGAGACAGGATGGAGAGCTGATTGTCCTCGCAGTGGCAGACCACGTGTAACAACACCTGCACAGGATTGGTACATCCAAACATCACACCTACGGGACAGGTACAGGATGGCAACAACAACTGCCCGAGTTACACCAGGAAAACACAATCCCTCCATCAGTGCTCAGATTGTCTGCAATAGGCTGACAGAGGCTGGACTGAGGGCTTGTAGGCCTGTTGTAATGCAGGTCCTCACCATGGGCACAAACCCAACGTCGCTGGACCAGACAGGACTGGCAAAAAGTGCTCTTCACTGACGAGTCTCGGTTTTGTCTCACCAGGGGTGATGGTCGGATTCACGTTTATCGCCGAAGGAATGAGCGTTACACTGAGGGTTGTACTCTGGAGCGGGATCGATTTGGAGGTGGAGGGTCCGTCATGGTCTGGGGCAGTGTGTCACAGCATCATCGGACTGAGCTTGTGGTCATTGCAGGCAATCTCAACGCTGTGCGTTACAGGGAAGACATCCTCCTCCCTCATGTGGTACCCTTCCTGCAGGCTCATCCTGACATGACCCTCCAGCATGACAATGCCACCAGCCATACTGCTCGATCTGTGCGTGATTTCCTGCAAGACAGGAATGTCAGTGTTCTGCCATGGCCAGCGAAGAGCCAAGATCTCAATCCCATTGAGCACGTCTGGAACCTGTTGGATCGGAGGGAGAGGGCTAGGGCCATTCCCCCCAGAAATTTCCGGGAACTTGCAGGTGCTTTGGTGGAAGAGTGGGGTAACATCTCACAGCAAGAACTGGCAAATCTGGTGCAGGTCATGAGGAGTAGATGCACTGCAGTACTTAATGCAGCTGGTGGCCACACCAGATACTGACTGTTACTTTAGATTTTGACCCCCCTTTGTTCAGGGACACATTATTCAATTTCTGTTAGTCTCATGTCTGTGGAACTTGTTCAGTTTATGTCTCAGTTGTTGAATCTTGTTATGTTTAGTTGACAGTGAGAGGATGTTTATTTTTTTAGTTTAGATATAGTGTATGTACTGTTTCCCGCTACTATGCCCACAAGCCACAAGCCATTAGAACAGAGTGGCGTTAAATCACACAGGGGGGTAAAGAACATAATCAAGGGGAAAATAAATAGGGAAAATAATGAAGGAAAATATATTTCAAAAATATATTTCTATATATTTACAAAAATATATATGGGGGATTGGAATTGATGCAGACAATTACATTGATGGAAGCAACAATCTATCTGCAGTTTTAAAGCTGATCCACCCCTTAAAAAAAAGGAAAATCATTGTCTACACAGAAGCTCCTAAAAAATGATTGCCTGATGTTCTTCTGAACTTCCCAATACCTTTCTGATGCATTTCAATCACTTCAATCACCATACTGGCTTCAGATTGAACTACTGGCAAAAAAACTGCCAGACTGATATGTAGTAGACTGTCATAGCCCAAATTAAAATAGTTAACATTAGCCATTGATTACATAACTTGTTTTACATGGTGGGGTTGCGAAAAACGTTTGATATCAAAATGGGTTTGCGGGCCAAAGAAAGTATGTTTAGTTACTTTGCAGAAAGTTAGTTTCAGAGCTACTGAAAAGCAATAGACAACTTTATGCAGACACACACATGCAAATGTTCACGCGCACACATCAACTTATAAAGCACACCAGACATTGACATATTCAAAAAGGGCTGTCACAATATTGCACTAATTAATGTTGTGTGATTAAATTGAAGCCATATTTCGTCGAGACAGCGGATGTGGCCACACACACAACCACATGCACACACAGACTAGCTAGCGGGGACTTGTCCTAAGGGGAACAGTAGATCAGCACTATGGTGGATCCAAAGGTACATCTCTCTGCATAGTAATTATACTCATGAATATCATAATGAAAAAATGAATCAGATTGATCTGTCCCGGGAGCCAGAGCTCTCTCTCTCACATGCATGCACGCACGCACATACACACACGCACATACACACATACACATACACACACACCTACCAGCCTGCATCTCTGTCTGTCTGTCTGTCTACCTATCTATCCACCAGATATCAGATTGAGTTTCCCCTCATTGATGTTCCAGGATGTTACTACAAGGACTGGAAGTTACCACAATGACTTTGGAAATCTATATCAGCACCACAGCACCATCTCTCTCTCTCTCTCTCTCTCTCTCTCTCTCTCTCTCTCTCTCTCTCTCTCTCTCTCTCTCTCTCTCTCTCTCTCTCTCTCTCTCTCTCTCTCTCTCTCTCTCTCCCTCTCTCTGAGTCTCTCTCTCTCTATGGCTGTCTCTCTCTCTGTGTGTCTCTCTCTCTATGGCTCTCTCTCTCTCTTTCTCTCTGGCTCTGTGTCTCTCTCTCTCTATGGCTCTCTCTCTCTCTTTCTCTCTGGCTCTCTGTCTCTCTCTCTGTCTCTCTCTCTCACTTTGTCTCTCTCTGTCTCTCTAACAACAGGTGTAGACTAACAGTGAAATGCCTACTTATGGGCCCTTCCCAATAGAAAAATAGAGAAATAATAACAGGAGGAATAAATACACAATGAGTAACGATAACTTGGCGATATACATGGGGTTACCAGTACCGAGTCGATGTGCAATGGGATAGATAATAAACAGTAGCAACAGCAGCATATGTGAAGAGTCAAAACAGTTTTTGCAGATAGTCCGGGTTGCTAATGGTTAACTATATAACTAACTATTCATCAGTTGTATGGCTTGGGGGTAGAAGCTGTTCAGGGTCCTGTTGGTTCCAGACTTGGTGCGTCGGTATGTCGGTATCCACCATAGTGCTACCGCTTGCCGTGCGGTAGCAGAGACTGTGACTTGGGTGGGTGGAGTCTTTGATGCAGCCAGACAAGATACTCTCAAGGGTGCAGCTGCATAACTTTTGGAGGATCTGAGGGCCCATGCCGAATCTTTTCAGCCTCCTGAGGGGGAAGAGGCGTTGTCGTTCCCTCTTCACCACTGTGATGTAGACACCGAGGTACTTGAAGCTCTCGACCTGCTCCACTACAGCCCCGTCCATGTGGATGGGGGCGTGCTCGGCCTTCCGTTTCCTGTAGTCCACGATCAGCTCCTTTTTTCTTGCTGACGTTATTGGATTGGAGCATAACTGATATTTATGACTGTACTTTTCTAAAAGATTATACAAAGTTAGAATCCAGTACTTTGCTACAGTAGACATATTATTCAAACATGGCTTTACAGCTGAAAATAGATTCAGTACTCTTTACTTCTCACTCTCTCTCTCTCTCTCTCTCTCTCTCTCTCTCTCTCTCTCTCTCTCTCTCTCTCTCTCTCTCTCTCTCTCTCTCTCTCTCTCTCGCTTTCCCTCTCTCTCTCTCTCTCTCTCTCTCTCTCTCTCTCTCTCTCTCTCTCTCTCTCTCTCTCTCTCTCTCTCTCTCTCTCTCTCTCTCTCTCTCTCTCTCTCTCTCTCTCTCTCTCTCTCTCTCGCTTTCCCTCTCTCTCTCTCTTTTCCCTACCTAACTTTCCCTCCCTCCCTCCCTCCCTCCCTGTCTTCACTTCTGTGGCCAAGTACATTATGATCCATAGGGCCTTCTGCATGGCTTCCCCATTCCACATTCATCTTATAAAGTATATTAATAAATATAATAAACAGTAAAGAGAAAAGAGAAAATATTTTTTCAAAAGCTCCCATTTGTCTTTAAAAGCAGCTGAATACGTGCTTTACTTCTTACATTCATCAACAGGCGTGGCCACTATACAGTAATATAATAGAATGACAAATGGATTAGGGCCATTTCACCACAATTTACAGAACACAGTGAGATTAATATAGAGCTCTAGAAGAGTAGTAAGAATTCATCAAAGAATAACACCCACCGTAAGTGCTGAAATCACTCTGTGTAAGAACTTAGTTGGCCTAAATAAATCACTCGGTGTTAGAACTTAATTGGCCTAAATAAATCACTCTGTGAAGAGCTAAATTGGTCTAAATAACAGGATGTGTTGTTTTGTCAAGCTGACCCTGTGAATATGACAGATAATGAGTACGTGTTAGAAACACCTATTAAGAATCAAAGTCTGCCAGTATTGGTTGCACAGACACAAAGAATACAAGTTGACCCACCCAGTGAACGGGGTGAAGATGTATTTAGCAATGTTTAAGCTGTTTCGCCTTATTGTGATTATGTTTCGAAATATCTAATGTGTGAGTCTGGGTGCTTTAAAAACAAAGTCTGCCAGAAAGAAGGTTGCACAGACACAACATCAAACACATAACACTTAGAGCTGGGATGAGATTTCAAATGACAACTTTAATTTCAGTGAGAAGAGAATGTCAGAGCCTCTCATTATGGATGTAAACAAAGAAAAGATTGGATTCATGCTTCCTGATTTGGATGCTCAACAGAATACACTGTAGCCTGGTCCCAGATCTGTTCATATTTGGAGTGACATATTTGGATGTTAAACACAATATACTATAGTCAGGTCCCAGATCTGTTGATATTTGGTGTGACAATGACCTTTTATAAATCCTAAACTAATTTCACTGGTTAAATAACGAGTCTCCCTGAGCTTTCTTTGATCAACACAGATGATGAGCAATCTAGTCTATCTAGCTATCTAGTCCCAAGTCTGTTTGTGCTGTATATACACTGGGTATACCAAACATTAGGAACACATTCCTAATAGGAGTTGCACCCCCTCCCCCCCTCCCTTTTACCCTCAAAACAACCTCAATTTGTTGGGGCATGGACTCTACAAGGTTTTCAAAGCATTCCACAGGGATGCTGGCCCATGTTGACTCCACAGTTGTGTGAAGTTTGCTGGATGTCTTTCGGGTGGTGGACCACTCTTGATACACTCGGGAAACTGTGGAGCGTGAAAAACCTACTACCACCTACTACCATACACCGTTCAAAGGCACTTAAATATTTTGCCTTGCCTATTCACCCTCTGAATGGCACAATCCATGTCTCAATTGTCTCAAGGCTTAAAAATCCTTATTTAATCTGTCTCCTTCCCTTCATCTACACTGATTGAAGAAGATTTAACAGGTGACATCAATAAGGGATCATAGCTTTCACCTGGATTCACCTGATCAGTCTGTGTTCTTAGGTGGTCTTAATGTTTTGTATCCTCAGTGTATATAGCCAACTCCTATGTTCGTTCGGCATTACAATGACCATAGGAGTTGGCAAGCCCCAAAATGGCTTGTATAGCTTCTGTCTGGATCTCAACCTAATCTCCTTTATTTTCTGGCTTTTGTGAAACTGTCTCTGTTTTTATCCAGTGGCACCCTTTTCCCTATATAGTTCATTACTTTACTAGTGCATTAATAAATAGTGGATTACTTTACTAGTGCATTAATAAATAGTGGATTACTTTACTAGTGCATTAATAAATAGTGCATTACTTTACTAGTGCATTAATAAATAGGTCATTACTTTACTAGTGCATTAATAAATAGTGGATTACTTTACTAGTGCATTAATAAATAGTGGATTACTTTACTAGTGCATTAATAAATAGTGCATTACTTTACTAGTGCATTAATAAATAGTGCATCATTTTACTAGTGCATTAATAAATAGTGCATTACTTTACTAGTGCATTAATAAATAGTGCATCACTTTACTAGTGCATTAATAAATAGTGCATTACTTTACTAGTGCATTAATAAACATTGCATTACTTTACAAGTACATTAATAAATAGTGCATTACTTTACTAGTGCATTAATAAATAGTGGATTACTTTACTAGTGCATTAATAAATAGTGCATTACTTTACTAGTGCATTAATAAATAGTGTATTACTTTACTAGTGCATTAATAAATAGTGCATTACTTTACTAGTGCATTCATAAATAGTGCATTACTTTACTAGTGCATTAATAAATAGTGCATTACAAGGGCTGCCCAATGGGACCTGATCAAAAGTAGTTCACTATACATATGGTGCAATTTGGGACGCAACTGTGCTATTGTTATTTCTCAGGCTGTAGTTCCAGGTGTCAAGGTGGATATCTCTTCAGAGGTTACCCACTGGGCACAGGCGTCAGTTCAACGTCTAGTTTTGATTTACATTTGTTTGAGTTGTCAACTAACATGAATTCAACGTTAAATCAACAGAAAATTCACGGATTCAATGTCACCACATTTTTGGTTGTTAAAATGACGTGGAAACAACATGGATTCAACCAGTATTTGCGTAGTGGGTGATGTGATTTAAATCTTTACAGAAACTGTTGACCTTCACCAGACGAGAGTCTCCGTCTGACACAAACAGACAGATGATGGCGCGTGGAAAATAAAAGCACAACCATTTTTAGTCCTCTCCCCTGTTTAGACCTGGTCCCAGATCTGTTTGTGATGTATTGTCGTCATGGCATGACAACGACCATAGAAGTTGGCTTTACAGAACAAACAGATCTGGGACAAGGCAAGATTTGCCAATAGCAACTGAGCATGTTGTTGGTAGGCAAACTGACTTGGTATTAAAGACTGATTTAGTTTCCAGCACGAAGGACCATGAAAAAAGCGTCACCTAGACATGAGTGGACTCTGAATAATGAGATAGCAGTTTAGACTAAAGATAAGATAACATGTCTGTGCTGGCACAATCTCAGACAAATTCATGTCTAAAAACATCAAGAATCAGTAACTACTGCAATCACTCATCTGGAATCCACTTGATCCTTAACCTAGTTTAACCATAGTAAATCCGTCACTGTCCAGCTCTTCTCTGGATTAATTCTGCATTACACTTTTGAGACATTAATTCTGCATTACACTTTTGAGACATTAAAAAAAAGGACTTAAGACTCATCCCGCCATCAGGAATCCATTTGATATTTTTACGCAGTATCATATCATATCGAGTGTCTGGTGGGAAAAAATCTTAATCTTCAGTCAAGATGAGCAGCAATCGGCAGGCCCTTGGTCTCAATTCTTCGGAGTAAATTGAAGTGGGCTGACTGATCATGCTGATCTAGAGTCAGAAGTCATCCCAAATGGCATGCTATATAGTGCCCTGATCAAAAGTAATGCACTACATATCTAATAGGCTGCCATTTGGGACCCAGATTCAATTATTATCATCTGCCTGCTAAAAGGGCTGAAGTGTCAATCTCTTCAAGTTGAACTTCAGCTCCACTAACATAATCGGAAACCTTGACACATCCGCAGGATGGGAAACGCACTTGACACTTGCTCGCTCACACACACACACACACACACACACACACACACACACACACACACACACACACACACACACACACACACACACACACACACACACACACACACACACACACACACACGCACACGCATTACGACCAATGGTGATGGCACAGTATCAGCATAATGAATTACACCTCATTTTGTTAGTTGTCTGTCTGATCCATTAAAGAGTATTGATCTCTCTCAGGTTGAAGAGTGAGGAGAGAATGCATTAGGTAATCACTTTTACGGGACATTGTAAAGTGTCCCTGATCTCACACACGGACACCTCTGTGAATGTGTCACAAATGGCACCCTATTTCCTATATATAGTGCACTACTTTTGACCAAAGCCCATAGGGTTCTGGTCAAAAGTACTGGACTAGAAAGGGAATCGGTTGCTATTTAAGAAGCAACCTGTGACATATGCAGTCACTTCCTACTTATCGTCTCAAAGCCCTGCTTACTGCCAGAACGGAGGGGAAATAAAAATATCATAAAAATATGTCAGAAAGACGAGCTGCTTGGAGGCTTGATTCACGTCTGGCACAAGGCTTTTATTTTACCCATAAATCAGTCAAAGGATGCAGTCAAATACTGTAGTAGAAAATGTATGAATCTGGAGTGCAGCTCTGAGTATTAACAACCTCACTGGTGATCAATACCCTGTAAACATCTTGAGATTTAGCTGCTATTTTCTAAAATGCCATAAACATTGTTACCATCCATTCTCAAAAAAGGAACCTTCATAAAAAGAAGAACATTTGTTGTTCAATTTTTAAGTAGACAAGTTATTTGGTGAGCCATTGAGAAAGCAGCAAGCCCAGTAAGCACCATACTATACATTCACTGTTCAGTACATACAGTACAATCACTGTTCACTGTGATCATGTACTGTATTGCCAAGACTGAGCATATAACTACATCCGCAATAACATCTGCTAAATATGTGTACGTGACCAATCAAATTTGATTTGATCCTCAGTGTTGAGTTCTTCCCATGTTTACATTCAACTAGAACTGCACTTGAGGTCATTTGTGGTTCAGTTGGTTCAGTTGTGGGTTTGATTTGCGCTGGGGATACCCATACATACAATTGATAAAATCCTCTTCTAAATGGCATATATTATCATCGGTCCTGCTTTAAACAAAGTGCAACTTATGAAGCCTTCATAAACTGCCTAGTTAAATAAAGGTTAAATAAAAATAAAAAATACAATTCATAAGTTTCACATTTGTTTAAAGCTCTAAAGAAAGCGTCAGTCTCTGAGGCTCAGAGTTCACATATCTTTATATTAGAGGTAAAGGGCAGTAGGATATCATCACCTGAACTCAATGAGAATGTAAAACTATGCATTCAAATTGACCAGTGGTAAGTTCCTTCAGTGCTCGTATTTAATTAGGGCTGCATTCATATAGCTCTATGGCTGTAGCTATTAGGGCTGCATTCACGCATGTCTATGGCTGAAGCTATTAGGGCTGCATTGATGTATCTCTATGGCTGTAGCTATTAGGGCTGCATTCACGCATGTCTATGGCTGTAGTTATTAGGGCTGCATTTATGTATCTCTATGGCTGTAGCTATTAGAGCTGCATTCATATATGTCTATGGCTGTAGCTATTAGGGCTGAACTCTGATATCTCTATGGGTGTAGCTATTAGGGCTGCACTCTGATATCTCTATGGCTGTAGCTATTAGGGCTGCATTCATGTATCTCTATGGTTGCACCTATTAGGGCCGCAATCATATATCTCTATGGCTGTAGCTATTAGGGCTGCATTCATTTATCTCTATGGCTGTAGCTATCAGGGCTGCATTCGTGTATCTCTATGGTTGTAGCTATTAGGGCTGCATTCATATATCTCTATGGCTGTAGCTATTAGGGCTGCATTCATATATCTCTATGGCTGTAGCTATTAGGGCTGCATTCATATATCTCTATGGCTGTAGCTATTAGGGCTGTATTCATATATCTCTATGGCTGTAGCTATTAGGGTTGCAGCTCTCTTTAGAGACAGAGCTCTTAGATTGGCGGATATCTCAGAGATGCTTGTTATTAATCAGAGGTAAAGATCAGAAAGATTTCCTTGATTGAACCCACTGAGAACTCACTGAGCTATGCACTGAACGGTAGTACTTTACTGTACCTTGTGTTTCCACTTGGTATTTATAGGACAATAGTGCTGTAATCATGTACACTAGAGTTATATAAAATCGAGCACACAGCCATGCAATCTCCATAGGAAACCATTGGCAGTAGAATGGCCTTACTGAAGAGCTCAGCAACTTTCAATGTGGCACCGTCATAGTATGCCACCTTCCCAACAAGTGAGTTCGTCAAATTGAAGGGTCAGCTGTAAGTGCTTTTCTTGTGAAGTGGAAACGTCTAGGAGCAACAACGGCTCAGCCGCGAAGTGATCGGCCACACAAGCTCACACTGGACCACCGAGTGCTGAAGCGTGTAGTGCGTAAAAATCGCCTGTCCTCACTAATGCTCTTGTGGCTGAATGGCAGCAAGTCCCCGCAGCTATGTTCCAACATCTAGTGGAAAACCTTCCCCGAAGAGTGGAGACTGTTATAGCAGCAAAGGGGGGACCAACTCCATATTAATGCCCATGATTTTGGAATGAGATGTTCGACGAACAGTAGTCCACATACTTTTGGCCATGTAGTTTACTTCTATGGCTGTTGCAATCTTTGGAGACAGGGCTCTTAGATGGGTGGATGGGTTTCCATAGCATTCGTTGCTAAAGTATTACGTTATTTCTTTAGACGACATAACACTCGTAGAAGAGCAAAGTTCAATTATTGTTCTCTCGCGGCTGTGCGGCTGGCTTGTATAAATAACCTATTACAAGAATTTTTGAAACCCACCCGAGAACAGAGGCCATTTATCTAACACAAGAAAATACAAGCAGCAAGCCTACGCTTCATGTAGGTTAGCATTTTGCTTCATTAAGTCTGACACAGTCAGGCCACCACTATAATGAACTTCATGGCATCAAGTACACTATTTATGACTTATGATCTCTAGTTCAGGTTATTATTTTCTGGTGTGTGTGTGTGTGTGTTGACTGGGTTGTTTGCTTAGAAAGTGTGGGTTTTGAATTGGTCACCAGGGAAATTATTCTGTCGGTGTATGGTCTATTACACGCACACACGCGCACACTATAATATACAACACTGCTTTAAAGTAGAGCACCTCTTCTTTCCCTTCCAGAAAAATTTGCAACTACGCAACGGTATACAGTACACTGTGGTTGCATTCCAAATGACACCCTATTCCCTATATAGTGCACTTTTGACCAGGGCCCATAGCACTATATAGAAAAGGTGTCATTTGGTTTGCAGACAGAATATAACTAACCGTCAAAAGGGAATGGTTTGTTATGGATTTTAAACCACTAATGTATGCTTCACCAATTTAGTCACTCTAATGAATAATTCAAAAGTTAGCTATGAAATTGCAATTGATTATTATAAATCTCATGTTTATTCATATACAGTTGAAGTTGGAAGTTTACATACACTTAGGTTGGTCATTAAAACTAGTTTTTCAACTACTCCCAAAACATTTTTTGTTAACAAACTATACAAGTCGTTTAGGACATCTACTTTGTGCATGACACAAGTAATTTTTTGTAACAATTGTAACAATTGTTTACAGACAGATAATTTCACTTGTAATTCACAGTATCACAATTCCAGTGGGTCAGAAGTTTACATACACTAAGTTGACTGTGCCTTTAAACAACTTGGGAAATTCCAGAAAATGATGTCATGGCTTTAGAAGCTTCTGATAGGCTAATTGACATAATTTGAGTCAATTGGAGGTGTACCTGTGGATGTATTTCAAGGCCTACCTTCAAACTCAGTGCTTCTTTGCTTGACATCATGGGAAAATCAAAAGAAATCAGCCAAGACATCCGAAAGAAAAATTGTAGACCTCCACAAGTCTGGTTCATCCTTGGGAGCAATTTCCAAATGACTGAAAGCACCACGTCAAACATCTGTACAAACAATAGTACGCAAGTATAAACACCATGGGACCACGCAGCTGTCATACCGCTCAGGAAGGAGACGCGTTCTGTCTCCTAGAGATGAACGTACTTTGGTGCGAAAAGTGCAAATCAATCCCAGAAGAACAGCAAAGGACCTTGTGAAGATGCTGAAGGAAACGGGTAGAAAAGTATCTATATCCACTGTAAAACAAGTCCTACATCGACATAACCTGAAAGGCTGCTCAGCAAAGAAGAAGCCACTGCTCCAATTCCGCCATAAAAAAGCCAGACTACGGTTTGCAACTACACACGGGGACAAAGATCGTACTTTTGGAGAAATTTCCTCTGGTCTAAAGAAACAAAAATAGAACTGTTTGGCCATAATGGCCATCGTTATGTTTGGAGGAAAAAGGGGGAGGCTTGCAAGCCGAAGAACACCATCCCAACCGTGAAGCACGGGGGTGGCAGCATCATGTTGTGGGGGTGCTTTGCTGCAGGAGGGTCTGGTGCATGTCACAAAATAGATGGCATCATGACGTAGGAAAATGATGTGAATATATTGAAGCAACATCTCAAGACATCAGTCAGAAAGTTAAAGCTTGGTCGCAAATGGGTCTTCCAAATGGACAATGACCCCAAGCATACTTCCAAAGTTGTGGCACAACAAAGTCAAGGTATTAGAGTGGCCATCACAAAGCCCTGACCTCAATCCTATAGAACATTTGTGGGCAGAACTGAAAAAGCGTGTGCGAGCAAGGAGGCCTACAAACCTGACTCAGTTACACCTGATCTGTCAGGAGGAATGGGCCAAAATTCACTCAACTTATTGTGGGAAGCTTGTGGAAGGCTACACAAAACATTTGACCCATGTTAATCAATTTAAAGGCAATGCTACCAAATACTAATTGAGTGTACTATTATTCTGACATTTCACATTCTTAAAATAAAGTGTTGATCCTATCTGACCTAAGACAGGGAATTTTTACTAGGATTAAATGTCAGGAATTGTGAAAAACTGAGTTTAAACGTATTTGGCTAAGGTGTATGTAAACTTCCGACTTCAACTGTATCATGTGAATCAGTTGATTAAAGCAAAATCCAAGTGAAGATAAATACTGCTCTTTTTTTTTACTTTCCTGTTTACGAACAATTATGATCATCCATTTATCAACACAGCTCATTTTAGTTTTGTTTCATGGTCTTCTTCTTTATATAAGAATAATTTCTAAGAATATCTTGTTGTCTGTAATTATATAGTATATTTTATAAGTCAGGCCCTCAAGTATTTTTTCCCACAAACTTTCCAAAGTTAGGATTTTAGTTTTTGGTACAAATAGACCGTAAAATTACCAGCAATTCAGCAAAAAAAATACATTTTGGAAATCTGTTACAAGTATTCCCACAAATAAAAAAAGAGTCATATGTGATCGTGTCTCAATGTAATCATGGTATGAAATTATTTATATTTTCAAATACAATCTCTTTTTGGGCTTAGTTGTTGTCAATTTGCAGTTTACAAATTATTATTTTTATTTTCCGCCCCCCTCACCATTTTCTCTGAAAAAAATCGGCCCGCGGCTGAATCTAGGCGCCTTGTTTTAAGTAATCCGTGTTAGACTGTTCCTAATTGTTCTACGAATATTGATCCAGTGTTCTAATCTTGTTCATAAATTGTACCTATTGTTGTGTTCTAAGTTTACTGAATTCATGTTCGTGTTTCTAATGTCTTATTTTAAGAACCTGCATTTTTTCTTGACCATACACACGGCACATGGGCCAGTGTTGATTTCTAGTGTTGATTCAGGAGTTAAATTGAATCTAACACTCAGTGGTGTAAAATAACCCCCTGTGTTGGTGATAATAACCAGTTATTGTTTTACATTGCGGAGAGTAAAAAAGTCCCTCAAAACCACACCCATCATTATCATATTTCCGAGCAAGCTCTAATGCAGGTTGTTTTTTAAGGATTGTTTTTAATATCTGTGTTTTTGTATGTACGTTTATTGATATATTAATATTATGGTACACAAAGATAAATAACATACATTTTCCTAAACTAATCCAAACAGTTAGTTAGATTTATTGCACCTGTTACAGAAATGGTTGCTCCTGTTTACATGGTATAGGTAGTGTTTTTTTTGTAGTCTCTTAACCCTGAAAATCATTCTGAATGCAGGTTGTGGGTGAATAAAAATTCAAACTAACTATGGCTGGATTACAAAAGGAATTACACATCACACATCACAACGTGACTTGCAGGCCTGATGTGGCCTGTAAACCAGGAGTTTCCTAACACCACTTTGTTAGAATAAATCTAGGCCATCAAACTAGGCCAATAAGTAAGGCCTTATGATATATGTACTGTATCGTCATAGTTTTTAATGATAACATTAGCACAGGAACTGACTTGGTGAAGGCCAGAGGCATAAAAGGAAAGACTTCAACAACCATGTCTGTCACTAACAAATACCGGCATGGGTGTTAGTTAAATCTACAATTTACTCAAAAATAAATGGCACCCTAATTAGGCTTTACACCATTATTGTAAAACTACAGGTGTTCATTTCTTACATTGAGAAAGTGTAACAGCGCCACCACTAAGCAAAGTGAGTCCAGTGATATGTTTCACTGTAGGTGTTGCATATTACTCTACAGTAGAGCTATGCAAACACCACAATCAAGTTCCTTTGAACACTATCAGAGTAAAATGGAAGGCCTCCCGAGTGGTGCAGTGGTCTAAGGCACTGCATTGCAGTACTAGCTGTGCCACTAGAGATCCTGGTTCGTGACCGGGAGACCAATGGGGCGGTGCACAATTGGCCCAGTGTCGTCCAGGTTAGGGGAGGGTTTGGCTGGCAAGGATGTTCCTGTCCCATTGTGCACGAGTGCCTCCTGTGGTGGGATGGATGCAATGCATGCTGGCACAGTCACCAGGTGTATGATGTTTCCTCTGACACATTGGTGTGGCTGGCTTCTGGATTAAGTGGGTGTGGTGTCAAGAAGCAGTGTGGCTTGGCTGGGTTGTATTTTGGAGGACACATGGCTCTTGACCTTTGCCTCTCCTGAGTCTGTATGGGAGTTGCAGTGATGGGACAGGACTGTAACTACCAATTGGATACCATGAAAAAATGGGTAACAACAGCATGTAAAATGGGGAACACTGCAACAGAGTTAGATCTTTCAAAATTGCATTTTAACACCAGTTCAGTGGGACTCAATGAAAATAGTGTACATTTTACACTGTCAGAGTTAAATGTACAAAATTGATTTTGCTGTGTGGTTCCTCTCTCTGAGGACATAGTGGCCTCCTGTTGTTCTCAGTCATTAGTTACCCTGCTGGAGATGACACAGTAAAGATGGCTTCTAGGCCTGTAGTGTATGCATTACACCACTACCATGCTGTACCTGTCAACTGCACGCACACACACACACACTGCTACCATGCACGCAGTGACCTGCACAGTGGGTTTGTATGGCCCAGTTGGTAGGAGTGTGGCACTAGCAACACCAAGGTTGGGTTCAATCCCCACAGGGATTACATACTAATTCTAAACACACACACACAGCCAGTAAACAGGGAACACACAGCACCGACTGCCCAGTAGCTGTGTAATTCTCAGGGTGACTGCTGTGCTGTGTGGATCTATCCCCCAGTACAAAGACACAATGAACTCTATCTTCCAGGGAGGCAGCCTGTCCCAGTAGCCTGAGTAAATAGCACTGGACCCTGGGTTCTCTCTGTTGGAAACTGTAAAAGACTTGCTGCTAGTTGGTTTCTATTTCTGTTGATCTTCTCTAATTCACATCTGTCTTCCTGCTTTAGAGTTATGTCCCAAATGGCACCCTTTTCCCTACATAGTGCACTACTTTCGATAGGCTCTGGTCAATAGTAGTGCACTATATATGGGACACAGTTTATGAATAATTATTCTATGATCCCAGGCTTGGGATCTTTTTGTCAGTTAACACTCACTGGGGAGTTCACTGAGGCAGTAAATCAGCACTTTACACTTCATGATCTCGCTCTCTTTCTTTCTTCTGTCGTTCTCTTTCTCTCTCTCTCGCTCTCTCTATCAGACTTAATTTCACAACGCAGATGACACATTTGACATCCACTTTCCTTTCATCCAACCGCCCAGCCCCAGCCTCACAGCTCCAGCCTCACACCAGCGATAACCCCAGTGTCTGATGTCATTCAAATGATGACATCGAGAATGCAGAGGAATCTATCTTTATCAGATTTCACAGTATTTTGTTTCAGGAAGGAAGGAGAGAGGTAGGGATAGATGGCTGGAGAGAGAGAGAGAGAGAGAGAGAGAGAGAGAGAGAGAGAGAGAGAGAGAGAGATAGATAGATAGATAGATAGATAGATAGATAGATAGATAGATAGATAGATAGATAGATAGATAGATAGATAGATAGAGGGAGGGAGGATATGGAAGGAATCCCATATATAAATAAATAAATTGAAACAAACAATTTTGAAAATCAACATGCAATAGAGCATTCTGGGAAATATAATGATGAGTGTTTTCCTCTACACAGAGTAACAATGACACAATCACACTCAACTCTACTACTCAACCCTTTCCTGCAATCAAATTACCAATCTGCCCTCTAGTGGCCTCATGGGTGGAATGTTATTCATATTTATAATAATTTCATAATCAATAAACATACTTTTTTCACCGAAAATCTGGTGTTTCTATGTCAAACAGTTTTGTTATATTTCTGTGTTCTTTGATGTATATAAAGTGTAATATTGGGCTGCAAACTCAAAATTGAATACAACTCTATATCTTCTTTTTTTTAAGCCTATAACCATGTGTGTGAGGGGTATACTTTTGTTTCAAAGTAGATTTGTTTAAGACTACCAAGAAACACCCTGTGTGACCCTGATTTAGCCCACTGTTACGTTAATGTACTCTTTAATCAACACTAGAAATGTTACACTGAAAAGATTAAACCTAGGTAAAACTGGCCTATTTGCAGTGTACTATACAATATACTGCTCTGCTGGTTCACTCATATTCCCTTCTATTCTCCTACTCCATGCCCAATATAATACTAATTTGGATGACAGAAATCATGGCAAACATATGAAATATGTCATTACTGTATACACACAATGATTAATAGAGTACCAGATACATGCACAAATATTCCCATATAAGTACAGTTGAAAACATTCTCACATCTATCTTTTTTAACTCATCACAGTACTCAAACTCCTAATGTTAAAGTTTAAACACTGAGGTAAACATTAAAATTCAGACTCTATTTAAAATAAAGAAAAATAAATACAATAAAAAGCTTATTCAGATTCAGAAGCGTTCTATGTAGAATCCTTCCTGACTTCCAAAAAATCATCATGTAACTTTTTCTTCCAAATCGGTTCTTAGGATGTTAAAGGATTTAGATAGAACCCTTTGCATTACAAAGAACCCTCGTCTTCCAAAAAGGGTTCTTCAAATGAAAATGGTTCTTGGTAGAAGCCTATCCATTTGCAAAATAAAAAAAACTGTTTTCGCCTTGTCATTATGGGGTATTGTGTGTAGATTGCTGAGGGAATATTATCATTTTTTTAATTTTTTATTATGTTGTAACGTAACAAAATGTGGAAAAAGTAATGTGGTCTGAATACTTTCAAAAGGCACTGTATGGCATTTAGCAGACTCTTTTATCCAAAGAGACTTTCAGAGATGTATGCACACATTTTGTTGCATTGGAGGCCAAGGGAATCGAACCAACAATCTGTGCATTGCAAGCTCCATGCACTACCAACTGAGCCATACAGGACAGACTCAATACAGTGCAGAAGCCCGAGGATACAGTGAGAGTAATAGCGAGAAAGAGGCATCTAATTGACCTGGTTGCTGGTTCAATAGAGATGAGTGCCGCACCATGACCACCACGACCACAGCTAACCAACCGTATCTCAATCGTGACCAGCAGACCACTCATCTCTGAGGCATGAGCAGCTACTGTACCAACCCACCACCTCTGATTAAACCACTATGACCACAGCTATATGGCTGAGCAACCAAACCCACCCCAGTCAGTACACTATTACCCTTATAAGACTACTGACCTGAGCTGAACTGAGCTAAGCTGAGCCATGTCAAGCTGTACTGCAGCCTGGTTGCATGGACCATGATGAAAAGCACAATGTGAAAGGAAACGATGCTAGCCAGCGAAGTACATCATTCGGGTCAGCAAAAAAAGTGTGAAAAGGGTATAGTGTCCACTCAGTCCTCTCTGAAGCCAATTTGCTGGTAGTGTACTTTTATTTGGTATTTTTTACACACAAGGAATAAAGCATTTTCTTGGTTATCTACTATTTTGTACTGAAAGCTATATATTTTCAAAACAATAACACTTATAGAAGAGTATCTAAGAAAAGTGTCTTCACAGACAGGCACTTTCCTGCTCTGATAGATGTATACCCTGAAGGAAATGATTCCTCCTATTCCTCAATACATCCTAATCTCCTAGAGAGGTCAGTCGTTGACACTTGTTGAATATCACTGTGGTGGGAGGGAAACATTAAGAAAGGCACAAAATAATAAGTCTATGAAAGAGGGGCCAAATATATACAGGGCATTCAGAAATTATTCAGACCCCTTGACTTTTTCCACATTTTGTTACGTTACAGCCTTATTCTAAAATAGACTAAATAAAAAAAAATCTTCATCAATCTACACACAATACCCCATAATGGAAAAGCATTTACATAAGTATTCAGACCCTTTACTCAGTACTTTGTTGAAACACCTTTGGCAGCGATTACAGCCTTGAGCTTTCTTTGGTATGACGCTACAAGCTTGGCACACCTGTATTTGGGGAGTTTCTTCCATTCTTCTCTGCAGATCCTCTCAAGCTCTGTCAGGTTGGATGGGGAGCGTCGCTGCACATCTATTTTCAGGTCTCTCCAGAGATGTTCGATCGAGTTCATGTCCGGACTCAAGGACATTCAGAGACTTGTCCCGAAGCTACTCCTGCGTTGTCTTGGCTGTGTGCTTAGGGAGTTGTCCTGTTTGAAGGTGAACCTTTGCCCCAGACTGAGGTTCTGAGTGCTATGGAGCAGGTTTTCATCAAGGATCTCTTTGTACTTTGCTCCGATTATCTTTCCCTTGATCTTGACTAGTCTCCTAGTCCCTGCCGCTGAAAAACATCCCCACAGCATGATGCTGCCACCACCATGCTTCACCGTAGGGATGGTGCCATGAGGTCGAAGGAATTGTCTGTAGAGCTCCGAGACACGATTCTGTCGAGGCACAGATCTGGGGAAGGGTACCAAAACATTTCTGCAGCATTGAAGGTCCCCAAGAACACAGTGGCCGCCATCATTCTTAAATGGAAGAATAAGGTATTTCTGTTTAAAGAAAATTATAAATTTGCAAAAATGTCTAAAAACATGTTTTTGATTTGGCATTATGGGGTATTGTGTGTAGATTGATGAAGACATTTTTTTATTTAGTCTATTTTAGAATAAGGTTGTAACGTAGCAAAATGTGGAAAAAGTTAAGGGGTCTGAATACTTTCCGAATGCAATGTACATATAGCCATATAGTCATCTCATATTTATGAGACCACACTCAGTATGAACTGGTATTAGTAGACTACTGACCACTGAGGAGGAGAGATAAAAGTAAAAAATATATTTTATTTTATACAACGGGTGGTTTGTGTCCCATAATAATGAACGTGTTAGGAGTTGGGACAAGACAGCAGCTTTTTTCAGCCAGTTGAAATCATGAATGAGCATAATTTTTTATGGATACTGTATATACAAAGAAATGTCAATAGAAAATAGGTAAAACAAAATGAAATGCAGCTAGCTTGTTGTCTTTCCAGCTTTAGTCTGAAGTGATTGTTTTAGCTGTGTGTAGCTGGCTAGCTAGCAAATAGGGAAGAGCCTTCATAGCAAACATTTTTGTTTGCCATAGCAACCTGCAAAGTTTTAGAACTATAAACCAGCGCTTGGGTAGTTTTGCTTTACATGGCAGTCAATACGAATAGAACTAACAACCAGAGAAAACCTAAAATTGCACTTGACAACTAGTGTTAGTGAATGTAGCTTTACGTTTTGTTGAAAAATGTATGGTTTGGGAAATAATCTTTATTTTAATGCTGGTGGTGGTCTATGGCTATGACATATGGCGTCATGTTTTATTGCTTAATTACATAATGTCCTGGAAACACAGCTAAAGCCTACATCTATGTGACCTGCATATGACCAATACAAAAATATATATTTAAAATATGCATAAAAAATCAACCTATTGTGACACACCTTGATAATGCAAAATTTCCATTCTTAACCTGCAGGTAAAGACAGAGGCCTTCTCAAGCAGGGATTTTTCTTTCTCCTGTAAAAAATGTCTTGTATAGCTTGAGTTGCCTGGCCTAAGGCCACGTGTCAGTGGCGCACACACTATCACCCCCCCCACACCCCACCTACCACACACTATCACCCCCTCCACCTACCACACACACCAGCAAACTGACAGACAGGGTAATGTAATCGCAGCCGTACCTATCGCCCTAAGAATCTCCTCCTTTATTATAAACCTTCCACATTAATCCCTTTAAAGCTTTGAACTTTCCATTGATTAACATCTTACACCCTCCCATGATTGCTATGCTCTTATTAAATGTTTTATTGTATTTATCACGAGAGGTATGACATTATAAATTGAAAAAGGCATTCAGATTTCTTTCAGCTCTCAAATGAAATGGCTGCTTTAAAACGAAGGGGAAAAGGAGCAAATTAAATGAAAACGGAGAAGGAGATGGAATGAAATACATTTCAGATAGGAATTTTCAAGGGTTCTAACACAGATGATAGCCAAGGACTCTAATTTTAGAAATATTTTTGGCTTTATAAAGGACAGTGATGAGAGAAATGGGAGAGAGAGATAGCGAGGGAAAGGGAGAGAAAGAGAGAGAGAGAGGGAGAGAGAAAGAGGGAGGGAGAGGAGAGGGAGACAGAAAGAGAGAGGGGAGAGAGGAAGATAGGGGAGAGAGGAAGATAGGGGAGAGAGAGAGGTAGAGAGAGAGTGGGAGGTATTGAAAGAGAGAGAGAGTGAGAGTGAGAGAGCGAGCGAGAGAGACTGAGAGAGAGGAGAGAGAGAGTGACGATGGTAAAGAAATGTGGAGGTAATTTGCATATGGAGTTTGGCATGTGATTTGCATATTCAAGGCCTAAAAACGTCTTAGGTGGGCAGGGGGATGAAAGGCTACAAGTCAGGAGTGAAAACATCTTTGGATGCTTGTCTGAAAGCAGCAAACTGACCCTAGAAAATACTGACTCTCGAAGTGATGAATCCTCTAAAATATAGAAAATAAAAGGGCATAAGCCAACAAAATGTGTACCGTTACCACACTAGCTCCGATAGGCCTACATGAAAACCTGCAAATTGTATCTGTGAAACAAAAAAGTTATATATATATATATATAAGGTTCTATATAGCACCAAAAAGGGTTCCTCTATGGTGACAACCCTTTTTGTTGCTATACATAACCTTTAAGATAAACTCTCAATCTCAAAAGTTCTATAAAGAACCTTTTGAAGAACCATGCAGGTTTTTTTTATTCTGGTTAGCCATATTATATGGTTAAAATTCCATAGGTATTATTATTGTGTTTATTGACAAGTTGAATCAGGTGTGCTAAGTCTGGAACAACCAGTCCCTGAGGAGAGGTTTAAGAACTACTGATTTACTAGTGATGTTACGTTTGATACCGGAGCTCCGAGGCATGCATCGAAATCGCTAAGCAGCTAACTTTGAAGCAGTTTGCCAATGCATTTATCACTTTTTCAGAAGTACGTCATCAATGACGTCCAAAGTTTATTTTGCTCACCTGCTTTTTCAATCTGTGTGTTGGAAAATGCGCATTCCCACTGATTTTGCAGTGGTTCCGGTTCTTTCATTGATTAAGCTGCTTTCAAACACCAACCTATACTGGATACCCTACTGATAATTATATACTGAATAAAGATATAAACGCAACATGTAAAGTGTTGTTGTCATGTTTCATGAGCTGAAATAAAAGATCCCAGAAATGTTCCATATGCACAAAAAGCTTATTTCTCTAAAATGTTGTGCACACATTCTTTTACATCCCTGTTAGTGAGCATTTCTCCTTTTCCAAGATAATCCATCCACCTGACAAGTGTGGCATATCAACAAGTTAAATACACAGCATGATCATTACACAGGTGCACCTTGTGCTGGGGACAATGAAAGGCCACTCTAAAATGTTCAGTTTTGTCACACAACGAAATGCCGCAGATGTCTCAAGTTTTGAGGGAACGTGCACTTAATGTGCTGACTGCAAAAATTTCCAGAGCTAGTGCCACAGAATTGAATGTTCCTTTTTCTAACATAAGCCGCCTCCAATGTGGAGAATTTGGTAGTACGTCCAACCGGCCTCACAATTTATTTTACCTTTATTTTACTAGGCAAGTCAGTTAAGAACAAATTCTTATTTTCAATGACGGCCTAGGAACAGTGGGTTAACTGCCTGTTCAGGGGCAGAATGACAGATTTGTACCTTGTCGGCTCTGGGATTTGAACTTACAACCTTTCGGTTACTAGTCCAACCCCAGACTACAATCCTAGACCATGTATAACAATGCCAGCCCAGGACTTCCACATTCGGCTTCTTCACCTGCGGGATCGTCTGAGATCAGCCACCAGGACAGCTGATGAAACCGAGGAGTATTTCTGTCTGTAATCAAGCCCTTTTGTGGGGGAAAACTAATTGTGATTAGCTGGGCCTGGCTCCCCAGCGGGTGGGACTATGCCCTCCCAAGCCCACTCATGGCTCCGTCCCTGCCCAGTCATGTGAAACCCATAGATTAGGGCCTAATGAATTAATTTCAATTGACTGATTTCCTTATATGAACTGTAACTCAGTAAAATCAAATTGTTGCATGTTGCACTTATATTTTTGTTCAGTGTAGTTAGGATTCTGGAATTATTTTCCAACAGTCTTGAAGGAGTTCCCACATATGCTGAGCACTTGTTGGTTGCTTTTCCTTCATTCTGCAGTCCAACTCATCCCAAACCATCTTAATTGGGTTGAGGTTGGGTGATTGTGGAGGCCAGGTCATCTGATGCAGCTCTCCATCACTCTCCTTCTTGGTCAAATAGCCATTACACAGCCTGGAGGTGTGTTAGGTAATTGTCCTGTTGAAAAACAAATGATAGTCCCAAAAAGCGCAAACCAGATGGGATGGCATATCGCTGCAAAATGCTGTGGTAGCCAGTGGTGTAAAGTACTAAAGTAAAAATACTTTAAAGAACTACTTAAGTAGTTTTTTTGTGTATCTGTACTTTACTTTACTATTTATATTTTTGACTACTTTCACTTTTACTACACTACATTCCTAAAGAAAATAATGTACTTTTCACTCCTTACATTTTCCCTGACACCCAAAAGTACTTGTTACACTTTGAATGCTTGCAGGACAGGAAAATTGTCTAATTCATAAACTTATCAAGAGAACATCCCTGGTCATCCTTACTGCCTCTGATCTGTCAGACTCACTAAACACAAATGCTTTGTTTGTAAATTATGTCTGACTTTTGAAGTGTGCCCCTAGATATCCGTAAATTTAAAAAACAAGAAAATTGTGCTGTCTGGTTTGCTTAATATAAGGAATTTTAAATTACGTATACTTTAACTTCTCATACTTAAGTATATGTTAGCGATTACATTTACTTTTGATACTTAAGTATGTTTAAAAACAAATACTTTTAGACTTTACTCAAGTAGTATTTTACTGGGTGACTTTCAGTTTTACTTCAGTAAATATCTTTTAAGGTATCTTTACTTTTACTCAAATATGACAATTGGGTACTTTTTACACCACTAGTGGTAGCCGTGCTGGTTAAGTGTGCCTTGAAGTCTAAATAAATCCCAGACAGTGTCACCAGCAAAGCACCTCCACACCATCACACCTCCTCCTCCATGCTTCACGGTGGGAACCACACATGCGGAGATCATTCATTCACCTACTCTGCGTCTCACAAAGACACGGCGGTTGGAACCCAAAATCTCAAATTTGGACTCATCAGACCAAAGGACAGATTTCCACCAGTTTAATGTCCATTGCTCTTTTTACTTGGCCAGAGTAAGTCTCTCCTTCATATTGGTGTCCTTTAGTAGTGGTTTCTTTGCAGCAATTCCACCATTAAGGCCTGATTCACAGAGTCTCCTCTGAACAGTTGATGTTGAGATGTACAGTGGGGAAAAAAAGTATTTAGTCAGCCACCAATTGTGCAAGTTCTCTCACTTAAAAAGATGAGAGAGGCCTGTAATTTTCATCATAGGTACACTTCAACTATGACAGACAAAATGAGGAAAGGAAATCCAGAAAATCACATTGT
Organism: Brachymystax lenok tsinlingensis; assembly: GCA_030435695.1. NCBI lineage: Eukaryota > Metazoa > Chordata > Actinopteri > Salmoniformes > Salmonidae > Brachymystax > Brachymystax lenok. The sequence continues at coordinate 66,240,999 of CM059780.1, forward strand.
AGGATTTTTTATGAATTTATTTGCAAATTATGGTGGAAAATAAGTATTTGGTCACATACAAACAAGCAAGATTTCTGGCTCTCACAGACCTGTAACTTCTTCTTTAAGAGGCTCCTCTGTCCTCCACTCATTACCTGTATTAATGGCACCTGTTTGAACTTGTTATCAGTATAAAGACACCTGTCCACAACCTCAAACAGTCACACTCCAAACTCCACTATGGCCAAGACCAAAGAGCTGTCAAAGGACACCAGAAACAAAATTGTAGACCTGCACCAGGTTGGGAAGACTGAATCTGCAATAGGTAAGCAGCTTGGTTTGAAGAAATCAACTGTGGGAGCAATTATTAGGAAATGGAAGACATACAAGACCACTGATAATCTTCCTCGATCTGGGGCTCCACGCAAGATCTCACCCCGTGGGGTCAAAATGATCACAAGAACGGTGAGCAAAAATCCCAGAACCACACGGGGGGACCTAGTGAATGACCTGCAGAGAGCTGGGACCAAAGTAACAAAGCCTACCATCAGTAACACACTACGCCGCCAGGGACTCAAATTCTGCAGTGCCAGACGTGTCCCCCTGCTTAAGCCAGTACATGTTCAGGCCCGTCTAAAGTTTGCTAGAGAGAATTTGGATGATCCAGATGAGGATTGGGAGAATGTCAGATGAAACCAAAATATAACTTTTTGGTAAAAACTCAACTCGTCGTGTTTGGAGGACAAAGAATGCTGAGTTGAGCATCCAAAGAACACCATACCTACTGTGAAGCATGGGGGTGGAAACATCATGCTTTGGGGCTGTTTTTCTGCAAAGGGACCAGGACGACTGATCCGTGTAAAGGAAAGAATGAATGGGGCCATGTATCGTGAGATTTTGAGTGAAAACCTCCTTCCATCAGCAAGGGCATTGAAGATGAAACGTGGCTGGGTCTTTCAGCATGACAATGATCCCAAACACACCGCCCGGCAACGAAGGAGTGGCTTCAGAAGAAGCATTTCAAGGTCCTGGAGTGGCCTAGCCAGTCTCCAGATCTCAACCCCATAGAAAATCTTTGGAGGGAGTTGAAAGTCCGTGTTGCCCAGCGACAGCCCCAAAACATCACTGCTCTAGAGGAGATCTGCATGGAGGAATGGGCCAAAATACCAGCAACAGTGTGTGAAAACCTTGTGAAGACTTACAGAAAACATTTGACCTCTGTCATTGCCAACAAAGGGTATATAACAAAGTATTGAGATAAACTTTTGTTATTGACCAAATACTTATTTTCCACCATAATTTGCAAATAAATAAATTAAAAATGCTACAATGCGTTCTCGCGGATCTTCATCAAGGGAGTAGACCAGTGTCGGACTATTCTATTGAATTTAGGACCCTGGCAGCAGAGTGCCAATGGAACGAGGAGGCGCAGTGGGACATGTTCCTGCATGGGTTGGCTGACCGCATACAGAGGGAGATTTAAGCGCTGGACCTGCCCAGGAGCCTGGACGGGCTCATTGAGCTGGCGTTACGGGTCGATGCTCGCTTAAGCCGGCTGGAACAGCGGGCACATCAGACCCCGGTTTTCGCGAGGTTCGAGGGGCACTCGTCACCCTGCGGCAATACGGTCAGTCCCGTGTTCCATCATGAGCCCATGCAGGTGGGTGGAGCTCGAACTCTCCCGGGAGGAGAGGCAATGACGGAGGAATAGAGGGCTGTGCCTGTATTGCGGAGGCACAGGACATTTTCTTAATGACTGTCCGGTAAAAGGTCAAGCTCGATAGTAAACCAGAGGCTACTATCGGGCGGCCTCTCTATGGATAAGTTCTCTTCCTCAACCCTCCTCCCGGTAAGACTGCAATGGGCGACCCACTCCCATCAATGTCAAGCATTATTGGACTCAGGAGCGGAGGGAAACTTTATGGACCTGAGTCTGGCCCAGAAGCTTCACATCCCCATCATTCCTCTCACACGCCAGATTACGGTTACATCACTCAATGGGCAAGAACTCCCGAACGTTCACCTCTGCACTAAACCCATAACACTCGTCACTTCGGGCAATCATTTGGAGGAGATCTCGTTCTTGCTCATGGACTCTCCGCTCATCCCCATAGTACTAGGCCATCCCTGGCTAGTGAAGCATGGTCCCAGGGTGGACTGGGGACGCAGTACAGTATTGGCCAGGAGTAATGAGTGTTATGCGTCCTGTCTTGTGTCTGCTTGTTCATCTGTGTCTGGTTCTGTGTTGCAGGAGGAGCCGGTGAATTTGTCTAACGTGCCCGCCGAGTACCTTGACCTGAAGGAAGTGTTCAGTAAGTCTCGTGCTGCTTCTCTGCCTCCACACCGTCCCTACGATTGTGCCATTGAGTTACGGCCAGGTACGTCTCCGCCTAAGGGCAAGCTATACTCTCTTTCTGCTCCAGAAAGAGAGGCCATGGAGAAATACATTTCTGAGTCTCTAGCAACCGGGTTTATCCGCCCTTCTTCTTCTCCAGCAGGGGCGGGGTTCTTTTTTGTGGGGAAAAAGGATGGGTCTCTGCGACCTTGTATTGACTACCGAGGGCTGAACAACATCATGGTAAAGAACACTAATCCTTTGAAGTTGATGTCTTCAGCCTTCGAGAGGTTACAGGGAGCATCCATCTTCACAAAATTGGATCTACGTAATGCTTATCATCTGGTTCGCATTAAGAAGGGGGATGAGTGGAAGACCACGTTCAACACCCCCAGGGGTCATTTTGAATATTTAGTCATGCCTTTCGGTCTGTCTAACTCCCCGGTGGTCTTCCAAGCGCTCATCAATGACGTGCTGAGAGACATGGTGGATCAATTTATTTATGTCTATCTGGATGACATTTTGATCTTTTCATCCTCTCTCCAGCAACACGTTCAGCACGTTAGACGGGTGCTCCAGAGGTTGTTAGAGAATGGGCTTTTCGTCAAGGCTGAGAAGTGTGAATTTCATGCTCAGTCTGTTCCCTTCCTAGGGCACATCGTCTCGTCCGAGGGGACGCGAATGGATCCCGAGAAGGTAAAGGCCGTGGTGGATTGGCCGAGCCCGGATTCTCGTAAGGCCCTACAGAGGTTTCTGGGATTCGCCAACTTCTACCGACGGTTTATTCGCAATTTCAGCCAGCTGGCCGCTCCTCTGACGGCCCTGACCTCCCTCAGTACTACGTTCAGGTGGTCCGGTGCTGCTGAGACTGCATTTTCCGACCTTAAGGGTCGCTTTGTTTCGGCCCCCATTCTTGTAGCCCCAGATCCTTCCCGTCAGTTTGTGGTGGAGGTCGATGCATCAGAGGTGGGGGTAGGTGCTGTTCTCTCCCAGCGCTCCTCCTCGGATGACAAGATGCATCCTTGTGCTTTTTTCTCCCACCGTTTATCACCTGCCGAACGTAATTATGACATTGGTAATAAAGAGTTGTTGGCAGTCAAACTGGCGTTGGAGGAATGGCGTCATTGGTTAGAAGGATCGGGGGTACCCTTTATCGTCTGGACTGACCACAAGAACTTAGAATAGATCAGATCTGCCAAGAGACTCAACTCCAGACAGGCTCGGTGGGCTCTGTTTTTCGGACGTTTTGACTTTTCCCTCTCATACCGCCCGGGTTCTAAGAACATCAAACCCGATGCTTTGTCTCGCGTGTTTGACCGTTCTGAACGCCCGGCTACTCCCGAGTGCATTCTACCTGAGAGACTCATTGTTTCCACACTCACTTGGGAGATCGAGTCGAGGGTCAAGTCAGCCTTAGAAGGGGTAACACCTCCGTCCGGTTGCCCACCGAGTCGGTTATTCGTGCCGGAGGAGCTGCGGTCCGATGTCATTCGCTGGGGACACTGCTCCAAGGTAGCTTGTCACCCAGGAGTGACCCGTACTAGCTTTTTGGTTAAGCAGCGGTTCTGGTGGCCAGCGATGGCCCAGGACATTCAGAGTTTTGTTTTGGCCTGTTCGTGCTGTGCTACTGGCAAGACTTCTAATCGGCCCCCAGATGGGTTACTCCAACCGCTGTCTGTCCCTTCGAGGCCTTGGTCCCATATAGCCCTGGATTTCATCACGGCCTCCCACCCTCTCAGGGCAAGACTGTCATTTTGACAGTGGTGGATCGGTTCTCGAAGGCGGCTCATTTCATCCCCTTGCTGAAATTGCCTTCTGCCAAGGAGACAGCGGTAGCGGTCGTGGATCATGTCTTTCGGGTACATGGCCTTCCGATGGACGTGGTTTCCGACAGGGGGCCCCAATTTGTGTCCAAGTTCTGGCGGGAGTTTTGTAAACTGCTGGGTGCGACTGTCAGTTTATCTTCGGGGTTTCATCCCCAAAGCAATGGTCAAGCAGAGAGAGCCAACCAAGACTTAGAGAGGGTATTGGGGTGTATGGTGTCCCAGAGTCCTTCATCCTGGAGTCAGCAACTCTCATTGGTCGAGTATGCTCATAACTCGCTACCAGTGTCAGCCACGGGCTTGACTCCGTTTGAATGTAGTCTGGGTTACCAGCCACCTATTTTTCCTAGCCTGGATTCCGAGGTCGCGGTCCCCTCTGCTCACGCCTTTGTCCAGAGGTGTCATCGCACGTGGACTAGAGCCCGTGAGACCCTTCTCAAGGTAGGGGCACGCACTAAGGTTAAGGCTGATCGCCACCGACGGAAGTCTCCCGTCTACGTCGTAGGTCAAAGGGTGTGGCTTTCCACCAGGAACATTCCTCTCCGTTCCGTTAGCAATAAGTTGGCTCCTAGGTTCATCGGTGCGTTCAGGGTGACTCAGGTCCTGAGTCCGTTGGCAGTCCGCCTCAAGCTCCCGCCCGCGTACAGGAGAATTCATCCTGTTTTTCATGTGTCCAGACTGAAGCCTGTGGTTCATTCACGGTTTAACCCGCCAGCCCCGGTCCCCCCCCCACCGCGACTTATTGATGGGGAGCCTACTTACTCGGTCAATCACATTCTGGACTCGAGACGGAGGGGACTTGGGATTCAGTACTTGGTGGACTGGGAGGGTTACGGGCCGGAGGAGAGAAGTTGGGTCCCTGCTAGAGACATTCTGGATCACTCCCTTATTGATGATTACAATCAACAGGTAGGTCCTTCTGGGAGCGCCAGGAGGCGCTCCTAGGAGGGGGGGTACTGTCACGGTTCATGAATTCACCGGCTCACTCTGTGTGTGTGTGTGTGAGTGTGGGTGTGGCCGCTGATTACTACTCTGCTCGTTATCAGCGCCAGCTGACACTCATTGTTTGTGCCTATTTATACTTGTTGTCTTGGTCTTGTGTTTGTCAGTTCGTTGTCTTGTTTCCTGTGCGTGTGTTTCTCTCCAGACTGAGTTCTGTGTCTCCTATGGTTCCGTTCTCTGTTGGACTCCACGTTCGCTCTCTCTCCGGTGGAGGATTCTACGCTGGGCACGTTCTGGATTGACAGACAGGGAATTCCTCTTCGCTACACTGACCTATACAGAGGATTGGGTTTTCCCTTCAGTCCCTGCGCTGCTAAGACCCGGACCCGGACCTTGCACTATCTCTTCACCTGAACCTGTTACTCTATCTCCTGGATTGCTACAATAAATGTTGAACTTTACTCGCTACTGAATCCTCCGTTATTTCACGTGGCAGTTTGTGCATTAGTAGCACAATTCTTTACTTATTTACATTAGTTTTAATTTAGACTTGTATGTTGACTTCTCCATATTGACGTTGAGGTTTTAAGTTTTGGCTGACTTTTCTTAGCGGATGTATAATCATCGCAAATTGCATTATGGGGCAATTCAGGCCCCGAAGTGAACATAATTGTACACTCGCAAACTCGAGTGTACAGTGGTAGCGCTAAGTATACACGTATATTAAAGCAAAACCATAATAATGTTGTGAACAAACAAACTTTAACCAAAACATGGAAATGTATAGAATCTATTACAGGACATTTTGTTGTTGTTGTAAGGGTAATAATATAAGCCAGATAGGCCTAGGTCATTTATGACCTTATGTCAGTCAGAAGTCCCAAAGAGGGTGTTTTGTGCTGTTTTACAACAATGGTAATAAAATGCCACATTTTAGTAAATGTTATATAACATACTATTTACAAGTAGAATGGTTTGTTTTGTGTGGTAGGATTTGTGGGCTTTGACACTCTTATGTAGGTGTCATAACCAGCCACAGAATATTGCAATATGTCACATCATGTCGAAATACGTGTCATTAAAAGTGACAATGTTATGACAGGTTATGTCAGCTGTTATAACATATTATGACACGGTTATGACTGTGTCATAACATGTTATGAAGCTAGGTGTCAAATAAAGTGTTACCGAAGAATCTCCCTGAAATGACTCACTTATGGAGGAGGACATTCACTATTAGAATTCATTATTTCAATCCAGCCTTTTGTTGGGTACAATTTAGGAACAATTAACCTGCTTTCATAACCAAAATTAATTGAATACACCAATGCATAACTAGCATAATTACCCTCAGTACAGAGCTAGAAGGAAAATACATGTGTGTCCAAAATGGCACCTTATCCCCTATTTAGTACACTATAGTGACTAGGGTGCCATTTGGGGACACATCCAAAGGCTTTTTTATCATCTTAACATTATGCAGGTATTGTACAATTGTACAAAGACGGAGAGGAACTTTGAAGTTGGTTATTATCTTTTATTGTAAGGTTTAAAATTAGAAGTACTGGGTCCTCCTGCTCCAAGGTAAATTCCTCCTTGCCTCCAATACGCAGACCGAAGTCATCATACCCCCTCAGAATACAGTTTTTACACAACGCATACTTGCACAAACCCACGTATTGTACACAACACACATATTTTACACAACACACTCGCACACATGAACATGTCACGGTGTTCCTGTGTTGGAGATGACATTCTTAAAGCAGCAATCAGCGGTTGAAACAACAAAACTTACTCCTGCCCCTGTTTCGGTAAAAAGCTGAGGGATGGGGCTGGAGAAATGTAACCACTTAAATTTAAAGACAGAGATATGGATGCAAGGACTGACCATTCATGATATCAAAATTATAGTTCTAACCATGTTTTGAGGCTATAAAGTGTTTGTTTACATGTACTTTGTTTACAAACATTGGAGTAAAACAAACATATATTTTGGGTTCTGATGGTGTTTAACAGCTGAACTAAGCTCATGAGACATTTGTAAGTTATATTCTTCAAGAATCAATGGGTACATATCAATAATTTATAAGTCAAGAAATGTATGTAGCAACTGCAGATTTCCATTTTAAAGCAATAAAAGATATGGGAGTGATTAAGAATAGATATGGGAGTGAGGTGTGCTCTGGACAATTTCTCTCTCTCTCTCTCTCTCTCTCTCTCTCTCTCTCTCTCTCTCTCTCTCTTTGGATGAACATTTCTCATTCAACGAATCTGCAGCTCGGGACGTTCTGCTTACTTCGGACCAGGCCTTAATCCCCGGGACTCGAAAGTGGAAATGGCGGCGAAAGAGAGGCAGGCTCTCACATTCCTATCCCTTAAACTCAATCTAAACTGTCCAATGGAGACCTAACTTCATGATGGCCTGAAGGCTATTCCATGAGCTTGGGGCATAACACTTTTTATCCTCAGTCTGAAAATTGCTGGATCTCCAATTAATATGTGAGGTGAGGTAGTGGGGGAGTCTCTGAATAACTGCTTTATATACAAAAAGTAGCCAATGCTGGGCCCTTCTGGTAGTCAGAGACTCCCAGCCAACAGAACTATACAAAAATGCAGTGAATTGTACAAAAACTGTCCCCAGTGATAAAACACAGTGCTGAGTGATAGACTGAATGTAAAGGTTTTAAAGCAGAGGCTGCCACATGCATGTAGATTATATCACCATAATCAAGTAGTGGGAGAAGCATTGCTTAAATCACGCATTACAAAGGGAAACCAAGCCGTGAGCTGCCCAGCAACGCGAGCCTACCAGACGAGCTAAAGACCTTCTATGCTCACTGAACACTGAACCATGCATGAGAGCACCAGCTGTTGCAGACGACTGTGTGATCTCGCTCTCCGTAGCCGATGTGATATGACCTTTAAACAGGTTAACATTTGCAAGGACCGCAGGGCCTGACGGAATACCAGGACACGTACTCAGAGCATGCACAGACAAGCTAGCAAGTGTCTTCACTGACATTTTTCTCTGACCCACTCTGTAATAATAACTTGTTTCAAGCAGACCACCATAGTCCCCGTGCACAAGATTGCCGAGGTAACCTGCCTAAATGACTATCGCCCCGTAGCACTCACATCTGTAGCCATGAAATGTTTTGAAGTGCTGGTCAGGGTACACATAAAATCAAATTTTATTTGGCAAATACAACAGGTGTACATCTTACAGTGAAATGCTTACTTACAAGCCCTTAATCAACACCATCATCCTAGACACCCTGGACCCACTCTATTTCGCATACCGCCCCAACAGATCGACAGATGACACAATCTCTATTGAACTCCACACTGCCCTCACCCACCTGGACAAAAGGAATATGTATGAATGAATGCTGTTCATTGACTACAGCTCAGCATTCAACACCATAGTCCCCTCCAAGCTCATCACCAATCTCAGGACCCTGGGACTGAACAGTTCCCTCTGCAACTGGATCCTGGACTTCCTGACAGGGCCGCCCCCAGTCGGTGAGGATAGGCAACAACACAATCGCCACGCTGACTATCAACATGTGGGCCCGTCAGGGGTGTGTGTCTAGTCCCCTCCTGTACTCCCTGTTCACCCACAACTGCATGGCCGTGCACAACTCCCACACCATCATCAAGTTTGCTGATGACACAACGGTGGTAGGACTGATCACTGACGATGATGAGGCAGCCTATAGGGAGGAGGTCAGAGACCTGGCAGTGGGGTGCCAGGACAGCAACCTCTCCCTCAACATCAGCATCAGCTGATCTCTGGTAACAGGAAACGGAGGGGCGAGCACGCCCCCATTCACATCGATGGAGCTGTAGTGGAGTGGATCGAGAGTTCCTCTGTGTCGACGTCACTAAAGAATTAACATGGTCCATACACACCCACACAGTTGTGAAGAGGGAAAGACAGCACCTCTTCCTCCGGAAAATATTTGGCATGGGCCCTCAGATCCTCAAAAAGAGCTACAGCTGCACCATTGAGAGCCTCTTGACTGGCTGCATCACCGCTTAGTATTGCAACTGCAAAGCACCCGACTGCAAGGCACTACAGAGGGTGGTGAGTACTGCCCAGTACGGTTCCACATCACTGGGGCTGAGCTCCCTGCCACCCAGGGCCTCTATACCAGGCAGCGTCAGAGACTCCTTCCACGCAAGCCATAAACTGTTATCTCTGCTACAGCACGGCAAGCGGTACCAGTGCACCAAGTCTGGAACCAACAGGACCCTGAACAGCGTCTACTCCCAACACATAAGACTGCTAAACAAGACTGCTAAATAGATAACGAAATGGCTACCTGCATTGACCCTTTTTTGTACTAACTCTCTTGCACTGACTATGCACACACATTGGACCCTACCCAAACATACCTATACTGACACCCCAACACACAAACACACACACAACTATGCCCCGTACATGTTTTGGCATTGCAAGCATTTAGCATTTGACATATTCATGTGTTTGTGGTCATGGACAATATTATACTCTATATTCATATTACAGATTAATGTTTGTCACCGTGAACATTCTGCCAGAAAAGGTCATTTCACCAGGAAAGGAGCATGCAGTTTGCCAAGTCATTTCTCTTTCATATTTATGATGTTCCCTCCATGTTCCCTCAATCACCTCCTGATTCAGATTAGCAATCGGCTTTGCACGTCTTTCAAATGAAGCTTTTGAACTGCTGAAGGACTACTTGAAAGGAGAACATGTTTAATTAGCGGGCTTATAGTGGAAGGAAGCGGGTAACATACGCAGTGACTGTCTCCAAAATGACACCCTATTCCCTATGTAGTGCGCTAGTTTTGACTTTGGAAAAGTAGTGCACTATATAGGGAATAGGGTGCCATTTGGGATGCAAAGTGAGCTACACATGGTAAGACTGGATGGATCCCTTTCAATGCAGAATCTTTTCTCCACTCTGATAAAATAAGAAATATACTGTTAAAATTGATTTATAGAGAGAAATGAAAAATTAAAGGGGTTCACTTGAAGTAACAGTGTTTCATTATTATTGTGTGAGAGTATTGTCTAGTTGTCTGTCTGATCATGAATTATGATTTCTAAACAAATGGAAAATACCAATTTGTACAAATCCCAATTCAAATCCCAGTGCAATTCTCAATCCCAAATTGTGACAAAATATATATTTTGGAAATAAATGCTTTGTCCTTAAAATCTGATTTCTTTTGAACATTTAAAGTAGTATTGCCAGACACTTAAAAAAGAGGGTTCCTCAAGGGTTCTTTGGCAAGGGTGGGTGATGGTTTCATGTGGAACCATAAGATGCTGACCACCACCGGCACGCACGTGCATATTGGTTTGTTGAGTTTTTGATGTCTAGTGAATACATGCCCATTAAGAAGCTTGATCAAAACTAGTTTCATTGTAGCCGTTTATGTAGTGTATCAACACCTTACATAAGGTATGGAGTCAATTCGAGACACAAAATATGTAAAGACCCATCTCAATATCACATATTGGGGATAACAATTAAAGATGCACTATGCAGAAATCGCTCCGCCATTTCATGGTTGAAAAAATGTTAATAGTTCAACTAATCATCGTACCATCTAAACCACTGTGCAATATATTTCCCATAACCAAAATATTGTATTTTCAGCTGTTTGAAGCTGGTGTACAAAACCAAAAGTAAAAGACTCAAAAACAAAACTTAAGAATGGAAAGCGTAGAAATAGTGCACATACAAGTACCACTTCTTAAGACTTGCTTTCAATGAGAATAACAGATCTATAACACACATTTCTAAGTGAATTTGGCCGGGTCGCCCAAAAAGTTACATATAGCCGCTTTAAGATATGGATACATTCCATGTGTGTGACATGGAATGTCAATGGAATTGTGCAGCCAGCCAAAATGATAAAAGATGTTTTCTTATTTGTTTTCTTACAACAAACTCATCTATCAGCAATTGGAAGTAAAAGGTTTGAAAAAACTTGGTATGGGTTGGCATTCTCCTCCACCTACTGCTCAAGATCCAGAGGAGTATTTGTATTTGTATTTATTATGGAACCCCAGCTACTCTTCCTAGGGTCCAGCAAAATTAAGGCAGCTTATACAATTTTAAAAACATTACAATACATTCACAGATTTCACAACACACTGTGTGACCTCAGGCCCCTACTCCACCACTACCACATATCTACAGTACTAAATCCATGTGTATGTATAGTGCGTATGTTATCGTGTGTGTGTGTGTTGTGTTGCTTCACAGTTCGCGCTGTTCCATAAGATGCTTTATTATCTGTTTTTTAAATCAAACTGTACTGCTTGCGTCAGTTACTTGATGTGGAATAGAGTTCCATGTAGTCATGGCTCTATGTAGTACTGTGTGCCTCCCATAGTCTGTTCTGGATTTGGGGACTGTGAAAAGACCTCTTGTGGCATGTCTTGTGGGTTATGCATGGGTGTCCAAGCTGTGTGACAGTACTTTAGATCGACAGCTCGGTGCATTCAACATGTCAATACCTCTCATAAATAAAAGTAGTGATGAAGTCAATCTCTCCTCCACTTTCAGCCAGGAGAGATTGACATGTATATTATTAATATTAGCTCTCTGTGTACATCCAAGGGCTAGCCGTGCTGCCCTGTTCTGAGCCAATTGCAAAAGTCCTTTTTTGTGGCACCTGACCACACGACTGAACAGTAGTCAAGGTCCGACAAAACTAGGGCCTGTAGGACCTGCCTTGTTGATAGTGTTGTTAAGAAAGCAGAGCATCGTTTTATTATAGACAGACTTCTCCCCATCTTAGCTACTACTGCATCAATATGTTTTGACCACGACAGTTTACAATCTAGTGTTACTCCAAGCAGTTTAGTCATCTCAACTTGCTCAATTTCCACATTATGTATTACAAGACTTAGTTGAGGTTTAGGGATTAGTGAATGTTTTGTTCCAAACACAATGCTTTTAGGGCTAACTATTCCTTTCCACCCACTCTGAAACTAAATGCAGCTCTGTGTTGAGTGTTGCAGTCATTTCAGTCTCTGTAGTAGTTGACGTGTATAGTGTTGAGTCATCCGCATACATAGACACTCTGGCTTTACTCAAAGTCAGTGGCATGTCGTTAGTAAAAATTGAAAAAGCAAGGGACCTAAACAGCTACCCTGGGGAATTCCTGATTCTAACTGGATTATATTTGAGAGGCTTCCATTAAAGAACACCCTCTGTGTTCTGTTAGACAAGTAACTCTTTATCCACATTATTACAGGGGGTGTAAAGCCATAACACATACATTTTCCAGAAGCAGACTATGATCAATAATGTCAAAAGCTGTATTGAAGTCTAACATTTCAGCCCCCACAATTATTTAATCATCAATTTCTCTCAGCCAATCATCAGTCATTTGTGTAAGTGCTGTGCTTGTTGAGTGTCCTTTCCTATAAGTATTCTGTTGGCAATTTGTTTACTGTGAAATAGAATTGGTCAATTCTCATCGATGAAAAAGTTCAATTTAAGATTACAGAAATTACTACAGACCCAAATGGACATTTTATAATGGTATTTCTTGCAAAAAACAGATGTTGGCTTTATTATTTTTCAAATAAGAAAACACCTTAATTATTTTGGCTGGCTGCACAATTCCATTGACATTACATGTTAATGTATTCATATCTCAAGTATTATCCAAAACACATGATAATGAGATGGGTGCAATATAAAGTCACTCTACTGAACTGTTATTGCACAAATAAAGACGACTTAAAGTTCATTAATCAAATCAAATCAAATTGTATTTGTCACATGGGCCGAATACAACAGGTGTAGACCTTACCATGAAATGGGGGGGTTCAATGTAGATAGTCCAGGTGGCCATTTCATTAGTTGTTCAGCAGTCTTATGACTTGGGGGTAGAAGTTGTTAAGGAGCCTTTTGGTCTTAGACTTGGTGCTCCGGTACCGCTTGCCGTTCGGTAGCAGAGAGAACAGTCTACGACTTGGGTGACTGGAGTCTTTGACAATTTTATGAGCCTTCCTCTGACACCGCCTAGTATATAGGTCCTGGATGTCAAGAAGCTTGGCCCCAGTGATGTACTGGGCCCGTACGCACTACCCTCTGTAGCGCCTTACGGTCAGATGACGAGCAGTTGCCATGCCAGGCAGTGAAGCAACCAGTCAGGATGCTCTCGATGGTGCAGCTGTTTAACTTTTTTGAGGATCTGGGGACCCATGCCACATCTTTTCAGTCTCTTGAGGGGGAGAAGGTGTTGCCGTACCTCTTCACAACTGTCTTGGTGTGTTTGAACCATGATAGTTTGTTGGTGATGTGGACACCAAGGAACTTGAAACTCTCAACCCGCTCCAATTCAGTCCCGTCGATGTTAATGGGGGGCCAGTTCAGCCCTCCTTTTCCTATAGTCCACGATCAGCTCCTTTGTCTTACTCGCACTGAGAGAGAGGTTGTTGTCCTGGCACCACACTGCCAAGTCTCTGACCTCCTCCCTATAGGCTGTCTAATCACTGTTGGTGATCAGGCCTACCACTTTTGTGTTGTCAGCAAACTTAATGATGGCGTTGGAGTCGTGCTTGGCCACGCAGTCGTGGTCAACAGGGAGTATTGAAGAGGACTATGCACGTACCACTGAGGGTGGGGATCAGCGTGGCAGACGTGTTGTTGCCTACCTTTACTACGTAAGGAATTCCAGGATACAGTTGTAGAGGGAGGTGTTTAGTCCCAGGGTCCTTAGCTTAGTGATAAGCTTTGTGGGCACTATGGTGTTTAACGCTGAGCTGTAGTCAATGAACAGCATTCTCACATAGGTGTTCCTTTTGTCAAGGTGGGAAAGGGCAGTGTGGAGTGCGATTGGGTCATCTGTGGATCTGTTGGGGCGGTATGTGAATTGGAGTGGGTCTACAGTTTCTGGCATGATGGTGTTGATGTGAGCCATGACCAGCCTTTCAAAGCACTTCCAGGCTACCGATGTGAGTGTTACGGAGCGGTAATCATTTAGGAAGGTTTCCTTCGCTATCTTGGGAACAGAGACTATTGTGGTCTGTTTGAAACGTTGGTATTAGACTCGGCCAGGAAGAGGTTGAAAATGTCAGTGAAGACACTTGCCAGTTGGTCCACGCATGCTTTGAGTACACGTCCTGGTAATCCGTCTGGCCCCGCGGCTTTGTTGACCTGTTTAAAGGTCTTGCTCACATCAGCTACGGAGAGCGTGATCACACAGTCGTCTAGAACAGCTGGTGCTCTCATACATGCTTCAGTGTTGCTTGCTCCGAATCGAGCATAAAAGCCATTTAGCTCATCTGGTAGACTCGCGTCACTGTGCAGCTCACGGCTGGGTTTCCCTTTGTAGTCTGTACATTTTCAAGCCCTGCCGCCTCCAACGAGCGTCAGAGCCGGTGTAGTGGGATTCAATCTTAGTCCTGTATTGATGCTTTGCCTGTTTTATGGTTCGTCTGAGGGCATAGGGGAATTTCTTATAAGCGTCTGGATTAGTGTCCCGCTCCTTGAAAGCGGCAGCTCTATCCTTTAGATCGGTGCGGATGTTGCCTGTTATCCATGGCTTCTGGTTGGGAAATCTACGTACAGTCACTGTGGGGACAACATCGTCGATGCACTTATTGATGAAGCCGGTGACTGAGGTGGTATACTCCGCAATGCCATTGGATGAATCTAGGAACATATTCCAGTCTGTGCTATCAAAACAGTCCTGTAGCGTAGCATCTACCCCATCTGACCACTTCCATATTGAGCGAGTCATTGGTACTTCCTGCTTTAGTTTTTGCTTGTAAGCAGGAATCAGGAGGATAGAATTATGGCCAGACTTGCCAATTGGAGGTTGAGGGAGAGCTTTGTATGCGTCTCTGTGGTCTAGAGTTTTTTTATCTTCTGGTTGCACATGTGACATGCTTGTAGAAATTAGGTAAAACGGATTTAAATTTGCCTTTACTAAAGTACCTGTCCACTAGGAGCGCCGCTTCTGGATGAGCATTTTCTTGTTTGCTTATGGCCTTATACAGCTCGTTGAGTGCGGTTTAGTGCCAGCATCGGCTTGTGGTGGTAAATAGACAGCTATGAATAATATAGATGAGAACTCTCTTGGTAGATAGTGTGGTCTACAGCTTATCATGAGGTATCTACCTCAGGACAGCAATACCTCGAGACTTCTTTAATATTAGACATCGGGTAATTGTGTGCCGGATGCAACTCTAGACAACTAAACTATATCCTCTTCCTAATATGTCTAAGGTAATAAACCACAACATCAAAGTGATGGGTCTATTTGAACTATGGAGATATAAACATCCAACTGAAAGACAATACTCCTATTACTCTCTGATCCACAACTCATATTCAAGAACTTACTTTTTTATTGTCAACTTTTCTTTAATTTAATGTGTTTCTGAATGTAAATAACTTCCTAGAATAATTATGGACCATAGCCCATTGTCCTTCATGTTTAACTACTTAGGGAGTAGTGGCGCGCTAGTGGGCCACTCCCGACACTACCCGGTGAAATGTAATGCGCCAAATTCAAAATCTAAAAGTTGAATTATTAAACATTCATCAATATACAAGTGTTGCATAGTCATCAAAATCTCTGCTTCTTGGCAATATCACAGCGTTGTCAGATTTCAAAAAGGCTTTACGGTGAAAGCAAAACATTTGATTGTTTGAGGATAGCACCTCATATATTTTCCACATTAGCATAAATTCATATCCAGCGGGTCACACAAAACCCATATAAGAGCTAAAAAATATCACTTACCTTTCGAAGAACTTCTGCTGAGGGCTTCCCAAGTGTCCAACGAAGATATCCAATGGTTCTTTTGTTAGCGTTATGATCATAAAATCCACCGTTGAGTCGCCCATTGAACCGTGGAGAACACGTTCAAATTATACCTATAAACTTTCTACAAACAAATCAAACATAATTTTTTATGTATCCTTAGGTATCCTTTTATGTATATTTACTGTAATATTTCAACCGGACGATAACGTGAACAATAGGAAAGGAAAATAAACTGGGGTGTGCTTACAATCTCGCGCCCATCAAACGTTGTTGACAAAAGTGGTCCCCTGACTACTTCCTCTTCTATCCGTTCTGCTTACTGCTATAGCCTCCAGACTTTGTATAAAGACTGATGACATCTAGTGGAAGCCATAGGTACTGCAGTCTCAGTCCTAGGCAAAATACAAAAGAATAGGCACCCTGGAGAAGATGGTCATTTACAAAAAAAACTGCAAATCCGGATGGATTTTCCTCGGGTTTTCGCCTGCTATATCAGTTCTGTTATACTCACATACATTATTTTAACACTTTTAGAAACTTCAGAGTGTTTCCTATCCAATAGTACTAATTATGTGCATATCCTATTTTCTGGGCCTGAGTGACAGGCATTTTACTTTGGGTATGCCAGACTCTCCAAAACCGTCACCTATGCTGCCGCTCCCTAAGAAGATAAGCTCAAGCCTCCTATGCCAATAACAATTGAACACAATGTTACTAGGAGTTTACCTTATACTGCATATCAGCACTACATTTGTTTTGGAAATAAATGTAGATAATGAAGTATGCCAAACTGTTGTCTGGGAAGCACTTAAAGCATATATGAGTGGTTGTATCACGTCTTCCTCGTCTTCACATAAGAAAGTAGGCTCATAAAGAATTTGAAATACTAGAATAGAAGGTCCATGACATAGAAAGAAAACACCGTTTAAATAGAAATGTTGACACCCTTCAACAGTTGAACACTTTGAAGGTCCAATATAACACGATAAAACAGCCAATCTGCAGAGATTGCTGCCATGAAATCCAAGCAACAATATTTTGAGCAAGGTGAAAGTGCAGGGAAAATGCTTGCTTGGCAAATTAAGAAAGAGTAAGAGGAACATACCATCCATAGCATTCAAACCCCAGATGGTAGCATAACAATGGATCCTTTTGAAATTAACTCAGTCTTTAAAATATTTTGTTTGCAAACTGCATCAATCTGAAAACAAAAGTTCAAAAGGGGATATAAACAATTAATGAGGCCATTTTACCAATTATAAGTAAACCGGAGAAAATTAATATGGATAGAAAAATTACCCAGGGTGAACTGTTGGAAGCCATCAATAATCTACGAAATGGTAACGATGGATTTCCAGTGGAATTTTACAGACACTTTCGTCCCAAATGATGAAAGCCTATTTTACTTATGCTCACAGTAGCTCTAGAGAAACTTCCTCACTCACTGCAATCACCATACTTAAAAAGAAAGACAAGGATCCATTGTCATGCTGATCTTTCCACCCAGTATCACTTTTGACTGTGGATTACAAAGTCATTGCTAAGGTACAGTTTTTCCGATAGAAACAGTAATACAAAAATGTATTCACTCAGATCAAACAGGGTTCATACAGAACAGGATGCAGCCTCCACCATTTTTTTCATTATAATCCATCATTCAATTGTTTTACCTTTATTTAAGTAGGCAAGTCAGTCAAGAACAAATTCTTATTTTCAATGACAGCCTAGGAACAATGGGTTAACTGGCTTGGCAGAACAACAGATGTTTTACACTGTCAGCTCGGGGATTCGATCATGCAACCTTTCGGTTACTAGTCCAACGCTCTTACCACTAGGCTACCTGCCGCCCCATACCAAGAATTTGAATGCTTCAAAAATGCCATTATCAAAAGTTTCTGAAAAAGCATTTGATAGGGTGGAATGGGCATATTTGGTGGCTGTCTTAAAAAAGTTAGTTTTTTTTACCTGTATTTATTTCCTGGATTGAGTTATTGTAGAAATCCCCCAAAGCATATACAGTTGAAGTCGGAAGTTTACATACACTTAAGGTGGAGTCATTAAAACTAGTTTTTCAACCACTCCACTAATATCTTTTTAACAAACTGTAGTTTTGGCAAGTTGGTTAGGACATCTACTTTGTGCATGACACAAGTAATTTTTCCAACAATTGTTTACAGACAGATGTAAACCTCTGACCCACTGGGAATGTGATGAAAGAAATAAAAGCTGAAATAAATAATTATTCTGACATTTCACATTCTTAAAATAAAGTGGTGATCCTAACTGACCTAAGATTAGGAATTTTTACTTGGATTAAATGTCAGGAATTGTGGAAAACGGAGTTTAAATGTATGTGGCTAAGGTGTATGTAAACTTCCAACTGTATACGAATGAACAAATTGACAGATCTATGAATGATTTAAGTTATCAAGAGGGACAAGACAGGGATGACCTTTGTCTAGTTGTGTATTTTGGCATCAATAATTAGAACTCATGGCTCAATCCGGGGCATAGAGGTTGGTGGAGATCAGAGTGATATCATAGTATGCAGATTACATTTATTTTACCACTGTTGGACACATAGTGCTGTATCAAGATTCAAAGTGAATTGCGGGAATACTTAAATAATTCCCATTTCTAATTATGACTTTTAAACTTTAGAAAGTTTAGACATTTGAGAGGAAATGGACGGACACATATGAATTACCTCAGTGTACTGATACCATGCAATCTGGAGGAGGCATATAAAATCAATTACTCTCCTTTAAATAATTTATAAAGTTTGAATCCAATATTAGGGTCAATATAACTTTCAAAATACATAAATCATCCCTGCAAAACGCAGCATCATCTTATTTCTTTTTGTGACAGATACCTGCTTGTTACATTCATTTATTTTAAGTCCTGTGACCTTCACCAAGTGAGATATTAAGTTAAAATTGAAATTTTTTACGACAATACAATAGTTTCCCCATCACTACCTTAAACATCTAAACTGGAACAATCATTTTATTAACAGATAGGAATAGTTTAGAAAAATGTATGTTATTTATATTTTATATTGATATTAATTAACCAATCAATGTACATGCAAAAACATAGATATTGAAACAAACAATTCTCAGATTCAACCTGCACTAGAGCATGCACATATGATAATGATGGGCGTGGTTTTGGTTTACCTCTGGTTATTAACACCAACACAGGGGTTCATTTACACCACTGAGTGATAATTTAACTAGTTACAGTGTTAATTTCACGATTGAATCAACACCAATTTGCTGTGTGCTATGACAGGGACACATCTGCATGCTTCCATACATTTCAAGAACCTTTTAGAATTCTGAAGAACCGTAGATGCCACATCAAGAACCCCACACTTAACTCAAAGGTTATTTATCGGGAAAAAGTTCTCTACGAATCTTAAGAGCTGAGGAAGAACCTTTTAAGAATCTTTTTTTTTAAGCGTATGTACAGTCAGTGATGTGGGTCTAACTCCCCACAACATGAACTCATAAGTCCTGCGGAGAGAGCACTAACTAACTATGTTTACAATATGTTTTACCATTTTTACTAAGAACCTATAGTCTA
Source organism: Brachymystax lenok tsinlingensis (assembly GCA_030435695.1). Taxonomy (NCBI): domain Eukaryota; kingdom Metazoa; phylum Chordata; class Actinopteri; order Salmoniformes; family Salmonidae; genus Brachymystax; species Brachymystax lenok. Next base: position 66,260,466 of record CM059780.1, read on the forward strand.
TATCAACCCATGCAATCAGTGAGGTGGGTCGCCTCCCCACAACATGACTCATAAATCTTGCAGAAAGAGCCCTGCTGTGAAAGCAACAGCAGCCAACACTAACTAACTATCTGTAGGTTTTATCATCCTCACTAAAGAGAAAACCTACAGTACATACACGATCCCATACAAACTGAGTGTGTTTCAGTGAGCCTACATACACACGCCCATGTAGTCAGCCACAATATGAGTTCATAAATCCTGCAGAGAGAGAGAGAGAGCCTTGAGGCCTGGGGTGGAAGCAACAGCAACCAACACTAATTACCAGTAGAAGGATGAGGGGTCAGGGTCTGTGTAACATTAACATTAATAAACACAATTTGTCAATTCATAAACTGGTCATGTAGCACTTTCGCTAATAAGGAGTCGAGTCCATGTAGGACAGGCAAGGTACGGGGAAGGAATACACACGTGCAAGCAGGGACACAAGCAAACCTTTACATATGTTTTTATCCTTGATATATCCACTAGTCACACCCCTGTGTTGCAAATCAATTCACTTACAGACACACAGCATGGTCTAGCCATGTAGTTTACAGATAGGTGTACACACTAAGAAAAGAGGGTTCCTCAAGGGTTCTTTGGGAAGTGTGATGGTTCTATGTTGAACCGTAATACCTCAAATAACCTTTTGAGGCTTAAGTTCAATGTTTCTTTGCAGTTCAGAAAAAGGGGTCTTTCCTCTTTTAGTGACAATTCAAATGTAGGAGTTGCGCACATCTCTTTTTATGCAACCGTGACTGAAAGTGTCAATCCAGTTTATCTAATCAGCTGAATTATGCAATGACATGGTCAATATGACAATACCCTGTGATGGTGTCTTGTGAAAGACATAAACTCAGCAAAAAAATGAACGTCCTCTCACTGTCAACTGCGTTTATTTTCAGCAAACTTAACATGTGTAAATATTTGTATGAACATAACAAGATTCAACAACTGAGACATAAACTGAACAAGTTCCGCAGACATGTGACTAACAGAAATTGAATAATGTGTCCCTGAACAAGCAAAAGCAACAGTCAGTATCTGGTGTGGACACCAGCTGCATTAAGTACTGTAGTGCATCTCCTCCTCATGTACTGCACACGATTTGCCATTTCTTGCTGTGAGATGTTACCCCACTCTTCCACCAAGGCACCTGCAAGTTCCCAGACATTTCTGGGGGAAATGGCCCTAGCCATCACCCTTCGATCCAACAGGTCCCAGACATGCTCAATAGAATTGAGATCCGGGCTCTTCACTGGCCATGGCAGAACACTGACATTCCTGTCTTGCAGGAAATCACACACAGAATGAGCAGTATGGCTGGTGGCATTGTCATGCTGGAGGGTCATGTCAGGATGAGCCTGCAGGAAGGGTACCACATGAGGGAGGAGGATGTCCTCCCTGTAACGCACAGCGCTGAGATTGCCTGCAATGACAACAAGCTCAGTTCGATGATGCTGGGTCACACCGCCCCAGACCATCTGGTCCAGCGACAGTGGGTTTGCACCCACAGGCGACATTGTTGCCAGTGATGTCTGGTGAGGATCTGCCTTACAACAGGCCTACAAGCCCTCCAGCCTCTCTCAGCCTATTGCAGACAGTCTGAGCACTGATAGAGGGATTGTGCGTTCCTGGTGTGACTCGGGCAGTTGTTGTTGCCATCCTGTACCTGGCCCACAGGTGTGATGTTCGGATGTACCGATCCTGTGCAGGTGTTGTTACACATGGTCTGCCATTGCGAGGACGATCAGCTGTCTGTCCTGTCTCTCTGTAGCGCTGTCTTAGGCGTCTCACAGTACGGACATTGCAATTTATTGTCCTGGCCACATCTGCATTCCTCATGCCTCCTTGCAGCATGCCTAAGGCATGTTCACGCAGATGAGCAGGGACCCTGGGCATCTGTCTTTTGGTGTTTTTCAGAGCCAGTAGAAAGGCCTCTTTAGTGTCTTAAGTTTTAATAACTGTGACCTTAATTGCCTACCGTCTGTAAGCTGTTAATGTCTTAACGACCGTTCCACAGGTGCATGTTCATTAATTGTTTATGGTTCATTGAACAAGCATGGGAAACAGTGTTTAAACCCTTTACAATGAAGATCTGTGAAGTTATTTGGATTTTTACGAATTATCTTTGAAAGACAGGGTCCTGAAAAAGGGACGTTTCTTTTTTTACCGAGTTTATATGGCCTAATATGGTGTCAATTGACAGCTGTTGTCTACATCATTAGGCTAGCACACCTGATTCAAATTGTCAATTGACAGAATAAGATTTATGGAATTTTAACAATACTGTATAATCGGCAACAAAAAATTAAACGTATGGTTTTATAGAACCATTCTCCATAAGGGTTATATAAAGAACCATTAACAAGGATTCTATACAGCACCAAAAAGGGTTGGAGGAACGATAGAGGAACCATTTTTGGTACTTTATATAACTTTTTAAAATGGTTCTTTATAGAACCTTTGGAAAGGGTTTTGTATAGCACCATAGTACCAGTCAGTACTACACTGAACACAAATACAAATGCAACAGGCAACAATTTAAAGATTTTACTGAGTTACAGTTCATATAAGGAAATCAGTCAATTGAAATAAAATCATTAGGCCGTAATCGATGGATTTCACGACTGGGAATACAGATATGCATCTGTTGGTCACAGATACCTTAAAAAAAAGGAATATCAGAAAACCAGTCAGTATCTGGTGTGACCACCATTTTTGCCTTATGCAGTTCAACACATATCCCGCATAGAGTTGATCAGGCTGTTGATTGTGGCCTGTTGTCTTCAGCAAACCGCTCGCCAACACGATGCCATACACACTATCTGACATCTGCCCGGTACAGTTGAAATTGCATATTTAAGAGTGGCTGTTTATTGATCCCAGTACAAGGTGCACCTGTTTAATAATCCTGCTGTTTAATCAGCTCCTTGATATGCCACATCTATCAGGTGGATGGATTATCTTGGCAAAGAAGAAAAGCTCACTAACAGGGATGTAAACAAATTTGTGCACTAAATTTGAGAGAAATAAGCTTTTTGTGCAATTTCTGGGATCTTTTATTTAAACATGGGACCAACACTTTACATGTTTTTAACTTGGCAAGTCAGTTAAGAACAAATCCTTATTTACAATGACGGCCTACCCTGGCCAAACCAAGGCAATTGGGACAATCACAGCCAGATATGACACAGCCTGGATTCAAACCAGGGACTGCAATGACACCTCTTGCACTGAGATGCAGTGCCTTAGACTGCTGCACCACTCGGGAGCCCATGTTGAATTTATATTTTTGTTCAGTATACATTTCAGTCAGTTATCCTCCTAAATTCAGTGGTCAGTGGATAAAGTAGCCATGAACATATTTGTCTGAAAATGAACTCGTTACAAGTTGTTGTTTCCCATGTGTAATCATAGCTAACCAGCTGGTTCATGTTGCCATCAGCTCCATAGTCTAGCTGTGTCTAGCTAGCTAGCTTAGCTGGCAAGCTAGCGTCGTCACAAACTTTCACTTCGCATAGGCTAGCTGAGCTGTATTATTAGAAACAACGGATATTACTCAAATCCTGTAGTTCACTAGCAAGTCCAACTCGGTGACAATGTTATTGGGGTGTAGGAATATTAGATTAGTATTTTAATGTTAAGATAACCTTCAATTTAGTTTGTGGTTACTAGGGTTGTAAAGGGTTGGAAACCTTCCGGTAAATTTCCTGAATTTTTCCGGAAAACTTCCATGGGAAGTTAAGCCTGGGAATTTTGCTTAAATTCATCAAACAAGTTAGCTTATAACAGTTAACTTTATTTGTGGGATACACATAAGGCAATTCTAGGTCGTGTAACATATTTTGGTTAAACTATCCCCAATTCAATGGAATTGCAACCCTCTGCATGCACAGTGCATTCTTCCACATGTACAGCTGATTCTCAAGATCTTGCACACTAATGAGATGTTATTGAGCCCACACTACTACACTGTCTGAGCCAAGGACTACATGCTTTCTGGTTTTGATTACAATACTGGGTGAGGTGAATATATTTAATTTTACATACATGATTTTCTGTAGTTTTTTCTCTAATTTTTTCTTTACAGGAAAATACCATGGGCACTATCTGATGTGTGGAGCCATTTCACTGCTGCTAATGTAGAAGGAAAAGCTGTGTACATTTGCAAATACTGTGCCAAATCATATGTGAAGAATGCAACAAAGATGCAGAATCATCTGGCCAAGTGCATAAAGTTCCCTCAGCGCTCACAACAAGCAATCTCTGACGAAAGTCCCTCTACCTCTATTCGAGGTGAAAATGATGAATCAGACACCTTATCGATAGCAACAGCTCATGGTCCTCCTGGAATCAGACGTTTTTTTTTACTCAATGGAGGAACGTAGTCAGAGAAATGCTGTGTATGCGACTGGTTCACCTCTGATGCTCACAGGCAATGTGTATTGGAAGAGATTTCTGAATGTTCTTCGCCCAGCATACACCCCTCCAACCAGACATGCTTTATCTACTCATTTGCTGGATGCAGAGGTTAACAGAGTTCAAGTGAAGGTCAAGCAAATCATAGAGAAAGCAGACTATTGCAATCATCTCTGATGGGTGGTCGAATGTTCTTGGGCAAGGAATAATTAACTACATCATCTCCACCCCTCAACCAGTATTCTACAAGAACACAGACACAAGGGACAACAGACACACCGGTCTCTACATTGCAGATGAGCTGAAGGCAGGCATCAATGACCTTGGACCACAGAAGGTAGTTGTACTGGTGACAGACAATGCTGCAAACATGAAGGCTGCTTGGTCTAAAGTGGAGGAGTCCTACCCTCACATCACACTCATTGGCTGTGCTGCTCATGCATTGAATCTGCTCCTCAAGGACATAATGGCACTGAAAACAATGGATACACTCTACAAGAAAGCCAAGGAAATGGTTTGGTATGTGAAGGGTCATCAAGTTATAGCAGCAATCTACCTCACCAAGCAAAGTGAGAAGAATAAAAGCACCACATTAAAGCTGCCCAGCAACACCCGTTGGGGTAGTGTTGTCATCATGTTTGACAGTCTCCTGGAGGGGAATGAGTCTCTCCAAGAAATGGCCATACCCCTCTCTCATTTTGAGAGAGAGTGGTAAGCAGCCTGAAAGTCCTGAAACCTATAGCAGTAGCCATTGCACGGATTGAGGGAGACAATGCCATCCCGTCTGATGTTCAGACTCTGCTTGCAGATGTAAGAGAAGAAATCCATACTGCCCTGCCCACTTTACTGCCCTGCCCACTTCCGCTCCAAGCAGAGGAAACTACAGTTCTGAAATACATCAAAAAGCGTGAAGACTTCTGCCTGAAGCCCATACACACCGCAGCGTACATGTTGGACCCCAAGTATGCTGGCAAGAGCATCCTGTCTGGTGCAGAGATCAACAAGGCCTATGGTGTCATCACTACCGTGTCTTGTCATCTTGACCTGGGTGAGGGCAAGGTTCTTGGCAGTCTGGCGAAGTACACTTCCAAGCAAGGCCTTTGGGATGGAGATGCAATATGGCAGTTGTGCCAACATATCTCATCAGCCACCTGGTGGAAGGGACTTTTTGGATCTGAGGCTCTTTCCCCTGTTTCCTCCATCATCCTCCAAATCCCACCAACATCAGCCGCCTCAGAGCGCAACTGGTCCTTGTTTGGGAACACACACACCAAAGCACGCAACAGCCTGACCAATACAAGGGATGAAAAATTGGTGGCCATCTGGGCAAATGTGAGGCTTTCTGAGCCTGACAACGAGCCATCCTCAACAAGGTTGGAAAGTGACAGTGAAGATGAGGCCTCAAAGTCTGATGTTCAAGAAGTGGACATTGAGGAAGTCCAGGGAGAAGACATGGACACCTGAGAGGAAGACAACCAAAGCTTTCGTTTCATTTTACAGATATATGTTGAAAACGTTTTTGGGAGATGCGATGGATCATTGGGGATCATTCAATATTCCATTTATTTTGTTGTTCAGTGACATCATCCCATGTGAAGAGTCAACTCATTTAATTAAAGTTCAATTCGTAACAATTTATTTTATATTTTTTCTATTGGAAGGATTTAAACATGCGCAATTAATTACCTTAAGATAAGGTAAAATGTTTATGTTTCTGTCTCCATATGATATGGTAAATATATCCAATGCAAAAAAACATTTAAATGGTATTAATATTAATTTGCATATATTTCCGTTTATTCCCATATATTCCAGTTAATTGGCTTGGAACCCAATTTCAACCAATCAGGTTGCAGACTGTTGTATAGTACAGCACACAATCAGAGATAGAGAATAGAGCTAGTGTCAGACACAATCTCAAAAAGCAATAACAAAAATATGTAAATCAGTGTATTCAATTGTATTCAAATGTTTTACTTTCTTGTCTGTCTGATAGTCAGCCTGTATTGCATCATTGATAAGGTGCTTTAACTAGAAGGAGCTGCGCTTTAAGCTTCACATTGTTTTTAAATTAGCGTAAAAGCTCATCAAAGAGCTACAGCATCTCCTAATAGAAATATGCATACATACAGTGTGGTTGCTTCATAAGAGCCCCTTTCATTATGAGTCAAAGAGCTACGAAGAGCCTTTGTGTTAGCCGCAGGTATGAATCTCATTAAAGATCTCACACACACACACACACACACACACACACACACACACACAGACGCATGACTAATAGCTAGAAGTTTGAACCGTGCTGCGGGTTTCAGCAAAACGGCTGTTCTCTACAAAGTGAGCCATTATACGCTTATCAATGAGCCAGCGTCTCTCTTTGATCTCTCTTTTTAACTGCTGAGTTTTATCTCCCCCCCAAAAAATCACCTTTGAGTAGAGAAGACATTTAGGGATAAGATGCCACTGTCCTCTCCTTCTGTCATCATCCCTTTATTCCTGGTAAAGGGAAGATAAAAAGAACACAAAGAAAGCTGTCACTCTCTCTCAGGGTCCCCTCTGTACCCTCTAATCCACCCTCTCTTGAGTTTGGGACTCAGGGACGACCATCAGCACCAGCAGGGGTCAGGATCAAAGGGTGTGGGGAAGAGAGGAGAGAAGAGAGCGAGAGAGAGAGCAGGAGAGAGCGCGAGAGAGAGTGAGAGCGCTAGAGAGAGCGAGAGAGAGCACGAGAGAGAGCGATCGATAGACAGAGCGAGAGAGAGAGAGAGCAAAGAGAGTGAGCGATAGAAAGAGCGCGCGCGAGAGAGAGAGATAGAGAGAGAAAAAAAAAGGAGACAGAATGCCATCCTCACAGAGTCTGCTGGGTCCTTGGACCAAAGTCCTTTTAAAGACAATGCTGGGAAGGAACAGAACATTCACAGAACATTTATTGCTTTCACTGTCTTGTGTTAGTCCACAACTAAAGACGCATACCCCCCCCCCACACACACACACACACTGTCTGTTGTGTGACTATGAGCCAGTGGTCGTCATTAAGGTGGTTAATAGGCTAGTGGATATGACAGCCAGAGCCATGCTGGGGAGAGGGCCAGATACCCAGGGAGAGGTCACCTTCATGGGGAGACGACTCTGTCCGACTGGGGCTACTCAGGCACCCTTGACATATCCTGGCCATATCCTCGCCATGTCCACAGGACGAATGTCTATGACTGCCCATGTGGAACGGGGGCTTTCAGATCTCTACTGGAGGTCAATATCTGGGGTGTCATTTCGGCAGTTGCCATACCCCTAGCTCAAGACCAACAATTTAAAAAATAATAAAAAATCCCAATTGGGGATCAGGACCTCACTCTGCAGTACCCATGAGTCTACCAGTCAATTACCAGGGTTAGAGGTTCCAAGCCCATTCCTTTCATTGATATTTCTATAGTCTTACCAACAATTGTCAAGCCAAACGACCATAAGAGTTGGCTACATCACAAACAGATCTGGGACCAGGCTAGCTCATCATTACTGCTAATCACAGAGAGCTCTGGGAGTTGAGCTAGCCAGGAACTAGATCCGTTTGTGAATGTCATGCTAAACGACCAATGGGAGTTGGCTAAAATATAGCACAAACTGATCTGGGACCAGGCTTTAGCAGATCATCATAGTTGCTAATCACAACAGAGTCAGGGAGTTTCTACTGTATTTAACCAGTGAAATGAGTTGATGATGTATAAAGGTCAGGATGAGGCAGGAGACTGTAGTGAGTGGGATGGCTTCATTAATCTTGGACAGCGTCCCAAATGGCACCCTATTTAGTGCAGTAGCCCCTATGGGCCCTGGTCAACAGTAGTGCACTATGTAGATGATAGGGTGCCATTTAGGAGGGGATCCATTAAATCTGGACTGTGGCTTCTCTCAGGCTCCACTGAGTTCTCAGAGTAGGTCTAATGAAACACTACAGCCTACAATGCTGTCTTCAAAATGTAATCAGAGTATGTTAAGGGGTAAATAACTAGCATCTTTGGGTGGTAGAAAAGCGCTGTGTACGTTGTTACAATGCTTTGCATCATAGTTGTGGAAAATCCCCACGCAGCGCATGGTAGGCTGGATGAGATGGAAGGAAGATGGGGAAATATCAGGGGTGTCCAACAACTCCCCGTGCAGCGCAGGCTGGTACAGGCTATCTGGCTTTTCTGCCACAGATGCCTCATCCAAATGAAAAGGAATGAGGAGTGAAATTAAGAGGGGATGAGGAGGGAACCAGGTGGGAACCAGGTGGGAACCAGGGCTCACCAACCATCAGCCTAAACAGACGAGTGTGGGGAGGAAAGGGTATCAGACCTGAGTTTAAATAATCTTTGAAATAATTTCAAGTACTTTATCTGTGCTTGATTGAGCTTGACTTGCTTAATGAACCAATATAATAGTCTCAAAACTTCAAACCCCGCCCACCTGGCACTCCAGGTAGGCTAAAGCAAACGCTCAAAGTGTTTGAAAGATTTCAAATAGTATTTCAACCCAGGCCTGACAGGGATACGATACAGTGCCACTCAAGGTCATGGCGTTCAAAAGTAGTGCATTAAGTAGGGAACTGTGTTCCATTTGCGATGCACACCACATCCCAGCAGCCTGCATGGTGCTAGCTGACTGATTGATAAGGAGTGTACGGAGCAGCTGGCTGTGAGGAAGCAGGAAGGTGACTGGGGGAATCACCAGGTGGCTTCAATCAATTATGGTTGCTTCTTTCTCCCCCCTTTCCATCTCTCTCTTTCTTCATCCACTTCTCCTCCGCCCCACAGTTTTCCCTCTACCTCTTCAGTCCCTCTCTCCCTTCTTCCCCTCCCTACAGTCCCTCATTCCATCTCCCTCGCAATCTTTCTATCTCCATATCTCCCACCCAGACGTCTTACCCTCCCCACAGTCCCCTCTCTCCATCTCTCTCCATGCCCTCTTTCCCCTCCCCACAGTCCCCTCTCTCCATCTCTCTCCATGCCCTCTTTCCCCTCCCCACAGTCCCCTCTCTCCATCTCTCTCCATGCCCTCTTTCCCCTCCCCACAGTCCCCTCTCTCCATCTCTCTCCATGCCCTCTTTCCCCTCCCCACAGTCCCCTCTCTCCACATCTCTTCATCCCCACTTCCCCTAAGTCCCCTCTCCATCTCTCTCTATCCCCCCGACTAACTGCTATCCCACATGAAAAAAATACTACAGTACTTAAACTGTAGTATACTGTAGAATACTATACTACACACGGTAGTATCCCTTGATCATGTGTAATACTTACTATAGAATGTTTTAGTATACTGTAGAATACTATAGTAAATAATACAGTATACTACAGACCACAAAAACACGACAGTAAATACTAAGGTAAGGTTCTCCAAAACACAACAGTCCACAAAAACACTACAGTCCACAAAAACTCTACAGTTAATACTAGAGTAATATCTGCAAAAACACTATAGTCAGAAAAAAAAACTACAGGAATTACTATAGTATACACTACAGTACTAATTTGCATATACTCTTCTCATTCCCCTCCCCCATATCTACATTTGTGCCACCCATCAGTCAGAAACCTAGAGACGATATTGTGTTCCTTACAGATTATAAAAAATTAGCTGTCCTACTGTACCTACCTACCGGTTATGGAAAACTTGCCCATTGACTATTGTTAAAGTTAATACAATTAAAGTAAATGCTATAGTAATGTCCCCCAAAATATTCTACAAAAACACTACAGTAATTACTATAGTATGTGCTTTTTTAAAAAAAAAATCATACTACAGCCATGTCTGCAAAACTGCATTTAGTGTGGGTATTGTCTGAGGTATACCTTTGAGGTTACAGTTGTTCAAAGACATTGAACACTTTACTTAGCCTTCATAAACTGCAGTGGAAATGGAAAATAGCCATTCTAATTCAGGCTGCATACCTGTGTGAGTGATTTAATTTGTGATAGAGACAGCATTTATATCGTTTAAAATGGGGCCCCTGGTCTTTAATGCTCTCATAGACCTTGAGGTGGGTTCCCCCATCCCTCTCTCCTCTCCTCCTTCCCCCCTCATCCCCCGCTTCTCTCTTCCGCACAGCTAATTAAAGTAATATGACATGTTAGCGTAACCCTTACTAAATGAGCAGTCCAGTGTATCACAGTCCAGTGTATCACAGTCCAGTGTATCACAGTCCAGTGTATCGGAATGTCGGAATGACAGTTCTTTGATCTCTCCGTGGCATGCAGGCATTTTCTAAATAAGATCTGTGAACGCTGTTGAACAGCTAACTCTCCTGCATCCAGGTCACTAAAGTGCCTTTGGAATTCTTTGCTAGGTAAGAAAAGTTATGAAATACCACAAACTATATGTTGGATGTTCACTTAACCAATATCCAACAGACATTTAGGCAGTGCTTGAATTGGGATGAAAGAAGTGCAGGAGCTGTCTTTTTCCAAGTCGGTCCATTAGACTATGTTCACCGAACTTCACAAATGACATTATGCTATAGAGACCTCTGATTATTCCCTGTTAAGGGTTCATACACATTTTCCATGACTTCTCCATGACTTTTAACCACATTTTACTGACTATTATAGCCTAAATGAAAAAGTAAGTATTATTGACACTGGAAAGCTGCTGTGTTTTATCACATGTAGACCGACCACCTCTTGCCATTGTGCCCTTGATCAAGGCACTTAGCCCCTCACAAAGTAGAACTGCACTGTCAACATGTGGTCAACCCTCCATCTGTATAAAGGAAGAACACTCATGTTTCGGGGGGAGATCTATACACAGTTATTTGTCAATTAGGCTATTCTTAGAATATGTTTAATGTTGTCGCAATTACATGGCTACTGTTAAATAGAGGGGAATCCCAGCTTTTCTACGGTGCAGATTTATTTAGGCTCTTCAGTGCCGGTGGAAAGGCCACAACCACATGAATGCTTAGTTAGCTATAGTTAACTAGTGACATAACAGCTACAAGTTATATTTTGATTTGGCCATCTAGTTAGTCTGTTGTCTGTCATTATTTTATACCTGCTGCTGAAATGTCACGCTCTCTCTCCTCGGGCAACAGCCCACTCACACTGGCACACACGCAGCAACACAGATGTGGCTGATATGTCGTGCTTGGACCATGTTAGTTTGTTGGTGATGTGGACACCAAGGAACTTGAAGCTCTCAACCTGCTCCACTACAGCCCCGTCGATGAGAATGGGGGCGTGCTCGGTCCTCTTTTTCCTGTAGTCCACAATCATCTCCTTTGTCTTGATCACATTGAGGGAGAGGTTGTTGTCCTGGCACCACACGGCCAGGTCTCTGGCTGTCTCGTCATTGTCTGTGATCAGGCCTACCACTGTTGTGTCATCGGCAAATTTAATGATGGTGTTGGAGTCGTGCCTTGCCGTGCAGTCATGAGTGAACAGGGAGTACAGGAGGGGACTGAGCATGCACCACTGAGGGGCCCCTGTGTTGAGGATCAGCGTAGCGGATGTGATGTTACTTACTGTTACCACCTGGGGGCGGCCCGTCAGGAAGTCCAGGATCCAGTTGCAGAGGGAGGTGTTTAGCCCCAGGGTCCTTAGCTTATTGATGAGCTTTGACGGAACTATGGTGTTGAACGCTGAACTGTAGTTAATTAATAGCATTCTCACATAGGTGTTGCTTTTGTCCAGGTGGGAAAGGGCAGTGTGGAGTGCAATAGAGATTGCATCATCTGTCGATCTGTTGGGGCGGTATGCAAATTGGAGTGGGTCTAGGGTTTCTGGGATAAGGGTGTTGATGTGAGCCATAGCCAGCTTTTCAAATCACTTCATGGCTACAGACGTGAGTGCTACGGGTCGGTAGTCATTTAGGCAGGTTACCTTAGTGCTCTTGGGCACAGGGACTATGGTGGTCTGCTTAAAACATGTTGGTATTACAGACTCGGACAGGGAGAGGTTGAAAATGTCAGTGAAGACACTTGCCAGCTGGTCAGCACTTGCTCGCAGTACACGTCCTGGTAATCCGTCTGGCCCTGCGGCCTTGTGAATGTTGACCTGTTTAAAGGTCTTACTGACATCGGCTTACTCACATCGGCTGTGGCTGTCTTCCGGAACAGCTGGTGCTGTCATGCATGTTTCAGTGTTATTTGTCTCGAAGCAAGCACAGAAGTAGTTTAGCTCGTCTGGTAGGCTCGTGTCACTGGGTTGCTCTCGGCTGTGCTTCCTTTTGTAGTCTGTATTGGTTTGCAAGCCCTGCCACATCCGACGAGTCCTGTATTGACGCTTTGCCTGTTTGATGGTACGTCGGAGGGCATATGTGGATTTCTTATAAGCTTCCGGGTTAGAGTCCGCTCCTTGAAAGCGGCAGCTCTAGCCGTTAGCTCAGTGCGGATGTTGCCTGCAATCCATGGCTTTTGGTTGGGGTATGTACGTACAGTCACTGTCGGGACGACATCATCGCTGCACTTATTGATGAAGCCAATGATTGATGTGGGGTACTCCTCAATGGCATCGGAGGAATCCCGGAACATATTCCAGTCTGTGCTAGCAAAACAGTCCTGTAGCTTAGCATCTGCTTCATCTGACCACTTTCTTATTGACCGAGTCACTGGTGCTTCCTGCTTTAATTTTTGCATGTAAGCAGGAATCAGGAGGATATAATTATGGTCAGATTTGCCAAATGGAGGGCGAGGGAGAGCTTTGTATGCGTCTCTGTGTGTGGAGTAAAGGTGGTCTTGAGTTTTTTTCCCTCTGGTTGCACATTTAACATGCTGATAGAAATTTGGTCAAACGGATTTAAGTTTCCCTGCATTAAAGTCCCCCGGCTACTAGGAGCGCCGCGTGACAGTTTTCTTATTTGCTTATGGCAGAATACAGCTCATTCAATGCAGTCTTAGTGCCAGCCTCAGTCTGTGGTGGTATGTAAACAGCTACGGAAAAAACAGATGAAAACTCTCTTGGTAGATAGTCTGGTCTACAGCTTATCATGAGATACTCTACCTCAGGCGAGCAATAGCTCGAGACTTAGATATCGTGCACCAGCTGTTTTTTACAAAAATACATAGTCCGCCGCCCCTTGTCTTACCAGACGCCGCTGTTCTATCCTGCCGGTACAGCATATAACCAGCCAGCTGTATGTTGATAGTGTCGTCGTTCAGCCACGACTCCGTGAAGCATAAGATATTACAGTTTTGAATGTCCCGTTGGTAGTTTAATCTTGCGCGTAGGTCATCTATTTTATATTCCAAAGATTGCACGTTTGCTAGCAGAATGGAAGGAAGTGGGGGGAAGCCCACCCTTTGGCCCCTTTTTCTCCGCCTTCTCTTCACGCAAATCACGGGGATCTGGGCCTGTTCCCGGGAAAGCAGTATATCATTCACGCTGGGCTCGTCAGACTCGTTAAAGGAAAAAAAAGGATTCTGCCAGTCCGTGGTGAGTAATTGCAGTCCTGATGTTCAGAAATTATTTTCGGTCATAAGAGATGGTAGCGGTAACATTATGTACAAAATAAGAAAAAAATAAGTTACAAACAACGCAAAGAAACAAACAAAAAAACACAACTGGTTGGAGACACATAAAACGTCAGCCTTCTTCTCGAGCGCCATTTTATTTATTATAAAGTGGTTATTGAAATAATTTTACTAATGAAAGAAAATAATATAAAAGGATAATTCATACTATATGAGTGTGGTTTCTATAGTAATACATCTTAACACATTGAGGTTATTAGGAGTACACTGCCCATTTAAAAGAGCCCTTTACTTATTTGAAACACAAACAGTAATTTCAAGAGGTACATTAGCATTAAACCTGTATAAAATAAATACTAGCGCAATCATTTCCTGAGTGTAATTTAGCGATTAAAACATTTATCTCATTGTGAAACAATGACCTTGATTATGGTAAATGTCACACACTGCCTTTTATGAACGATCCTGAGCACGTACGAAGCACGACTGAAGCATAGGAGCATTGATTTCAGCCTTTTACCTACATGCTCTTATTTTATCTCCAGAGACAACCGCAATCGCTGATTTATTTGGAAGTGTATAGTTGTAGTTTTGTGTAGAAACAGGTCAATAAAAAAACATAGAAGAGAATAAGAAAATTGTAGTAATTTTACTGGAGTCCATTGTACTTTTACTGAGTGGTTAGGAGAACTTCTCCCGTAGAACTATTACTACGGCGATCATCACATCTCCAGTGCATAAAGAGTATAATGAAAACACTATTCAACATAGTCATACTGTAGCGTGCAGTGACTACTGGTTCTTTCAAAGACACAAGGTCATAAATAAGCAACACAAAATGGCCATGTGCTTCGTAGATACATTCTAATGCTCAATAAAACCGATGTGAATGCACAGTCACAAATGTAAATGTAATTGTCAAAAAAATTACCTGTGAAAGCCAAAAGCCTGGACATAATAAGTTACCCTCTTTACACGCAGGCTGTGTCCGAAACTGAACCCCATTCCCTATATATGTACTCTATTTTCCCTGTGGGGCCACGTCAAATGTAGTGCACTATAAAGATAATAGATATTTATTTACATGACAGATTTTTTTAAAAGCGGACTGACCAGTGTAGATATTTTCAAATCAATGCAACTTGAAAGTTTAATATCAAGAAATATCAATTTGAAATCTTTTGGACATCAGAGCAACCTTGAGGGTTGCTCTGATCTTATTTGAGTCAGAAAATGATATTCATATGATAGGCGCACTATACAAAACCTGCAGAGAGACTATCCAACTGACAATCTCTAACTATTGGAACCAAGACTTAAAAATAACTGATATTGGCACAAGATGGAGGGAGTGTTGGAACATAACTAACAAAATTACAGTTAACGAAGATGTACATTTAATCCAGTATAAATTAATGTATAGAATTTATTATACAAGAGACAAAATTCACTAATTCTATAGCACAATGGCAGAGTCAGGTCTTAAGTGTAAAACTAACAATGACTCAATAATCCATGCCTTCTGGGAATGTTATAAAGTCCAAAAGTTATGGGCGGAGTTAGAAAGTTGGCTGTCAGAAGTAGTATAATGTAAATGTACTTTTAATCCGTCTGTCTGCATATTTCAAGAAATGGCATTTGAGGGTGCCTTGAGATACCCGATGGGTTGGACGATACTTTTCTTGTCAATCATCTTGAAAAAAAGTATACTTAAAAACTGGAAATCAACCAATCCTCCATCGTTAACACAATGGAAAGGTCAAATGCTTTATTATCAAAATGTTGAAAGTGTGTGGGCGACCGATAAAATGGTTCAGTTTGTACCATGTGGTACAGAGTGATGCGGCGCTGCTGGGGGTAAGCAGGGGGTCTGGGCATGGGTGAGCAGGGAGTCTGGGCAGGGGTAAGCAGGGGGTCTGGGCAGGGGGTAAGCAGGGGGTCTGGGCAGGGGTGAGCAGGGGAGTCTGGGCAGGGGTAAGCAGGGGGTCTGGGCAGGGGTAAACAGGGTGTCTGGGCAGGGGTGAGTAGGTGGGTATGGGCAGGGGTGAATAGGTGGGTATGGGCAGGGGTGAGTAGGGGGGTCTGGCCAGAGGTGAGTAGGGGGGTCTGGGTGATGTTGGGGATGTTTGTGAGCGTCTGTATGTTGTTCGTATTTAAGTGGATGTTTTGTAAAAAATAAAATAAATAAAAAAGAGAATAGGTTGCCGTATGAGACCGGGACGTAATAAGTATTATAAACTGTGTGGTTCGAGCCCTGAATGCTGATTGGCTGACAGCCGTGGTATATCAGACCGTATACCATGGGTATGACAAAAAAAATATTTTTACTGTTCTAATTGGGTTGGTAACCAGTGTATAATAGCAACAAGGCACCTCTGGGGTTTGTGTTATATGGCCAATATACCACGGCTAAGGGCTGTGTCCAGGTACTCCGCAATGCGTCGTGCCTAAGAACAGCCCTTAGCCGTAGTATATTGGCCATATACCACACCCCCCAGTGCCTTATTGCTTAATTCTAGGTAGTCTCAACCCATCTACAGCATCACAGAAAGACAATCCAGCTCTGAAGGCCTTGAGTTAAGGTCTAATACATCTCCTCATATAAACCTGTGGATGGAAGAAAGATGCCTCCTGAAGGTGCCTCCTGTCTGTCTTGTGTTTGTGTCGGTACTATTTGAAATCACTTCAGATACTTTGCGCTTTATTGAGATATCCTGGCTTAATGGACCAATAGAATGGTCCCAAACTGTAAACTTAACCCATCTGGCACTCCATGAGGAGGCTAAAGAAAACGTTGAACGTATTTCAAATATTTCAAATAGTATCAACACAGGTCTGATTTGTGCCTGTTTAAAATGCCTTTATCAAACAAATAAACACACACACACACCCACCCACACACCATAATGTTGAGTCAATCAGTCCTGGCGAGCCAGTGTAGACGACGCCTCCCTCCCCTCGTTAGCTCTGACCTTGGTTGATAATAATGACACTAAACAGGGGGTAACAACACCATGATTAAAGAATTATGTGGGAGAGCATGGTACGCCTCCCAACATACACAATCACTCACCTGAGCCTGGGGAAGACTGCTAGGGTTTGATAACACACACACACACACACACACACACCTAATTGTTTGTGCATCATTTTGAGTCAGACGGTGTAGCAACAGGCAGTGTAGCAATGAGATCCCCCTATTCCCCCGTTCCCCAAAACAAGTGTAAATATTGGACATAAAATTAAATTGTTCCTCCCTGTATTATACTTATGCTACAATGTTTATTCTATTCTACTGAGCCATTGACTTTATGTTTGTATTCTTATCTTTTATTAATTCTTACTGTTGTTGCATTGTCCAGAAGGAACCTGTCAGTAAGTATATCTGTGGACGGTGTATACCATGTGTATCCCGTACACACGACTAATTATAGTTTCCCTTCGAAATTTGACGTATTATGGATGAACGTCTATTTTTGACGCATTCATTCCGCGAGAGAAACAACTCAAAGAGTTAAGTTTAGGTATTAATTCCAGAGCATGTGAACTGCCTTAGCGCAGTGGTCTGAGAAGCATGCTCTGGCTCCTAGCATCACGAGTTGGATCCTAGTGCTAGGCAATCGTTTTAAATGTTTTTGGTGAACGCAGAGGAAGGCACATATCAACGTTGTCAGAACTTTTTTTAAACATCCAAAATTGCATTTCTAGTGATCAGTCTAGGTGTAGACCACAGGTGTCAAACTCATTATGGAGGGCCAAGTGTCTGCGGGTTTTCGCTCTTCCTTTGTACTTGATTGATGAATTAAGGTCACTAATTAGTATGGAACTCCCTCGTATGGTTGTCTAGGTCTTAATTGAAAAACCAAAAACCTGCAGACACTAGGCCCTCCATGTAATGAGTTTGACACCCCTGGCCTAGGGGTAGACTGCTAGGGTTTGATAACACATGCACACACATATGCAGGTACGCACACACACACACACACCAAGGCTGCATTATATGGTCAGACCATTGTCACATCCTGGCCATAGAGAGCCCTCTGGGTTCTCTATGGGGTTTTGGGCCAGGACGTGACCAGGGGTGTTTGGTGTTTTCTATGTTGGTTTTGAGTTGGTTCCCAATTAGAGCCAGCTGCTAGTCGTTGCCTCTAATTGGGAATCCTATTTAGTTTGTTCTCTCCCCACCTGTGTTTGTGGGTTATTGAATGTATTGTGTTTTGTATGTGCAGTGTGCGCTACATTTTGAGCATTCGTTTGTTGTATTTTGGAAGTTTCACTTTGAGATTAAATAATGTGGAACTCCGCTTCCGCATTGGTACTTGTTGGTACCAACAAGTACCAATGTACTTGGTGAATAAGTAAACTTGGCAAATAAGTAAATGTACTTGGTGAATAATTAAATGTACTTGGTGAATAACTAAATGTTTATGAATCAAGATTACAAACCTTTGTATTCAAGGTAGAAGAATTGCAGAATTGAGTCTAGCAGATATAGTCGCATATAGTTAGTGTTACAGCACATAGTAGCATATTGTATAATATCCAATAATATATATATAATTACTATAAACAGTCAGGTCCAATATGATTGGCACCCTTGAGAAAGATTAGAAAAAAAATTGTAAATTATTAAAAGTATTAAATAAATTATTTAAATACTGAGCTATTGTATTTTCTTAGCAAGTTGGGCCTAAATCTTGTTAGCCGCTAATGCTAATCGCTAGGTAGATAGCTAATAAATGTACTGAGTTAGAGCAAACATAATTAGTTATACAGCTTGATAATACCAGTGATGGTGTAGACCTAAATCAGCATGTTGTTTGTGCAACAGTACCTTCTAAATCAAAGAGGAATACAATAAGCATTAATATGTTAGCTGCATAAAGTAGCTAAGAGAAAACAGTCAATGTTGCCAAAGATTATAGGGTCCCCTAGGAAACAATTATCAACACTTTGGTTCCTACCCTATCACAATAACTCCTCGCTGGGATTTTCCTTCATTTTCATGTCAAACAACATTATTCAAAGTGCCCAATACCATATTCTAACTAGAATTAGAATAATCATTCTATTTCCATGATTCCAACATTTCACCCAAGTGTTTTGCTCTAAATCATAAGTCAAAGCGCTATTGCAACATTTGGTTCAAAATAAGGTTTAGATTGTTTGTCCATATCGTGCAGCCCTACATGGCAGTGTGGAAATTACTTAAAATGAGTGCAGGAAATGCAGAAATTTATGAAAAAGCAAAAAGATTTTGGGTTGAAGTTGAATTGAACAGTATAAAACAATCAGAATGGACAAAGACCCATTGAAAACACTTAGAATGTATGTGTTGCCACCCTGAGGTCATGCACTACTTATACCGTAAATCTTTTGGAAAATACTGTGATATGATATTTTGGCCATATCGCCCAGCACTAGTATGCTATACTATACTACAATTGTTCAGCAAAAGATTGTAAAAATCTAAAAAAGATAGGGGTCAAAATGATTGGCACCCTTGTTTTCAATTCTACGGTACCCTCCCCTTGCAAGGATAACAGCACTGAGCCTTTTTCTAAAATGATTTATGAGATTGGAAAACACATTGGGAGGGATCTTACACTAGTCCCCCATACAGAATATTTTCAGATATCCTTCATCTGCGCTTATGGACTGACCTATTTACTTCAAACCACAGGTTTTCAATGTGTTTCAAGACTGAGTTGGCCATTGCATTGTGGTCAATTAAACATTTATTTGGGGATTTTGATGTGTGCTTGGGGTTATTGTCTTGCTGGAACATCTTGGCCAAGTTTCAGCCTCCTGGCAGAGGCAACCAGGTT
Organism: Brachymystax lenok tsinlingensis; assembly: GCA_030435695.1. Classification (NCBI taxonomy): domain Eukaryota; kingdom Metazoa; phylum Chordata; class Actinopteri; order Salmoniformes; family Salmonidae; genus Brachymystax; species Brachymystax lenok. The sequence goes on from CM059780.1 coordinate 66,280,170, forward strand.
TTGGGATAAAATATCCTGAAACTTGGTAAAGATCATGATGCCATTGACCTTAACAAGAGCCTCAAGACCAGTGGAAGCAAAGTAGCCCCATTAAATCAAAGATCCACCACCATATTTTACAGTAGGTATGAGGTACTTTTTTGCATAAGGTTCCGTTTTTCACTGCCAAACCGTCCACTGGATTGCGTGGCAAAATAGCTGTATTGTCATGTCATCTGACCAAAGCACCGGTTCCAATCCAAGTGCCAATGCCGTTTAGTAAACTCCAGGCAGTGCTATGGTCAGATGACATGAAAATAGAGCTCTTAGGCCACCTGATTGTATACAGTTTAACATATTATATTATTCTATAATAGAGTACATGAGGAACAAAGATTGAATTGAAAAGTTATTTACTACATTCAGAATTGAGCCAAGCAAATCTAGTAGTCCAGATACTTTATATAGTATGATAGACTATTAGAGGAACAAACACTGAGTTGTAAAGAAAGGAATGTCAGCTAACACGATAAACTCTCTGTAACAAGATTAAAATTAATTTACTACAATATTGCCAAACAAAACCATCTCCTCCTTTCTTTTTCAAGCAGGACAGAAATGAACAAAGTGGGCTTTCTTCTCCTCCTTTCTTGCTATCCGTCCTTCATTACTTCATCCTCCCATCCATCAACACAGACAAAATGGACGCCACATATTTCCCTGGCTTCTCTGTCTGTGCGTGTGTGTGTGTGCACAGATCACTCATCATGCCTGTCTCTTCTGTCCAGGATAAATACTTTTTTGAAAGAAGTTATAACAACTGTTCAGAATTACCTGCCTGTTTCTTAAAAGTGGCAATAATTTTATATCACACACTCTCACGTTTACACACACACACACACACACACACACACACACACACTGTCACGTCCAGGCCTGAGATGACAGGCTGGCGTGTTGTGTTTGGTTTTTGGTGTAGGGTTTTTTATGTTCTAGGTGTTCTATTTCTATGTTGGGGTAATGGTTCCCAATTAGAGGCAGCTGTGTGTCGTTGTCTCTAATTGGGAACCATATATATATTTGGGGTTTTCATTTAGGTTTTGTGGGTGATTGTAAGTTCATAGCTGTGTTTGTTTTGTCAGTTACGTTCTTTGTTACGTTCTTTGTTACGTTCTTTGTTACGTTCTTTGTTACGTTCTTTGTTACGTTCTTTGTTACGTTCTTTGTTACGTTCTTTGTTACGTTCTTTGTTACGTTCTTTGTTACGTTCTTTGTTACGTTCTTTGTTACACGTTCTTTGTTACGTTCTTTGTTACGTTCTTTGTTCACGTTCTTTGTTACGTTCTTTGTTACGTTCTTTGTTACGTTCTTTGTTACGTTCTTTGTTACGTTCTTTGTTACGTTCTTTGTTACGTTCTTCGTTTGTTTTCCCAGTTACGTTCGTGTTTATTAAAATGTATACTGGAAGCATCGCTGCGTCTTGATCTGTCCCTTATGAAGATCGTGACACACACACACACACATACACATAAACGCGCGCACCCACGCACACACACAGACACAAACACCGTACATAGGGGAATTTATTAACTGCGCTGTGGTGCCTGTGTAATAAAGTAGAGAGAAGGGTGATACAGGGATGTGTTGCAGTCTACAAAACATTTAGCAGCACAACAGGAAGCTAATCTGTGTGTCTGAAGGTGTTAAAGGGACACACACACGTATCCCGAACACACACACACACACCCCCACAGACACAGACACCCCTGTTGGTTTCTATAGTCATACCATTGTAATGGTATCGCTCTACCCTGTTTCTCTGATGATACCTCTCTGGTAGGCAGGCCCCTGGATCTCAGATGTGAGTGCCATTCCATTGGTGGCTAGGTATATCTCTTGTGTGATAGATACAAAGTAGAGACAGAGAGAGACAGAGAGAGAGAGAGAGGAGAGAGAGAAAAAGAGAAAGAAAGATTGAGAGAAAGACCTTGTTACTGCAGAGAGACACATCTGTAGGACAGCTCCACATGATTGGTGGGTAATTGGGTGTTAGAGCCTGTTGAAATGGAACACAGGAACACTCTCGAATACTCAGATCAACCGGGAAATTCCACTTTCATGGAAATGGCCGTGGCAAGGTCAACACTGGTCTTTGATCTCAGGCTGTGGCAATAGCCTTCATACAAGCCACAAACAAGTGGTTAGAGGGAGTTCATCCTAACACTACAGATCTATTGTATAGAAGCCAACCCGTATGGTTGTAACAACCATATCTGCTTATAACAGTTTTGGAAGGTAAAACAAGTGGTCAAAAGGAGGCCAACCTAGCCAGGTCCCAGATATGTTAGTGCAGGGGTTCCAAACCTTTACTGCACATTGACACTAGAATATGCAGGGGACTCAACTTGGAAAAATTATATCCCCTAGTTAATGCTGTGTGTTCAAATTCACTAAATGTTAGGTCCCGCCGGCTGTCCAGACACATATTCATGACATGAAAGAACATTCTAATAGTGTAAGAGGTCCTTAGTTGACACAAAAAAGGTTGTATTCTATACCCATTTAAAGACAAAAAAGTTATTAATTTGTTTGATAAGATTACAGATTTTCTCAGGAGACCCAATTTCAATTTTGGAGGGTCCAACTTGGGGTCCCGACCACAACTCCTATGGTCGTGCTAGCAAAAGAGTTGGCTATGCACCTCTAACAAAGTGATCTGGGAAGAGGCTGAGTCAAACCCAAGCCAAACCAACTCACCACTGTCCAACCAGGAGTGAAATAGGGCACATTACAATATTCCTTTGATCAAGATTGATTTATAGCATGTCACAGATACATTTTATATATTGTTTCAACTTCTTTACGATGGGTGTTATTTCTATCTGATCCATGCCTGTGTCCCAAATGGCACTCTATTCCCTATGTAGTGCACTAGTTTTGACCAGAGCCCTGAGGGCTACACTCTTAAAAATAAATGTGCAAGTAACACAATAAGGTTCTTGACAGCAATGCCATAGGGGAAGCATTTCAGGGTCTATGAACAACCATAAATTAGATGGTTCTTTGAAGATCCATACAAAAATCTCAAACCAGAAATGTTTCAGCCCTCCAGGACCGGAATTGAATAGCTGTAGGGTTTTAAGCCATATTTGCATATTTCCCAGGGTGCCTTTCAAGTTAATTTTAGAGTATACCGGTAGCACCCAACACGGTTGTTGCATTCATTCATTTTCGGTCTGACCTTCACCAAATGAGTGAGATCCTAAGTGAACAAGTTGTCATTAAAATGAAATTCTTTAAGACAATACAACACATATTTCATAAGGTCTTCTTTTGAGGGCCTGGTTATACCCTAATACAGTGGCTTGAAACTCCTGGTTTACAGGCCACATCAGACCTGCAAGTCACATTATGCTGGCTTGCAAAGTGATATGTAATTCCTATTGGAATCCAGCCAGAGTTAGGATATCCAGCAAGTGGAATTTTACTTCACCCGCAACCTGCATTCAGAATGATTGGAAGGGTTGGGAAGGCTAAGATATGAGACTACCTTAAACAACTAAACTGGAACAACCATTTCAGTAAATGGTGCAAGTCCAAGTAACATTGGAATAGTTTAGAGAAATGTAAGTTATTTATATTTGAGAAGCATAAGATTAATCAATCAATAGATGTACATGTAAAAACATAGATATTGAAACAAACTATTAAAAAAGATCTACCTGCAATAGGAAATATGACAATGCTGGGTGTTAAGTGTTTCATTTTACAGTGTTAATTTAACTCTTGATTTAACACTATAAATGTTACACTGAAAAATCAACACAAGCTAACACTGGCCAATTTGCTGTGTGCTATGAAAAGGCCACATCTGCATGTTTCCATACAGTTCAAGAACCTTTTAGAATTCTGATGAACCGTAGATGCCACGTCAAGAACACCACAGGTTTTTTAATCGGTCAAGAGTTCTCCAAGGAACCTTTAAAAGCTTTGAAAGAACCATTTAAAAACCTTTATTTTCAGTGTAGGAAGCCAATGGGGATGCAGACCATATCTGGTGGAGCAGTATATTCTATGATACGGAGTCATGTTAAAGTCATGCTCCGTAACATTAATTAAATGCATTAAAGAAAAGAACGCACAGATCCTGGATTGTCTCATTACCACTGATTCAATAATAATTTACAGACAGACAGGTTATTAAATAAAAAATGGCTCCATGCGTATCAACAGTGTTAGGTAATGAGACTGGAACCACTGGAAAGAGGGGGAGGAAGAGGGAGGAAGAAGAAGGGGGAAGAAGGAAGAGAATGACTGGAAGAACGGGGGAGCTAAATGGAGGTAGAGGGAGAAGACAGGAACGTCCTGAACGCTCGTCACAACATCTCAGTGTGTCAGTTGGCAGATCTCCTGCTTATCCAATAAGAAAGCTCCATTCAGACAGCCCTTCCCACCTCCCACTGGCACATCGACTTAACGCATCAGAGCGGAACACTGTCTTTAATGTGGGAAGGCGTTGCAGTGGCATCGATAATGAGATGGCTGTGTGTGTGACGCGCGCACACACACAGACGCACACACACACACACTCACTCACACACACACATTGACACACACACATACTCCCTCGCCGGACCAATAGTTAATTAACCATAATGATGTAAACAAGAACCCAGACAAACTCCGCCGCCAAGCACCTACGCACACACACACGCACACGCACACGCACACACACACACACACACACACACACACACACACACACACACACACACACACACACACACACACACACACACACACACACACACACACACACACACACACACACAGGCTTCGGAGGTGTCAGGTGTTGGAGGAGACCTTTATTTGATGGGGCTGCATATGCTTTTCTGTTTTCTGTCAGAAGCAAGATTCTACAGATGGTTCCTCTCTTTCTCTCAGTGGTGCCATGTATGAGAAGAGAGAAACACTGACTGGTTCAGATGAAAGGGAAGCCACTTGACTTCCTCCTCCATAGACATCCCTTGGGACCAGACCTCTCTGTCCTTCAACTACATAGAGGTGTTGCTATTTGTGGTGGTGTAGCAAACAAGAGAAACAAACATGTTTCTGCTACCCTGAAACCTTCCACACTGTCACAGTGTATTATCGGGACCAGATTTTTCTTCAGATATCTGACAGTTTAGGGAGGCAGCATTGGGACTAAACTTCACTGTCCTTGTATTACATCCTGTAAGGTGTTGCTATTGATGGTGGTGTAGTACAAAACCCCAAAAGTAACAGTGATCCTTCTACCCTTGTGACTCCTTACGGTACCGAGACCCATTTTACTTAATCATCATCTTAGATTAGTCATGCGTAGAAATGTAAAGTGGCCAATCAAGAAATAATTGCTGCCAATAAAGAGTGGGTTCTCTGCGTAGTAGTGATATTACCCGTTCTTCTCTTTCAGTTGTTTATTCTCTCTCTTCTCTCTCTCTAAGATGTTAGTCTGCCTGAGGGAATGCTTGGATTGTAAGAGGGACCAGAAAAAAAAGAAAAAGAAGACAGAGGGATCAAAGTTGTCTCGTTGCTACTCCCTAATTCCCACTGTAAAGCAGAGGGAAAGAGAGCCAGAGAAGAAGAAAGAGACAGGGAGAGACTGATCAGCCTATTATTATCTGATAGTGCTCATATTCTCCTGTTTAATTGATATGAAGCTCATTGTGGAACTCTTTTCTCTCGCCGTACAACTTGGGACTGTAATCTGTTTCATCAATACTATATCCACTGACAGTCTGACACTGTGGTGGGTTGGTTGGGGCTGTGAGGAGTGTGTCTTTCCTGTCCTGTTGTCACGGCATCACACAAGGAGGGTGTTACCTAGGAGGATATAAGCCCCAATCAGTTTCTGGTTCATGCATGGGATAATAGTGCCTAATACTCAGCCCTTTTTGTGGCCACTAGTCACCCTACATCTCCCCTCTATGTCCCAGAACCACACGTCTGCACAGGGTTAAGTGCCTTGCTCAAGGGCACAATGGCAGTAACCCCAATCAATGTGTGGTTCATACCTAACACTAAGCACTTTCTGTTGCCTCCAGTAACTCTCTAACCCCCACCCCTCCACCCCTCCACCCCTCCATCCCTATACCCCTCTACACCTCCACCCCTCCATGCCCCAGATCCACACAGCTCACCCCACTCCTCACCTGGCTGCATCTTAAAGATTCATGAGCCTGAATCTGATTTTAAAAAAAGGTCACCTCGCCACTTAGATTTGTCATCCCTATTGATCTGATTCAGAATGTGGGCAACACTGGGCCAATTAGCTCCAAGTAGGAGATAGTGTTGCCACCCACCCGATCACAACTAAGGAGCAGGGGGAGTGGTAAGGTAACAGCTCTTGCCTAGGCAGGGCCCTTGTCTCCAACAGTGTCATGTCACGCCCCCTGACATTTGAACAGGGAATATTCCGGAACTTAGTTTAGCCTTGTGAAATATTAGAATATGTAAAATGTGACATTTCCCCAAACCTCAAGAGGTGTAATCAGGGATGATGGGGGATGGAGGAGGTTGTCTCTAGAGTGGGGTCCCTGTGGAGTCTGCAGGGTAGGGGAGGATGGTTGAGGGTAGGAAACGGTTAGAGTAGAGAGTTGTGGTGGAAAGGAAAGGCCCCAGAGCCCAGAGTAAGGCTACTCTGGTGAATTCTGCTTCTTCACAATCTTTCACAAGGTAACTAAAGAGAAATCACTAACAAACAGTGTTCTATTCTGGAACATAAAGTAATGTTCTATTTTATTCCATGCTCTAGTAATGATGCACATGCCAAGAATGTGAGAATCAATATGTTGTTAATTACAACAAACACAGATTTTGATAACACCAACTGTGTATGTTCACAAAGGTGTGGCTACAACATATGGCTATAACGCAAACACACACATACACAGGCCCACACACTCAGGAACACACACTCAGGCTCTCACACACACACCCTTTAAAATGTTGAGACCACAGACCAGCTGTTGCAGAGGAAAACAAAGATGTTCCCTGGTGTGTTTGGAATCAGAAAACAACATCCCAGGTAACAATTCAGTAAGGGTTCAAGATCAGGTGTTCTATGATGTTCTTAACTCAAATGCTTTGTCCAATCGCAAGACTGCTGACCTCAATTACCTGGACTAACCTGTACCCCCCGCACATTGACTCGGTACAGGTACCCCCTGTATACAGCCTCGTTATTGTTCTTTAATTGCTGCTTTTTATTTTTTTTTACTTTAGTTCATTTAATTAATATTTTCTTAACTCTTATTTTTCTTAAAACTCCACTGTTGGTTAAGGGCTTGTAAAGTAAGCATTTCACCTGTTGTATTCAGCTCATGTGACAAATACAATTTGATTTGATCTGTTAATGGACCAGATGGCGATCTGGGAAACTCACTCCTCAGGCTGAAGTGTCTCCACTTGCTCTGGTGAAAAACGTGCTATTGGTAAGACGCTTCAGGAATGCAGTCACGTGTGTTTGCAAGGCAGAGGGCCTGGGTATGTGCCGAATCAAAAGGAAGCGGTACTCGTTAAACAAGCAGTGTCACGTCCTTTACACAAGCACACGTTGAGACCCCAAGGATCGGGGTTTCAATCCCTTATGTCAACCCTTCCAAATCATATCTCCCCTCTCTTTACAATATCGTCCCAATAAAGCACAAATATATGACTTCAAAAATGTAAATACAGATGAGTTGTCACCAGCAATGTAGAAGTGTTGAGTATACCCTACACCACATCACAGGTTGTCATCATGATATTCTACAGTATGAGGTGAATTACTAGATTATCAGGATAACTATAAAGTTAATTAATGAAATATCAGGATAACTATAAAGTGAATTAATAGAATATCTGGTGAACTATAATGTGAATAACTAGATGATCAGGATAACTATAAAGTGAATTACTAGAATATCAGGATAACTATAAATGAATTACTAGATTATCAGGTGAACTATAAAGTGAATTACTAGAGTATCAGGATAACTATAAATGAATTACTAGAGTATCAGGTGAACTATAAGGTGAATTACTAGATTGTCAGGATAACTATAATGTGAATTACTAGATTATCAGGTGAACTATAAAATGAATTACAAGAGTATCAGGTGTACTATAAAGTGAATTACTAGATTATCAGGTTAACTATAAAGTTAATTACTACATTATCAGGTGAACTATAAGGTGATTTACTAGAGTATCAGGAGAACTATAAGGTGAATTATTTGAGTATCAGGAGAACTATAAGGTGAATTATTTGAGTATCAGGAGAACTATAAGGTGAATTATTTGAGTATCAGGAGAACTATAAGGTGAATTATTTGAGTATCAGGAGAACTATAAGGTGAATTATTTGCGTATCAGGAGAACTATAAGGTGAATTATTTGAGTATCAGGAGAACTATAAGGTGAATTATTTGAGTATCAGGAGAACTATAAGGTGAATTATTTGTGTATCAGGTGCACTATGAGGTGAATTATTTGCGTATCAGGAGAACTATAAGGTGAATTATTTGCGTATCAGGAGAACTATAAGGTGAATTATTTGAGTATCAGGAGAACTATAAGGTGAATTATTTGCGTATCAGGAGAACTATAAGGTGAATTATTTGAGTATCAGGAGAACTATAAGGTGAATTATTTGAGTATCAGGAGAACTATAAGGTGAATTATTTGCATATCAGGAGAACTATAAGGTGAATTATTTGCGTATCAGGAGAACTATAAGGTGAATTATTTGTGTATCAGGTGCACTATGAGGTGAATTATTTGTGTATCAGGTGCACTATGAGGTGAATTATTTGCGTATCAGGTGCACTATAAGGTGAATGGAGTAACAATACAGATCACCACATGCCCACTGCTGATCAGCAGTAAACCTCTCACTCTCCTATCACATTTAATGACTCACTTCACTTTGCAGCAATCAGAAGCCAAGTGTGTCACACAAACGCATGCACACACAGACACACAGACACGCGCACACACACACACACACACACACACACACACACACACACACACACACACACACACACACACACACACACACACACACACACACACACACACACACACACACACACACACACAATAAAGCCTTTATCCTCCCCTACACCATTACATAATTAAATGTGGAGTCCCTTACACTCTACAACGGATAATTTACGAGAAGAGGGGGAAGAAAATAGGAGCAGAAAGTTTGCACACGGTTTTCAGTGTATAAATGAAACGTAATGAATCACTAGGGATCCAGGACAGAAATGGAATAGGGTGGGAGTGGGGAGTCGTTAACTTTACTGTTTAAATCCATAAATAATTGCAAAGCACAATATGTTTAACTACGCTCATAAAACACACACAGTCACTTCAACTTTGAGTCGGTACAAGGCTATTGTGTATACATGGTGGGTAAAAGTCATGCTTATTCTAATTTAAACAGAATGATATACATTAGAGTATCCTAGTGCACGTTCTAAAATGGCAATAGTGATATGCCTTGACTGGGGAAACACCAGACACACACACACACACACACACACACACACACACACACACACACACTCTCAGCTATAGCTAAGGTCAGGTTATGGAGAAATATGTGTCAGACCATGGTGAGCCTGTTGGAGAGTGTCACGGAATGAAGAAGAAGAAGAAGAAGAAGAAGAAGAAGTGTTGACTGTGTTGCTAGCATTTTCTTGCTGAGGGTTGTGGTTGGAGGGGATGGAGGGAAAGGCTTTTAGATGAATAATGACGAACACTGTGAGCCAAGAAAGCTGCCGTTTAACCCTGTGACTGCAGCTGAAAGCTCCGTGCAACAGGAGAAGAGTTTAACACCCCTCGCTCTGTCTCTGTCCAACCTGCTCTGTCTAGAAAAGAATGTGACGCTAGCCCCTGAACTCAATGAGAAAATGGGAAGTCTGTGTTGTGCCACTATTGGAGGATAATGAAAGTTGAGAAATGCTCTCTGTGTCTGTCTGTCCCTGTCCAAGCTGTGTCAGATGTTTAGGTGGTAGCCCCTGAACCTGACAAAATAGAGGAAGTCTAGTGCTGATGGAGAATGGCGTGTCGATGTGAAATCCCAAATATGTGTGTGTGTGTCTGCCTGCCTGCCTGCCAGTCACGTCCATGTGTCTGCCTGTGTGTCTGCATTGGTGTCTGCCTGTGTGTCTGCCTGTGTGTGTGCCTGTGTTGGTCACACTCTTATTTTGCTCCTGTTCACTGGACCCACAGGAGGACTCTCAGTCTAGAGTGCTTTTTTCTCCGGGTGAGAGAGCAATCTGTCACAGCCCCGTCAAGGCCCCAAGCAGCACTCTGACTGACACAGAGTGACCAGCACAACAGCTGTCGACGACAGCAGGTCTACAAAGCCCAGCTGGACAGCACTGGGTGACCTCAGCCCACAATGCCCATGATGCCCGAATTGCTAGCTGGACCTAAAGCACCGGGCTGGGGGATAGTGGTGAGACCTCAGGCTTGGGTCTCTGGGTCTGTGGCCTGTACAGTCACTGACTGTAGCCTACTGGTGACCGACCATAGTCCCCCAGCTGGACCACCAATCACAGGACGCCCACATCGTCAACCGAACAACAGAGCATTAGACTGGGGGATAGTGGTGAGACCTCAGGACTGGGTCTCTGGACCTCTGGGAGCCTAAACTCAGCCTCAGACCTGCCTGGCTGGCCAGAGGAGAAGAGAAATGTTCAGCCACTGTTGGAGGACGATAGTAGATTTCAGAAATGCTCAAGCAGCTGGCCTGTTAGGAACACTGTCTTGGAAAAGGACCCTGTTTCTGCTTATAGTGTATCATTTGTTACAGAGGAGAGGACATTCAGGTGAAATAATACACAGGAGAGAAATATGGCCTCAGAGAGAGCCGTGACAGATAGAGATTAGAAATGAATGTAGATAATAATAATACTGTCCAGCCTAGTCGATGGTGAAAGCTAATAATACCCTGAGCCAGAACACATTAGATGGTCTCATCACACCTCCTCTCTCTCTCTCACACACACACACACATGTGTGCACACACACACACACATGTATACACGCACCCACACACAGTCCTGAGAGGATAAGAGAGACAGATTGGGATCTTTACTGTAACGCTTCCAGTGGTGCTATCAACCCTGGGCTGGCTGGCTGGGACCTGTCATTCACAGCTATGTGCTGACTGAGGAAGGGAGGCTTATGCCTGTGCTTATGTCTGTGTGTGTCTGTGCATCAGTGCATGCGTATATTTCTAGACCTTGAGTGCCTTCATCCCAGAGGAGCAAAGGATTGTGGGATAGATGCAGGGTGAACAGGACTAGGGTATTGTGGGATAGATGCAGGGTGAACAGGACTAGAGGATTGTGGGATAGATGCAGGGTGAACAGGACTAGGGGATTGTGGGATAGATGCAGGGTGAACAGTGCTAGGGGATTGTGGGATAGTTAATGTAGGTCTCTTGTCTTGGTTAATCACGCTAGGCTGGTCTGTCTCTCCCCTGAAACCAGCAGGGCCCGTCAGGCAGAACCTACCAGTCACTATGGAACAGTAATGCATGAAAGAACACACACACATTAAAATGCACACACACACTCACAAACACACATCTGGAAGTCATTGCGCTCTGCTATCCATGGTGTTTCATTTCAGAGACCATATTACACATCCTTACATAGTGACCTTTACAACAGAGACATAAGCATGTTTACCAAACCATCATCACCATATCATTTTAAATAGGGGGTTTCAACTCCAAGGCTATTTAAAACAGGGGTTTATAACTCCAAGGCTATTTCAAACAGAGGGGTTCAACTCCAAGGCTATTTCATAAAATGTATGTAAACTACTGAATTAACTAGCTTTGTTTTTGAAGTAACCGCTTGGGAGTCTTTGGGGAGCCGTTCTGCTAAGACAAAATAACGATGACTGGAAAATTCTCGAGTGGTATGGTATCTGGAGAATTAGAGACAGAAGCAGCATGCAGGGGTTTTGTGGTTGGGTAATGCCCTTGTGGGAGGAATTTAGCGTTTTTTTTGTTATTTTTTGACGACCACAAATAGTCCCACAATTTGATGTTTTCCTTAAGCATCTGTCATAGAGCTATTTTTGGCTGGGTGGCTACAATGGGTCTGACTCCAGTGTGGACAGATAGTCACAGGGCTGCAGACTGCATTTAGTGGCCTTCATCCCTTAGTCACACACACACACACACACACACACACACACACACACACACACACACACACACACACACACACACACACAACTAACCTTGTGGGGACACACAATTCAGTCTCATTCAAAATCATATTTTCCCTAACCCCTAAACCTAAATCTAACCCTAGCTCCTAACCCTAAAACAAACCCTAGCCCCTAACCTAAACCTAATTCTTACCTTAATCCTAAACTCCCTAGAAATAGCATTTGACCTTTTGGGGACCAACAAAATGTCCCCAGTTGGTAAAATGTATGTTCATTTACTATTGCTGTTGGGACTTCTGGTCTCCACAAGTATAGTTAAGCACATCCATATACACACACACACACACTCCCCAGCTCCCAGACTTGTAGTCATAACACGCTGTCTGACTAATCACACAAATTGACTGTTGAGAAAACCGCTGCAAGCCAAGCAGACTGGTGATGAATGTGATGACTGGTGTCATATGGTGGAATTACCCAGCCAGCCGGATACTGGGTGCACCCTCCAAGCATAGAAATGAATGGTCCAGCCGCCACACAACATTAACTTGAAGGGGAATGTCCATTCTAGTATTTATTCTTCTAAGTCTTCTAGGACCCAGACTCAGAGATCCAGAGGAGAGGACCACTATCCCTCAGCCTGGTGCTCCAGAGTCCGGCAAGCAATTCAGGGGTACTGGGTGTTGTGGGCTGTGGTCACCCAGTGCTGTACAGCTGGGCTTTGTAGGCTTGCTGTCATCAACAGCTGTTGTGCTGTTCACTCTGTGTCCTGCTGTGGTCAGTCAGTGTGCTGCTTTGGGCCTTGGCGGGGCTGTGACAGATTGCTCTCTCACCCGGAGAAACAACACTGGAGCCTGAGCGTCCTGCTGTGGGTCCAGTGAACAGGGTTACAATAGGAGTGTGACCAAGACAGGCACACAAATGGCGCGTGAATGGAAGGCAGGCATACACACACATATTGGGGATTTCATATAAACACACGATTCTCCATCAGCACTAAACTTCCTCTATTTTGTTCGGTTCAGGGGCTACCATCTAGCAATCTGACACAGCTTGGACAGAGAGGGGGTGTTAAGCCTTCACACTGCAGGCCTTAATGCTCAAATCAGTTTAGTTTTTCAAATCCATTTTGGAATACTGACTCTCCAAACAGCAAGTTACAACACCAAATCAGATTTGTGTGTGTTCAGACAACAGTCGTTTGCTGACATGGCTACGCTAGTTGTCATAGTAACGACAGGTGTGTGCACAGTGCAGTAGGCTGATTGGGTGGTGCTTGTGCTTCCTATCACTCAGAAGTTGTGTAGCAACCCAAGGTGACAACAATGTCTGCCATGGACGTTTCCCAGTTGCTTTGAATGTTCAAAGTCGTAGAGTAAGAACAGTTTTAAAGCATCAAGGCTTTAGAGAGCTTTCAGCTGCAGATGATGGCCACAATTGCTCCTTGAGCACTCTACCTCCCCCAATTCTCCTATTCTCAATGAGTTTAGAAGACAGCTTGGACCTAGACAGAGCGAGGGGTGTTAAACTCTTCTCCTGTTGCAAGGAGCTTTCTGCTGCAGTCAGCTGCAGTCACAACAGAGAGATTAGTCAAGGATCATATCACCTCCATCCTGCCAGACACCCTGGACCCACTCCAATTTGCTTACCGTCCCAATAGGTCCACAGACGACGCAATCGCAATCACACTGCATACTGCCCTAACCCATCTGGACAAGAGGAATACTTATGTAAGAATGCTGTTCATCGACTACAGCTCAGCATTTAACACCATAGTACCCTCCAAGCTCGTCATTAAGCTCGAGACCCTGGGTCTCGACCCAGCCCTGTGCAACTGGGTCCTGGACTTCCTGATGGGCCGGTCCCAGGTGGTGAGGGTAGGAAACAACATCTCCACTCCGCTGATCCTCAACACTGGGGCCCCACAAGGGTGCGTTCTCAGCCCTCTCCTGTACTCCCTGTTTACCCATGACTGCGTGGCCAAGCACGCATCCAACTCAATCATCAAGTTTGCTGACGACACTACAGTGGTAGGCTTGATTACCAACAACGGCAGAGGCGGCCTACAGAGAGGAGGTGAGGGCCCTCGGAGTGTGGTGTCAGGAAAATAACCTCTCACTCAATGTCAGCAAAACAAAGGAGATGATCGTGGACTTCAGGAAACAGGAGAGGGAGCACCCCCCTATCCACATCGAGGGGACAGTAGTGGAGAGGGTGGAAAGTTTTAAGTTCCTCGGTGTACACATCACAGACAAACTGAATTGGTCCACCCACACAGACAGCGTGGTGAAGAAGGCGCAACAGCGCCTCTTCAACCTCAGGAGGCTGAAGAAATTCGGCTTGTCACCAAAATCACTCACAAACTTTTACAGATGCACTATCGAGAGCATCCTGTCGGGCTGTATCACCGCCTTTGTACGGCAACTGCTCCGCCCACAACCGTAAGGCTCTCCAGAGGGTAGTGAGGACTGCACAGCGCATCACCGGGAAACCTACCTGCCCTCCAGGACACCTACACCACCCGATGTCACAGGAAGGCCAAAAGATCATCAAGGACAACAACCACCCGAGCCACTGCCTGTTCACCCGCTATCATCCAGAAGGCGAGGTCAGTACAGGTGCATCAAAGCTGGGACCGAGAGACTGAAAAACAGCTTCTACCTCAAGGCCATCAGACTGTTAAACAGCCATCACTAACATTGAGTGGCTGCTGCCAACATACTGACTTAAATCTCTAGCCACTTTAAACATAGGAATTGGATGTAACAAATGTATCACTAGCCACTTTAAACAATTTTGTATATAAAGTTTACGTATCCGACATACTCATATCAAATGTATACACTGTACTCTAAACCATCTACTGTATCTTGCCTATGCCGTTCGGCCATCGACCCAAATCTCTAGCCACTTTAATAATTATAACTGGATGAAATAATGTATCACTAGCCACTTTAAACAATGCCATTTATATAATGTTTACATATCCTACATTACTCATCTCATATATATATATGTGTATATACTGTACTCCATACCATCTACTGCATCTTGCCTATGCCGGTCAGCCATCGCTCATCCATATATTTATATGTACATACTCGTATTCATTCCTTTACTCTTGTGTGTATAAGGTAGTTGTTGTGAATTTGTTAGATTACTTGTTAGATACTACTGCATGGTCGGAACTAGAAGCACAAGCATTTCGCTACACTCGCATTAACATCTGCTAACCATGTGTATGTGACAAATAAAAGTTGATTTGATTTGATTTGACAGGGTTCAACGGCAGCTTTCTTGGCTCAGGCTGGTCATCATTTTCATCAGTAGGCCTTCCCTCCTACTCTCCATCCTTACGACCCTCTATTTCTCAGCAAAGACCTGATCAAATAGCTTTCCACTGTCAATGCATCCTGCAGACTGCTAGAGACAAAGCAAACTTCTTCTTCTTCTTCTTCTTCTTCTTCTTCTTCATAAATGCTCAACTGCTTTTAAAAACCATACCAAAACCATATCTCCACGTTTTTTAATGAAGTTTGACGCACTTCCCCAGTCACTCTCTGCAGGTCCAACCAACAGTGGGAGGTTGTCTACTCTACGGGTGACTGTGTTTGGCATGTTGTTCTAAGTCCATTTAGCAGCACGTGTCTATGGCTTTATCTGCCTGAAGACTGGGTTGGGCCCTACAGTACAGGGATTAGCTGCCCAGGCCAAGCGTGTTCTAATCTTTAACTCTGGTTTATTCTGTGTTACATTTAGTTTTGACTTGTATCTCTTTGTAATGCCCTGGAATCCCCATTAGGGAGCCCAGCGTCTAGCGTTTTCAAAAACACACACAGACGCATAGACAGACTCACACTCACACACACACGCACACACACACACAAACACACACAAATTCAGACACAAACACACAGGCTGGCTGTTTGCCCGTCTGTTGTGGGTTTCAGCTGGGCTCCCCCTCTCTGATCTAGCCCACAACACAGTCCAACTCAAATGAGCTTAGCACTAACCAGGAACCTGGAACGATTGTGAGTCTGAAACAAGAGGCTGGAACGCGGAACCACTGTGGCTTATAAACAACAGAACTTGGAAGCAGAACTTGCACCTAAGGAACTACTGTGAATTATAAAAAAAATTACTTGGATCCAAGAATTTGGAACAAAAGAACTTGGAACTCTCACAGTGGATAGATGGGGAAGCAAAATACCAATGGAGGCCACATCACTGTTAGAAGAAAGAGAGCGAGAGAGGGAGAAAGAGAGCGAGAGGCAGAGAGAGAGAGAGAGAGAGAGAGAGAGACAGAGGGAGCGAGAGAGGGAGATACCTTTTTTCAATATAATTACTTTTTTTTTTATTCATTATTTTATTACATTGTATAGTATATTGCATACATTGTTGCTTTGGCAAAATTGATGCAATGTATTTCATGCCAATAACGCAACTTGAATTTGAGAGAGAGAGAGAGAAATAGAAAGAGAAAGAGAAAGAATGGGGGCCACATCACTGTAAGAGAGAAATGAGAAAAACAAATAACTATTTCTTAATAACAACAAGACAACACATGTAAAACATACAGGGTCTGTAAATGTAAATACAGTTGAAGTCGGAAGTTTACATACACCTTAGCCAAATACATTTATACTCAGTTTTTCACAATTCCTGACATTTAATCCTAGTAAAAATGCCCTGTCTTAGGTCAGTTAGGATCACCACTTTATTTTAAGAATGTGAAATGTCAGAATAATAGTAGAGAGAATGATTTATTTCAGCTTCTATTTCTTTCATCACATTCCCAGTGGGTCAGAAGTTTACATACACTCAATTAGTATTTGGTAGCATTGCCTTTAAATTGTTTAACTTGGGTCAAATGTTTCGGGTAGCCTTCCACAAGCTTCCCACAATAAGTTGGGTGAATTTTGGCCCTTTCCTCCAGACAGAGCTGGTGTAACTGAGTCAGGTTTGTAGGCCTCCTTGCTCGCACAGGCTTTTTCAGTTATGCCCACACATTTTCTATGGGATTGAGGTCAGGGCTTTGTGATGGCCACTCCAATACCTTGACTTTGTTGTCCTTAAGCCATTTTGCCACAACTTTGGAAGTATGCTTGGGGTCATTGTCCATTTGGAAGACCCTTTTTGCAACCAAACTTTAACTTCCTGACTGATGTCTTGAGATGTTGCTTCAATATATCCACATAATCTTCCTTCCACATGATGCCATCTATTTTGTGATGTGCACCAGTCCCTCCTGCAGCAAAGCACCCCCACAAAATTATGCTGCCACCCCCCGTGCTTCACGGTTGGGATGGTGTTCTTCGGCTTGCAAGCGTTGCCCTTTTTCCTCCAAACATAACGATGGTCATTATGGCCAAACAGTTCTATTTTTGTTTCATCAGACCAGAGGACATTTCTCCAAAAGGTCCGATCTTTGTCCCCATGTGCAGTTGCAAACCGTAGTCTGGCTTTTTTTATGGCGGTTTTGGAGCAGTGTCTTCTTCTTTGCTGAGTGGCCTTTCAGGTTATGTCGATATAGGACTAGTTTTATTGTGGATATAGATACTTTTGTACCTTTTCCTCCAGCATCTTCACATGGTCCTTTGCTGTTGTTCTGGTATTGATTTGCACTTTTCGCACCAAAGTACGTTCATCTCTAGGAGACAGAACGCGTCTCCTTCCTGAGCGGTATGACGGCTGTGTGATCCCATGGTGTTTATACTTGCATACTATTGTTTGTACAGATGAACAAGGTACCTTCAGGCGTTTGGAAAATGCTCCCAAGGATGAACCAGACTTTTTTCGGAGGTCTTGGCTGATTTCTTTTGTTTTTCCCATGATGTCAAGCAAAGAGGCACTGAGTTTGAAGGTAGGCCTTGAAATACACCCACAGGTACACCTCCAATTGACTCAAATGACGTCAATTAGCCTATCAGAAGCTTCTAAAGCCATGACATCATTTTCTGGAATTTTCCAAGCTGTTTAAAGACACAGTCAACTTAGTGTATGTAAACTTCTGACCCACTGGAATTGTGGTACAGTGAATTATAGGTGAAATAATATGTCTGTAAACAATTGTTGGAAAAATGACTTGTGTCATGTACAAAGTAGATGTCCTAACCAACTTTCCAAAACTATAGTTTGTTAACAAGAAATTTGTGGAGTGGTTGAAAAACGAGTTTTAATGACTCCAACCTAAGTGTATGTAAACTTCTGACTTCAACTGTATGTGTATATGTATGAATGTTTATGTATATATTTTGTGAAACAAACAAGAAATAAGACAAAAAAACAGAAACCTTGAGCGTGCATAGCTATTCACCCCCAAAGTCAATACTTTGTAGAGCCACCTTTTGCAGCAATTACAGCTGCAAGTGTCTTGGGGTATGTCTCTATAAGCTTGGCACATCTAGCTGCTGGGATTTATGCCCATTCTTCAAGGCAAAACTGCTCCAGTTCCTTCAAGTTGGATTGGTTCCTCTGGTGTACAGCTATCTTTAAGTCATACCACAGATTCTCAATTGGATTGGGGTCTGGGCTTTGACTAGGCCATTCCAAGACATTTAAATGTTTCGCCTTAAACCACCAATTGTTGCTTTAGCAGTATGCTTAGGGTCATTGTCCTACTGGAAGGTGAACCTCCGTCCCAGTCTCAAATCTCCTGAAGACTGAAACAGGTTTGCCTCAAGAATTTCCCTGTATTTAGCGCCAGCCATCATTCCTTCAATTCTGACCAATTTCCCAGTCCCTGACAATGAAAAACATCCCACAGCATGATGCTGCCACCACCATGCTTCACTGTGGGGATGGGGTCTTCGGGGGGGATGAGAAGTGTTGAGTTTGTGCCAGACACAGCATTTTCCTTGATGGCCAAAAAGCTAAATCTTAGTCTCATCTGACCAGAGTACCTTCCATATGTTTGGGGAGTCTCCCACATGCCTTTTGGCGAACACCAAACATGTTTGCTTATTTTTTTCTGGCCACTCTTCCATAAAGCCCAGCTCTGTGGAGTGTATAGCTTAAAGTGGTCCTATGGACAGTACTCTAATCTCCGCTGTGGAGCTTTGCAGCTCCTTCAGGGTAATCTTTGGTCTCTTTGTTGCCTCTCTGATTAATGCCCTCCTTGCCTGGTCTGTGAGTTTTGGTGGGCGGCACTCCACTCAGTTTTCCGTTTTTTACTTTAGAAAATTGTTTTAAACATGTAATTTTTTACATTTCACTTCACCAATTTGGACTATTTTGTGTATGTCCATTACATGAAATTCAGATCAAAATCTATTTAAATTAAAGGTTGTAATGCAACAAAATAAAAAAATGCTTGGGGGTGAATACTTTTGCAAGGCACTGTATATGGATATATATATTTACCCCAAATATTGGGGTTGGAAATGATGCAGACAATTACGGTGATGGAGCAACAATCTATCTGCAGTACTAAAGCTGATCCACCCCATAAAAAAAAAAAAAAATTCTTTAATATTGGAAAATAGAAACCTTTCTCGCTTGTCCTGTTCATAGCCAATGGAAGTGGAGTCCATATGGTGTGTGTGTGTATGTGTGTTCATGCACTCGCATGTGTATGAGTAAAGTAAAACTGTATATGTGGTAGATAATTTCACAGTCTTAGTAGGTCTCATCATCCTTCAAGACTAGACTGGTCAATCACAAAACTTTAGGTTTTGTCCCAAATAGCACCCTATTCCCTATGTGGTGCACTTTTGACCAGTGCTCATAACGCTCTGGTCAAAATTAGTGCACTATATAGTGAATATCATTCCATTTGGGACGCACGACAGTGTTTTCACTCAAGGCCTAGCTCAATGCAGAACAGCTGTACAAATACCTTAGACATGATTTCTAGCTCCCCATGAAAACACTGGTCTGTTTCTAATAAATATATACATATTGGGTAAATACATTAGATAAACTGAAATAAACCCATGGAATGTGTTCCAGAAACAAAACACAGAAAGACTGCGTTCCAAATGGCAACGTATTCCCTTTATAGTGCACTAGAGCCCCATGGGTCCTGGTCAAAAGTAGTGCACTGTTATAGGGAATAGGGTGACATGTGCAAAGAGTAAACTGAAATGGTGGATAAAACAAAACCTAACACAGTTATTTCAGAGGTTTAAAGAGGTACCGTCTCTCTCTCTCTCTCTCTCTCTCTCTCTCTCTCTCTCTCTCTCTCTCTCTCTCTCTCTCTCGCCAGTTTGTCTTGTCTTGTCAAGTCTAACCAGTGTGTTCTCCCGTTTTACAGTATCTTTAGTTACTGTTTTCTAGTCCTCCCGGTTCTGACCATTCTGCCTTCTCAGATCCTGAGCCTGCCTGCAATTCTGTCCCTGTTTGACGCTGTCTTGGATTACCGACCTCTGCCAGCCCTGACCCTGAGCCTGCCTGCCATTCTGTCCCTGTTTGACGTTGTCTTGGATTACTGACCTCTGCCTGCCCCGGACCTGCCGTTTGCCTGCCCCCTGTTTTGTAATAAACATCTGAGATTCTAACTATCTGCCTCCTGTGTCTGCATCTGGGTCTTATCCTAAGTCGTGTTATCCTGCCTCTTTTCAATAAATGATTTGCTACACAGCCTGCTAAGGTGCTCAGTATTGTCCATGGGATAGTTTGTTCCATATGACTAAATTACCCAAATGTTTCCTTTGAGAGTAGTTTTCTTTCAAAGTTTACACAACAATCCTGCGTTGACATATGTCGGAAAAGATAATGACCTGAACTACAATTTAAGACACCATATTGACAACCAAATAGTGTTTACCCCTTTTTCTCCCCAATTTCATGGTATCCAATTGGTAGTTAATCTTGTCCCATCGCTGCAACTCCCATACGGACTCGGGATAGGCAAAGGTCGAGAGCCATAAGTCTCCTGAAACATGACCCTGCCAAGCCACACTGCTTCTTGACACACTGCTCGCTTAACCCGGAAGCCAGCCGTACCAATTCTGATTCATATTATTTTGGAGATGAAAAACAGCCAACGTGAATTAAACTCGAAATAAACCAAAGTTTTAAACCCCGCAAACCAATATAATACTGTAGAGTTATGTAACCCACACAGCCACTGACTTTATCTTCTCCTCAAGACTTTGAGGTCGAAAGCAAAAAATATATACTTGGTTATGTGTCCGAAGACATTCTGGCCTGAACTAAGGTAGCAAACCCCCTGCCAAAGACAACAGATCAACAGTAACTGACGGTAAATGTTAGCATCAATGTCCAGGTCATCTCTAATAGCAACTTTCAACCAACATTATTTAGCTTTGGGTTGTGTACTCAGAGGCACAGACACTGAATGTATTTATCCCTTTCTTTGTGTTCCTTAATGTTTATATATATTTTCCGCTCAAATCATCTCTAAAGGAAGAAAACAAACTAAAAGAAACTTCCTTGACATATGTCAGAAAAGACGCTGGACTGTTGGACTGAAAGACGCCGGACTGAAAGACGCTGGACTGCTGGACTGAAAGACGCTGGACTGAAAGAAGCTGGACTGAAAGACGCCGGACTGAAAGACGTTGTACTGGTGGACTGAAAGATGCTGGACTGCTGGACTGAAAGACGCTGGACTGCTGGACTGAAAGATGCTGGACTGAAAGATGCTGGACTGAAAGACTGAAATATGCTAGACTGATAGAATGAAAGATCCTGGACTACTGGACTGAAAGACACAGGATTGCTGGACTGAAAGATGCTGGACTGCTGGACTGAAATACGCTGGACTTCTGGACTGAAAGATGCTGGACTGCTGGACTGAAATACGCTAGACTGCTAGACTGAAATATGCTAGACTGCTAGAATGAAAGATGCTGAACTACTGGACTGAAAGACGCATGATTGCTGGACTGAAAGATGCTGAACTGCTGGACTGAAAGACGCTGGACTGCTGTACTGAAGGACGCTGGACTGCTGGACTGAAGGACGCTGGACTGAAAGATGCTGGACTGTGGGACTGAAAGATGCTGGACAGCTGGACTGAAAGATGCTGGACTGAAAGACACTGGACTAAAAGACGCTGGACTAAAAGACGCTGGACTGCTGGACTGAAAGATGCTGGACTGCTGGACTGAAATATGCTGTACTGATAGCCTGAAAGATACTGGACTGCCGAGGGACGCAGCCGTCTAAGGCACTGCATCTCAGTGCAGGAGGTGTCACTACAGTCTGTGGTGGGTTTTCTTTAAGAAAACCAGTTGTGCACCTGCCTTAAGAACCCAGAGACAGGTCACCGAGCAAGAGCTGGACAGCTACAGTCTGATGATGGCAGCAGACAGTCAGGCTGATCCTTGGAGTGGTGGCGAGTTTACGCATCCACCTTCACACAAGTGAGTTGTCTGGCAAAGACATACTTATGCATCCCTGCCACAAGTTCTCCATCTGAGAGAGCATTTAGCACTGGGGCAATGTGGTCACATGCCACAGGGAAACTTCGAAGCCAGAAACTGTCAATAGGCTGGTGTTCCTGGCACGGAACTTGTGTTAAACTGAGAAACATACAGACTATCTGAAGTTAGTTTGAAAAGTTTTACAACTTGAATTCAGACTGCACTTCTTATATTTGGCAAGAATTTACATTTTTATTTACATCATGAGTACTTTAACTATTTTTAAATTTAATTTTACTGCATATTTAACTACTATACCTTTGTTTATGTTTCATGTTAGCACAGGTTTACCATGATGTGCAATGTCCCCTTTCTGTTTCTATAAGGTTAAAAGCAATATTTTGTCATTTATTAACTTTGAAGGGCTCATAAAAAGCAACAAAAAATATATATATATACAGTATTGCGTGATATTATATCGTTATCGTTCGGACAGTGGAAAATATTGTGATATGAATTTTAGTTCCCATCGCACACCCCTAGTGTGTACTTACCACAGAGCGCAGTCCGAACCCTTTGACCAACTCCAGCGAGTTCTGGTAGCAGGCTGTCAGGTCCTTTGTCTCTGTTTCACCCACATGTCCCCTGGCCACAGGCCCCACAGTGTGGATCACATCTGGGAGAAGAGGACAGACATAAGAAGAGTATTAGCTACCACACTAGTATTGAGGACAGACAGAAGAAGAATATTAGCTAGCACACTAGTATGGAGGACAGAAAGAATAAGAGAATTAGCTACCACACTAGTATGGAGGACAGACAGAAGAAGAATATTAGCTAGCACACTAGTATTGAGGACAGACAGAAGAAAAATATTAGCTAGCACACTAGTATGGAGGACAGAAAGAATAAGAGAATTAGCTACCACACTAGTATGGAGGACAGACAGAAGAAGAATATTAGCTAGCACACTAGTATGGAGGACAGACATAATAAGAAATGGAACAGAAGGGAGGACATAAGAAGAATACTTTAGTTGTTCTTTTACAGAAAACAGAAAAGTGACTTTTTTATTTCAACCCAATCTAAGAGACACATACACACCACATATTCTCATCTGACATGGGATTTGAACCGGCAACCCTCTTGTCGCTGAGCCGCCTCTATAACAGGCAGAGGATCCTTCAGTTTATTTTAGCTCAACTATCATTTTATCAGTACAGCGAGTGCAGTTCACACTCAGTAGAACTAGCCCCATGAGTGCCCAGGATGTGGGAATTCTGCAGTGAAACATTTGAAGAGATAAGTGCAACCATTGTTCCATTCTGTACAGAGCTGATTCCACCTGCCTGAATCTGAAGGCTCTTTAGAAAATCTGTTCTTTATGCTGCCTCTATCATATTTTTGTCAGGAAATTCGACAAGATAGGAGTATGTGTCCTCACATTAGGACAATGGGTGAGTTTTGCCTAAAACGAATATAGTGGTTTCATCCCAAATGGCTCCCTATTCCCTATATAGGGCTCCCCCATAGGGCTCTGGTCAAAAGTAGTGCACAATATAGGGCATAGGGTTCAATGTGGAATGCAACCATTTATTCAGTTAATGCAATGGCAGTGCAGATAGACAATCAATTACAAGTTTCATACTATCTAGTCAAATATTAATATCTATGGCTTTGCCCTCCTCCGCTCCTGTGGCCTGTGCATAGCAATGTGGGTGTCTGTCAATCATTCTATGTCATGTGCTCCAGTCTGGGCTGTGGCCAGACTGCAGAAGAGGAATATGCATGGATGGACAAATGGGGAAACAAAAGCAAACACACACACCCACCTACTATCAACGCACACACCCACCTATGCTCGACACACACACCCACCTACTTTCATCGCACACACCCACCTACTTTCAATGCACACACCCACCAATGCTTGACACACACACCCACCTACGTTTTACGCACACACCCACCTACTTTAAATGCACACATATACCTACTTTCAACACACACACCCACCTACATTCAACGCACACACCCACCTACGCTCGACGCACACACTCACCTACATTTGACGCACACACCCACCTACTTTCAACGCACACACCCACCTACTTTCAATGCACACACCCACCTACTTTCAACGCAAACACCCACCTACTTTCAACGCACACACCCACCTAAGCTCGACGCACACACCCACCTACGTTTGACGCACACACCCACCTACTTTCAACGCACACACCCACCTACACTCGACGCACACACCCACCTACTTTCAACGCACACACCCACCTACACTCGACGCACACACCCACCTACTTTCAACGCACACACCCACCTACTTTCAACGCACACACCCACCTACGCTCAACGCACACACTCACTTACGTTTGACACACACACCCACCTACTTTCAACGCATACACCCACCTACTTTCAACGCACACACCCACATACTTTCAACGCACACACCCACCTACTTTCAACGCACACACCCACCTACTTTCAACGCACACACCCACCTACGCTCGACACACACACCCACCTACGTTTGACGCACACACCCACCTACTTTCAACGCACACACCCACCTACTTTCAACGCACACACCCACCTACTTTCAATGCAAACACCCACCTACTTTCAACGCACACACCCACCTATGCTCGATGCACACACCCACCTAAGCTCGACACACACACCAACCTACTTTCAACGCACACACCCACCTACTTTCAACGCACACACACACCTACTTTCAACGCACACACACACACACCTACTTTAAATGCATACACCCACCTACATTTAACGCACACACCACACTACTTTCAACGCACACACCCACCTATGCTCGACGCACACACCCACCTACGCTCGACACACACACACGCACACACACCCACTTACGCTCGACGCACTCACCCACCTACGCTTGATACACACAACTACACTCGACGCACACACACCTACGCTCGACACACACACACACAACTACACTCGACGCACACACACCTATGCTCGACACACACAACTACGCTCGACACACACACACACAGCTACACTCGACGCACACACACACCCACCTACACTCGACACACACACAACTACGCTCGACGCACGCAGCCACCTAAGCTCGACGCACACACACAACTACGGTCGACGCACACACACACAACTACGCTTGACGCACACACACACACACCCACCTACGCTAGACGCACACCCACCTACGTTCGACGCTCGACGCTCGACGCACACGCACAACTACGCTAGACACACACACACCCACCTATGCTCGACGCACACAGACATAAACGGTCTACCTGTACTGAACAAAGTCTGCACCACAGAGAAAGAAAGAGAGGGAGGGAGAGAGAGAGAGAAAGGGAGAGGGAGCAGAGGGAGGAAGAGAGAAAGGGAGCAGAGGGAGGGAGAGAGAGGGAGCAGAGGGAGGGAGAGAGAAAGGGAGCAGAGGGAGGGAGAGAGAGGGAGCAGAGGGAGGGAGAGAGAAAGGGAGCAGAGGGAGGGAGAGAGAGGGAGCAAGAGGAGGGAGAGAGAAAGGGAGCAGAGGGAGGGAGAGAGAGGGAGCAGAGGGAGGGAGAGAGAAAGGGAGCAGAGGGAGGGAGAGAGAGGGAGCAGAGGGAGGGAGAGAGAAAGGGAGCAGAGGGAGGGAGAGAGAGGGAGCAGAGGGAGGGAGAGAGAAAGGGAGCAGAGGGAGGGAGAGAGAGGGAGCAGAGGGAGGGAGAGAATGACAGAGAGAGAGAGAGAACTGTTGGGGGAGAGTGAGAGAGAAAGAAGGACACAGACAGGGAAAGAAAAATAATGAGGGAGGGAGAGAGAGACGAGAGAGAAATAAAGGGAGAGAGAGAGGATAAAGAGGGAGATGGGATTCCCTAAAACGGGTTTCACTCAGTCATTACATAATGATAGGGAAATATTTCTCACCACAATGCATTTAAATGTATCCGTGAAAACGTTAGTTTGACAGCTGACTAGGAAAAAAGCTTTTGTCTTTCATCTAATTCTCACACAACAAATAATTTTATTTACTAGCTAATACATCATCAAGTGATTTAGCTAGCACATCGTGACTGTTTCTAGAACAACATCACACCAATAATGTTTCTGGATAGGACACAGTCATTATATTTCAGTCTGCGCCCCAAATGGCACCCTATTCAGTATTAAGGGCACTACTACCCTATGGGACTTGGTCAACATTAGTGCACTTTATAAATAACAAGGTGCAATTTGGGATGGAGACAATGTTTTTGAATAGAACACATCAGTCGTTCTAATTCATTGAAAAGTGTTACTAGGTTTAAGATACATAAATCTCACTTTATAGGCTATTAAAGATTGATAACGATGACTCATTCATTAGAGATCACACATCAAATACTAATTTCTGTTCTCTGAAATATTAAAACCTGTTAAATATATATACTGAGACTCATCCTGAGCCACTTGGTGTGTATGTTTGTCCTTAATTTTGTCATAAGAAATTAGTTGTCAAGAGAGCAAAAAAAGACTACCACTATCCTACCTGACCATACTAACGTCATGGGAAACTGACTCCACTATCCTACCTGACCATACTAACGTCATGGGAAACTGACTCCACTAACCTACCTGACCATTACCATACTAACGTCATGGGAAACTGACTCCACTATCCTACCTGACCATACTAACGTCATGGGAAACTGACTCCACTATCCTACCTGACCATTACCATACTAACGTCATGGGAAACTGACTCCACTAACCTACCTGACCATTACCATACTAACGTCATGGGAAACTGACTCCACTAACCTACCTGACCATTACCATACTAACGTCATGGGAAACTGACTCCACTATCCTACCTGACCATTACCATACTAACGTCATGGGAAACTGACTCCACTAACCTACCTGACCATTTACCATACTAACGTCATGGGAAACTGACTCCACTAACCTACCTGACCATTACCATACTAACGTCATGGGAAACTGACTCCACTAACCTACCTGATCATTACCATACTAACGTCATGGGAAACTGACTCCACTATCCTACCTGACCATTACCATACTAACGTCATGGGAAACTGACTCCACTATCCTACCTGACCATTACCATACTAACGTCATGGGAAACTGACTCCACTAACCTACCTGACCATTACCATACTAACGTCATGGGAAACTGACTCCACTAACCTACCTGACCATTACCATACTAACGTCATGGGAAACTGACTCCACTATCCTACCTGACCATTACCATACTAACGTCATGGGAAACTGACTCCACTAACCTACCTGACCATTACCATACTAACGTCATGGGAAACTGACTCCACTAACCTACCTGACCATTACCATACTAACGTCATGGGAAACTGACTCCACTATCCTACCTGACCATTACCATACTAACGTCATGGGAAACTGACTCCACTAACCTACCTGACCATTACCATACTGACGTCATGGGAAACTGACTCCACTAACCTGTCTGACCATTACCATACTAACGTCATGGGAAACTGACTCCACTAACCTGTCTGACCTTTACCATACTAACGTCATGGGAAACTGACTCCACTAACCTGTCTGACCATTACCATACTAACGTCATGGGAAACTGACTCCACTAACCTGTCTGACCTTTACCATACTAACGTCATGGGAAACTGACTCCACTAACCTACCTGACCATTACCATACTAACGTCATGGGAAACTGACTCCACTAACCTACCTGACCATTACCATACTAACGTCATGGGAAACTGACTCCACTAACCTACCTGACCATTACCATACTAACGTCATGGGAAACTGACTCCACTATCCTACCTGACCATTACCATACTAACGTCATGGGAAACTGACTCCACTATCCTACCTGACCATTACCATACTAACGTCATGGGAAACTGACTCCACTAACCTACCTGACCATTACCATACTAACGTCATGGGAAACTGACTCCACTAACCTGTCTGACCCTTACCATACTAACGTCATGGGAAACTGACTCCACTAACCTGTCTGACCATTACCATACTAACGTCATGGGAAACTGACTCCACTATCCCACCTGACCATTACCATACTAACATCATGGGAAACTGACTCCACTAACCTACCTGACCATTACCATACTAACGTCATGGGAAACTGACTCCACTATCCTACCTGACCATTACCATACTAACGTCAATGGAAACTGACTCCACTAACCTACCTGACCATTACCATACTAACGTCATGGGAAACTGACTCCACTAACCTGTCTGACCATTACCATACTAACGTCATGGGAAACTGACTCCACTAACCTGTCTGACCATTACCATACTAACGTCATGGGAAACTGACTCCACTATCCTACCTGACCATTACCATACTAACGTCATGGGAAACTGACTCCACTAACCTGCCTGACCATTACCATACTAACGTCATGGGAAACTGACTCCACTAACCTACCTGACCATTACCATACTAACGTCATGGGAAACTGACTCCACTAACCTGCCTGACCATTACCATACTAACGTCATGGGAAACTGACTCCACTAACCTACCTGACCATTACCATACTAACGTCATGGGAAACTGACTCCACTAACCTACCTGACCATTACCATACTAACGTCATGGGAAACTGACTCCACTATCCTACCTGACCATTACCATACTAACGTCATGGGAAACTGACTCTACTATCCTACCTGACCATTACCATACTAACGTCATGGGAAACTGACTCCACTATCCTACCTGACCATTACCATACTAACATCATGGGAAACTGACTCCACTAACCTACCTGACATTGCCATACTAACGTTGATCCCTTGCTTCAAACCGTGTGTTGCAAAATGCGTGATCCCACTGATTTCGCCTGTAAGTCACATTATGATGGTTTGCAAAGTGACATGTAATTCCTATTGGAATCCAGCCAGAGTTAGGATAACCACCAGTGGACATATTAATCAACCATGCCAGTAACAGGTACAAGTCCAAATACAAACAGATTGGATTAGTTTAGAAAAATATATATGTTATTTATCTTTGTGTAGCATAACATGTATCAACCAATCAATGAACATGCAAAAACAGAGACATTAAAACAAACAATTCTGAAAACCACCCTGCAATAGAGCATGCTGGGAAATATGATATTTGGTTCTATGTAGAACCATTCTTGCCTTCCTAAGAACACCTTTTGCCAGCCAAAGAATCATCAAACAATCCTGTCTTTCAAAAAAGGTTACTAGAATGTTAAAGGTTCTAGGTAGAACCCTTTGACTTACAAATAACCTTTGTCTTCCAAAAAGGGATCTTCAGATCAAAAAGGTTTTGGAACCCTTTTTTCAAAGAGTGATTAAATATTATACACAGACATGACATTATTATGCCAACTATTGACACATGTTTTGCAAAAGTGAATATCAAAACATAAAAGTTTGAGATGTGCTCCATTCTCTTTGAATGCTTGATACGCTCAAAGCTGAAAAGTGTTTAATTTACTTGAAACCAGCAACTCTTCAGTTCAAACTAGTTTACTATCTTCCCACTAATATCCTTTGTGCAGATACAAACAGAAACATGTCCTTCACCTTTTAGAAAAAAACCTGTGTTGTATAAATATTGATCTGAAGTGGAAACGTAGAGGATATGAGCGGAGACATGGGTTTTGGCGAGATAAGAACTGTTTAAACTTTCATGAATTCACTGGTGGTCTGGTTATTGGTGCTGGTCCAACACTGTAATTGGCATGCTGCTGCTCTGCCGTTGTTGTAGTGTTGAGTTTCTATTTATTATGGATGAAAAACAACTCTGAAGCACATGCAACGTACCCCATTAAAACCACATTGTGGTGTACATTGTGTGTGCGTTTTCTGTATGTGTGCGTGTTGTGTGTGTTAGTGTGTGTGTGCTACTCTGGAAGGAGGTACACAATGCTTCAGACAGCTCCTATCTCATTACAGTCTCTACCAGCAGCAGCTTTGGTTGGTAAGAGATCTGATGTTTTATAAGGTATCAAACTTTGCCCTCAAAAACGAACTCCACTTGCCTCATCTTAGTAGATTGCCACGTCACATCCCAGTATATAACTGCCTTTAAGAAATGTCTCATTTAGCCATTTAAAGCTAGCGACGCTGACTAGGTAAAAGGAGCTACTTCACTTACACTGTATAAGGGCTCCTGAAATAAAAAGTTGAAGTGAGCTACGAGAGGAAGTGGGGTGAGACAATTGATACACTGAGAGAGGAGTGCAGCCAGCTAGAAGATTTTATTACCAACCCTTTTTAAATCCAGCAAAATCCCACGCTTATTTGAGATTCTGTGTGAAAGCGTATTAGCAGAGCTATGAGAAAATTATGGAAATCACACTAAACTACCTGTTTGCAAAAATGTATAAAATGGTTCTGATGGGGAAATTGCTATGCACTGGGCATGAGAACTGGTGTGTGTGTGTGTGTGTGTGTGTGTGTCTGCTCACTAAAACAACACAATGCAATAAATTACCTATGCATGATTTGACCTTGAGGTTGTCTTGGCAAAAGGTTCTTATTTGCAGCTCGTACAAATAAATGAATGAAAATAAATGAATGATTTTTTGCATTCTCTCTCTGTGTTTGTTGGCTAAGGAGATGGTTATTTATGATTGCCCTGTGCTTTTCAATGAATATATTATACACATTACAATATTATACACTATACATCTTGTCCCAAACAAAACAGAACTCTGAGAATGCATGTGAAAAAGAAGCAGGGTTTGACAGGCGATTCATCCTAAAAATGTTTTTGTATTGTAGAATGTTCTTTCGCTTTTATCTCCCTCTCTTTATTCTCCTTCCTGACAGGCTTATTTCTGCAGATCAGTATATCTACATTAGTGTCACAGGGAACAGAGATACAGAGAGACAGACACACATGCATACAATTATCCTCTGCAGGCTTCATACAAGAAACAAATAACTCTCCATCGTAGTAGGCGAGGTAGACACCATGAGAGCCATGATGGGAAAGGTACAAACCATGCTGATAGAAGGTCAACAGTCTTTCCTGAGCTAATAGGAGGAGGGTTGGGTTGATTACTGGTATGATAACAAACATTAACCAGGGTGTTGTATTCGTTTTTTTCAATTTCTCAGAGGTTTTTATTTCATAGTTCAACCAAAACAGCATTAGATGTATTATATTATTATATGGTATTGAATATAATACTGTAAGTATATACTTGAACTTCAAGGGTTGGCTGGATTGCTGCTTTCCAAATAATGCGTCCCAAGCCTGTGGGTAGCGGGGAAGGGAGGGCTAGATGGATGAATAGTCTATAGCAGTGGGTCTTTGTGAGGTGAGTTGTGTGCCTGGTCATGTCACCCTAAGCTAAGTGACCATAGCAGCAGATAAGTCAAATGGAAACACTGGACAGGAGCTCATCAGCCATGAGTGGGATTGCCAAGGCAAGGATCCCGTAGGCGGTGTGTGTGTGTGTGCGCACGCCTCTCTGTCACCTCTCTGTCACCTCTCTGTGGCCCATGCAGAGAGAGGAGATTGCTCACGGCCACACAGTCAACAGTTCTCCTATTGATCTGTTCTCATTACACATCTGAACGGTGCCTTAAGATTACCCTGTTTTTTCACTAGGAAACAAATGCGTCAGAAACATCAGTCTGCTGTTTACTGTACCTGTACAACACTTATGAGACATAACATACTTGC
Source organism: Brachymystax lenok tsinlingensis (assembly GCA_030435695.1). NCBI lineage: Eukaryota > Metazoa > Chordata > Actinopteri > Salmoniformes > Salmonidae > Brachymystax > Brachymystax lenok. The sequence continues at coordinate 66,312,449 of CM059780.1, forward strand.
ATTTCAATAAATGGAGGTTGATGAAGAAGAAGAAGAAGAAGAAGAAGAAGAAGAAGAAGAAGAAGAAGAAATAAGAAAAAAAGAGAAGAAAAGGAATAAAAAAAGAAGAAAAAAGACAAGATGAAGTTATTCTGCAGTGTAAAAGTAATGTATTGGGTTATTACTCGCATTCTTCTCCTCTGCCTGCAATCCTATTACTCAGAACACTGATTGAAATCTACAGAATATATTTCAGCTGCAAAGGGCTGAATGATTATCCTGTGTTTCCACCAAATGAATCTTGTTTCCTTCATTATAACAATGTCTGTTGTGTAAAAGAGGCAGGTCTGCTTTCATATGCCTTTTATTCCTTCCATTAAGCTACATTTTTCTTATTTCATTTGTGTGCTGCATTCTCGTTTCCATACAATCCCTGACAAATTAATACAATAAAAAATTAATTAACACACACACACACACACACCAATAAACAGCATCAGGGACAAGCTGCTGCTAAACAGACATACAGGGAATCAGAGTGGCTTGTTTTGTTATCCTCTCTCGGGTCTATTCAGCGGAATATAATGTGTCTACAGGAGAGTTGGGGACGTTTAATCCCTTCTGAGAACACAAATGAACGGGATGGGTGAGCACATCAGATTGATGTACAGTGAACGGAGAGGGGATTTGTTCGTGGAGTGTGTGTCTGGCATACAGTACCAGTCAAAAGTTTGGACACACCTACTCATTCAAGAGTTTTTCTTTATTTTTACTATGTTCTACATAGGGTCATTGTCCTTTTTTTATTTAACATTTAACGTTGACAGTGAAGAGGCGTCTCCGGAATGCTGGCCTTCTAGGCCTCTGTCCAGAGTTCCTATGTCAAGTGTCTGTGTTCTTTTGCCCATCTTAATCTTTTCTTTTTATTGGCCAGTCTGAGATATGGCTTTTTCTTTGCAACTCTGCCTGGAGTCACCTCTCTAATGTACTTGTCCTCTTGCTCATTTGTTCACCGGGGCCTCCCAATTCTCTTTCTATTCTGGTTAGAGCCAGTTTGAGCTGTTCTGTGAAGGGAGTAGTACACAGCGTTGTACAAGATCTTCAGTTTCTTGGCAATTTCTCACATGGAATAGCCTTCATTTCCCAGACAAGAATAGACTGACAAGTTTCATAAGAAAGTTCTTTGTTTCTGGCCATTTTGAGCCTGTAATCGAACCCACAAATGCTGATGCTCCAGATACGCAACTAGTTTAAAGAAGGCCAGTTTTATTGCTTCTTAAACAGAACAACAGTAAAACTGAGAAATGTATTTTTGAGATTGGGGACAAAGCTTTGTGGGGGGACGACACATATTTGAATTGACCCTGTGTGAAACAGCATCTTCGTCTTCCACATTGTCATCGATAAACAATAGTACAATGTTATTGGAAACTTGAAAGACTCAACATCACCACAGCATCTTAGAACCATGCAGCCACTTTGGGACGAGATACATTACATGCACAGCTACCATAGATAGTCTGGCCTTTTACCATATTTGCTTTATTGGTCATTTGCACAGATTCTGTCACAGTGACCAACCTGACACACAACACACACATCACAGCCTGGGAGCAGCTCATGGGCACTTAAGGGTAACATTCCTTGTCAAGGGCACAACAGCAGAAAGTAGTATACAGAGATATTGTTGCTGTAACCCTCTGGCTGACGGATCACTCGCTGCAAATTTCCTGCAGGCAGCTCTGGGTTTCTAATATCGGCCTGCCTTTCTAATCTCTTAGCTACTGACGCCCCCATTCATTTAGCTCTTTCCTCACTCCCTTGCCTTTGTTGAAACAACTGACCTGGCTTATCAACCCTTCCTTCAAAGTATTTAAATTAGAAATGTGCGTGAAACTATCCCTTAAAATCTCCCCCCTAACAGTTAAGCCTAGTGGTTAAGAGCGTCGGGCCAGTAACGGAAAGGTCGCTGGTTCAAATTTCAGAGCGAGCAAGGAGGCAGTTAAACCTCTAACAACAACTGCTCCCCGGGTACCTGAAGATGTTGACGTCGATTAAGTTAAATGTGGAATATTTTTTAAACATTTCGGTTTAATGCATTCAGTTGTGCAACTGATTAGGTATCCCTTCTACCCTTTTTTTGCAGAGGAAGAGATGGCCCAGGAAACATTCTTGCTTTTTTGGATGACTCGACTATAGCCTGACATTAAAGAAGAACAAAAAAGCCTTTTCTGTAAACGCCACCTATTTTATATACGAGGGGAGGTCCACGGGACACACACGTGAATACATAGGACTGTGGACAAACCAAGGGAAACCCCAAGCTTCAGCTGTAGCCGGTTCTTGACATTTTTAATCCGCGTCTGCTGGATAGTCCAGGAATGGTGGGTTACAATTTTTACAAAAACATTAGACTTGAATATTATTCAGTTTGCTGTGATCAACTAGCCTGATGATGCAACCCACGTGACTCGCAGCGCAGGATGAAAGGAGGCTGTTTGTTAATGCAATACTCGCTAATAAATTGTGCGACGGGATTTAATTGGTGCTCTCAAAGTCTTTTTTCCCTCTGGTTTAAAAATCCAACCATTGTAATAGAAGGGGGTGGCGCTCGGTGGCTGTGGGTGTTTGAGTGAGAAAGACACAGAGGGGAGCCAACCAGTAAAATCACAGCGCTCTTCATTATCGACGCATTGTGCTGACAACATCAAAGAGCCATTCCAGACTCTGAAGTCAGGAGGACTTCGAGTTAGACGTTAGCCAGACTAGTGATTAACTGCAATGGAAAAAAGTCATTGTTTGTTTGGCTACAACCTAACACAATTTGAAGTCATATGGAGTCTCACAAGCATTAGAAACAGCATTGGGTGTGAATACGGTGGGAACATATGGATCTGAGAAAGTGTTATGTCATTAATGTTTGTGGATATGTATGTAAAACTTAAGTTGTCTATTGTTTTTGTCATATGAAAATGTTCAGTTGTCTATTGTTTTTATCAATGTATGTTTTACTACAGATTGCTGAGGACTTCTACATTTTAAATCCGGACTGCTCGGGGAAACTCACTGATAACTGGATCGCGGCCCAAGATCTTCTCTTCAAAGTGCAGGTATAGTTTCAAATGACCCCACTGGTGATGCCTCAGATGCTCATTCATTTTGAGCCTGAAACAATTAAGTTATTCACTAAACATTTTTCTCTCAAGATACACAAGGTGAAATCACGTTAAGACTTCTGCCAGTGGTACTCCCAACATCAGTCTACAAGACTGGAAGACATTCCGACCTAGATTCAATGAGACCTGAAAGTTCTTCATTAACTTGCAGCCTGTAAGTTTAAATAGTGGATAGGCATAGGTAGATTGATGGGGAAATAAGATGATAGCATTTGTAAACCTTGAATGAAAGGAACATTATTCCAAAATCTGTTACGCATAACTGCACACTCCAAGACATTATGTAGGTTTCCATCCAATTTGCAACAGATTTTCATGTGAAAAGTCTCAAATCTGCATAAAACAACATGCACATTTTCCTACCGGCAAACGGATAAAAAGATGTGCGTGATGATGTAGTGGCAGTGGTGGAAAAAGTACCCAATTGTCATACTTGAGTAAAAGTATAGATACCTTAATAGAAAGTTACTCAAGTATTGAAAGTCAGCCAGTAAAATACTACTTGAGTAAAAGTCTAAAAGTATTTAGTTTTAAATATACTTATGTATCAAAAGTAAATGTAATTGCTAAAATATAATTAAGTATCAAAAGTAAAATTATAAAGCAAAGCAGATGGCACCATTTTCTTGTTTTTCAAATTTACGGATAGCCAGGGGCACATTCCAACACTCAGAGATTATTTACAAAAGATGCATTTGTGCTTATTGAGTCCGCCAAGCCAGAGGCAGTATGGATGACCACGTGTTCTCTTGATAAGTGCGTGAATTTGACTATTGTCCTGTCCTGCTAAGCATTCAAAATGTAACAAGTACTTTTTGTTGTCAGGGAAAATGTATGGAGTAAAAAGTACAATATTTTCTTTAGGAATGTAGTTTGGTAAAAGTAAAAGTTGTCCAAAATATAAATAGTAAAGTAAAGTAAAGATAACCAAAAAAACAACTTAAGTAGTACTTTAAAGTATTTTTACTTAAGTACTTTACACCACTGCGTAGTGGACATAAAAATCCCTTTTGCAGTTAAATTCTATGTACTGAATAAAAACATACAAGTTTAATGGGTTTCCATTTCATTTTCAGCTCTTCGCACATGCGCTCTAGCCAACAGCTCACACATACAGCGGGTAGGCGATCTACATTATTATTATGATAAGAGCGACATTATTTTATATTTGTAAAACGGCAGCCAAGCGTCAATCATCATGTCACCAGAATAAGACCCTTAATATTTATTATAAAGGAGCATCAAGCTCATCACTTTGCACATTCACCGACCTTGTGAAGTTCATCATAATTTATTTCATCTTTAGCTTAATAAACTGCATGCTTTTCCGAGTCGTAGTGTTAGGAACACACAACATGTCATCGTGTGACTCCAAGTTAACTTCGATATGATGGTTATTATCTCAATATTTGCTCATAATGGAATTTCCACCGCCATTTATCACATCAAATTGTCTGTAGGCATTTAGAAAATTGTACCGGCATTTCATGTTTCCATCAGCCCGGTCGTGACTTTTTTAATGCGTCAGGTAATTCATCCGCATGAAACGGTTGGATGGAAATGTGGAATGTGGAAATGTGGTTAGTGAAAAGGAACCTATGAGACCCCAGCCCAAAATGAATGGAAGATGTAGGCATCAAGCAGGGATTGGGTGTTGATTGATGTAAATTGCTATAAAATATACAAAATAAATTGTGTGTGATGGCATTGTCAGCGTCTCTCCATACTTTACATAAGTCATCATATTCTAAAATCAAATGATTTCTCTAACAGGAAGGGACTAACATGGTTGAGTACCTGAACCAGGCAGAGGTGGCCGAACCAGGCGGAGGTGACCAAACCGATTTGTGTGGGCTCTTGAGGACTGCTCACAGGTGTTTACAGCCATTAGTGGACCGGCAATGGAGTTAGGTACACTGCTTGGGGCACTGGATGTGTGCTTCAAGTCCTATTATGTGTTTGATATCAACTTTCTCAGACTATGTGCCCCAGAATTAGAATTCCCACAAAACACAATGTATCAGCTGCCAGGAACAGAATCCTCCGTAGTAAGACTGTTGTGAGCAGGTCTCCTTTTTCCACTGAACAATAGTGCATAAGTATCTGCTCTTGTATGTTGTGTGAGAAGTGACAGGAGGAAACGCAGCCCTCAAGCTGCTGTGTTCCTGTGAATTATTAGATCAGTGGATGGATGAGCCATGTCTCATTCCAATGCTAATGTGCTCTTAAGGCACGATTTATAGCTCTGTTAAATGGACTTTTAGTTAGATTTTTTTATAATGCATTTGTGCCTGCTTTTCGCCTACAGTATGTGGCTCGTTTGCCTTTAGATAATCTACTGAAGCGCGTTCTGGTACGCTTTCATTCTATCGAATGTTAAATAAGAATGTTACATTTTGGGGATTGTGGAAAGTGCTTTATGAATGAAATACAGTTATTAGTTTAGTAATGAGTCATTAGTCCATGTCTTTAGTAGAGAGACCTTCAAATGTAATATTTTACTCTTGTTCTCTATGTAACAATGTATTAACTCAACCCAAATGTGACCATTATTGTATAGCAAAACAACATGATGTATGTGTGTGCTGTCACCTAAGATAGCTAAAGTGTGTCAGTGAATGTGAATATCTATTGATTAGCTCTGGCACTGTCAGATAGACAGATCTGTGTTAATACCACTTAAGACAGACAGTGTCTCACACACATGCATGATTTGTTTTTCTCAGTTTGCAATCTGAACGTGCACATCAAGTTCAACTGAGGCTTTAGTCTGATGTTTGGACTGTTTGGTTTATTAAATAATATAAAGACATTTTAATAATCAATCCTATCTTATGAAATCTTATCTTGTGAAATAACACATTTAGACAATAGGGCTTTGTTTCAATGTGCTATTTAATACATGTATATATTATTGTACTTTGTGAACAATTCTCTAACAATGTATGTTCTGAAATGCAGGCAATACAAATTAATAATTTGAAGTTAAGCATTGCATCTTGATTGTGTGTGTAGGAAAGGGACGGGCTGGGATGGTAGAGAAGGCAAAAATATAAAAGTTAGGATGACACTGAAAATAACCCAAGGATTACATAAATTACACAACCCAACACACTGGATTGTTTTAACCCAGCAATATAGTCTAATTTACCCAGCAGTGGGGTCAAGCACTCAACCAAAGGCACTGAGTTAGAAGAACAACCCAAACCCGCTGGTTTGAAATAAACCAATGCTGTGTTTGTCCAATATTGACCAAGCGGTGGTCAAAATTACACAAAGAGCATTTTATTTAGTAACAATAATTCATTTTGGAAAAATAATATGAACTGCCATATTAGGCATAACAAAATGTCTACCTTTTAAGATGACAAAATGTTGATTGTTTTCGTTAATTGTTTTCAGTTTAATAATTTTGTTTGTTTTTATGTTTTCTGATTGTTTCAGTGCATGCATTCAACAAGCTTTGGAAAAAGGACTTTCGCCATCTCCAAATTTCACTGAAAAAGTCTATAGTTCTGATTAGGTTTATGTTGTTTTAATTATTCAAATGTTGTTCATTCTTTTTAACTTCCATTGGAATAAATCTATTGCTCAGTTATCACTTGGCTCATGTAAATCATTCTGTAGTTTTCCCTTTAAACATCCACATAGTGTTCACATTTCTCTCATGTAAGTTGTAGCTACATAAAAAGATTAAACAATTTATTTGGGAAATATCCAGTCTTTGCTATTTTCTTCATTACCATGCTGATGATTTCAAGTTGTATTGGATGAATATTTTATCTGTGAAATACATTGAATACATGTTGTTTAGTACATTTACTACATTTAGTAAGTTTACTAAGTTCATTTTTAAAGTTATATGTGATTTGGTTTATGTAGATACATTTCAATATTATTAAGACACAGTAACCAAAAACTTGATATAATTTGCATATTCATACAGTTTGCAGCAAGCAGAATGTTTTCACAGAATTGTTTGCCAGTAGTTCACAAGTTGCCACAAATTTACTACAACAATTTTCCACAAAACTCATTTGCATGTGAAAATATGAGCTTGCCGCAAATTTGCCAAAGGTTTGCCACAACCGTTTTCTAGAAGCCTGTTTTTTAGGTAAGGGGGTTGTTAGGTTGACCCAACTGTTGGATTGCAGGCGTTGGGTCACTTAGTTGGGTTGTTTTCTTTAAAAAGAGCAAGGTTGAGTTGTTGGTGCTGGGATATTGAGATATGACCCAGTAGGTTAGATCAGAAGACGGGAGGCGTAGTTTAGTAGGTGCGTGGCTTTCAGAAAAAACGTTTTAGCCACCTGTGACAGTAAATGTCATTCCTGTTCATCTGTTGTGTTGTAACGTTATTATATTAAGGTTGAACATTGACATTGCTGTAACTTCACTGACGCTTACATAAGTGCATGAGTTTCCTAAAAGCATATGCAAAATAATCATAGAATTCTAGAAGAATGTGTAAAATGCAAAAATGTTTCGGTAATAGTAAAACTTCCAGTATGTAAACTTAACACGATGAACAGGAATGACATTTACTCTCACGGGTGGCCAATAAGATCTATCTGAAAGGCACACCCCTAATAAGCCAAGACTCCTGAAAATAACCTAATGATTACATTAAAAAAGACCCAGCTGCTAGGTAAGCCCAGCATGAAAGAAAAAAGTACCCAACTGATGGTTAAATTAATCCATGTTTGGGTAATCCCAACAACCCAACATGAGTTATTCACGCAACCCAACTGGCTGGGTCAACATAACCCAGTGTGTGTTCTGTCCAATATTTACCCAGCACTAGGTTACCTCCTATTGATTAAAGCCATCTCTACATCGTCAATAAGACAAAACCTATGCCTGAACCTATTTTTCTCTGATGACATTGAACCACATTGAATGTCCTGTGAGCAACTGGCTAGGGTTCAGAGAGACTGTAAGAGATGAGAGGCCTTGCAGTCAGTTGCAGAGACAGACATGAACACACATAGACAGACAGACACAAGATATGAACACTCACTAACCCTTTCTATATTTGTGCCAAAATATCTAACATTGAGGATCCACATTGACAATTACAGGTGAAAAACCTATTTCCATATTGCTTTGAGCTCTGATAGAGAAAGAGCTTAAAGAGAAAGGTACAGGTACAGTAGCAGGTGCTTCTCTCTCTCTCTATATATATATATATATGTATATATGGATGAGCTTGCATTGATTAGGGAAGGTCATGAAACGTTTTCTTCAAACAGCCGCTGAGGAGCACAGGCTGTGTCCAACATGGCACCTTAATCCCTATATAGTGCACTACTTTTGACCAGGGCACTATATAGGGAATAGGATGCAATTCGGGATGTATCCACAGTGTGAGAAACATCTTAGATATGTTTCACTAACATATTCCACAGCACTAGGAAGTAAACTACCAAGGGGACGAGCACACTTAAAACATACCCCTTTTTATGGCTACAACAAACTTCCTTTGACAAATGCGGAGATTTACAGTAGAGGGACACTACTGTGTCAGACTCAGAGAGGAACCAGTAGCTACACCGCTGGGCTTCCATCATTCTATTAAACATACCACATACCTACACCGACTCTGGGGTGGTTTTCCACATCAGTGAAGTGTGATTGATGTATGTACCGTTTGAAGTCGGAAGTTTACATACACCTTAGCCAAATACATTTATACTCAGTTTTTCAAAATTCCTGACATTTAATCCTAGTAAAAATGCCCTGTCTTAGGTCAGTTAGGATCACCACTTTATTTTAAGAATGTGAAATGTCAGAATAATAGTAGAGAGAATGATTTATTTCAGCTTCTATTTCTTTCCCAGTGGGTCAGAAGTTTACATACACTCAATTAGTATTTGGTAGCATTGCCTTTAAATTGTTTAACTTGGGTCAAACATTTTGGGTAGCCTTCCACAAGCTTCCCACAATAAGTTGGGTGAATTTTGGCCCATTCCTCCTGACAGAGCTGGTGTAACTGTGGGATTGAGGTCAGGACTTTGTGATGGCAACTACGCTATCCTTGACTTTTTTGTTCTTAAGCCATTTTGCCACAACTTTGGAAGTATGCTTGTGGTCATTGTCCATTTGGAAGACCCATTTGCGACCAAACTTTAACATCCTGACTGATGTCTTGAGATGTTGCTTCAATATATCCACATAATTTTCCTACCTCATAATGCCATCTATTTTGTGAAGTGCACCAGTCCCTCCTGCAGCAAAGCACCCCCACAACATGATGCTGCCACCCCCGTACTTCACGGTTGGGATGGTGTTCTTCGGCTTGCAAGCCTCCCCCATTTTCCTCCAAACATAACGATGGTCATTATGGCCAAACAGTTCTATTTTTGTTTCATCAGACCAGAGGACATTGCTCCAAAAAGTCTGATCTTTGGCCCCATGTGCAGTTGCAAACCGTAGTCTGGCTTTTTTATGACTGTTTTGGAGCAGTGGCTTCTTCCTTGCTGAGCGGCCTTTCAGGTTATGTCGATATAGGACTCGTTTTACTGTGGATATAGATACTTTTGTACCGGTTTCCTCCAGCATCTTCACGAGGTCCTTTGCTGTCGTTCTGGGATTGATTTGCACTTTTCTCACCAAAGTATGTTCATCTGTAGGAGACAGAACATGTCTCCTTCCTGAGTGGTATAAAGGCTGCGTGGTCCCATGGTGTTTATACTTGCGTACTATTGTTTGTACAGATGTTTGACATGTACCACTAACCTCCAAATGAATGAACCAATCTTGTGGAGGTCTACAATTTGTTTTCTGAGGTCTTGGCTGATTTCTTTTGATTTTTCCATGATGTCAAGGTAGGCCTTGGAATACATCCACAGGTACACCTCCAAATGACTCAAATTATGTCAATTAGCCTATCAGAAGCTTCTAAAGCCATGCCATCATTTTATGGAATTTTCCAAGCTGTTTAAAGGCACAGTCAACTTAGTATATGTAAACTTCTGACCCACTGGAATTGTGATACAGTGAATTATAAGTGAAATAATCTGTCTGAAACAATTGTTGGAAAAATTACTTGTGTTATGCACAAAGTAGATGTCCTAAACGACTTGCCAAAACTATAGTTTGTTAACAAGAAATTGGTGGAGTGGTTGAAAAACACGTTTTAATGACTGCAACCTAAGTGTATGTAAACTTCCGACTTTAACTGTACATCACAGAAGACTGAAATTTAGCAAAACAGTTTGATACAGAAACACAGGATTTTCAGCAGGTGTTTTGAAAAAAAGTTGATTAATTATGAAATTATGAAAAATATGAATAACATTCCACCTATGAGGCCACTAGGTAGTTTGACTGCAGGAAAGGGCTACATGTAAATGAAAGCTGTCCTACATTGGGTCCTGGATCATACGATATCAGTCTGGACCAAGTTACTCTTAGACCACAGGGATAATCTATGTCACCCTAAGACCACAGGGGTTATATATGTCACCCTAAGACCACAGGAGTTATCTATGTCACCATAAGACCACAGGAGTTATCTATGTCACCATAAGACCACAGGAGTTATCTATGTCACCATAAGACCACAGGAGTTATCTATGTCTCCCTAAGACCACAGGAGTTATCTATGTCACCATAAGACCACAGGAGTTATCTATGTCTCCCTAAGACCACAGGAGTTATCTATGTCTCCCTAAGACCACAGGAGTTATCTATGTCACCATAAGACCACAGGAGTTATCTATGTCTCCCTAAGACCACAGGAGTTATCTATGTCACCCTAAGACCACAGGGGTTATATATGTCACCCTAAGACCACAGGAGTTATCTATGTCACCATAAGACCACAGGAGTTATCTATGTCTCCCTAAGACCACAGGAGTTATCTATGTCACCCTAAGACCACAGCGGTCATCTATGGCACCCGAAGAGAATGGGGGTTATTTATGTCATCCTAAAACCATAGGGGTTGTCTATCACCCTAAGACTACATGGGTTATCTACACTACATGACCGTAAGTATGTGGACACCTGCTCGTCGAACATCTCATTAAAAAATCATGGGCATTAATATGGAGTTGGTCCCCCTTTTTCTGCTATAACAGCCTCCACTCTTCTGAGAAGGTTTTCCACTAGATGGTAGAACATTTCTGTGGGGACTTGCTTCCATTCAGCCACAAGAGCACTAGTGAGGCCGGGCACTGATGTTGGGCGATTAGGCCTGTCTCGCAGTCGGTGTTCCAATTCATCCCAAAGGTGTTCGATGGGGTTGAGGTCAGGGCTCTGTGCAGGCCAGTCAAGTTCTTCCACACCGATCTCGACAAACCATTTCTGTATGAACATCACTTTGTGCGTGGGGGCATTGTCATGCTGAAACGGAAAAGGGCCTTCCCCAAACTGTTGTCACAAAGTTAGAAGCACAGAATTGTCTAGAATGTACTGTATGCTATAGCGTTAAGATTTCCCTTCACTAGAGCTAAGGAGCCTAACCCGAACCATGAAAAACAGCCCCAGACCATTATTCCTCCTCAACCAAACTTTACAGTTGGCACTATGCATTGGGGCAGGTAGCGTTTTCCTGGCGAACTTTACACCACTCCAGTCAACCTTTAGCATCGCACATGGTGATCTTAGGTTTGTGTGCGGCTGCTCCTCCAAGGGAACCCGATGAACAGTTGTTGTACTGACGTTGCTTCCATAGGCAGTTTGGAACTCGGTAGTGAGTGTTACAACCGAGGACAGACAATTTGTATGTGCTTTAGCACTCGGCGGTCCAGTTCTGTGCTCTTGTGTGGCCTATCACTTCGCGGCTGAGCCGTTATTGCTTCTAGACATTTCCAATTCACAATAAGCACTTACGGTTGACCGGGGGCAACTCGAGCAAAGCAGACAAACTGACTTGTTGGAAAGGTGGTATCCTAAGCCACTGAGCTCTTCAGTAAGGCCATTCTACTGCCAATGTTTGTCTATGGAGATTGCATGGATGTGAGCTCGTTTTATACACCTGTCAGCAATGGGTGTGGCTGAAATAGCCGAATCCACTAATTTGAAGGGGTCCACATTCTACGATGTATGTCATCCTAAGACCATATCTGCTGTTCTAAACATGACAGTGTCCATATGTTTTCTTCCTAAATGATAACACAGACAGAATGAAAGAGGGAGACAGGTACAGGATTTGAATCAGACCCTGACCCTGTTTTCTTTCTCCTGAGCTCTGTTAAGTCATGAACTGATAATGAGATTCAAACATATTTAATATCATTATGCTCCAAAGGAGAGTGATTAGGAACAATGATGTTGAGTCTCTGATCATAGGTTGCATTTAAAATGGCACCCTATTCCCTTTATAGTGCACTACTTTTGACCAGAGTCCTATGCGAATACGGTGCCATTTGAGACACAGACACAATCATACCCTGAGAATGAACAAGGAAGTAATGAGACATTGACAGCAAATGTTGTTGCTAATCAACATGATTGTATATTACAGATATCCTGCCATTTGTGTGTGTGTGGTTGTATGTGTGTGTGTGTCCTAAATGCCAGGAATATGATTTCACATAGAAACAGGCCTCTTAACTAATCAAAGCAGAGAGGAGAGGAGCACCCAACTCAATACAAAAGCCTCTTTGAGTTAAGCACTCTTTTTTATGTTAATAATATTTAATTTGTGTTTTTAATTATATTTTTACTGAAAACAGGCAGCTCTTGGAAGGGGAGAGTATTCCAGCTAAACAGTGACATACATCCAAGATCAAATACTGTAAATGGAAGACAAACCATGAGAGGGAGGTTTCTGTTCTCTTCTCTTCCTGTTCACTCATCTAATATCCTTATTGGCTGGCAATTGCAAATAAAAGGGGGGAAAGTGGGCAGCCTTGTATGGTTACACGTTATAATTTCAAATAAGTATTGCAATTTGAATGGACACAATCAATCACAACTTTCAAAAGAAAGTTGGATTGAGGAGGCAGCAGAGCACAGAATTGACTAGATGTATGGAAAATGTACTGCACAGTGAAACTCTGAATGTGTAAATAAGAGAGTATTCAGAGTCATTGAAGATGCCAAGACACAAGTTAAAAGGTGGCAGCATACACCCATGATACATCTATGTCTAACCTCCAGACAGCCAGAGTCTAAAGACTTCCACTAAGCTATGACTAGGATGCGTCCCAAATGGCACCCTATTCCCTAAAGGGTGCACTTCTGTTGACCAGGGCCCGTAGGGACTTGCAATAGAGTGCTCTCGCATTACCTTCACCAAGAAAGACAACGCCAGCCACATATCCATTCACCTCACATTTCACCCACAGCAGGAAGAAAAGGAAACAGGTAAAAGAAAAACAAAAACTGTTTCCCAAAGTCCCTTGGGAGTGTGAGATGCTTCAATATTGTATGATATAGTCCTAGCACTCAGAGCTGAACCATAAGTTGAGATGGTGTGAAATAGCAAATAAACAACATTATCTTACACTCAAACACCCCAAAATAAACACTTACGACTTGAAAGTAAACACAACACACTAAGCACAAAAACAGACGACTGGTTCTAGTACCGTAGTAAAAAACATGCAGTGAAGAATAAAATGAAATATCTACTGTAACAAAAAAGAAATATCAAACAAACCAGGAGCAGAAATCTTGACAGTTTGTCTATGGATGCGCCTTCCTTAGTACAGTAAAATAGATTGCTGTCGTACCTCAGAACATGACAGGAAATCACTGCCTGCTAGTCAGTCATAGTGCCTCGCTAAGCACAAAACTATATGGTGACAAGGCACATGTCTAGTGACAGAAGATGCACACATCTGTCCAGTGACAAGGCACACATATATCTAGTGGCAAGGTAAACATCCATCTAATGACAAGGCACACTTCTATCTAGTGACAAGTAGGGTTGCACATTTTGGGGAATATTCAGAGGTGGAAACTTTCCGTGGGAATTAACAGGAATATATGGGAATATATGGGAATTAACGGGAATATATGGGAATTAACGGAAATATATGAATGAATATTAATACCACTTAAATGTAGGTGTTTTTAGCATTGACAGAAACATAAACCTTTTACCTTATCATAAGTAGACATAATTGCAAATGATTAAATCCTTCCAATAGAAATAGAAAAAACTATTTAGTTACGAATTTAACTTTAATTAAATGAGTTGACTCTTCACATGAGATGATTTCACTGAACAACAAAATAAAAGGAATATTGAATTCAACATACATCTGTAAAAAGTCTAGAAACTAAAGCTTTGGTTATATTCCTCTCAGGCTTCCATGTCTTCTCCCTGGACCTCCTCTATGTCCACCTCTTGAACATCAGATTCTGAGGCCTCATCTTCACTGTCACTTTCCAACCTTGTTGAGGATGGCTCGTTGTCGGGCTCAAAAAGCCTCCCATTTGCCTGGGTGGCCACCAATTTTTCAACCCTTGTATTGGTCAGCCTGTTGCGTGCTTTGGTGTGTGTGTTCCCAAACAAGGACCAGTTGCGCTCTGAGGCTGCTGATGTTGGTGGGATTTGGAGGATGATGGAGGAAACAGGGGAAAGAGCCTCAGATCCACAAAGTCCCTTCCACCAGGTGGCTGATGAGATATGTTGGCACAACTGCCATATTGCATCTCCATCCCAAAGCCCTTGCTTGGAAGTGTACTTCGCCAGACTGCCAAGAACCTTGCCCTCATCCAGGACAAGGTGGCAAGACACAGTAGTGATGACACCATAGGCCTTGTTGATCTCTGCACCAGACAGGATGCTCTTGCCAGCCATTTCTTGGAGAGACTGCTTCCCTTCCAGGAGACTGTCAAACATGATAACAACACCACCCCAATGGGTGTTGCTGGGCAGCTTCAATGTGGTGCTCTTATTTTTCTCACTTTTCTTGGTGAGGTAGATTGCTGCTTTAACTTGATGACCCTTCACATACCTAACCATTTCCTTGGCACTCTTGTAGAGTGTATCCATTGTTTTCAGTGCCATGTTGTCCTTGAGGAGCAGATTCAATGCATGAGCAGCACAGCCAATGGGTGTGATGTGAGGGTAGGACTCCTCCACTTTAGACCAAGCAGGCTTCATGTTCGCAGCATTGTCTGTCACCAGAGCAAATTCCTGTGGTCCAAAGTCATTGATGACTGCCTTCAGCTCATCTGCAATGTAGAGACCAGAGTGTCTGTTGTCCCTTGTGTCTGTGCTCTTGTAGAATACTGGTTGAGGGGTGGAGATGATGTAGTTAATTATTCCTTGCTCATTAACATTCGACCACCCATCAGAGATGATTGCAATACAGTCTGCTTTCTCTATGATTTACTTGTCCTTCACTTGAACTCTATCTAGCAAATGAGTAGATAAAGCATGTCTGGTTGGAGGGGTGTATGCTGGGCGAAGAACATTCAGAAATCTCTTCCAATACACATTGCCTGTGAGCATCAGAGGTGAACCAGTTTCATACACAGCTCGAGCAAGACATTCATCAGCATTTCTCTGACTACGTTCCTCTATTGAGTCAAAAAAACGTCTGATCCCAGAAGGACCATGAGCTGTTGCGAATAGAAGTAGAGGGACTTTTGTCAAAGGTTGCTTGTTGTGAGCGCTGAGGGAACTTTATGCACTTGGCCAGATGATTCTTCATCTTTGTTGCATTCTTCAGATATGATTTGGAACAGTATTTGCAAATGTACACAGATTTTCCTTCTACATTAGCTGTAGTGAAATGTCTCCACACATCAGATAGTGCCCGTGGCATTTTCCTGCAAAGATAAACAAATACAATTCCATGTACTATTCCATGTACAGATAAATAGTTGAGCTGTTAGATTAAACAACTCCTTTGTAAGAAAAATGTTTTAAAATTAAACATGTATGGAAACAGGTGAATTAACACTCCTCAGTTAGCAGGCTCAAGAAAGCTAAAACCTACATGGTAGAAAAAAACAACTAGCAGAAAGTGTTAAGTTAGAAATGATTTAAACACACTTTGCTGTAGGCTACTATTTACTTGTTAAGAAAAAATCATGTATGTCTTTTAAAATATATTCACCTCATCCTGTATTGCAATCAACACTTACCAGAAAGCACATAGTCCTTGGCTCAGACAGTGTAGTAGTGTGGGCTCAATAGCATCTCATTAGTGTGCAAGATCTTGAGAATCAGCTGTACATGTGATGGAAGAGTACACTGCACATGTGATGGAAGAATGCGCTGTGCATGCAGAGGGTTGCAATTCCATTGAATTGGGGATAGTTTAACCAAAATTATGTGTATGTGTATCCCACAAAAAAAGGTTCACTCTTATAAATTAAATTTTTTGATGAATTTAAGCAACATTTTTACTTCCCATGGAAAATTACCGGAAACCTTTGCAACCCTAGTGACAAGGCACACGTCTATCTAGTGACAAGGCACACGTCTATCTAATGACAAGGCACACGTCTATCTAATGACAAGGCACACGTCTATCTAGTGACAAGGCACACGTCTATCTAATGACAAGGCACACGTCTATCTAATGACAAGGCACACGTCTATCTAATGACAAGGCACACGTCTATCTAATGACAAGGCACACGTCTATCTAATGACAAGGCACACGTCTATCTAATGACAAGGCACACGTCTATCTAATGACAAGGCACACGTCTATCTAGTGATAATGCACACGTCTATCTAGTGACAAGGCACACGTCTATCTAATGACAAGGCACACGTCTATCTAATGACAAGGCACACGTCTATCTAGTGATAATGCACACGTCTACCTAGTGACAAGGCACACGTCTATCTAATGACAAGGCACACGTCTATCTAGTGATAATGCACACGTCTACCTAGTGACAAGGCACACATCTGTCTAGTGACAAGGCACACATCAATCTAGTGACAAGGCACACGTCTATCTAATGACAAGGCATACATCTATCTAATGACAAGGCACACGTCTATCTAATGACAAGGCACACGTCTATCTAATGACAAGGCACATGTCTATCTAGTGACAAGGCACACGTCTGTCTAGTGACAAGGCACACGTCAATCTAGTGACAAGGCACACGTCTATCTAATGACAAGGCATACATCTATCTAGTGACAAGGCACACGTCTATCTAGTGACAAGGCACACGCCTATCTAATGACAAGGCACACGTCTATCTAGTGACAATCATGAGGGCGCTCTTCAAAGTGTAGTGTTCAACATGACTTGATTAAGAAATCTTAAGAGAATCTCAACAACTTTGAGGGGATTTTCTAATATATTTTTCCTTTTTAACCTTTATCTCACTATACATACAGTATACCTCAGATGAATTCATTCAGTCTATCAGAAATCTGAAGAAAGCACATCACCACGGCTGGGAGTGAAGGTCGGGACAGTGAAAACATTAAAATAGCATTTTTCATTCCGCTATGTTCAAAATGCCCTTTCCTACAAACGGCTACAATGTATACAAAATACTTATACAAACATATAACTGACTTGCCTAGTTAAATAAAGGTTACATTTAAAAAAATATATATTATAATATAAAAACATTTACAAACATACAGTATACAAACATATGCGTGATATTAAAGGTAAAATAAAGGTAAAATAAAAATAAATATTATCTGCACCTATTGTAGCAATCAGCCTTTAGAATAACTCATTGTCTTATCAATTAATTATGCACAGAGGACAATGGAAGCATTTTGACTGAATGTGTCCTTTGTATAATGTATTAGGTATCATTTGATGTTACTGAAGAGGTAGTGATGGGGTTGGTCTTTATGTATTTGATGAGTCTGGAGACGGTTTGATAACAGAGTATAAAAGCACAAAGGAGTGTTGGACCATTAATAAACACAATCAAAATTGAATTACCATTTTTACTGTCTTTCTGTCGCTCTATCTGAGTGGGGCTACTGACCTGCCCTTTAAAACACCACTCCTTCCTTTCAAACACTTCCTCCCTCTTTGTAAATCCTTTGACAGCGCTGTGGTTTATCCTCCCGCTGTCCTCAATGAAAAACACTTCAATCATGTGTTGTTGTAGTATATGATGATCTGGAGGAGGTGCCATAATGAGGTGTCAACACTTTCAGATGTTTTAGATGGTGTGTCAGGTGGGAGGCACACACACACACACACACACAAAGTCAGGTGTGAGTAGGTCTGTACAGAGCAGAGGCTGCCAGAGGTATGCTCTGTACAGGTACGGCACTTTGACATGACTTACTCCCTCTACGGCTGAGTGGTAATGAAACATTACCAGCTGAGCAGAGGAGGCTGGTGGGAGGCGCTATATGACGACAGGCTCCTTGTAAAGGCTGGAATGGAATCAATGAAACACATCAAACATATTACATTACAATGAGCCCGTCCTCCTATAGCTCCTCCAACCAGCCTCCACTGCAGCTGAGAGGCTTTACATGTTATACCCTGACAACTTTAGCATCACAACCACAACCAACACAAAGACAACTGGCTCATTAAGTGGTCCTATGTGGCTCAGTTGGTAAGCATGTGGCACTAGCAATGCCAAGGTCAAGGGTTAAATTATGGCAGGGATCACAAACATAATATAAGTGGCATATATTATGATATTAGAGGGGACTCTGGGTATGATGCTTAGGAGCTAAAGCAGTTGACGATCCAAAGATATGACCATATATGGCCCAAAGATATGGTGTCTCCGGAAGAGATGCTTACAGAGATATCAAATGACGTTAGAGAATTCCTCTGTAATGTTTAAAGTCTGTCACAAACACACACATACATATTGGTGGGATTCTCAGCCCATGATGCACCCAGCAGCTCTCATGTTCCGTCGTGAAGATTACAATATCAAACGTCATCGCCCACTCAAACAGCAAGGGCCAATAAAAACGATGGGAACAATGTTGTCATGGTGACAGAGACTGCACCAGAGTAATTCCCACGTTCAAACAACACATGCACAGACGGACACAAACACACACACCGACGCATGCACGAATACACACAGACACACACGTAGCTTTTCAGAGACATAGTCAGGAGTCATCCGTTGCATTCCTATTACTTCAATGGTTAGTGCATTCATTTTCAGTTTTTTTAAAGGTATTCTGGTTGTCTGTTGCCTTAATTATTATTCATTCACTTTCATCTTAAAGAGATTTTAAAGTGTCACTGGAATAGCAAAGTGATTCCACATACAAACAGATGTTTTGGTGCGGAGGGAAGGGGGGGGGGTGAATTAGCGAGAAATGTGTGTTTATCAAGCATGAGAGAGAAAGAGAGAGCGAGAGAAATAGAGAGGGAGCGAAAGAGGAACAAACAGAAAGAGAGACAGGATGCTGGCCAGTGTTTGGCGGGTGAGGGCTTGGTGTGGGCTTGGTGTGGGCTAGCTCCTGCCTACTTTGCCCAACAAATACTCGCATGGGGTCAATGGGGTCATGTTTGCTGTGGTATAGTTGTGATTCAGCTACTGTTTGGGGCTGTGTGTAATCAGACAAATGACGAATGATGAGACAACCTCCTAGTAAGGTACGATAGTTTCACAGTCTCGACTCCACTAAGGAGCAAATCTTTTCACTGCAATGCCAAATGTACAAGAAAATAGTCAACTGTATGTTTAGTTCATGTTTGGTATAGTCTGAATTGACGTTACAATATTTGACCCAGTCCTCCCATGTAGGCCTAGTCCCCCACCTTGGGAGGGAATGGAAAACAACCAGTAAATAAAGATGTGATTGCCGCAAAACACATCTGCATATTGAATTCACACATGTCCCTAGCAATCTGCCACCCAACTTGAGATCCCATCAACGCCACATTTCTGAGACGGCAGGCCGATCAGATTTGTGTTTTTTCCAACATTCAAAGCCGGCATGTTCACCGTGTGGATGATTCAAACCCAGCATGTTGACAGCGTGGTTGATTCAAACCTAGAATGCTGACAGTGTGGTTGATTCAAACCCAGCATGTTGACACTGTGTTTGATTCAAACCCATAATGTTCACAGTGTGGTTGATTCAAACCCAGCATGTTGACACTGTGTTTGATTCAAACCCATAATGTTCACAGTGTGGTTGATTCAAACCCAGCATGTTGACACTGTGTTTGATTCAAACCCATAATGTTCAGTGTGGTTGATTCAAACCCAGCATGTTCACAGTGTGGTTGATTCAAACCCAGCATGTTGACATTGTGTTTGATTCAAACCCATAATGTTCACAGTGTGGTTGATTCAAACCCAGCATGTTCACAGTGTGGTTGATTCAAACCCAGCATGTTGACATTGTGTTTGATTCAAACCCATAATGTTCACAGTGTGGTTGATTCAAACTCAGCATGTTCTCTTACACTCTATAGAATCACTGTGATCTGCCGCTGTGTTACATACACACACGTATGCACGAACGCACGCACAAATGCACACACACACACACACTGTCGCTGCCATGCCACCACTCCCGCAGAGGTACCCTAAAGAAAATGAAGCACCGGCCAGAATAACTTCTGTCAATGGATGGAGAGAGAAATAGACTCTAAATATACTTCCTAAATAAAATTGGACTTGTGGGTTTTTGTTTTTCAGGCTGTCACTTAAGTGAACAGAAGGACACTCCTGGTGAGCCTTGGCTGGATTAGTGGACTAATCATTACAATTACATTTATGATTTGTTGAAATAAATCTCTAATCGCTCATCATTACTCAAAATGAATAATTCTGTTCCATATTACAGTACCCAGTCAAAAGTTTGGACACACCTACTCATTTAAGGGTTTTTCTTTATTTTTACTATTTTCTACATTGTAGAATAAGACATCAAAACTATGAAATAACACATAAGAAAATCATGTACCAACCAAAAAAGGGTTAAACATATTTTATATTTGAGATTCTTCAAAGTAGCCACCCTTTTCCTTGATGACAGCTTTGCACACTCCCTCAACCAGCTTCACCTGGAATGCTTTTCCAACAGTTTTGAAGGCGTTCCCACATATGCTGGGCACTTGTTGGCTGCTTTTTCTTCACTCTGCGGTCCAATTCATCCCAAACCATCTCAATTGGGTTGAGTGCGGGTGATTGTGGAGGCCAGGTCATCTGGTGCAGCACTCCATCACTCTCTTTCTTGGTCAAATAGCACTTACACAGCCTGGAGGTGTGTTGGGTCATTGTCCTGTTGAAAAACAAATGATAGTCCCAAGCTCAAACCAAATGGGATGGCGTATCGCTGCAGAATGTTTTGGTAGCCATGCTGGTTAAGTGTTCCTTGAATCCTAAATAAATCACTGACAGCGTCACCATCAAAGCACCCCCACACCATCGCACCTCCTCCTCCATGCTTCACAGTGGGAACAACACATGCAGAGATAATCAGTTCACCTACTCTGCGTCTAACAAAGACACGGACTCATCAATTTGGACTCATCAGACCAAAGGACAGATTTCCACCGGTCTAATGTCTATCGCTCGTTTTTCTTGGCCCAATCAAGTCTCTTTAGTAGTGGTTTCTTTGCATCAATTCGACCATGAAGATCTGATACACACAGTCTCCTCTGAACAATTGATGTTGAGATGTGTCTGTTACTTGAACTCCGTTAAGCATTTATTTTGGCTGCAATTTCTGAGGCTGGTAACTCTAATGAACTTATCCTCTGCAGCAGAGGTAAATCTGGGTATTCCATTCCTGTGCCGGTCCTCAGGAGGGGCCAGTTTCATCATAGCGCTTGATGTTTTTTTACAACTGCACTTGAAGAAACTTTCAAAGTTATTGAAATTTTCCAGATTGACCGACCTTCATGTCATAAAGCAATGATGGACTGTCATTTCTCTTTGCTCATTTGAGCTGTTCTTGCAATAATATTTACTTGCTTTACCAAATAGGGCTATCTTTTGTATACCACCCCTACCTTGTCACAACACAACTGATTGGCTCTAATGCAATAAGAAGGAAAGAAATTCCACAAATTAACTTTTAACAAGACACACCTGTTAAATGAAATGCATTCCAGGTGACTACCTCTTGAAGCTAGTTGAGAGAATGCCAAGAGTGTGCAAAGCTGTCATCAATGCAAAGGGTGGCTACTTTGAATAATCTCAAATATAAAATGTTTTTTTTTTGGTTACTACATGATTCCATATGTGACCCGTTTCAGGAAACTAGGCATATGTCGCAAGTCACGACTTCACAGGAGAGCCATTTTAACATTATGTGTTTTTGGGCAGAAATGCCTTCTGGAACATGTGAACTTTCATGTGCCTTAATAACAAATGTGTATGCCATCTGTAAATATGAATAAAAATGTTCAATTCTTCTTCGCATAGAGTTGATCAGGCTGTTGATTGTGGCATGTGGAATGTTGTCCCCGCGCCTCTTCAATTGCTGTGCAAGTGTTAATGGATATTGGCGGGAACTGGAACACGCTGTTGTACACATTGATCCAGAGTATCCCAAACAAGCACAATGGGTGACATGTTGTCACGGAATATGACGCTGGAGAGACGAAGCAGGTACGGGGAGTAAACATTTAATAAATAACTGACAAGACAGGAACAGCGTCAGCAAAAGAATACAGACAAAAACTAATAATGCAGCAGCGGGGAACAGAGCTGGGGAACAGACAAATATAGGGGAGGAAATTAACAGGTGATAAGTGAGTCCAGGTGAGTCCAATAACGCTGATGCGAGTGACGAGGGAGGGCAGGTGTGAGCGATGATGGCAGGAGCGTGTGATGCAGGGTAATCTGGCGCCCTCAAGCGCCAGGGGAAGGGAAGAGCGGGAGCAGACGTGACACATGTCTGGTGGGTGTGCAGGCCATGGAAGAACTGGGACATTTTCAGCTTCCAGGAATTGTGTTCAGATCCTTGCAACATGGGTCCGTGCACTACCATGCTGAAACATGAGGTGATGGCTGTGGATGAATGGCACGACAATGGGCCTCAGGATCTCATCACGGTATCTCTGTGCATTCAAATTGTCATGGATAAAATGTAATTGTGTTCTCTGGCAACAGTTCTGGTGGACATTCCTTTAGTCGGGATGCCAAATGCACGCTCCCTCAAAACTTGAGACATCTGAGGCTTTGTCTTGTGTGACAAAACGGCACATTTTAGGGCAGCCTTTTATAGTCCCCAGCACAAAGTGCACCTGTGTAATGATCATGCTGTTTAATCAGCTTCTTGTCAGGTGGATGGATTCTGGATGGATTATCTTGTCAAGGAGAAATACTCAAAAACAAATTTGTGCAAAACATTTTAGAGAAATAAGATTTTTGTGTGTATTGAACATTTCTAGGATGTTTTATTTAAACTCATGAAACACGGGACCAACACTTTACATGTTGTTTTATATTTTTGTTCAGTGTCAATTGTGATAACAGATGGACATCAATAAGGCTGAATAAAGAATGGTAACACACATCAACAACATCTGTTTATTCTGACAGAGATCATGTAGGAAAGGAAGATATCTAGTCAGTTGTACAACTAAAACGTATCTTCCGCATTCAACCCAGCCCCTCTGAATCAGACAGGTGCGGGGGGCTGCCATAATCAACATCCATGTCTCAGCGAACAGAACGACAGATTTTTACCTTGTCAGCTCAGGGATTCAATCCAGCAACCTTTCGGTTACTGGCCCAACCCTCTAACCACTAGGCTACCTGCCGCCCCATACAGAGATGATTGCTGAACATACATTTTTCAGCTGGGCGTGTGTGTGTGTGTGTTATTTTCCCCTTTTCTTAAATGTCATCCTTTAATCCTGAAGCAGCCATCAACTACACAGTAATTATCAAGTTTGACCTTATAGGCTAAACGCTGTGTTTAGTACGCCCACTATAAAGCAAGCCGTTATTGTGACACACAGACACACACACACACACACACCCCATATAAACCTGTGTAGACACCCAGACATAACCAGCAAAGTTCCACCCAAAAAATACTGGAGCTATACACTGACAGAATCACTGAGCTGGCTTCATGGTTGACATCCTTAAGTGAACAGACAGAAGGGTGGTTGGTGGATGTGATGGCCTTGTTTGTCAAATATACCCCCTGTCTATTGAGATGTGGTACGACACCTTCACTGTTCCCTGTTCCTCAAAGAAAACCAGCAGGGAGCAGCCAGAGCATGGTCATATATGTTTTGTGTGTGTGTGTGTGTGTGTGTGTGTGTGTGTGTGTGTGTGTGTGTGTGTGTGTGTGTGTGTGTGTGTGTGTGTGTGTGTGTGTGTGTGTGTGCGTGCACACGTGTTTGGTTATACTATCATTGTGGGTTCCAAAGTCCTCACCAGGATAGTAAAACAAGGATATGTTGTTGGTCCCCACAAGGAAACAGGCTATTTTAGGCTTAGGAGTGGCAGGTAGCCTAGTGATTAGAGCGTTGGGGCAGTAACCGAAAGGTTGCTGGATTGAATCCCCAAACTGACAAGGTAATCTGTCGTTCTGCCCCTGAACAAGGCTGTTAACCCCCTGTTCCTCGGTAGGCCTTCATTGTGAATAAGAATTTGTTCTTAACTGGCTTGCCTAGTTAAATAAAGGGTTAGGGGTTTGAGGTTAGGGATAGGTTAAGGATTTTTAGGATTGTTTGGTTACCACAAGGGGACCAGAAGTCCTCCGTAAACAAAGTCAAATTCAGAGAAGTGAGGACATTTTCCCGATCCTCACTTGTAAAAAGGCTATTTTCGGTTCAGGGGTTAGATTTAGGGTTTGGGGTTAGTGGTTAGGTTTGGGGTTAGGAGTTGGGGTTAGGTTTATGGTTAGAATTAGGGTTAGGGGTTAGGTTTAGAGTTAGGAGTTGGGGTTAGGTTTATGGTTAGAATTAGGGTTAGGGGTTAGGTTTAGGGTTAGAATTAGTGTTAGGGGTTAAGGGTAGGGTTAGAGTAAGGGTTAGGGTTATGGAAAATACGATTTTAACGTTGCTCAAGATCCAAGGCAAAAATCTACGTCCGTCCAGGTCCCCAGGATGTCGGGAGATTACTTAAAAACAGACACTAGGGGCAACGGTGAGTGCTATTACCATCAAGTACGTTTGTGGTTTGCTAGGCCATTGTGGACGGGGATGGAGGATGGGCCTAACCCACAAGCTCTGGCTCCGAGGGTTGCAAGTTCAATCCCAGCACTAGCCACTTGTTTTAAATTGTTTTGTTGTAACCCTATCCCAAACCTTAACCCTTACCTTAACTATTCGGAAAATGAATGCCTAAATTTAACTTTTGGAATTTGCCGTTTATGGACAAACGTTGGATTCTGAAGTGAGACTGTGAGAGCTTGTTTGGGACCTATCCACTCTGTTTCTGAGGACAAGGGGCCCCACAGCAATGCACACACACAGCTCTGATGGATCGTTTACAGCAGCCCAAAGAACTCCACCCATCAATCTGGTACCATGGTGACAGGACCTAGGAGACGGCCCAGTGAAATATATAGAGGTGACTCTCACAGTCTCTCTCTCTCTACCTCTCCTCCCTTACTCCCTTGTTCTACCTACCCTCTCACAGTCTCTCTCTCTACCTCTCCTCCCTTACTCCCCTGTTCTACCTACCCTCTCAGTCTCTCTCTCTCTCTCTCTCTCTCTCTCTCTCTCTCTCTCTCTCTCTCTCTCTCTCTCTCTCTACCTCTCCTCACTTACTCCCCAGTTCTACCTACCCTCTCACAGTCTCTCTCTCTCTCTCTCTCTCTCTCTCTCTCTCTCTCTCTCTCTCTCTCTCTCTCTCTCTCTCCTCTCCTCCCTTACTCCCCTGTTCTACCTACCCTCTCACACTCTCTCTCTCTCTCTCTCTCTCTCTCTCTCTCTCTCTCTCTCTCTCTCTGCCTCTCCTCACTTACTCCCCTGTTCTACCTACCCTCTCACACTCTCTCTCTCTCTCTCTCTCTCTCTACCTCTCCTCACTTACTCCCCTGTTCTACCTACCCTCTCACACTCTCTCTCTCTCTCTCTCTCTCTCTCTCTCTCTCTCTCTGCCTCTCCTCACTTACTCCCCTTTTCTACCTACCCTCTCACAGTCTCTCTCTTCCGTCCTCTCCTCTCAACCCTTCTTCCCCTCTCTCTCCCTTTGTCTCTCACTCTCTCTACCTCCTCTCCTGCTCTACCTCCCTTGTTGGCCCAACATCCACTCCACTCCACCTCCTCTCACTCTCCACCTCACATTCCCTCTATCTCCCCTCTTCTCCTCTGCCCTCCATTTCTTCTCTACCGACAGAAAAACTGTGACCAATCTCCCCCAGAAAGCACTACACCTAACACAGAACTGTAATATACAAGGAATACATTATTCTGTATATTGTATGCACCAAGGAATACCTCACATCAAAACAAATGAACTCAATCCATCTGTACCCACCACATCACACCTCCCAGTCCCACTCAACAGTATTACAATAGGGACAACTTCCAACACATACCACACAAAAGTAGCAAAGGCAGAGGCACTTTTAACCTGACACACAGAACCCAAGTGAATAGACCACTCTGAATATATACACCTTGATAAAAGGAACACCTTATATCAGACATACTGTATGTTGTACATCACAAATCAAATGCATTATAATACACCAAGTGAGAAAAAACTCATAGGACGGGTATGATTTGTTGTGTATGTACACTCCCACCCAACACACGCACACGCACACACACACACACACACACACACACACACACACACACACACACACACACACACACACACACACACACACACACACACACACACAGAGTTACTATAGTTGTGAGGACTTTTTGGAGGCCAACAATTGATTCCCATTCAAAATCAAAATTTTCCTGACCCCTAACCCTTACCCTAACCTTGACTTTAACAGCAACCCCAAACCCCTAACTCTACACCTAACCCTAGCCCTAAACCTAACCCCTAACCCTAATTCTAACCCTAGCCCTAAACCTAACCCCTAACCCTAATTCTAACCCTAGCCCTTAACCTAACCCCTAACCCTAACCTTAACACTAATTCTAAACCTAAACCTATCCCTAATTCTAATCCTAAACCTAACCCCTAACCCTAATTTTAACCCAGAAATAGCCTTGATCCTTTTTAGGACAGGCCAAATGTCTTAACTCTTGACCAAATGTCAGAATTTCTCTTGGTTTACTATTCTGGTGAGGACTTCTGGACCTATTATAGTAAAACACACAGCAGAGCAGGTGTTGTCATGAGGGTTTATGGGTAGGGTACATAAGGTCACAGGTTGTGCTGCTCTGTTCTCCAGAAGCAATACGTCTGTATGTATGTGTGTGTGTGTGTGTGTGTGTGTGTGTGTGTGTGTGTGTGTGTGTGTGTGTGTGTGTGTGTGTGTGTGTGTGTGTGTGTGTGTGTGTATGTGTGAGTGTGTCTGTGTACGTCCACCCTGTGTATTTATCAGACATAAAAACCATTCCAGCAGCCCGGGGAAGCGTCGAGGTGCATATGCTCTACTCTGTTACCCGTGACAGGAATGTCTCCGTAGGGACTAGACTTTAGAGGAAAACACATAAACCCCTTGTCCCTTTACCGGCTATAATACAGACACTTTACCGGCTGGGGAGATGCTATAATATGTATAATACAGTAGATACATACTTATGAGAGATCGTTCCACAGCGCAACATCTAAAACCATCATTTGACCTTAGTGCTATGTTTTTCAGGCTTTTCTGGAAAACACTGAAGTGAGTTACCGCACAATACTAGACAGTTGGCTCATTGTGTTTATGCAGAATCACATTCCTAAGCCTGGTTTAGATTTGCTGTGAGCGATCAAGATAGGCAAGATTAACAAATTGTCAAAATATTAGAAACAGCTTCTCAATGTTAATGGGATAATGTATATAGTGTTGGGGGAAGTTCATATCTAAATATAAACAACATGCTGTCAGAGAGAGAGGGGTCTCATCGTGGAACTGTGGTTGCATGTGTGAGAGTGCGTGCGTGTACACTGCCATACTGTTGACTCCCCCCGCAGTGAGTGGTCAGAGACATCAGATAAGCAAATGAAACACATTACAGAGTTACAGTATAACAGAGTGCCTGTGTCTATGTTCCAAATGGCACCCTGTTCCCTATACAGTGCACTACGTTCGACCAGAGCCCTAGAGGGAAGAGGGTGCCATTTGGGACATAACCTGTATACCTCTCAGCAGGTTTTAGTGGTCATGAAGGGGAGAAATGGTACTGCGACATACTGAGATGGTATTGCGACATATGTTAACTTAAACAAACGCGGGCCGCCCTGGGGTCGGCCAGGTCACACACATCATTCTCAACAATATTCACAAAGACATCACACCTCTATCAAGTGTCTCAGAGTAAGAGCCCTGATCTTGCCTTTTCGATCATAATGAATTAGATTATTAAGGACAGGAAGGATCGGATCCTAGATCAGCACTACTACTATCTGATGCTTGATACATATGGGCCCAGATAGGTTTCCATCAGTGCTGCAATGAACCATCTTGGCAGACAGACAAACAACACAGATATGCTCCCCTATGCACCTTAACTGAGAGTCTGTCTTTCCGTCCATCCACCCTAGTTTCTCTTTCTGTCTGCCCCGTCAGTGAAGTCGTCTGCCTGTCTGTCTGAGTGACAGTTGTGATGTCAACATTGTTTTCCCTTCCTGCTATTAATCATTTCCTCTGTTATGATGCTCTGATTACAGCATGACCTGTGTGTCTGTTGTGTGTGTCTGTTGTGTGTGTGTGTGTGTGTGTGTGTGTGTGTGTGTGTGTGTGTGTGTGTGTGTGTGTGTGTGTGTGTGTGTGTGTGTGTGTGTGTGTGTGTGTGTGTGTGTGTGTGTGTGTGTGTGTGTGTGTGTGTGCGCTCACGGCCTGGCAGCTTTGTGGGTCTTTCTGAGGCTGTTTTTATTGTGTGTCTGACTGACAGAGTAGAGGAAATTCTCCCAAAGGTCTCTCTATGCCAGACAGACTAGCTCACCCTGCCACTGCCTCCAGTCAGCCTGACACACCTGAATACAGGACTATATTGGCTCTGTCAGGCCTTCGATTTGATCAAGTTCAGTTTATAATACTCTATCGAGGTACTGTATCTGCAGTACCATCAAATGTGAAGTTTGTAAGAGTTGTAAGTATAAGAAGGTACTGAATACTGAATATAGACATTGAAGCTTAAGTTACCGAGCTTTGTAAGTTTAAGTAGGTAATGAATACTGAATACTAATTTAGGATGAAAAACTATTTTGACTACTAACTCAAAGGCACGTATCCATCACAGTATGTTAGGATCATTAATATTTACAGGTTTGAATTTAGAGATTTTTCTCTCCATGGACATTTCATCTTTCCAGCTTCCAAAAGAGTGTACCCACCTGCATCTCTTTGTCTCTGTTTTTTCTCCCTCTCCCTCTCTGTCTCTCTCGGTCTCTTTTTCTCTCTCTTCCCTTTGTCTATGCTGTCCCCATTAGTTGTGATTAAAGCTGAAATCAGATGGTGAGACATATTTTAAAGGTCAGTATGTAAGTGGAAGGCAGCTGCTGGAATTGGCAGAGAGGGAGCCAGATCCAAACTCTGCTTGTGCTTGCAGGCTCCAGGCTAAATGATTCCTCTGAGCGTGTGTGTGTGTGTGTGGGGGGGACGGGGGAGATGGCTGATTGCTCCAGCTCACCTTGTGCTGCGATTATTTTTTACTCTCGTTGGTAAAAGCATTGCCTGTTAACCCTGTGTGTGCTGTTTAGGCCATGGCTTCAGTTTGCAGAGGTTGTGTAGTGTTCATGCATCAAGATTCACCTGGTGGCACTAGTACTATAGCTACACCTGGTGGCACTAGTACTATAGATTCACCTGGTGGCACTAGTACTACAGATTCCCCTGGTGGCACTAGTAGTATAACTACACCTGGTGGCACTAGTACTATAGATTCACCTGGTGGCACTAGTAGTATAACTACACCTGGTGGCACTAGTACTATAGCTTCAGCTGGTGGCTCTACAGATGTAGGATCTTAATTTGATCACTCTTTTGTTGCTGAGAATTTTCCTGGAAATTAGGAAATTCTAACTTTCAGTGTATTTGAGTTTTAAAAAAGTTTTAAAGTTTGTTTTCATTCCATTGATTTGCCCTAAAAATAAAAATATCAACCCCTACAAAAATGTCCATGAATTATAATCCACATAATAATTCAATGTTTTTGTTGCTGCAGGATTCATGTCCTTCTGTAGCAAACTGGCTAAAATTATGATCCTACATCTGTAGCACTATAGCTTCCATGATCTACAGTAACCATGGCAAAGTGTGATCATCTTTTCCATTTATTTTATTTTTGTCTTCCATTCCATCAGTCTCCCAGAGTGTTTTTTAGACCACACACTGAACGCACTGAAGCCTGGTCGGGGTCTAGCCTATAGCTTTGTTCCCTCAAATGATCTAATTAGGCCCCTTCACATATCCAGCATATTTGTTAAGGTAAGATAAATGTTGCTGGGGCATCTGGCTCCAATTTCCAGATTCCTCTAAAGAACAAGAGGCCGTTGTCCTAAGACTTGTACTGCTAAAACGTGTGGTGCTGTTCCCCTAAAACCTATGGAGGATTGGAAGTAACACCGCTAAGACCTGCGGGAGGGTGAAGCAGTGATCACTGCCAATCCATCATGCTGCTGGTCTGACATTAAAGGTGAAGTTAGTAGTTAATACAGATTCATATAAAAACCACTACTATCACGTTACGAATTAAACACTGGAGCTGAGGTTATTTCAATGCATAGGGACTGGCCACTCAGCGCTTTCACAAAGCAGGGAACGTCGGGAGGGTGAAACATATTGGGTGAAATGTGTGCTTGATAAGCCAGAGACCATGCATGAATGAAAAGCATCATAGTGGAGCATATTACAAAACTGTATAATACAATAATATCATTCTGCCTTAGGTTCTTTATGGGGGTCCCTGTTGTCTTTTGACTTGAAAGTAAATGGAGCAATATGAAGAGCAAAGACGGGGCCATTGTACAGTAGCCTTTATACACT
This sequence comes from Brachymystax lenok tsinlingensis, assembly GCA_030435695.1. Classification (NCBI taxonomy): domain Eukaryota; kingdom Metazoa; phylum Chordata; class Actinopteri; order Salmoniformes; family Salmonidae; genus Brachymystax; species Brachymystax lenok. The sequence continues at coordinate 66,343,529 of CM059780.1, forward strand.
ACAGGCAACAACTGGAGGCAACCGACTGTAATATACTGCATGTGACTGGTTACACAACTAAACAGGTATGTACTCTAGACTATTTCCTCTAGCTGCTATGATAAGGAGACACCGAATAGAATACAATAGATTCAGAATAGAATGCAATATAATACAATATAATACAATAGAATCAGAATATAATCAGAATACAATACAATAGAATACCATAGAATCAGAATAGAATGCAATACAATACAATATAATACAATAGAATCAGAATAGAATCAGAATACAATACAATAGAATCAGAATAGAATCAGAATAGAATCAGAATACAATACAATATAATCAGAATAGAATCAGAATAGAATCAGAATACAATACAATAGAATACCATAGAATTAGAATAGAATCAGAATAGAGCAGGACAAAAGAAACAGGGTGGTATAGCCATTTCCTCTAGCTGCTACGGTATCCTAAGCAGACTCTCACATCACTTGTAAGTGAAGAATGGGCCTTCATCCCTGTGATTAACATAGCACATTCATAGATGGTGTTTGACAAGAATCACAATGAGCAGCATACAGATATGTAAAGTATGACAAATGCCATATGCTAATGAACATTCTAGTTAACATACTGTAGAATGGTGCTTGTTCCTTCTTGCAATGCCCTTACAGAAAAACCACATGAATTTCATGAGTGTTCCAAAAATGTTTCCACGTGATCTTATACGAAGTTAACATGTGACAACATGTAAACCAACAACATGTGATAACACACTAGACCTGTGAAAACGTGATCATGTGAAATTTCATGTAAGGGTGATTACGCCCTGTTGTCATAGAAACAGCAAGCATGCATTGCGTAGAGTAGAGTAGACAAGCGATTGATAGTTTGAGTTTCATCTCCCTCCATCTCTTCTATCTATGAGTCAGAGGCAACATATTTGAATATGAATTCTAGAACTTTGTCTATTTAGGTTGTTTCTAATGCAATAACCCCAAACTGTCACTACAGACCTAGAGCAAGGCTACATCCCAAATGACACCCTATTCCCTATATAGGGTACTACTTTTTACAAGGGCCCATCAAAAGTAGTACACTATATAGGGAATAGGGTGCCATTTGGGACGCACTCTAACTGTCACTTCATCAAATCATCTGGGTTAAATTCTGAATGCCATTGATGTAGGCTACAGCTACAATACCTGCGGGTTGTGTTCTGAATCTTCCTCTGCGTCCTGAATGGCACCTTATTCCCTACATAGTGCATAGGGCTCTGATCAAAAATAGTGCACCATATAGAGAATATGGTGCCATTTAGGTCGTACACTTCCTCTATGTTATCTAGTCAACTACATCAAGTATCAAATGAATTACGACCTGATTAGGATCTAATCTAGTTGGATGTCCTCGATATACTGACATGGATGTCACTTTATTTAGTGTGTGTGCGTGCGTGTGTGTCAGTCCCTCTGAGACAGAACAGAAACAACTTGATACAGAACAGCCACAATCACGCTCACAACTTTCCAGGCAGTGGCATCATATTGTGGGTAAACAATGCCCTCAGCAACTCACCGAGACACACACACAAACACGCACACACACGCACAACCCCCCTCCCCATACACACACACACACCGTTCGGGCTCTGGAGAGAGGAGAAAGACTGCCTTGGAGGCAAGGGCCCTGCATGCCTGGCGCTCCCATGCTGAGAGTAGGATGGAGATTTTATGCTGAACGCTGCAGAAAGCTGGTGGCAGTGTGCTTAATTATGTGTTGAGTCCAAAATGGCACCCTATTCCCTATGTAGTGCACTACTTAAGACCAGATTCCATAGAACTCTATATAGGGAATAGGGTGCCATTTGGGACTCAGATTATGTTTGGCTGGAACCAGAGAGGGCTTGCCATTACCTCACTGTGCCCAGCTAGAGCTTCCTCTTAGGGGGCAGAGACACGCTCCCATATGGGGGTGTGTCTGGAGTTCTGGATCTACTGCTGGCCTGGATAGAATAAGAGAAGCTACATGAGTCAGATTGATAATAATATCACCCACTAATACATCCTCTTAGGGTGGGTTAGAGTCTATACCCCAAAAGCAAATACCCTCAAACTGGATCCCCCATAATTCATTGACCCTTATTTTACCAGGTAAGTTGATTGAGAACACAGAGGTTGTGTTCGAGAGCATCCAAATCATGATGTATCATGGGTAAATTGTGACTGACCTACAAATAATAATGAGTCCTTATTTATGTTGCAAGGTGATTTGTAGATCAATCAGTCAGCAGTTGCCTGCACTGTCGGCTACATTGTGGAACCAGACCATTCTTTATTATAGCAACGACCAGCATCTGGTCACCCATCCAGGAACCGACCATGCTTAGCTTCAGAGGCAAGACAGCAGTGGGATGCAGGGTGATACGCTTCTGGCTAGAAGCAATGTCTGCATTCCAACACTCCATTCACCTAATACAAACAAAACCACCCTACCCTGATTCACTTGATTCCTCGTTGCAACAATCTAGACACAAATGGCAGTGAAAGTGGCGGAAAGAGAAGAAGAAAAGAGAAGAGGGAAAGGGAAGAGGGAAAGAGGGAACAGGAAGAAGGAAAGAGAAAAAGGGAAAGGGGGAAAAGGGAAGAGGTAAAGGGAAGAGGGAAAGGGAGGAGGGAAAGGGTAGAGGGAAGAGGGAAAGAGGGAAAGGGAAGAGGGAAAGGGAGGAGGGAAAGAGGGAAGGGAAGAGGGAAAGGGATAAGGGAAAGGGAAAAGGGGAAGAGAGAAAGGGTAGAGGGAATGGCAGAGGGAAAAAGAAGAGGGAAAGAAGAGGTGAAGAGGGAAAGAGAAGATGGAAAGGGAAGAGGGAAAGGGGAGAAATGAACAGGGATAGGGAAAGGGAAAGATAAAGAGGGAAAGGAAAGAGAGGAAGAGGGAAAGAGGGAAAGGAAAGAGGGAAATGGAAGAGGGAAAGAGGCAAAGGGAAGAGGGAAAGGGGGAATGGGAAGAGGGAAAGAGAGGAGGGAAAGGGAATAGGGAAAGGGAAGAGGGAAAGAGAAGAGGGAAAGAGACGAGGGAAGGGGAGAGGGAAAGTGTAAGGGAAAAGGGAAAGGGCGAGGGAACGGAAAGGGTAGAGGGAAAGAGAAGAGGGAATGAGAAGAGGGAAAGAGATGAGGTGAAAGGTGAGAGGGGATTGAAAGATAGGGAAAGAGAGGAGGGAAATAGAAGAGGGGAAAGGCAATAGTGAAAGGGAGAAGGGAAAGGATAGAGTGAAAGGGAAGAGGGAAAGAGGGAAAGGGAAGAGGGAAAGGTAGGAGGGAAAGGGAAGAGGGAAAGGGTAGAGGGAAAGAGGTAAAGGGGGAAAGGTAAGAAGGAAAGAGGGAAGAGGGAAAGAGGAAAAGGGAAGAGGAAAAGGAAAAGGGAGGGGAAAAGAGTGAAAGGGAAGAGGGAAATGGAAAGGGAAGAGGGAAAGAGGGAAAGGAAAGAGGGAAAGGGAAGAGGGAAAGGGTAGAGGGAATGGGAAGAGGGAAAGGATAGAGGGACAGAGGGAAAGGGAAAAGATGGAAGAGGAAAAGGGAAGAGGGAAATATAAGAGGGAATGAGAAGAGGGAAAGAGGAGAGGAAAAGGGAAGATGGAAAGAGAGGGAAAGAGGGAAAGGGAAAAGAAGGAGGGAAAGAGGGAACGGGAAGAGGAAAAGGGGGAGTGAAGAGGGAATGAGGGAGTGAAGAGGGAATGAGGGAAATAAAGAAATGGAAGAGGGAAAGATGGAATTGGAAGAGGGAATTGGAAGAGGGAAAGAGAAGAGGGGAAGGGAAGAGGGAAAGAGGAGAGGGAAAGAGGGAAAGGAAAATGGAAGATGGAAAGAGGGAACGGGAAGAGGGAAAGGGAAGAGGGAAAGAGGGAAAGGGAAGAGGGAAAGAGGGAAAGGGAAAGAGGAAAATGGAAGAGGGGAAAAGAAGAGGGAAAGGGAAGCGGGAAAGGGTAGAGTGAAAGGGAAGAGGGAAAGGGGGAAGGGAAGGGGGAAGGGGAGGAGGGAAAGGATAGAGGGTAAGGGGAGAGGGAAAGGGAAGAGGGAAAGGGAAAAAGGGAAAGAGAGAAAGTGGAAGAGGAAAGGGAGGGGAAAGAGGGAAAGGGAAGAGGGAAAGGGTAAAGGGAATGGGAAGAGGGAAAGGAGAGAGGGAAAGAGAAGAGGGAAAGGGTAGAGGGAAAGGGAAGAAGGAAAGGGAAAGGGAAAGGGAAGAGGGAAGAATGAAATAGAAGAGGGAATGAGAAGAGGGAAAGGGAAGAGGGAAGTAGAAGAGGGAAGAGGGAACGAAGGAAAGGAAAGAGGGAAAAGGGATATGGAAATAGGGAAAGGGAAGAGGGAATTGGAAGAGGGAAAGAGAAGGGGGAAAGAGAGGAGGGAAATGGAATATGGAAAGGGAAAGGGAGAAAGGGAAGAAGGAAATAGGTAAATGGAAGAGGGAAAGAGGTAAAGGGGAGAGGGAAAGGGTAGAGTGAAAGGGAAGATTGAAAGGGAAAGAGGGAAAGGGAAGAGGGAAAGAGAAGAGGGAAAGGGAAAGAGAAGAGGGAAAAGAGAAGAGGGAAAGAGGAGAGGGAAAGGGAAGAGGGAAAGGGGATGAGGTAAAGGGAAGAGGGAAGAGGAAAAGAGAAGAGGGAAAGGGGAGGAGGGAAAGAGGGAAAGGAAAGAGAGAAAGGGAAAAGGGAAAGAGGGAAAGGGAGGAGAAAAAAGGAGGAGGGAAAGGGTAAAGGCTAAGGGAAAAGGGAAAGGGTGAGGGAACGAGAAGGGGGAAAGAGAAAAAGGGAAAAGGGAAAGGGAGAAAGGGAAAGAGAAGAGGGAAAGAGAAGAGGGAAAGAGGGAAAGGGTAGAGGGAAAGGGAAGAAGGAAAGGGAAAGAGGGAAAGGGTAGAGGGAATAATGAAATAGAAGAGGGAATGAGAAGAGGGAAAGGGAAGAGGGAAGTAGAAGAAGGAAGAGGGAACGAAGGAAATGAAAGAGGGAAAAGGGAGATGGAAATAGGGAAAGGGAAGAGGGAATTGGAAGAGTGAAAGAGAAGGGGGAAAGAGAGGAGGGGAATGGAAGATGGAAAGAGGGAAAGGGAAGAAGGAAAGAGGGAAAGAGGCAAAGGGAAAGAGAAGAGGGAAAGGAAAGAGGGAAAGAAAAGAGGGAAAGGGGATGAGGGAAAGGGAGGAGGGAAACGGTAGAGTGAAAGGAAAAAGAAGAGGGGAAGGGAAGAGGGAAAGAGGGAAAGAGAACAGGGAAGATGGAAGAGGGAAAGGGGAGGAGGGAAAGAGGGAAAGGGAAGAGTGAAGAGGGAAAGGGAAGAGGGAAGTCAACACAGAAGGTGACATCACTGGTTGTAGATGTAAAAGATGAGTGTGTAAAACCATGGGTAATTACACAATCCTGTGCCTTCTGCCTCCTTTAAACATCTGCTTAGTGTTGGAAGGGGTGGGGCGGTGACATTGCTGAGGTAGTTCCTGGAAGGGCACTGAGATTCCCAGAAGAGATTGGGAGGAGGAGGAGGAGGCTAGGCCCTCTCACAACTCCTCCCCTCCTCTTCTTCTCTGTCCTCACTAGGGAGAGCTGTGACTAAAGAGGACAGAGGAGAAAGAGGAAAGAGGTCTCATCCTGCTTTGCACTAACAGCCATTTATAAACTCCCCCCTTTTGTTCTCGAGAATCCATTTTCTCTCAATAAAACAGTCTCTCTGTAAAATAACTTTTCAAAATGCTCACTACAAACCACAACAAAGCCTATTGTTTCATCCAAGTGATCTGTGACTTTAGTTCAGTGCATTCAGTATGTGCATCAGCAATGTGTGCATGAGCATGAGGGTCATTCCAGTAGGTTTCAGTTCCATAGCTGCTACTGCTCTTCCTTCCACCCTCTCTCATTTCTCCTACTCTCTCTCTCCTGCCGTAGGCCTCTCCTCCTCCTGTCTTCTTCTCTTCCTCCTCCTTCTCTCCTCCTCCCTCTCTCCTCTGCCTCGTCTGATGCAGTAAGGCCTTGTGTGATGCAGTAGCCCTCGTGTGATGCAGTAGCCCTAGTGTGATGCAGTAGGCCTTCTGTGATGCAGTAAGGCCTTGTGTGATGCAGTAGCCCTCGTGTGATGCAGTAGCCCTAGTGTGATGCAGTAGGCCTTGTGTGATGCAGTAAGGCCTTGTGTGATGCAGTAGCCCTCGTGTGATGCAGTAGCCCTAGTGGGATGCAGTAAGGCCTTGTGTGATGCAGTAAGGCCTTGTGTGATGCAGTAGCCCTCGTGTGATGCAGTAGCCCTAGTGTGATGCAGTAGGCCTTGTGTGATGCAGTAGCCCTTGTGTGATGCAGTAGCCCTAGTGTGATGCAGTAGGCCTCGTGTGATACAGTAGCCCTCGTGTGATGCAGTAGCCCTAGTGTGATGCAGTAGGCCTTGTGTGATGCAGTAGCCCTCGTGTGATGCAGTAGCCCTAGTGTGATGCAGTAGGCCTTGTGTGATGCAGTAGCCCTTGTGTGATGCAGTAGCCCTAGTGTGATGCAGTAGGCCTCGTGTGATGCAGTAGCCCTCGTGTGATGCAGTAGCCCTAGTGTGATGCAGTAGGCCTCGTGTGATGCAGTAGCCCTCGTGTGATACAGTAGCCCTCGTGTGATGCAGTAGCCCTCGTGTGATGCAGAGGGAGGAGGCTGGTAGCTGGATCATGACAGGCGCCCACCAGTGACCTGGGAAATAAATCCTTTAGCAGGTGGTCAGCATGGCAGCATGGAGGGGAAGGAGGGATAAATCAGCAGCTCACCTTCCTACTTCCTGTCTGCCTGCAGGGGGTTGTAATGGTTCTTCATTATCCTCTAGTCCTCTAGCCTTAATCCTCCAGGCCTACCGTCCTTCATTCACCCTCTAACTTCACCAACAGACACACACATACGAACGCACACACACACACACACACACACACACACACCTGAGAGACGGTACTATATACCGTGTAGTACTTATGGACATCTGAAAGATAGATCTAGTCGGTACTACTGTGTACTGAGACCTGAAAGATGAAATGGTACTAGTGTGTACATTGATCGGCTTTCTAAATGGCAGTCCCTGTTTTATCACTTTTCTAAATTATCTCTCTGTTTTGTGTCTTGTGACCCCTTTGGGGAGATCAGCACCTGTCTGTAGTTCTGTCAGACAGAGTCTTTGTAGCTTAGCAACACTGAACAGTTACAGTGAAAATGAGAGAGAGGGAGAGAGAAGGAGAGAGCGCGAGAGAGAGAGAGAGACCCCAGTGCTTGCAGCGGTTGCTAAGGAGCTAGAATGAGAGTGTTACCAAGCAGCTCAATAGATCAGCTCCTAACGGTTCAGAGGGGTATACTATGAACCTGGTTTGAGGAGTTAGTGAGGTAACTTTAGTCAACTCTGAGTTCAACTTAGGGTCGCTGGTCATACGAAAGTGGCTAATCTTTTAGCAAGGTAAATGTCTATGGCAACGAACTAACCTGTTCCGGAGCAGGCTATGTCGCGGCTAACTCCACTTACCCTGATTGAAATGACTGAGCCGCAAGTTGAGGACAAATTAAATCAGATTCCCTCCCTCTTGCTAACTATCACATTACACATTTAGTAATGACAGGATGCATTTGAAAGCTATATTTTAGTAATTTAGCAGACACTCTTATCCAGAGTGACTTACAGGGTTAAGTGCCTTGCTCAAAGGCACATCGACAGATTTTTCACCTAGTCAGCTCGGGGATTTAAACCAGTGACCTTTCGGTTACTGGCCCAACTCTCTTAAGCGCTAGCCTAACACACACAGTAAAACTTTTGTATGACTTTATACAATTATTTTATCGATAGACGTGGGAAAAAATGTGCTATGTGCATTGATAAGAACACTAAAGACGGCATTAGCGATACGTACTAAAATAAAGACGGCATTAGCGATACATACTAAAATAAAGACGGCATTAGCGATACGTACTAAAATAAAGGCGGCATTAGCGTTACGTACTAAAATAAAGGCGGCATTAGCGATACGTACTAAAATAAAGACGGCATTAGCGATACGTACTAAAATAAAGGCGGCATTAGCGATACGTACTAAAATAAAGGCGGCATTAGCGTTACGTACTAAAATAAATACGGCATTAGCGATACGTACTAAAAAAAAGACGGCATTAGCGATATGTACTAAAATAAAGACGGCATTAGCGATACGTACTAAAATAAAGACGGCATTAGCGTTACGTACTAAAATAAAGACGGCATTAGCGATACGTACTAAAATGAAGGCGGCATTAGAGATACGCACTAAAAAAAAACGGCATTAGCGATACATACTAAAATAAAGACACCATTAGCAATACTTACTAACATAAAGAAGCCATTAGCGATACGCACTAACATAAAGACGCGATTAGTGATACGTACTAACATAAAGACGCCATTAGCGATACTTACAAACATAAAGACGCCATTAGTGATACGTACTAACATAAAGACGCCATTAGCGATACTTACAAACATAAAGACGCCATTAGCGATACGCACTAACATAAAGACACGATTAGTGATACGTACTAAAATAAAGACGCCATTAGCGATGCGTACTAAAATAAAGACGCCATTAGCGATACGTACTAAAATAAAGACGACACTTCTAATAGAGTATTTCACATCATAGCCTTCTGAAATTTTCAAGATCATGTTTCTTTCATGTTGATTTCGCCAAAAATGAAAATAACTGACTATCCCATGGATTGATAGTACAGCATTGCCTCAATGAAGAGTTCTGACTCTCCCATGGATTGATGGATCAGCATTGTCTCAATGAAGAGTTCTGACTCCCCCGTAGATTGATGGTTCAGCATTGTCTCAATTGTCTCATGGATTGATTGTACAGCATTGTCTCAATGAAGCGTTCTGACTCTCCCATGGATTGATGGTACACATTTGTCTCAATGAAGAGTTCTGACTCTCCCATAGATTGATGGTTCAGCATTGTCTCAATGAAGAGATCTGACTCTCCCATGGATTGATGGTTCAGCATTGTCTCAATGAAGAGTTCTGACTCTCCCATAGATTGATGGTTCAGCATTGTCTCAATGAAGAGTTTGGCGTTCGACTAGTCACGTGCAACATGTATGCGCATGTTACAAGCCTGCTATAGTTAGCGGCAGGCGGACAAGCAATATCTAACGTTGTAGTATGGATGAACCCTGACCTGGAATGTGAAGCTAACTGAAGCTGGCTAGCTTTAGAAAAGCCTGAGTAGATCTAGCTTGCTTCATAGTACACCACTCTGGTCTCTCAGTGTGTGTGTATGTGCATGTGTGTATGCGTGTGTATGCGTGTGTGTGTTTGTGTGCGTGTGTGTGTGAGTGCTTCTGTGTGTGCATCTACGTTTTTGCAAGTGTATGTATGTCTGATGATGGAGTCTTCTTCTCCTACAAGGAGATGAAGGATGTCGAGGCGGCAGGCCTCTCTATCCCACCACACTACCCAACACCATATGTCATAGCCAACCAGTCTCCCGGGCCCACAGAGCCCCACCCACGCATAACTACCCGATAAACAATGATGGCAGACTGGCTCTTTTCCTTGATAGGACACTATTTGCATAGAAGTAGAGAGACTGAATAATTGAGAGGTGAGAGAGCAGAGAGGCTGGGATAGAGGGATGGAGCGCTGGAGAGAGAGAATGAGAGCAGAGCGACCAGGGCTGGGACAGAGGGATGGAGGGAGCGATGGAGAGAGAGAATGAGAGCAGAGCAGAGCGACCAGGGCTGGGACAGAGGGATGGAGTGAGCGATGGAGAGAGCAGAGCAGAAAGTGGACAGAGATCAGGGTGGCTCAGGCCGAGGTTGATGAAGGGTGGTGGGACAAAGGGAGGGAGGAATAGAGGGATGTACTGTATGCCTGCCAGCTAAGAGAGCAGAGATAACAGGGTGGCTCAGGCTGAGATATAGGGATGGAGGGGTGGAGAGGAGGAGGAAAGGATGGAGAGATGGGAGGGGTGGAGGGATGTATGCCTGCCAGCTAAACCCATTAGTGAGGCCTTGCTAGGCTGAAGAAGGAGGCTGATGATGAGGAGACACTTATTGGACACCAAAGGACACAGAGTAGGTCTGGATATCACCTAGCCTGGACTCCCCAATACCTCAGGGAGAGAGGGAGAGGGATGGAGGAAGAGAGAGAGATAAAGGAAGAGAGAGGGGGGAGAGAAAGCGAGATAGAAACGGATAGAGAGGTGAGAAAGAGAGAGAGACAGAGAGGGTGAAAGGGAAAAGAGGGACTTGAAAGACGGAGGGAGGAGGTAGTTCTGCCCCAATCAGCAAATTCTAATCGTCTTGCAAGGGCAGTCACACGCACACGCACACGCACACAAACGAACAGAGACAGCGGACGTCCCACACCCCCCCTCCTCCCCTGTTCATTAGCCATGTTCATCTGGTCCAGCCTGATAATTCTATTCTAATAGAGTCGAAGAGAACAGAGAACACCTGTCTATCTGGTTCATGTCAAGGACTTACAAGGCAGCCTAGCCAGCCTACAGTGTTAAAGTGTGAAGTTTGCAGACAGGAGGTGTTAGTACATATCCATATGCTATCACAGACATATAAGCACAGCCCAGAGGAGTACAGTGGAAAAGTGTGATTGTTTCTGGCAAGTACAAGGATTTACAAACCCAGTCCAGAAGTGTGAACGTTTCTGACAACTTTTTGAATAGGCTTTGTGAAAGTAGGTGTTTGTGTTTAATGTAAGCCAGCGTGGACAATTTGGACAGTTGTGTGAACCATATGCTACCAAGAACTTACCAGATTAGCCTAGCGAAGCACAGTGCATAACAATAAACTGTATAATATATATGCCATTCAGCAGACACTTTTATCCAAAACGACATACAGTCATGTGCATACATTAGATACATGGGTGGTCCCAGGAATGGAACCCACTATGTCTACCTACTGAGCTACAGAGGGTGAAATAACAGTATAGGACCACTGCATCAAAAGTTACGAGGCACAGATGATCCAGTACAGAGAAGTCGAAATAGTGCAGGTTGAGGTACAGGTTCCACTGTGCTCTGACACACCATGGCACCATGGGCATGAAGGAGATCCAATATAGCCTTTCTGACACTTTTCTTGTTTTCCCTGTCTCTTTTTCATTTTCATTTGGGTTGATGTCTTTCTCCCAGGCTCAGCAGGTCACAGATATCACATCTAACTGAGAGGAGAACACGAACACACACACACACACACACACACACACACACAATGTTCTGCATCACAGTTGGCCTAGTATGGCTTCCATCATATTAAAACACCCACAATGAGGTAGCTACTGTGTAGTATATTGAGAACATGTGCCTGTGTTACAGATAGTATAGCTATGCCTAACAGGGTTCTAAATAATGCTGGGATTGGACGAAATTGGTTTCCAACATTCCACAATGAATTGTACAGAATAGAATAGCCCTAAACCATTTTGACATTTTCAATTTTAAAGGCTTTATGGATGGTCCTCTCATTGTTTCTATATTTTATATTGAGGACTATAACCCACCGGCTATTTGTATAACACCTTCCTTACGCAATAAAATCAATTTGGTTAACTTAAGGCTGTTTGGCTGTACGGATTTTATTGTGACATCTCCACAGGATTTCAACTCTATAGGTCATTTCAATAAAATGTCACAATAACGGTTTGCCTAATGTTAACCTACACCACTCATACTTGTCAGGTATATTTTACTTTTATTTTCTATCACTCAAATATCCAATTAATGGTGGCCAATTTTGAGAGATATCATGAGGCAACCTTCACATATCTGAAATTCCATGATATATTAATGTTTACTGATTATTAAAAGAATGCAGTTACTTGCTGTAACTCTGATGACAGAGCTAAACAGTTACTTGCTGTATAACTCTGATGATAGAGCTAAACAGTTATTTGCTGTATAACTCTGATGATAGAGCTAGACAGTTACTTGCTGTATAACTCTGATGACAGAGCTAAACAGTTACTTGCTGTATAACTCTGATGATAGAGCTAAACAGTTACTTGCTGTATAACTCTGATGATAGAGCTAAACAGTTACTTGCTATATAACTCTGATGATAGAGCTAAACAGTTACTTGCTGTATAACTCTGATGACAGAGCTAAACAGTTACTTGCTGTAACTCTGATGATAGAGCTAAACAGTTACTTGCTGTGTAACTCTGATGATAGAGCTAAACAGTTACTTGCTGTATAACTGATGACAGAGCTAAACAGTTACTTGCTGTGTAACTCTGATTATAGAGCTAAACAGTTACTTGCTGTATAACTCTGATGACAGAGCTAAACAGTTACTTGCTGTATAACTCTGATGACAGAGCTAAACAGTTACTTGCTGTATAACTCTGATGACAGAGCTAAATGTGGAATAATCTGAAATGTGTAGTTCTGACTACGCTCTTCAAGAAGTGATGATATTACAACCTAATAGTTATAACATTTATTTAACAATCAGTTGAAAACGGCACGGTTTAGTGTATCTGGGGGTCTCCAGCAGCCAATTCGAAAGTTCTGTATCGTATAGTGACGTTTTATTGTTATGTTATGAGGAAACACTGTCCAGAAAAGGGACCTGTCCACTGCACTCAGCATATCTCAGGCCAGACCCCCCCAGCATGATGTCGGCAGGATGATGAATCACTTATTTTTTCATTTGGAAAAATGTCTGTCCTCCACCCTCTCCCCTCTGTTCTCTTCAGCGTGACCTGGAAACCATTAAGTGGTTGACTGGAAACTTCAATTCGGCAAACTGAAGAATGTCCTCCGCTCCTCGATAGCCACCTTTCATCAACGATAGTCATGTGTATCCTACCGCGGAAGATATGTGAAACCTGCCACACCCCCTATGAATCAGCTTTTGTTTTTTCAGAGAAAAACATGCACACATTAAAATCAATATACTGCTTATCGTTTTATCTCTAACATTTCTTGCACAACTAACTCACGTCACACATGTATTTTAGGATCTAACACTGGAAATGTAATTTGCCTGATGACACGTGAGAGGAGAAAAAGAGTTTCATTTCATGCAAGCGCATTTTCACCCAAATTCCCTCTTCTTACTTTTTCAAAAATAGGCGAGAGAGGAAGACGCAGAGAGGATGCAGCAGTTGAGCAAATCCAATTTAAAAAAGGCCTTTAACTCCCTCATAGTCACCTCACTGTCAGAGGAAACACTGAAGAAACTCAGTCTGAATCAGCTGGTTTGGGTAGAAACATGCCACAGGGAAAAACACACAAGCACACAGATCCACACACAGACACACTTGACAGAGATGCACCAGCACAACCAGGAGTGTTTCTTTACCTTCCGATCTGATGATTCACAACTCATTTGTAAATCATACTAAAACAGTGTTAATGACAGAGATATGCTAATAGCCAAAGTAATATAAAGTCCCATAGGGGTAGCTCTGGGACGGCTGTGGTTCAACTCTGGTCCCTGAGGGTAAACTCTGTCTGGCTCTGTATGCTATAACAGAGACTCCGTGGGGAGAAGATAGAGGCTTGTTTCCCAAATGACACCCTATTCCCTATATAGACTCTATGGACCCTGGTCAAAGGTAGGGCACTATAAAGGGAATTGGGTGCCATTTGGCATGCATAGTGTCAGAACAGGTACAGCACAGTACTGCTCTTTCCTTGGGTCTGTAGGGGCAAAGAGGACTGTTATGGCACTTCTTAACTTCTTAGGGAGCGGCTGCATAGGTGACGGTTTTGGAGAGTCTGGCGTGCCCAAAGTAAAATGCCTGCCACTCAGGCCCAGAAAATAGGATATGCACATAATTAGTACTATTGGATAGGACACACTCTGAAGTTTCTAAGAGTGTTAAAATAATGTATGTGAGTATAACAGAACTGATATAGCAGGCGAAAACCAGAGGAAAATCCATCCGGAATTGCAGTTTTTTGTGACCTTTGTTCTGTTTGAGACACTCCCCATTGACTTCAAGGCAATCCAGCTCCGAGATTGCAGTACCTATGGCTTCCACTAGATGTCAGCAGTCTATATACAAAGACTGAGAGTGATTAGAGTAAACAAAACGGATAGAAACAGGAAATGGTCAGGGGAGCTCAGAAGTCAACAAGATTTCTCGGGCGTGAGACTGGATGCGCGCCCCACTGTATTTTCCTTTCATAACGTTTAGGTTACCATCCGAGTGAAATATTATCGCTAATATTCATAAAAGGATAGCTAAGGATGCATTATAACTGATCTTTGATTTGTTTAGGAAAAGTTAAGAGGTATATTTGAACGCGTTCTCTTAACGGTTCAATGGGCGATTCAACGTTGGATTTTCTGAACATAACGCGCCAACCAAACGGAGATTTATGGATATAATACATTACTTTTTCTAACAAAAGAACCATTGGATGTCTTCGTTGGACACTTGGGAAGCCCTCAGCAGAAGGTAAGGGATTTGTTTTCGCTGTGAAATGGGTTTTGTGTGAACCGCGCTGGTTTATGAATTTATGCCAATGCAGAAATATTAGAGGTGCTATCCTCAAACAATCAAATGTAGTGCTTTCGCCGTAAAGCCTTTTTGAAATCTGACAATGCTGTGATATTGCCAAGAAGCAGAGCTTTGATGACTATGCAACACTTGTATATTGATGAATGTTTAATAATTCAACTTTTGGATTTTGAATTTGGCGCCTTACATTTCACCGGGTAGTGTCGACTACTTAAATAGTGAAACAGTGGTTTTTAGGCAAGTCTGGGGCACCATGAACCACAGTGGGCCCCCAGCCACCAGGCACTAACGCTTTGCTGGCGCTAACTATGACCACTGGAGCTTAGAGAAAGAAGGAAAAAGAGCGGCGAGATGGAGGCAGTGGCAGACTGGCCATCTGGCATTTTGGGCAAATGCCAAATAGGCTGGTCAATATTTGGCCCAGTGGGCCTGATTAACTTGAGTTTTTGGCTAATAATGGGAGCCTCAAGGAAAATAATGGTCCGGTGTGGGAGCCTCAAGGAAAAATAGGCCGGTGTGTTAGAAATGCCAGGGACAGATTTTGGTCCCAGTCCGCCCTTGGATGGAGGTAAACGAAGAGAGAGGATAAGGGGAGAGAGAGAGTAGAAACAGAGATTGAGAGAGAAAGAGAGAGACACAGAGAGAGACAGAGAGAGAGAGAAAGAGAAAGAAAGAGACACACAAAGAGAGAGAGAGCGAGAGAGACACACAGAGAGAGAGAAACATAGTGAGAGAGATACACACACAGAGAGACAGAGAGAGAGAGAGAGAGAGAGAGAGAGAGAGAGAGAGAGAGAGAGAGAGAGAGAGAGAGAGAGAGAGGTGTATTAGAGAGGAAAATAAAAGTACAACAAAAGAGATGTAAAGTGAGATAAAGAGAACAAAAGAGAGGGAAAAGAAAAAGAAAGAGAAAAAGGCGGAGAAATAAATGGAATATTGGCCATTTACAGTTAGCACGTCTCATTGGCCTTTATCGGAACAGAAGTTCATGGGCAATGTCAGCTGAGTTATGTTGACACTAAGTGCTGCAGTACATGATAGCATAAACACACACACATACAGCATAAACACACAGAAGGAGAGGGCTACACACACACACACTTCCGCCAGCATCAGTACACAGCATGTCAACACCGATAACGGCTTGGTGAAAATGAACACATGAGTACATAATAGCAGATAATGAAGTCAATGAGAGGTCTGGAGACGAAAATCTCCCAGACTCAGTGTTTCTCATGCAGAGGCGTTGATAGTTTTTTTCATATAATTTCAAATAATTTGCTTTTGAAAACATGTACTAAAAGACATGAGAGGCTGTGGCGTGTGGGGACGTTCTTTAATGGGTAAAGCCTTCCATTATTCCTCTCTCTCCACAGAGGCACTAAGAGATAATATCAGCTATTACATTCTGTCAGAAGTCCACAGAAAGTAATCTGGCACAAAAAGTATACTCTTTTAGAAGCTATGAAAGAGCGTATAAGTACTTCATCGTTCTGCAGTTAGTCCACTCTGCAGTACTTATAGCTGAAATACGGGTAAGTTATAGAAGAGTTGTGAATATGGTGTCCATATTAGGTCCGAGACTGAGGCTGTCCTAATATGGACACAGTAATGGGTAATATGTCAACAAGCTCTCACAGTCTCACATCAGAATTAGATGTTCATCCAAGTTCCCCAAACGTCAAATTTCAAAGTGGTTCCAAATGTCAAATTTCAAAGAGTTTAAGGTGAATTTTAGGAATTAACTTCAAAATGTTAAAGTTAAGTTTAGGCATTAACTCTGAATGGTTAAGGTAAGCGTTAAGGTTTGGGATAGGCTTAAATCAAAAATCTCTAAAACAACTTTCTATTGCTGGATTTGAACATGCAACCAGGCAAATCCTTTTGCCCATCCACCATCCTTGTCCACAACACCCTACTAGAAGGTAAAAGCGCTCACTGTTACCCCTAGTGGCCAGTTTCCACGTCATCTCCCGACGTCCTCAGACATGGATGGACGTCGAATACTGTCTTGTATCACGGGTGACCTGGCTGAATATATATATGTAAGTGACGGACAGGGCTGGAAATGGATTGTAATTTTCCATGGCTTTCATTTACCCTCCTTTCCTCTGTAAAGTTAAATGGCATCAGTCAGCAGTGTGATATTAGTAGAGTTCCCCTGCCAGTTTACAACGACAAGTTAATCATTATCATTCTGGGGGATTTAAACCTGATACAGACTGACAATCCACAGCCTCTTTAATGGACTGATATAGAGAGGAACTGGATATTATTATTTTAGTGAGATAGAAGTTATTTAACTGAAAAGATAGGACTGTAATCCTATAATGGAGAAATGGCACCCTTTTGATTAGGGCCGCATGAGGATGGGGTTTCATTTGGGACACAGACATATCAGTTGGCAGGCTACTTCTTGGGAAGCTAACTTTCCTGTGACATGAATTTCACTGTCGGATTGAGTTAGGTTTAAAGTTAGGGTTAGGGTTTCTACTACAGGCCACAAATACACACCAATGTGCCATTTTGTGTGTGTGTGTGTGTGCACAGCAAATTGGCCATTGCAAACACCACATACACCACCAGTTAATTTGAACACTTTAAGAGTTGAATGGGGAACACTGCAAGATAGTTAAATATTTAACACTTTCAAAAGTGTCATTTTAACACCAGTTCAGTTGGACTCATACAGTATGTTCACTGAAAATAGTGTACATTTAACACTTTCAGAGTTACATTTACACCATTGATTTTGCTGTGTGTGTGTGCGCGGGCATGTGTCCATGCATGCGTGCGTCCGTCCGTGTGCATGTTTAAATACAGGAATCCTTGAACGCTTGTTAACACTACAACCTACAAGACAGACAATCTGACAGTTTTCAGTTTTGTAATTTCAATGACTTAATTTCAATAAAACCTTGAACCCACCTGCCCCTGACTTGACCTAAATATGTGTATTTACAGTCATTGCCATAAATATAATAAGAATAAAATGTTTGAGCATTTCTACCTCAAAGCGCCATGACGGTGACCGTATGCATATTAAAGTAGATTAGCCTGGCCTCCACGAGTACCAATATCCCAATAAATCCATTTAATATACACAATCAGAAGGTTTCGGAAGGTCATTAAAAACATAATGACCATGTATTTCAAATGAACAGAATAGCATGTTTTACATTATATTTGTATGTGCTTATATTAGCTGAGGCTATATGGCTGCGACATGCCAATGATCAACGTGTTCATTTAGCAGACATCACATCGCTTATATTCCCCAGCCCAACAATAGTCAACACACAACACATATTTTACAGTAAGAATGGAATACAAGAAAAAAAAAATAAGGATATTTTCCCAAATGGCTATTGCTGATTGTCGCAAGTAAGAACATGTGGAGCCGTGGTTACTCTACACAGTACATTTTGCAGTGTTAAATCAACACTTAAATAGTTAATTTTAACACTATCTCAGAGTACATAGTGATTGTGGTGTTTGTGTGTGTTTGTGGTGTTTGCCTAGATCTACTGTAGAGTAATAAGCATTACTGCATTACTGTGTTACTCAAATGTAAAACTATGGTGTAATTAACACTCACAGTGTGATTTATATTCAACACTAGTGTTTGTCTAGAGTTATGCAAAACCACTGTTACAGTAAGTGATTTTGGGTATTGTTTATAAAACTATATGGTGTAAAACCTCATTTGCCCATTTCCTATAGTGCCTTCTATTTTCAAGTGAATTGTTGAGTTACCACCCATGGCTGTATTTGTTAGTGACAGAGACATGTTTATTGAATTATTTCCTTATAAAAGCCTGAGGCTTTCACCAAATGAGTATCTAGGTGAATGTTCAAATTCAACTTTATGGCATTACATTAATCATAAGGCCTAATTTTGATGGCCTAGTTATACCCTAACACAGTGGTGTTAAGAAACTCCACGTTTCCAGGCCACATCAGGTCTACAAGTCACATTAGGCTGGCTAGCAAAGTGATGTGTAATTCCTACTGGAATCCAGCCAGAGCTTGTATATCAAACAGTTGACATTTCTTTTCACCCACAATCTGCATTCAGAATGACTACCAGGGTTAGAAATGCAGGTAAAGGAGACTACCTAAACCATTTAAACTGGAACAACAATTTCAGTAACGGATGCATTGAATCTAACTAATTGATTGGCTTAGTTCATTTTAAACACAGATATTTTAAAACATCCCCACAAAAATCTACCTGCATGTAGATTAGCATGTTGGGAAATATGATAATGATGGGTGTGGTTTAATGGGGACTGTTTACTCTCCATAGTGTAAACCAACACTGGAGTTCTTTCACACCACTGAGTGTTAATTTATATCTAAAATAGTGAATTTAAGTCCTGAATCAACACTATACATGTTACACTGAAAAATCAACACTGGACAATTTGCTGTGTATATTTTGAAACAGAGCCAATTGGCACAATTCTGAGAGCTGTTTGGCCAAACTAGGTTAATTTGAAACCTTAGAATCTGCTCTATATGATAGGGTATAGCAATCAAAATGTTGCATGGACCTCAGTAGGATGATATGGAAAAAGTGCTAATCTCCCATCCTTTCTTTGTCAATGTACACTGTGCTGGTCATCAGTCTCTTCATTCTCTATTTGACAATTTATAATATTGTCACCCATCAGACTATTGTCAAATTAATCTTATCTTTAGGCTACATCTACAGTGGCTTGCGATAGTATTCACCCCCCCTTGGCATTTTTCCTATTTTGTTGCCTTACAACCAGGAATTAAAATTGATTTTTTGGGGGTTTGTATCATTTGATTTACACAAAATGCCTACCACTTTGAAGATGCAAAATATTTTTTATTGTGAAACAAACAAGAAATAAGACAAAAAAACTAAAAACTTGAGCGTGCATAACTATTCGCCCCCCCCCCCAAAGTCAATACTTGGTAGAGCCACCTTTTGCAGGATTGAGGTCTGGGCTTTGACTAGGCCATTCCAAGACATTTAAATGTTTCCCCTTAAACCACTCAAGTGTTGCTTTAGCAGTATGCTTAGGGTCATTGTCCTGCTGGAAGGTGAACCTCCGTCCCAGTCTCAAATCTCTGGAAGACTGAAACAGGTTTCCCTCAAGAATTTCCCTGTATTTAGCGCCATCCATCATACCTTCAATCCTGATGATGAAAAACATCCCCACAGCATGATGCTGCCATCACCATGCTTCACTGTGGGGATGCTGTTCTCGGGGTGATGAGAGGAGTTGGGTTTGCACCAGACATAGCGTTTTTCTTGATGGCCTAAAAGCTCAATTTTAGTCTCATCTGATCAGAGTAGACTACCTTCTTCCATATGTTTGGGGAGTCTCCCATATGCCTCTGCCGAACACCAAACGTGTTTGCTTATTTTTTCTTTAAACAGTGGCTTTTTTCTGGCCACTCTTCTGTAAAGCACGGCACTGTGGAGTGTACGGCTTAAAGTGGTCCTATGGACAGATTCTCCAATCTCCACTGTAGAGCTATGCAGCTCCTTCAGGGTTATCTTTGGTCTCTTTGTTGCCTCTCTGATTAATGCCCTCCTTGCCTGGTCTGTGATTTTTGGTGGGCAGCCCTCTATGGCCAGGTTTGTTGTGGTGCCATTTAATGGTGCTCCGTGGGATGTTCAAAGTTTCAGATATTTTTTTATAACCCATCTCTGATCTGTACTTCTCCACAACTTTGTCCCTGACCTGTTTGGAGAGCTCTTTGGTCTTCATGGTGCCGCTTGCTTGGTGGTGGCCCTTGCTTAGTGGTGTTGCAGACTCTGGGCCTTTCAGAACAGGTATATATATACTGAGATCATGTGACAGATCACGTGACACTTAGATTGCACACAGGTGGACTTTATTTAACTAATTATGTGACTTCTGAAGGTAATTGGTTGCACTAGATCTTATTTAGGGGCTTTATAGTAAAGGGGGTGAATACATATGCACGCACCACTTTTCCGTTTTAATTTTTTGAAACAAGTAATTTTTTTCATTTCACTTCACCAATTTGGACTATTTTATGTATGTCCATTACATGAAATCCAAATAAAAATCTATTTAAATTACAGGTTGTAATGTAACAAAATAGGAAAAATTGCCAAGGGGGATGAATAGTTTTGCAAGGCACAGTATCATACACCGATGTGTGAAATTAGTTTCAATATACTTTAGGTGTAGTTTGGACAGAAAATATAGTATCATTTATTTGAGTATTTACAGTCTGTGCGCTTCTGGATCAATCAATATGTTTTCTGACTGATTACAAGGTGTCCTGAGGTTTTGTATGACCTATGTAACATAATAAATACATTAATTTAGTAATTTATTATGGAATATTTACACAATTTAAATATCAACGGTCAGAATGACCGTCATGGCCATTCTAGTAGTCATGGAATTCCGGCGCTCCGAGAGTTAATGCATGATATGTGGGTTCTCTCACCTGAAGAATGTGTATTAAAATAAGTTTTGACATTCACTTTGCTGCATGTCCAGACTGGTAGCACAGGGCATTATTCACCCATAATTCACTCTTTGTGCCATGCTAATTCCTTCTTTCCCTTCTTCAAATGCCAATGACATTATAGCAGTCTCACAGCATAACCACATTTAGCCCTGGTCTGTCAAGGAGATTCCCTCCCCTCCCGCCACTAGAGAGGATTGGCAGACAAAATGAAGCCTCTCTCTCACTATTAAACAAGCTAAAGGTAATTCACTGCCAAGATAAGTTGCTGTTCTTGACAAGTGTGTGTGTGTGCGTGTTTATGTTTGTGCATTCTCAGAATAATATCTCTATCCTATGAACATCTATATAACCTCCTATAAGAAACAGCCTTCAATTATCCTCCAATAGAAATTTCAATGCCACCTCTCCTACCATTTCAACTAGAGTATAATTGAACCTATTCTCCAATAGGAGGTAATCCTGAGTACAAACAATCAGTCTGTTGCAGGGCATATTATAACAATCGGGGTTCTGTCCAGGTAAGGGATTTCAAAGCTACAATCTGGAATTAGTTTGTCAGAATTGTTTGTTATATAAAGCTTAGAGCATTAGGGCAAGACAGTTTCTCTAAGCAATTGAGACATTTAAAAGTTCATCAACAGGCATCAATAATCAAAATTACCATTTCTCAGATTCCCAGATTGCAGATTGCACCTTTAAAACAAGAGCCATAAACCTTCTCTCCTGAGTGATAGCCAGGTCAATGACAGAAAAAGGTCTGATACAGCAAACATCTGCCTGGTGTATAGGAAAGCTGTAGCAGAGATTTAGTGGGGCTTGAAACACTGTATACCTGCCCGGCCTGCTGAAGTTTAATGTTTAGTCAGGATACAACTAAACAACTCACTTTTACGTTATCAGCATCCACATTATAGGCTCATTAAGAAGAGGAATGGGACTCAATAAAAGCAATCAGGCTGTGGAATAAGCTACAATTAAACAACTGTATTCGGCCCATTAGGAGAGGGAGAAACCCCAGGATGGAGGCGCTAGGCTTCAATCGTCTCCCCCATCTGCTGCACTATAAGTCATAACAAAAAAACAGCACTAAATGTCTGGCCTATAACGAACAGTATGGGATTAACACAATAACACACACACGCTCGAGCACACACGCACACACCTAGACACACACACACAGAGCACAGAGAGACTCACATACACACACACACACACACACACACACACACACACACACATATTCCTATGCTTGACAAACAAAACACCAAGCTTCAATTTAGTGTGGCTGGCAACACTGTTGTTATTCGAATGCATCTTGAAGCATCAACCTCAAATCTGTTATACAAACACATTCCCAAAGCTTTTAATTTCTTGTTATTGCTATGCAAACAGATTGTCTGTGTTAGGAGCTTCTGTTATGAGTCCCCTAATTCCTTTACATACATAAATCCAGATTCAAAACAGAACATTGATTGTACTGCAACACAAACACATTTGGGGGAAAACACAAACACACACTCACACTGTGACTGTCTGTCAGTCTGCTACTCTGCTTAGGGCCTATCATTTCATCAACAGGGTAGAGTACTGTTCTGTCAGCCATTTAACCTGGCTGCCTGGTAAAGGGTAGGACTCGCAGAAAGGAAGGAAAGACACACAGGGCTGGGTTAACTTTAATCGTCAACATGCTGGAAGGCTGAGCGTTGGCTGTCCTCCCTTATTGATTCCAACAGATGGCACAGAGAGAGAGAGAGAGAGAGAGAGAGAGAGAGAGAGAGAGAGAGAGAGAGAGAGAGAGTTCTTTGGGAAGGTTGATAGTTCTATGTGGATCCATAATGACTCAAAGAACCCTTTGAGCTCTTCAATGGTTTTTTACAGTTCACAAACTGATTATTTGCTGATTATGGCAGATTATGCAACAGTCATGTAAACACCTTACTCTGCTTATCTTAATCAGCATGAGGTCAAAATCGAAGTAAGCATACACCGATTAAAACATGTGCTTTTCTGAGCAATCTTTAGAATTATTAGGAAACGTAAACACTTTAAACGGCGTTCCAGCAGTGTATTTGATCTGTGCATGTGCTAGCACCTCCCTCTATATATGTCAGAGTGCCATCAGCCTGATTTCAGATGTGTCCATGTAAACAGGATTATTAGGGAAATAGTTTTTCTTGCAAAGCATGTAAACGTTTTAATCAAACTATTATATTAATCTGATTATCCACAATAATCGCATTATTGTGTGCATGTAACTGGGACCCCCAGCTGTTCCAGAAGTAGCTCACTTGA
Organism: Brachymystax lenok tsinlingensis; assembly: GCA_030435695.1. Classification (NCBI taxonomy): domain Eukaryota; kingdom Metazoa; phylum Chordata; class Actinopteri; order Salmoniformes; family Salmonidae; genus Brachymystax; species Brachymystax lenok. The sequence goes on from CM059780.1 coordinate 66,366,811, forward strand.
TTCAACTTAATAATAATAACAGCTATGGAATTTTAAAACTATAATATGGTTGACCAGAATATAAAACCCTGTCTGGTTCTTCAAAAGGATCTACAAAGAATCTCTCAGACTGAGAACTATTCTTTATAGAACCATTCTCCATAACGGTTCTATAAAGAACCATAAAAAAGGATTCTATATATCCCAAAAAAGGGTTGTAACCATAGCGGAACCCTATTTTGGTGCTAAATATAACCATCTTCATAGCACCATACAGGTTCCATTTAGAACCTTAAGAGCATTATTTCAGTTCTATAAAGTCAAAGAACCCCTATCTGGTACTATTTAGAACTCTTTCTTTTTTGTGTGGAGCCTACTGTAGCGATGTAATATGGAGTGGTGTAGACGTCCTCCCTCCCCTCTGTCTCCATGTGAGCAATCCCCTGCCACTCAACTCTACTTTGTGTGTGTGTCCGCCCCCGCATCCCCTTTGCCAGTCAACTCTGCTGCATGGTGCTCAGCTGGTTCTCCACTGGGTTCTATAAAGCATCAAAAAGGGATCCACTATGGTTACAAGCAAAAGAACCCCTAACCGGTACTATTTAGAACCATTTATTTCGGAACCATTTATTTGCCCAGAAAAACAGCAGTAGTGTGTACCATCACTGTGGCTTTATCAAATATTCACTCACTGCAACAACTACCACAACAGAAGAACAAAAGTGACTCAGTGTGTGTGTGTGCGCCTGCTCGTGGGAGCGCGCACGCCCGTGTGTGTGTGTTGTGTGCGCGCGTGTGCGTGTGTGTGAATACCACTCCCAAACCAATATCTAACAGAAGAACCATTTCCCTCATCCCCTCTCCTATTGAAATATTGATCAGCCAGTGAGAATCACCTCAGTTGCTCTGTCAGTGAGTTGATAGTTGATATCTCCAGTCAGCTTAGCATCTATTATTCATTCTATATATATGGCTTAATAATTATTTTATCATGTTTAAGCCGTTGCGTTTTCTATGCTTGCTATCCATGTTCTTTTATCAGTCAGTCAGTAGTCTATGTTACGGAAAAACAATAGATTTCACCTCACAAATTGACAGGGAGTTACTGTAATCAGACTCTAGCCTAAAGTGGTGGTGTTGTATTAATTGTGTGTCTGTGTGGCATTATTTCTCTGTGTATGCATGGGGCTTCATTTGTGTGTGTGGCACCACTTCACTGTGTGTGTGTGGCACCACTTCACTGTGTATGCACGGCATCACTTTGAAGTGAGGTACTATGATCAGTCTAGCCATAGTGTGATAGCTAAGTTTTGTGTGGCACTATCTCTTTGTGTGGCGCTATCTCTTTGTGAATGCATTACTGAGAGCTATGACCTGAGGATCTGTTTATGTTAGCAATTAAATGGAGGACAGATGACGGCTGGGCAGGTCAGGGAAAATAATGACCATGCTCTGGGGCTGTCAGACGTCACATTAGGGTCACACACACACACTCGCACGCACACACATCAGGACCTGTCCCAAAATCGCCACTGCAGAGAAATTAAATATAAACACATGCAAATAAGGCCTCCACTTGTTGCCTAGGAAGACTTCCTTTAGTACCATAGAAACAGGCTCATTATGATTCAGTGGCGAAAGAGAACATTGTTGCAATGTTTGTTTAGTTGACTTATTTCTATGGCAAGCCTTCCTTTAACAAGTCATAGGTTTAATAAGCCTTCCTTTAACAAGTCATATGTTTAATAAGCTTTCCTTTAACAAGTCATAGGTTTAATAAGCCTTCCTTTAACAAGTTGTAGGTTTAATAAGCCTTCCTTTAACAAGTTATAGGTTTAATAAGCCTTCCTTTAACAAGTCATAGGTCTAATAAGCCTTCCTTTAACAAGTCATAGGTTTAACCTCTTGCGGATCCGATCCCGTGAGCGGGCTCGTTTTCGGAGCAAACAAAGCGCGGCAAATTCAAAATAAACATTCGTAATATTTAACATTCATGGATATACAAGTGTTGCATTAGGTTGTAAAGATTAGAGTCTTAGCACAGCGTTGTCAGATTTCAAAAAGGCTTTACGGCGAAAGCACAATATTTGATTGTTTGAGGATAGCCCCTCTCATATTTTCCACATTCATATCCAGCGCGGGTCACACAAAACCCATATAAGAGCTAAAATAAATCGCTTACCTTTCGAAGAACTTCTGCTGAGGGCATCCCAAGTGTCAAAACAAGAGAATCCATGGTTCTTTTGTTAGAAAAAGTCATTTATTATATCCATAAATCTCCGTTTGGTTGTCACGTTATGTTCAGATAGTCCACCAAGCATTTCCAGTCTACTCGCCTGTTGTACAGTGTAGAGAATGCGTTGAAATTATACCTGTCAACTTTGCCCAAACAAATCAAACATAATTTATAATTTATCCTTAGGCATCCATTTATCTATATTGGCTATTATATTTCACTCGGATAATAACCTACACGATAGAAAATATAAACACCGAGCTGCGCGCTCCCGGGTATCTCATGCACTAGACAGAAATGTCTTCGTAGCTCCACTGATATAAACATCCTGTATGTTGTTGTTTCTCAAGACAAACTCATAGAACGCGGTCTAAAGACTGTTCACATCTAGTTGAAGCCATAGGTACTGCAACCTGAGTCCTATCTAACTGTGAAATGAATAGGATTACAAAGAAAGTGATGGGAGGTTAAAAAAAGAAATTCCTCGGGTTTTCACCTGCTATATCAGTTCTGTTATACTCACATACATTATTTTAACAGTTTTAAAAACTTCAGAGTGTTTCCTATCCAACAGTATTATGTGCATATCCTAGTTTCTGGGCCTGAGTGGCAGGCATTTTACTTTGGGCACATCAGACAGGCGAACATTCTGAAAATGGGACCCTAGCCCTAAAGAGTTAATAAGCCTTCCTTTAACAAGTCATAGGTTTAATAAGCCTTCCTTTAACAAGGCACAGTTAGGGCTATTCTTGATTCCAAGAATCAAAACATGATGATGAGTGAAAACAGTGCTAAATGTCTGGAGTGTAGTGTAGTGTAGTTACTCCTGCATCCGTGTGTATGTGTGTGTGTGTGTGCATGTGTGCGTGCGTGTGTTGCCTGCCTTGTGCACAGAGCTTGTCCTGTTGACTTTCCATTATTCTCCTACAGGGACTGAGTGAACAGCCCCAAACTTTAGAGAGAAAGAGAAAGTCTATATCTACCATATATCTACTATATACTACATACACTCATCATATTTCATATTTAACATAAAACTTATGAAGACGATAACAACATAGTGCATAGAGCTTCAGATCTAACTGTGCACACAAAGGTGTATGTGTCCAATAATTAATTATTATTAAGAAAATGAAGAAAAGAATAGTCCTAATCAGAGCACCGTCACAATTCCTGCTCAAAAAAATCTTAAATGAGTTCTTTGTGTAGGGGAATGATGAGGGAGTCAGAGCATGATGGAGAGAAATATAAGTATATATAGAGAGAGAACAGAGAGAGAGCGAGAACAGAGAGAGAGACAGAGAGAGAGAGAGAGAGAGAGAGAGAGAGAGAGAGAGAGAGAGAGAGAGAGAGAGAGAGAGAGAGGTTTGACCACTCTATAAAAACAACTCAGTAGACTCAACAACAGTGTGTATGTACAGTACATCATGTTGGCTCTGTCTGAAGGAGTAACAGAACTAGCAAGACTAACAGGACTAACGGGACTAGCAGGTCTAACATGACTAGCATGACTAACATGACTAACGAGACTAGAGTGACTAATGTGACTAACGAGACTAGAGTGACTAATATGACTAACGAGACTAGAGTGGCTAATATGACTAACGAGACTAGAGTGACTAATATGACTAACGAGACTAGAGTGACTAACATGACCAGCAGGGCTAGCAGGACAAATGGGACTAGTATGACTAACATGACTTGTGGAACTAGCAGGACTAGCATGACTAACAAGACTAATAAGACTAGCATGACTAACAGGACTAGCATGACTAATATGACTAACATGATTAGCGGGACTAGCATGAGTAACAAGAGTAATGAGACTAGCATGACTAACATGACTGACATGACTAATATAACTAACATGACTAGGGGGACCAGCATGACTAACAGGGCTAGCATGACTAACATGACTCACATGACTAATGGGACTAGCATGACTAACATGACTCACATAACTAGCAGACTAGAGTGACTAACATGACTAGCAGGACTAACAGGACTAATGGGACTAGTATGACTAACATGACTTGTGGAACTAGTGGGACTAGCATGACTAACACGACTAATGGGACTAGCATGACTAATATGACTAACATGATTAGCGGGACTAGCATGAGTAACAAGAATAATGGGACTAGCATGACTAACATGACTAACATGACTAATATGACAAACATGCCTAATGGGACTAGCATGACTAACATGACTGGCATGACTAATATGACTAACATGACTAGCGGGACCAGCATAACTTGCAGGACTAACATTACTAACAGGGCTAGCATGACTAACATGACTCACATGACTAATGGGACTACCATGTCTAACATGACTAACATGACTAAAATGACTAACGGAACTAGCAGGACTAGCAAGACTAGCAGGACTAACAAGACTAGCAGGACTAACATGTCTAACATGACTAACATGTATAACGGAACTAGCAGGACTAGCACGATAAGCAGGACTAACATGACTAACATGACTAACATGTCTAACGGAACTAGCAGGACTAGCACGATAAGCAGGACTAACATGTCTAATGGAACTAGCAGGACTAGCACGATAAGCAGGACTAACATGACTAACATAACCAGCAGGACTAACATAACTAACATGACTGTCAATACTACCATGACTAACAGGACTAACATGACTAACATGTCTAACATGACTAACATGACTGTCGAGACTAGCATGACTAGCAGGACTAGCAGGACTAACATGACCAGAAGGACAGACATAACTAACATGACTGTCGAGACTAGCATGACTAGCAGGACTAGCAGGACTAACATGACCAGAAGGACAGACATAACTAACATGACTGTCGAGACTAGCATGACTAGCAGGACTAACATGACTAACATGACCAGCAGGACTAACATAACTAACATGACTGTCGATACTACCATGACTAACAAAACTAAAACATGACTAACATGACTAGCATTACTGTCGAAACTAGCATGACTAGCAGGACTAGCACGATAAGCAGGACTAACATGTCTAATGGAACTAGCAGGACTAGCACGATAAGCAGGACTAACATGACTAACATGACCAGCAGGACTAGCATAACTAACATGACTGTCGAGACTACCATGACTAGCAGGACTAACATGACTAACATCTCTAACATGACTAACATGACTGTCGATACTAGCATGACTAGCAGGACTAGCATGACTAACATGACTAACATGACTGTCGAGACTACCATGACTAGAAGGACTAACATGACTAACATCTCTAACATGACTAACATGACTGTCGATACTAGCATGACTAGCAGGACTAGCATGACTAACATGACTAACATGACTGTCGAGACTATCGTGACTAGCAGGACTAACATGACTAACATCTCTAACATGACTAACATGACTGTCGATACTAGCATGACTAGCAGGACTAGCATGACTAACATGACTGTCGAGACTATCATGACTAGCAGGACTAACATGTCTAACATGTCTAACATGACTAACATGTCTAACGGAACTAGCAGGACTAACATGACTGACATGACTAAAATGACTAGTAGGACTAACACAACTAGCATGACTAGCAGGACTAACATGACTAACATGTCAAATGGAACTAGCAGGACTAGCAAGACCAACATGACCAGCAGGACTAACATCACTAACATGACCAGCAGGACTAACATGACCATCAGGACTAACATCACTAACATGACCAGCAGGACTAACATGACTAAAATGACTAGCAGGACTAACACAACTAGCATGACTAGCAGGACTAACATGACTAACATGTCAAATGGAACTAGGAGGACTAGCAAGACCAACATGACCAGCAGGACTAACATCACTAACATGACCAGCAGGACTAACATGACCATCAGGACTAACATCACTAACATGACCAGCAGGACTAACATGACTAACATGACTAACATGACCAGCAGGACTAAAACCACTAACATGACCAGCAGGACTAACATCACTAACATGACCAGCATGACTAACATCACTAACATGACCAGCAGGACTAACATGACTAACATGACCAGCAGGACTAACATCACTAACATGACCAGCAGGACTAACATCACTAACATGACCAGCATGACTAACATCACTAACATGACCAGCAGGACTAACATGACTAACATGACCAGCAGGACTAACATCACTAACATGACCAGCAGGACTAACATCACTAACATGACCAGCAGGACTAACACCACTAACATGACCAGCAGGACTAACCTCACTAACATGACCAGCAGGACTAACATCACTAACATGACCAGCAGGACTAACATCACTAACATGACCAGCAGGACTAACATGACTAACATCACTAACAGGACTAGCAGGACTAGCAGGACTAGCAAGACTAGCAGGACTAGCGGGACTAGCATGACTAGTGGGACTAGCAGGACTAACATGGCTAGCAGAACTAATATAACTAGCAGGACTAACAGTGGACATTTAGAATTCTGAAAGTACAATAACCTGCAGCTTTATCAAGACAATCATGGCATGATATATTGGTGTTTCTCGGTATCTCTGACAGGAAGCAGAGAGGATCCTGGATAATACTGGCCTCCTCACAGAATCTCATTTGTGAATGAGATTCAGCAGGCTGAGCATCTCGCCGCCTCAACTCCCCTTCCCCTATCCTCACTCTATCTTCTCCCCCTGCTCTTCTCTAGCCCTTCCTCCCATGCTGACTCTTGAAGAAACTAGTTAACCTCTAACCCCTAACCCTCATGCAAGACTTAGCTCCATCCTCCCTATCCTCTCTGCATGTGCCAAGGTAAATACATCATCTCCAACGAACAGCTTCAGCACCTGGCTCCCCTGCATTGGAACATTGGAACATATTTTTATCTTCCTCAACCATAAAACCCATATATCTACGATCAGTAGCAAAACCATTCAACGGCCTTTGGTTCCTTCTAGTTAGTTGACATTCTTGGAGTAGAATAGAGTAGTAGAGTAGTAAAAATCTGATGCAAGGAAGATGCTGACAGTTGGTGGGAATTGAAAGGGAGTTCAGGTAGAGAGAGAGAGAGAGAGAGAGAGAGAGTAAAAAGAGAGAGTAGCGAGAGAGGGAGATTAGAGAGAGAGGGAGAGTAGAGAGAGAGAGAGTAGAGAGAGGGAGAGTAGAGAGAGAGAGGAAGAGTAGAGAGAGTAGAGAGAGAGAGTGTGTAGAGAGAGTAGAGAGTAGAGAGACAGAGACAGAGACAGAGACAGAGACAGAGACAGAGAGCTATCTGATTTATCAGTCCAGGCTTAAATGTAGCTGGAAGAATTAAAGAAGCCTTCCAGAGCAGAGCAGTGTTCCAGCAGCAGCAGAAGCAGAAACAGAAGCTAGGCCCTGTAGGAAGGCAGGAAGAAGCCTCGAGGAGTGATTTATGGTTCAGTTGAGGATGTCTTAATAGGACTCAGCCTGTGGAGCGCAGCAGATCCATCCCTGCTATAAAATAGAGCCAGTGCCTTCTGCCTCTCATTCTCTATTTCTTTCTGTTTCTTTCTTTCTTTCTCTCTCTCTCTCTCTCTCTCTCTCTCTCTCTCTCTCTCTCTCTCTCTCTCTCTCTCTCTCTCTCTCTCTCTCTCTCTCACTCTCACTCTCACTCTCACTCTCTCCCGCTAGAAAATAGAGCCAGTGCCTTCTGCCTATCATTCTCTCTTTCTTTCTAGAAGAGAGAGAAGCAAGAGAGATGTTGAAATATCTCCCTATCTCTCTCGCTCTCTATCTCTCTATCTTTGTCACTCTCTCTCTACACTCTCTCTTTACTCTCTCTCTCTCTACTCTCCCTCTCTCTACTCTCTCTCCCTCTCTCTCTCTACTCTCGCTCTCTCTTTTTTTCTCTCTCTCTCTCTCTATCTCTCTCTCTCCCGCTAGAAAATAGAGCCAGTGCCTTCCGCCTCTCTTTCTTTCTAGAAGAGAGAGAAGCAAGAGAGATGTTGAAATATCTCCCTCTCCCTCTCCCTATCTCTCTTGCTCTCTATCTCTCTCTCTCTATCTTTGTCACTCTCTCTCTACTCTCTCTCTACTCTCCCTCTCTACTCTCCCTCTCTCTTTCTCTCTCTACTCTCTCTCTTTTTTTTCTCTCTCTCTCTATCTCTCTCAATTCAATTTAAGGGGCTTTATTGTCTCTCTATCTCCCTCTCCCTATCTCTCTTGCTCTCTATCTCTCTCTCTCTCTATCGTTGTCACTCTCTCTCTAGCTCTCTCACTCTCTATATCTCTCTCTTTCTTTCTCGCTCTCTATCTCCCTCTCCTATCTCTGTCTCTCTATCTCTATCTTTCTCACTCTCTATCTCTGTCTCTCTCAATTCAATTTAAGGGGCTTTATTGTCTCTCTATCTCTCTATCTCCCTGTCTCTATCATTGTCTCTCTCTCTATCCCTGTCTCGCATTCACACGTTTTCCTCTTTCTCTTTTTACAATGATGTAGCCTCCATTTATCTCTCTCTCTTTCTGTCTCTCTCCCGTCAATAGAAGAGAGAGAAGCAAGAGAGATGTTGAAATACCCAGCCCAAACTCTAGTGGATTATGCACACTCCATAATCTAAGGACCGCACTAATTAAAAGGACAAGACACTCCATAATCTAAGGACCGCACTAATTAAAAGGACAAGACACTCCATAATCTAAGGACCACACTAATTAAAAAGGACAAGACACTCCATAATCTAAGGACCGCACTAATTAAAAGGACAAGACACTCCATAATCTAAGGACCGCACTAATTAAAAGGACAAGACACTCCATAATCTAAGGACCGCACTAATTAAAAGGACAAGACACTCCATAATCTACGGACCGCACTAATTAAAAAGGACAAGACACTCCATAATCTAAGGACCGCACTAATTAAAAGGACAAGACACTCCATAATCTAAGGACCGCACTAATTAAAAGGACAAGACACTCCATAATCTAAGGACCGCACTAATTAAAAGGACAAGACACTCCATAATCTAAGGACCGCACTAATTAAAAGGACAAGACACTCCATAATCTACGGACCGCACTAATTAAAAGGACAAGACACTCCATAATCTAAGGACCACACTAATTAAAAGGACAAGACACACCATAATCTAAGGACCGCACTAATTAAAAGGACAAGACACTCCATAATCTACGGACCACACTAATTAAAAGGACAAGACACTCCATAATCTAAGGACCGCACTAATTAAAAGGACAAGACACTCCATAATCTAAGGACCGCACTAATTAAAAGGACAAGACACTCCATAATCTAAGGACCGCACTAATTAAAAGGACAAGACACTCCATAATCTACGGACCACACTAATTAAAAGGACAAGACACTCCATAATCTAAGGACCGCACTAATTAAAAGGACAAGACACTCCATAATCTACGGACCACACTAATTAAAAGGACAAGACACTCCATAATCTACGGACCGGACTAATTAAAAGGACAAGACACTCCATAATCTACGGACCACACTAATTAAAAGGACAAGACACTCCATAATCTAAGGACCGCACTAATTAAAAGGACAAGACACTCCATAATCTACGGACCACACTAATTAAAAGGACAAGACACTCCATAATCTAAGGACCGCACTAATTAAAAGGACAAGACACTCCATAATCTAAGGACCGGACTAATTAAAAGGACAAGACACTCCATAATCTACGGACCACACTAATTAAAAGGACAAGACACTCCATAATCTACGGACCGGACTAATTAAAAGGACAAGACACTCCATAATCTACGGACCGCACTAATTAAAAGGACAAGACACTCCATAATCTCTACTGCTACAGTTATGGCAAATGTCTCCGTTTGCTTTGGCGATTGTGTTGGGAATGTACATTCATAACATGCTCCAATATAATCTAATGTACCATGCGTTTTTAGATTTAGAACAATTTTAGAATGAGAACAATTTATTTGAGTCCGGTTTCCATGCAGACACTCGTCATTAATTGCCATTTGGGTATGTAACAAATGCTTGCGTTGTTACAAGAATTGAGAAACAACATCGCCTTCTTTTGTCTGTGGTAAGTTATAAGTACAGAAGTTTAAGTATACCCATATACCTTTCCCAAAACTACAGCCCCATTACGTAGTACTTAATTCACAGCGAGATTGAAATCCATCTAATGCGTGTTTAACAAGCAAATAATGTGCCTTGCTCGGCAGAATAAATAAGAATTAAACATTGAAGGCAGCCAAAACATTAATGGCTGCTATTCCTCACTTTACTACCTTAAAATAAAACACGTCAACCACTAGGCTCCATCTTGCTCGTGTTCGCTTCCAACAGCCACAACAAGCCCTGGATAATTGCTATCTTTTATCAAGGTATAAAACAGAGTTTGGGCCGTATCATCCATACCAGCCTCATCAGTATGGCACAGGACACGTAACGCCCTCCCTGGCGGAAGCCCTCCCTTTACACAAACCTTGTAAACATCATTAAAATGTCAGGCCCTATAAAACACTTTTATAAAGTAGGCTGGCAACTTTACAGGCTTTGCATTATGGCTGCTAAGATGTATTCTGACACCCCCATGTGTGGCTCTGTTTGAAGGGATGAGGACAGAGCAAATAAAGCTGTAGAAATGAAGCATGCTATGAAATGAAATGACATAGTCCGGAACTTTGGCGACTACTATGTATTTGTTTTTATCTCCCGCTTTGGGCTGGATGTGTCAATGTGCAGTTCATACATGCATAAATCTATGAGCAGAATGACAGTCTTAAGTCAGTTAGCCATCAGATCCTTAGTTTGAAAGCGACTGTTTTTCTGGAAGCTGTACTGCATCATCTTCCTTGTATTTTTCTCCATGTGGGCCAGCCCCCTAGCAATTTGAGTTCTAGCCAATGAGCTTCAGCCCCTCACCATTTGAGCGACAGCTAGCAAGATGCACACACAGCAGAGAGTGAGAGAGAGAGCAATGACGGGGTGTACATATCTTCACATACAGCATGTGTCGTAGTAAGCCATTTTTGGGGACCACTTTTGGCTTGTGAGCACTACTTCCAGAACTACAGATTAAAAAGTATTAAAAAAGTATGAATCTCTTTGAGAGATTGGCAAGCCATAGAGACATTTTTATAAATTTTATGAGAACGGTTAGCTAGGTACAATATGTAACTTTTTAGGCGACCCGACCAAATTCACATAGAAATGTGAGTTATAGATCTATCATTCTACTTGAAAGCAAGTCTAAAGCGATATGTTCTATGTGCGCTATTTCTATGCTTCCTGTTCTTAAGTTTAGTTTTTTTGTCTTTTACTTTAGTTTTTGTTCACCAGCTTCAAACAGCTGAAAATACAATACTTTTGGTTATGGAAAATATATTTCAAACCGGTTTAGATTCTATAATGATTCTCTACACAATGACTGCTTGTTTTGTCACATAAACTGAAATTAGGCAAACTATTAGAATTTCAGTAACCAGGAAATGGCCTGAGCCATTTCTGCAAATTGCATCTTTAAGTGTCTCTCTCTCACAACATTTGTATTCATATGCAAGTGATCAGTTCATGCATGACCTAATGTGAGATTGAACAGCTGCAGATGTGTGTCTGTGGGTGAGTGTTTGTGTGTGTGTGTCTATGTGTGTGTGTGTCTGTGTGTGTGTGTGTGTGTGTGTCTGTTTGTCTGTTTGTCTGTGTGTGTGTGTGTGTGTGTGTGTGTGTGTTTTGATTCACTGGCATTTTTTGGTTTAATCTGTCCAAAATATTCACCCTGTTCCCTATATAGTGCACTATGGGCCCTGGTTCAAATAAGTCCACTATGTAGGGAATAGGGTACCATTTGGGACAGGATCTTTAGGGTGTTTCCATCCTTCTACTTATTATTCTGCTCACTGAGGTCCTGCAGTAAGATTAACACTGCAGCCCTCCACCACTCTGTGTGTGTGTGTGTGTGTGTGTGTGTGTGTGTGTGTGTGTGTGTGTGTGTGTGTGTGTGTGTGTGTGTGTGTGTGTGTGTGTGTGTGTGTGTGTGTGTGTGTGTGTTGTGTGTGTGTAGCTAATCGAATTCGTCAAGATCGGTCAAGAAATGGCCCCAATTTCAGCTTGTAAATAAATAAATAAATAAATAGCTATAACAGAAGGAGTGAAATCACTTATATTCTGGAACCAACATTCATCATTGTCAGAAGGGGACATACAGTTCATACGGACCAACATGTCCCATTTCCAACCAGCCATGGTGCGCGTTGATAGGACAGGACTCAGGATGAGTGTTCATTTATAGACTAGCCTGTCACTGGTGTGCTATTTGCTATGTTAATGTCCCCGAGACGAAGTCACAACCAGCCTGGCGGTACCCTTGCTGTGACAGAGACAGGGAAATAGGCCTAGGTGAGGGTTGGATGTTGTGAGTAATTCATTTGTGTGTGTGTGTGTGTGTGTGTGTGGCACAGCTGCTATGCCGAGATTTGAATACTGACTTGTTGTCAACCATGCAATGAAAGCTGGAGGTGAACGTAACCTCCAGACTACATCTGCTGTAGTCTGCAAATACACTTTACATACGTTTACATACTAAAGTGTGCTAAAGTATATTTGAAAACTACAACAGATGTTGTGTGGAGGTCATCTTCAGCATACCAGTGGCTTACCATACCCAAACCAGATAATTCATCTAGTGTTGAGTGTTCAATGTTGAATGTGAAGAGCACTTATAATGCTGAATTCTAAAGGCAGAAATGTGCAGATATCTGCTACATGGACGGGTTGGGATTTCAAGCCTGTGTCTACACCTTTCCCGTAGTTAACAAACTCAGAGGTTTAGTTAAGTGATAATGCCAGAGAAGCCGGTGTTTGGAGGATATATTGGCACGGGTGTTGTTAGTGGATAGCGCAGTCAGATGGAACAGAGTAAATAGGCATTTTAACATCATAGATTTAGCCGGTGGTAACTTGTGGAATAGACACTGGCTGGAATGCGGTTTTAACCAATCAGCATCCAGGATTAGACCCACCCGTTGTATAATGATGGTTAATGTACTAATAGGTCTATATTTATGGATGACACAAATGTATACACAAGCCTTAAACTCCTCCCTCCTAGGGTCTGATGTATTGCAGACAACACTGTATCTAGAGCAGAAACAGACCCAGACTATATGCGTACAGACGTGTACTATATATATAGTACAAACAGTCCACCTACACCGGACTGTCCTAATAGCTTCTATAAACACAGAGGCTGCTGGCTAACAGAAAACAGGAGAGTCCAGAATAGAAATAGGATTTCTAGAATGGACAATACCATTCAAGACAATGTTCTGCAATTCTATTTCTATGGAGGCCAGACCGTTGAGCTAACAGAAAGCAGAGGAGGCCTCAGGCTGAGGTTACCTCACCACACAGGGAGGAGTATCCTCTGTTAATATTAGGATTATTCTCTAAAAGCCATTATATATCCTACTGCCTTTAATCTTGAGTTTCAGGAGAAATCCATTACCAGTCGTTTAGTGCAGAAGTGGTGTCTGGTAGTGGCGGGTAGAACCATGGCCTCTAAGGTCTGAGCTGATGAAATATACCACCACTGAGATACACCACATGACCAAAAGTATGTGGACACCTTCTTGTAGAACATCTCATTCTAAAATCATGGGCATTAATATGGAGTTGGTCCCCTCCTTTGCTGCTATAACAGCCTTCACTCTTCTGGGAGGGATTTCCACTAGATGTTGGAAAATTGCTGCGGGGACTTCCATTCAGCCACAAGAGCATTAGTGAGGTTGGACACTGATGTTGGGAGTTCCAATTCATCCCAAAGGTTTTCGATGGGGTTGAGGTCAGGGCTCTGTGCAGGCCAGTCAAGTTCTTCCACACCGATATCGACAAACCATTGCTGTATGGACCTCGCTTTGTGCACGGGGGCATTGTCATGCTGAAACAGGTAAGGGCCTTCCCCAAACTGTTGCCACAAAGTTGGAAGCACAGAATTGTCAATAATGTCATTGTCTCCTGTAGCGTTAAGTTTCCCTTCAATGGAACTAAGGGGCCTAGCCCGAACCATGAAAAACAGCCACAGACCATTATTCCTCCTCCACCAAACTTTACAGTGTGCACTATGCATTAGGGAACGTAGCCTTCTCCTGGTTTCCGCCAAACCCAGATTCGTCCTTCGGACTGCCAGATGGTGAAGCGGGATTCACCACTCCAGAGAACGCGTTTCCACTGCTACAGAGTCCAATGGCGGTGAGCTTCACACCACTCCAGCCAATGCTTGGCATTGTACATGGTGATCTTAGGCTTGTGTGCGGCTGCTCAGCCATGGAAATCTGTGAGTGTGTGTGTGTGTGTGTGTGTGTGTGTGTGTGTGTGTGTGTGTGTGTGTGTGTGTGTGTGTGTGTGTGTGTGTGTGTGTGTGTGTGTGTGTGTGTGTGTGTGTGTGTGGAGGGGGGTTGACATTGGGAATTCTTAAATTACATGATTGCCGTTTCTCTCTTCTCTGTGTGTATGAAAACAGCCAACTCCTGGGGACAGCCCTACTCTCTTCAGCTATCTGTTCAAAACCATTTAGTAGCTGATGCCGTCCGGACGGGGCTGTTTATACTGGCAATAATGCTACATCAGCACAGCCCCCTGTCAATCAAAGACCAGTGAGGTCCCTGCTTTCTCTCTCTGTCTATCTCTCTGCAGGGGTCCCAGCAGGTGAATGACAGGGGGCCACAGGGACAGGCAGGGCCTGGCTGCCACTCAGAAAGGCCTGTTATTAGTGACCCACACTCTTCAAAACACTCAGCATGATGGGTAGTGTATATAAGAAGTGTGCAAGAACACACTACTCATAAAATTTAGTAAAACACTTTTAGCCTAGCTCGGCAAAGGGGAGAAGTCAAGACGTTTTCTGTGGCTGCTAATTAAGTGAAAAGTTTCACCCCCACAGTTAGCCAAGAAGCTTAGCTAGCCCGCTTAAATTGTTTATAGTACTTCTACCCTACTTGGCTAGCTACTATAGTGCTGCCATGTCAATAACCTGTCTCCAAAAATGACAGGGTGTCTTCGATTTTGTTTACGTTACCATTGTGCTGGGGTACCACTTTCTATGCCTAGTATATCTCTATGCTAATATTACACATCCGTTGAGCAGTGTACTGAGCAAGAAGACTAGAGGCACTTAGACATACAGTATTCCAGACTAGAGGCACTTAGACATACAGTATTCCAGACTAGAGGCACTTAGACATACAGTATTCCAGACTAGAGGTGCTTAGACATACAGTATTCCAGACTAGAGGTGCTTAGACATACAGTATTCCAGACTAGAGGCTCTTAGACATACAGTATTCCAGACTAGAGGTGCTTAGACATACAGTATTCCTTCCTAGAAGTGCTTAGACATACAGTATTCCAGACTAGAGGCGCTTAGACATACAGTATTCCAGACGAGAGGTGCTTAGACATACAGTATTCCAGACTAGAGGCACTTAGACATACAGTATTCCAGACTAGAGGCACTTAGACATACAGTATTCCAGACTAGAGGCGCTTAGACATACAGTATTCCAGACGAGAGGTGCTTAGACATACAGTATTCCAGACTAAAGGCACTTAGACATACAGTATTCCAGACTAGAGGCACTTAGACATACAGTATTCCAGACTAGAGGCACTTAGACATACATTATTCCAGACTAGAGGCACTTACACATACAATATTCCAGAAGTCCAGAAGCCTGGGGATGGTGTACCTAACATTGACTTACTTACTATTTGCACATGTGGAAAAAAAGTGTCTTAGTCTGTTTGTCATTGTCAGTTTTCTCCCTACTCTCACACTACCTTCCCTCCCTCCCATTGTGTTGTCACATAGAAAACCATGTGGTTTCATCTCTGTGTGTTTCTGCCAACAGAAGGACCATGTCACACACTGTTAGAACTGGACGTGTATCCAACCACGAGGCCTGCGGTGCTGTGACACGGGGACAGAGAGAGGCGGAATGACACACCACACCACAGAGCAGACACACACACACACAACACGCAACGCCATGCAGCAGTCACACTGTGACCCAGTGTAACCTCCCCAGGCCATATGACCACCACCATAGAGAGATAGAGACAAGCTGTCACATCACATAGCAGGCTGGCAGAACAACTAGTAGTAGTAGACTAAACTGCTGAGAGAGGGAGGGAAAGAGGGAGGGTTGAGGGAAGAAAAAAAGGAGGGAGAGAGTGAGGGAGAGCTGAGGGAAGGAAGGGGCAACTAACAGCAGTAGACTACACTGCTGAGGGAGGGAGGGAGATAAATGGAGGGAGGGAGAGACAGAGAGAGATAAATGGAGGGAGGGAGAGACAGAGAGAGATAAAGGGAGTGATGGAGGAAGGGAGGGAGGGACAGAGAGAGATAAAGGGAGGGAGGGAGAGACAGAGAGAGATAAATGGAGGGAGGGAGAGACAGAGAGAGATAAAGGGAGTGATGGAGGAAGGGAGGGAGGGACAGAGAGAGATAAAGGGAGTGATGGAGGAAGGGAGGGAGGGACAGAGAGAGATAAAGGGAGGGATGGAGGGAGGAGAGAAAGAGATATGGGGGGAGAGAGGAAGAAGAGGGGGGTGGGGAGAGAGAAGTAAGGGAGAGGGGGAAGAAAGAGAAAAAGAGACGGATGAGAAGGGTGCTGCGTTAACGGAAACATTCAAAGCTTTCGAGACAACCTCATCATCATAATTCCGTGGAGCAATTAATTTTGGCATACAATAAGTCCAATATCAACAAACACACTAATCCTTCCCACTGGTTATTGTGTGCAATCAATTTTCCCAATGTCCACGCTAGGCTGAAAACTTCTATTGGAGAAATCAACAGAGAGTAAGCCCAGATGAGCCCAAGGGTACACAGACTGACAGTCGCTGGGCATAAACGGACACCGATGTTTAGTACAGTACACTGTCATTGTCAGATGATGCAAGGCACTGACACCATTACTGAGTATGCTACAGTATGCACCAGTGAGAGAACTGAGTGAAATATTAAACAACCACAGGACAGAGTACACAGTGCATTTACTCTAGTTGAAGAAAATGTTACTCTGCCACAGATAACATTTGGTCCCAGTCTAAAAAGAGTAAATGTACTCAATTTAGTGTTGATATTTAACTCTGCGTCATTGCATTGTATAGTATTACTTGAAAATATCTCTTTAGCTTTTTGAACTCTCTGCAGTGTTGTTCAGTATTCTAGTTAATTAATTACAGTAATGTTTACTCTCAAAATCTAATCACAAGATTTAATTCAACTCCTATAGAGTCAAACTCAACACTATTTTGGAGTTTACACTGTATGGTCCATTTGAGGTTTAAGGGTGCAAAGTCTAATTTGCAAATTTCTTAACATACATTATTAGAGTGGCTTGCAATGTGACATAAAACCATTGCTGATATTAATGTAAGAGGAAAGATGTGCAGCAATTTTACAGCACCCACAACTTACATTCAAAATGCATACCAGTGCAGGTTGCAAGGCATGAAAGAATAGACTACTTACATCACTTAAACTGGAACAGCCTTCTCAGTAATGGTTGCAATAAATCCAACCACTTACTGGTTAGGTTAGTTTAGGAAAATCTATGTTAAATATCATTGTGTAGCATCAGATCAAAAACAATAAATGTACATGTGAAAACACAGATATTGAAACAAACAATTCCAAAAAACAACATGCAACAGAGCATGCTGGGAAATATGACAATGATACCCCTCCCACATCTGTGGATACTATAGTTTTAACTCCCTGTCTCTGGTTACTCTTATGGAGTTAAAAGTACTCCGTCCCAATCAACTCCAGTTAAAAACTCTAACTCCAGGCAGCGCATCACTCTGCTGAGGGTTAAGATAACTGCCAGTAGAGTCAATTTAACTATTTTTTTAATTTTTTTACTCTGTGATTTCAACTCTCCTTGATGTACTGTGTAGGACATTAAATAGTCTAATTTAAAAAGTGAAAACAAATGACCTAACCGGCAGAAAGTAAGGACACAGGAAAAGTATTTGTCTTCAGTTCAAGGTATAAGTTATGCAATACAATATACAGTAAACACTAACACTCAGGGAAAGGAAGCCTGCCACTACCTTGCACTCCAGACAAGGAGAACAAATCAAGGAGCAAACTGAAGTAGAGAGAAAATTCCTCCACTCTGGATGGACAATGGAAGAAGATTTCAGAAATGCTTCTTTATTATGACAACCAACGTATGTGTTGATGCCTTCTTCAGGGTTTTGCTCTCAGCACATACGTCATCATACACTCATTAAAGTACACCTACGGTAAGATCAAAATGGCGAGCGCACACTAAACAACGTTAGTTTTTACAGCTCTTGTCATGCTGTGCTATTAAGAGGATGAGGAAGGGAGTAAGCGGAGAGGGGAGGTTTAAGAGCAGAGCCTTGAAAGGGACTGTCACCTTCCCTGCAGGCGATATCTCAATACCACCACAAATATTATACAGACAGAGAGACAGTTTATTCTACCGGCATGTCTCTCCACGTGGATTAAGGAATCACACACTCACAGACATGCACAGACAGACAAGTCTGGAGAGTATCGTCGGCCCAGAGAGGAACTGGAAGCAGCGGCGGCTGAGCGGCGCAGGTGTGAGGACCTGATGGGAGTATAGGATCCGGTGAGAGGCAGGTTTATCAGACCTCGCCGGGCTAGGAAGCCCGTAAGGCAGCCCCAAGAAACTTTTTGGGGGGGGCACACGAGGAGGTTGGCCGGTTCAGGAGGGACTCCTGAGCCAACTCCTCGTGCTTTGTGGAGAGAGCGTTGTGGAGAGCGTCGCACCGAAGGGACACCGTGCTATGCAGTGTTGCGCACGGTTTCCCCTATACGGATTCAGAGGCCGGTGCGAGAGATTCCCGCTCCACTCATCAGTCAGGCGAAACTAAGTGTTCAGCCAGGAAGAGTGGTGCCAGCTCTGCGCGCTAAGTCTCCAGTGCGCCTCCTGGGACCCGGATATCCTGCCCCGGTTCTGCGTGCGGTGTCTCCGGTACGTGTCCACAGCCCAGTGCGAGAGATCCCAGCGCCACTCATTGGTCGGGCCGAGGTCAGTGTGCTACCTGGTAGAGTGGTGCCAGCTCTGCGCGCAAGGTCTCCAGTGCGCCTGTTGGGACCTAGATATCCTGTGGTCCTACGGGCAGAATCTCCGGTGCGAATCCACAGCCCAGTCCGAGAGATTCCAGCTCCACTCACCCGTGAGGCCAGGGTTAGTGAGCTAGCTGGAGGTATGGTGTCGGCTCTCCGTATCAGGTCCCCGGTCCGGGTGGAGGTTTCAACACGTCCAGTCCCTGTTCCACGCTCCCAGACTCCTGTTCCACGCTCCCAGACTCCTGTTCCACGCTCCCAGACTCCTGTTCCACGCTCCAAGATCCCTGTTCCACGCTCCAAGATCCCTGTTCCATGTTCCGGGGTCCCAGTCCGTGTTGAGGTTCCAACACGTCCAGTTCCTGTTCCGCTGTTCCAAGACCCCAGTCCGTGTGGTGGTTTCTACACGCCCAGTCCCTGTTCCACGTGCCAGGTCCCCAGTGCGTCTTCAGAGTCCAGCACGTCCTGTTCCGCCCGCGCACCAAGCTCCCCGCGGCGCTTAGAGAGTCCAGCACGCCCTGTTCGGCCCGCGCACCAAGCTCCCTGCGCGCTTAGAGAGTCCAGCACGCCCTGTTCCGGCCCGCGCACCAAGCTCCCGTGCGCTCAGAGAGTCCAGCACGTCCTGTTCGGCTCCGGCGCACCAAGCTCCCGTGCGCTCAGAGAGTCCAGCACGCCCTGTTCGCCCGGCGTACAAGCTCCCGTGCGCTCAGAGAGTCCAGCACGTCCTGTTCCGGCTCCGCGCACCAGGTCCCCCGTGTGCTTAGAGAGCCCAGTTCGGCCTGTTCCCGCTCCCCGCACCAGAGTGTGCGACCCGAGCCCAGTTCGGCCTGTTCCCAGCTCCCCGCACAAGAGTGCGCGTCCCGAGCCCAGTTCGGCCTGTTCCCGCTCCCCGCACCAGAGTGCGCGTCCCGAGCCCAGTTCGGCCTGTTCCCGCTCCACACACCAGAGTTCCAGTGAGCATCACGAGTCCAGTACTGCCAGTTCCTGCTCCACGCACCAGAGTTCCAGTGAGCATCACGAGTCCAGTACGACCAGTTCCTGCTCCACGCACCAGAGTTCCAGTGAGCATCACGAGTCCAGTACGCCCAGTTCCTGCTCCACGCACCAGAGTTCCAGTGAGCATCACGAGTCCAGTACGACCAGTTCCTGCTCCACGCACCAGAGTTCCAGTGAGCATCACGAGTCCAGTACGACCAGTTCCTGCTCCACGCACAAGAGTTCCAGTGAGCATCACGAGTCCAGTACGACCAGTTCCTGCTCCACGCACCAGAGTTCCAGTGAGCGTCACGAGTCCAGTACTGCCAGTTCCTGCTCCACGCACCAGAGTTCCAGTGAGCATCACGAGTCCGGTACTGCCAGTTCCTGCTCCACGCACCAGAGTTCCAGTGAGCATCACGAGTCCAGTACGGCCAGCTCCAGCCCCACGCACCAGAGTTCCCGTGAGCATCATGAGTCCAGTACGCCCAGCTTCTGCTCCACGCACCAGAGTTCCAAGAAAGGGTCCAGGGCCTCCGGTGCGTGACATCAGACCAGCTCGTCCAGCACCGGAGCCCCCACCTGGGACAAGAGTACCCACCGAAGACCCCCACGGATTTTTGGCTGGCCCGAGTCCGCGCCTTTGGGGGTACTGTAACGCCCAGGCCTGAGATGACAGGCTGGAGCATGTTGGTTTCATTTTGGTGTAGGGTTTGTGTGTTCTAGGGTGTCTATTTCTATGTTGGGATAATGGTTCCCAATTAGAGGCAGCTGAGTCTCGTTGTCTCTAATTGGGAACCATATATATGTTTGGGAGTTGCACTTTAGTTTCGTGGGTTATTGTTTATGTTATGCTTATCATGTTCAGTCGGGTTCTTGTCTTTCGTGTCTAGTTAGTTTTCTCCAGTCATGTCTAGTTAGGTTTCTCCAGTCATGTCTAGTTAGGTTTCTCCAGTCATGTCTAGTTAGGTTTCTCCAGTCATGTCTAGTTAGGTTTCTCCAGTCATGTCTAGTTAGGTTTCTCCAGTCACGTCTAGTTAGGTTTCTCCAGTCACGTCTAGTTAGGTTTCTCCGTTCGTGTTTAGGTTTAGAGTTCTTTGTTCAGTTTAGGATTTATCGTTAGGGCTCACGTCTCGTTCTTCGTTTATTGTTTTGTTCTGTCCCGTCCATCAATAAATATGTATTCTGGCTACATCGCTGCGTCTTGGTCTGTCCCGAAGGAAGAGAATCATGACACAATGCTTGGTGGAGTAGCTGAACATAACGTGCCAACCAAACGGAGATTTATGGATATAATGAATTACTTTTTCTAACAAAAGAACCATGCATTCTCTTGTTTGGACACTTGGGAAGCCCTCAGCAGAAGTTATTTGAAAGGTAAGCGATTTATATTAGCTGTGATATGGACATTTTGAGAACCGAGCTGGATATGAATTTA
This sequence comes from Brachymystax lenok tsinlingensis, assembly GCA_030435695.1. Classification (NCBI taxonomy): domain Eukaryota; kingdom Metazoa; phylum Chordata; class Actinopteri; order Salmoniformes; family Salmonidae; genus Brachymystax; species Brachymystax lenok. Next base: position 66,388,532 of record CM059780.1, read on the forward strand.
TGCTAATGTGGAAAATATGTGAGGTACTAGCCTCAAACAATCAAATGTGGTGCTTTCGCCGTAAAGCCTTTTTGAAATCTGACAACGCAGTGATATTGCCAAGAAGCAGAGCTTTTGATGGCTATGCAACACTTGTATATTGAAGAATGTTAAATATTTTGAATTATGTTTGCTCTGAAAACGATCCCGCTAGCGGGATCCGTGCGCAGAGAGGTTAATGACTTGGAGAAGATCTGCAAAGAGGAGTGGGACAAAATCCCTCCTGAGATGTGTGCAAACCTGGTGGACAACTACAAGAAATGTCTGACCTCTGTGATTTCCAACAAGGGTTTTGCCACCAAGTACTAAGTCATGTTTTGCAGAGGGGTCAAATACATACTATTTCCCTCATTAAAATGCAATTCCATTTATAACATTTTTCACATGCGTTTTTCTGGATTTTTGTTGTTGTTATTCTGTCTCTCACTGTTCAAATAAACCTACCATTAAAATTATAGACTGATCATTTCTTTGTCAGTGGGCAAACGTACAAAATCAGCAGGGGATCAAATACTTTTTTCCCTCACTGAATATAGGGAATAGGATGACATTTGAGACACAGGCAGTGTTCACCGAGGAGTGTTGCCGAGGTATAATAACTTGTGTTCTTGGGAGATCATCCAATGATAATATTGAATAGTTATTATTAATTCACTGTATATTATATTAATATAGAAGTTATTATTAACTCACTGTATATTATATGAATATAGAATAGTTATTATTAACTCACTGTATCTTATATTAATATTGAATAGTTTTTATTAACTTACTGTACATTAATCATGGCGTGATATAATGGAACTTGAACACTTGAGATGTCCTTTTCTTTATGATCCATGGCTTTGGAATTCAGAGGCGTGCCATGTTTACAGGATACATCTACCTTAGTGGCTATTATTATATACTGTATGTGAGAGGTTATGATTGCAAGTACGTAGATCAGGGCTCTCCAACCATGTTCCTGGAGAACTACCCTCCAGTAGGTATTTCACTCCAATCCCAGTTGTACTGTAACTAACCTGATTCAGCTCATCAACCAGCTAATTATTTGAATCAGGTGTGCTAGATGAGAGTTAGAGTGAAAATCTACAAGACGGTAGCTCTCCAGAAACAGGGTTGGAGAGCTCTGACGTAGATGGTGACTCTCTTCCTGGACATGTTTACTCTGTCTCCCACTTCCGGAATTAACTACACTGGAACGGAAAACTGTCATTTATATGGTCATTTTGGGTATTATCAACAGTAAAATACTGTGAAACGTTTTACTGTTGCATACTGAAAATAGTTTTACGGACAAGGAAAGAATTGCTGTATTTCGAATGGTACTGTAATTCCATCACACAGAATAAACATTTTTACAGATGCACAATTGAAAGCATCCTGTTGGGCTGTATCATCGCCTGGTACAGCAACTGCAATGCCCACAACCGCAAGGAACTCCAGAGAGTGGTGTGGTCTGCACAACACATCACCGGTGGTAAACTACCTGCCCTTCAGGACACCTACAGCACCCGATGTCACAGGAAGGCCAAAAATATAATAAAGACATCAACCAACCGAGCCACTGCCTGTTCACAGCGCTATCATCCAGAAGGCGAGGTCAGTACAGGTGCATCAAAGCTGGGACAGAGAGACTGAAAAACAGCTTATATCTCAAGGCCATCAGACCGTTAAACAGCCTTCACTTGCACATTAGAGGCTGCTGCCTATAGGTATAGACTAGAAATCACTGGCCACTTCAAGGAATGGAACACTAGTCACTTTAATAATGTTTACATACAGTTGAAGTCGGAAGTTTACATACACTTTGGTTGGAGTCATTAAAACTCCAACCTAATTCTTGTTAACAAACTATAGTTTGGCAAGTCGGTTAGGACACTACTGTGTGCATGACACAAGTAATTTTTCCAACAATTGTTTACAGACAGATTATTTCACTTATAATTATAATTCACTATATCACAATTCCAGTGGGTCAGAAGTTCACATACACTAGGTTGACTGTGCCTTTAAACAGCTTGGAAAATTCCAGAAAATTATGTCATGGCTTTAGAAGCTTCTGATAGGCTAATTGACATCATTTGAGTCAATTGGAGGTGTACCTGTGGATGTACTTCAAGGCCTACCTTCAAATTCAGTGCCTCTTTGCTTGACATCATGGGAAAATCTAAATAAATCAGCCAAGACCTCAGAAAAAAATATTGTAGACCTCCACAAGTCTGGTTCACCATTGGGAGCAATTTCCAAACGCCTGAAGGTACACTGTTCATCTGTACAAACAATAGTACGCAAGTATAAACACCATGGGACCACGCCGCCATCATACCGCTCAGGGAGGAGACACGTTCTGTCTCCAACAGATTAACATACTTTGGTGCGAAAAGTGCAACTCAATCCCAGAACAACAGCAAAATACTTTGTGAAGATGCTGGAGGAAACAGGTACAAAAGTATCTATATCCACAGTAAAACAAGTCCTATATCGACATAACCTGAAAGGCCGCTCAGCAAGGAAGAAGCCATTGCTCCAAAACCGCCCTAAAAAAGCCAGACTACGGTTTGCAACTGCACATGGGGACAAAGGTCATAATTTTTGGGAGAAATGTCCTCTGGTCTGATGAAACAAAAATAGAACTGTTTGGTCATAATGACCATTGTCATATTTGGAGGAAAAGCGGGAGGCTTGCAAGCAAAATAACACCATCCCAACCATGAAGCACGGGGGGTGGCAGCATCATGTTGTGGGGGTGCTTTGCTGCAGGAGGGACTGGTGCACTTCACAAAATAGATGGCATCATGAGGAAGGAAAATTATGTGGATATATTCAAGCAACATCTCAAGACAGCTTGGTCGCAAATGGGTCTTACAAATGGACAATGACCCCAAGCATACTTCCAAAGTTTGGGCAAAATGGCTTAAAGACAACAAAGTCAAGGTATTGGAGTGGCCATCACAACGCCTTGACCTCAATCTCATAGAACATTTGTGGGCAGAACTGAAAAAGCGTGTGCGAGCAAAGAGGGCTACAAACCTGACTCAGTTACACCAGCTCTGTCAAGAGGAAAGGGCCAAAATTCACCCAACTTATTCTGGGAAGCTTGTGGAAGGCTACCCGAAACGTTTGACCCAAGTTAAACAATTTAAAGGCAATACTACGAAATACTAATTGAGTGTATGTAAAGTTCTGACCCACTGGGAATGAGATGAAAGAAATAAAAGCTGAAAGAAATCATTCTCTCTACTATTATTCTGACATTTCACATTCTTAAAATAAAGTGGTGATCCTAACTGACCTAAGACAGGGAAATTTTACTAGGATCAAATGTCAGGAATTGTGAAAAACTGAGTTTAAATGTATTTGGCTAAGGTGTATGTAAACTTCAGACTTCAACTGTATCTGCCATTACTCATCTCATATATATATATACTGTATTCTAAACTATTCTACAGTATCTCAGTCACTTAATAATGTTTACATATCTTGCATTACTCATCTTATATGTATATACTGTATTCTATACTATTCTATGGTATCTTAGTCACTTAATGTTTTCACTTAATGTTTACATATCTGGCATTACTCATTACTCATCTGGCATTACTCATATGTATATACATTTTATTTGTACCCTATTTTTGGAGCGCCAAAAACCTTTTGACCACTAATGGGTGCACAGTATTGTTGTTTCTGGCTCATTAACATATTTAGAGGTGTGCCTTGTAGGAGGCTATATTTGATGCACCCATTAGTGAGAAAACGGTACAAATTTTAACTGGTATGTGGTAGTAGTGCCCCATAAATTGTTAAACGTATAGGGACAGATTGGAGTGGCAGCTATTCTTAAATGGTTGAGCAGTTTGCCATGTCGTTGCTGCCAGTTTGGAATCCTTTGTTAAGTGATATGAAACAAATATTCATTGATATGCTGTAACCTATTTCTCCTCCTATTCTTCCCTTCTCCTGCTATTCTTCCCTCTTTCTCCTCCTATTCTTCCCTTCTCCTGCTATTCTTCCCTCTTTCTCCTCCTATTCTTCCCTTCTCCTGCTATTCTTCCCTCTTTCTCCTCCTAATATTCCCTCTTTCACCTCCTTTTCTTCCCTCTTTCTCCTCGTATTCTTCCCTCTTTCTCCTCCTAATATTCCCTCTTTCACCTCCTATTCTTCCCTCTTTCACCTCCTATTCTTCCCTCTTTCACCTCTTATTCTTCCCTCTTTCTCCTCCTATTCTTCCCTCTTTCTCCTCCTATTCTTCCCTCTTTCTCCTCCTATTCTTCCCTCTTTCTCCTCCTATTCTTCCCTCTTTCACCTCCTATTCTTCCCTCTTTCACCTCCTATTCTTCCCTCTTTCTCCTCCTATTCTTCCCTTCTCCTGCTATTCTTCCCTCTTTCTCCTCCTATTCTTCCCTTCTCCTGCTATTCTTCCCTCTTTCTCCTCCTAATATTCCCTCTTTCACCTCCTTTTCTTCCCTCTTTCTCCTCGTATTCTTCCCTCTTTCTCCTCCTAATATTCCCTCTTTCACCTCCTATTCTTCCCTCTTTCACCTCCTATTCTTCCCTCTTTCACCTCTTATTCTTCCCTCTTTCTCCTCCTATTCTTCCCTCTTTCTCCTCTTATTCTTCCCTCTTTCTCCTCCTATTCTTCCCTCTTTCTCCTCCTATTCTTCCCTCTTTCTCCTCCTATTCTTCCCTCTTTCTCCTCCTATTCTTCCCTCTTTCACCTCCTATTCTTCCCTCTTTCTCCTCCTATTCTTCCCTTCTCCTGCTATTCTTCCCTCTTTCTCCTCCTATTCTTCCCTTCTCCTGCTATTCTTCCCTCTTTCTCCTCCTAATATTCCCTCTTTCACCTCCTTTTCTTCCCTCTTTCTCCTCGTATTCTTCCCTCTTTCTCCTCCTAATATTCCCTCTTTCACCTCCTATTCTTCCCTCTTTCACCTCCTATTCTTCCCTCTTTCACCTCTTATTCTTCCCTCTTTCTCCTCCTATTCTTCCCTCTTTCTCCTCCTATTCTTCCCTCTTTCTCCTCCTATTCTTCCCTCTTTCTCCTCCTATTCTTCCCTCTTTCACCTCCTATTCTTCCCTCCAAACACTATTAATAATTACTCAGGTCTTTGCTTGTTACATTCTTTTTGCGAGAGGAAAATGCTGTCCTTTTTATGTTTCTCTGTTCATTCTAAATCATTTTAGAGCACCAAGGACAAATCCCCCTTGAGATGAGTTATTGAATACCATTCATGTCATGGGAATGACCTTCAGTTTTGCTCCATCCCACAGACAAGCCCCAGCCCTCTTGCTCATTCCATATTTCACTGCTACAGTCCACTGTAGTTACAGAGAAGTCCTGTACTATGTAAAGTGGCTTGGCGGGTAGACAGACTTGTTTGCAAATGCTTGGCCAGATCACTGCTGTGGCTGAGAGCAGAGCGGTGGAGCACTGAGCCAAAACCAACAGATGGGACAGAGCAACAGAGCAGAGGAAGCCAGCGCTGCTTTAGTGTTGGTCCCCTGCACCATGCCGAGGGGGTGGCCCTCCTCTGACTGACACACACGCACACACACACTATGCCAAGCGGGTGTCCCTCCTCTGAGACCACTGACCACTTGGCGGCACATCCACTGGTACCATGCCAGGGAGATGGGGAGAGGTAGAGAGAGAAAAACAGAGGGAGAGAGGGAGAAAGAGGGAGAGAGAAAGAAAGAGAGAAGAAAGAGAGAAAGAGAGAGAGAGAAAGACTTTTAAAAAAATTGAGAAAGATAATCATTTAAAAACAACAGACCCCCACTCCTACCACTACAAAGCCCTCAAATGCCAAGAGGTGACCATAGGTGACCATAGAACAGAGTCCACTCAGCCAGCTGGTTCTGAGGTTCAGATCACAAACCCCTACCAACAAGGCCTCAGGACAGCACTCAGAAAATCTGACCAAATTACCAACCAAACTATCACAAAGCAAAAAGCAAAATCTATTGGAAATACATTAAAAAAATCTAAGTAAACTTCAATGCTATTTGGCTCTAAATAGACAGTATACGGTGTGACCACTGTGACTGATAGAAAACGGAGGAAAATCTTGACTATGTACAGACTCAGCGAGCACAGCCTGGCCATTGAGGCCGGTCATCACAGACAAACTTGGCTGGCCAGACAGGACAGGCTGTGCTCACTCTGCCCACAGAGAGAGGTCGAGACAGAGCTGTACTTTCTGTCAAATTGTGACAGATATTCTGACATAAAAAGTACATTCTTCCTCCAAATTATGAAACAATATGAAGAATTAGAAAACTTAAATAATGAAGATGCATGCTTGGTGAAAAAATGAAATTCTGTGTTTTGGCAGCCAAATGTGTGGCGTCCAGAGACAACATGAGAGACAACTAGTGAAAAAATATAGTGTGATTATTAATATTTAACTATTCATATTATTCTCCTAATTATTATTTGATGTAATTGCTGTTAGATTACCACTGTCATTACTATCTGTATTACTAACAGTCTCTGATCTTGTTGGACCATTTTTGTTATAGTTACTTTCAAATCAAATCAAATCAAATTGTATTTGTCACATACACATGGTTAGCAGATGTTAATGCGAGTGTAGCGAAATGCTTGTGCTTCTAGTTCCGACCATGCAGTAGTATCTAACAAGTAATCTAACAAATTCACAACAACTACCTTATACACACAAGAGTAAAGGAATGAATACGAGTATGTACATATAAATATATGGATGAGCGATGGCTGACCGGCATAGGCAAGATACAGTAGATGGTTTAGAGTACAGTGTATACATTTGATATGAGTATGTCGGATACGTAAACATTATATACAAAATTGTTTAAAGTGGCTAGTGATACATTGTTACATCCAATCCCTATGTTTAAAGTGGCTAGAGATTTAAGTCAGTATGTTGGCAGCAGCCACTCAATGTTAGTGATGGCTGTTTAACAGTCTGATGGCCTTGAGGTAGAAGCTGTTTTTCAGTCTCTCTGTCCCAGCTTTGATGCACCTGTACTGACCTCGCCTTCTGGATGATAGCGGGGTGAACAGGCAGTGGCTCGGGTGGTTGTTGTCCTTGATGATCTTTTTGGCCTTTCTGTGACATCGGGTGGTGTAGGTGTCCTGGAGGGCAGGTAGGTTTCCCCCGGTGATGCGCTGTGCAGTCCTCACTACCCTCTGGAGAGCCTTACGGTTGTGGGCGGAGCAGTTGCCGTACCAGGCGGTGATACCCTGCCACATTCCTCTTGTGTCTGAGCCGTTGAATTGTGACTCTACTTTGTCTCTATATTGACGCTTAGCTTGTTTGATTGCCTTGCGGAAGGAAAAGCTACACTGTTTGTATTCAGTCATGTTTCCGGTAGCCTTACCCTGGTTAAAAGCAGTGGTTCGCGCTTTCAGTTTTGCGCGAATGCTGCCATCAATCCACGGTTTCTGGTTGGGGAAGGTTTTAATATTTGCTATGGGTACAACATCACCAATGCACTTGCTAATAAGCTCGCTCACCGAATCAGCGTATACATCAATGTTGTTGTCAGATGCTTTGACAATGGAAGTGTTTACTTTCCATGTCAATAAAGTATTTTGACTTGAATGGAGAGAGAAAAAGAGAGAGAGAACGAGAAAGAGAGAGCGAGAGAAAGTCATGTCGACTAAACCAATGCCGGGGGAGGAAAGAGATAAACGAAGAGAGGAAGAAAGAAAAACAGTCAGGGGAAAACCACAGTTTCCTCATTCCTCCCCAGGCTTCTGAAGGGTCATAAGACCTTGTGGGTGACCTCTCCCACACAACCCCACCCTCCACATCCTCCCCACACTCACACGCTCACACACAACCCCAGCAGCAAGTCATCATGGCCTCACTACTGACTCTGAGAGACAGTCCTGTCAGACTGAAGACAATATATTCACTGTTGTTGTGTGCACTCTATCTGGTTGGCTGCCCTCTCAGTAAGTGGGAGGAGAAAGAAAGAGAAGGGTTGGGTGTGGTGATTCCAATGTGATGCTCAGCCTCTCCTCCCCTCTCCATTCTCACTTCCTACCTCTTCCTTCTGTCATGGTAAATAGGATCTTATATCTGTTCATCATTAACAATGCAGGCCCAGCCCCATCCCCAGACCTACACAGCACCAGCTCTACGTAACAGAATGCATTATAGTTTTAATCAGCAGATATGATTGCTTTGTCCTCCGTCTGACTGGGGCCCACATGGGGCTTCGCTGGCACTTCATGACAACTAGCTGTCGAGAGAAAGAAAAATGAAAAGACATAAAAAGGTTTAATGATATTAAATCCGACAGAGCCTATGAATAGGTTTTAAAGGGAAAGGATGGCGGGGAATGGGGGAGAAATCTAATCTGTTTTTCTCTTGTCATAACTTTAGAATTGGAGACGACTGGGGTGTGGAGAATCGCTTAGTCAGGTCTGGCATCTGTTTATCCCTCTCGATGGTAGGTGCTCTACTACTTTGGCCTGGAGATAAAGGGGATTACTCCAGAAGCCAGAAAACCATGCCTGCTTCCCAAATGGTACTCTATTCCCAACATAGTGCCCTGGGACCTGGTCAAAATAACGCACTAAATAGGGAATAGGGTGCCATTTGGGAAGCAGCCCATGACAGAAACCCTGATGGGGGTCCATGGCGGCGCCCACCCAAACAGCTCCGGTCTGGCCAAGCTCTGAACTCCTTCCCCCTGTATTTCCCTGCTCCCGTTTAAATCCCTCTCTTCTCCTCTCTCTCCATGTCTCTCCGGCTCCCTCTCTCTCCCCATTCGTTGTCATATCGTGCCAAAATAATCAAACGTAAATAATTATCCGTGGCTCCCGGGAAGCGGCCTTGTCACTAATTAGAGATGTTTTGTGGGAAGTTGGGAATCCGAGGGACATATTTTTCCCTAGTGGGACTTTCTCATCTGGTGCCCCTTGTTATTCTTGTCCAACGTTCACAGCACAACGTGCATACTAAATACTAAAAATACAGATTGTGTTTTTTTTCTCTGGGCTGAGATGTGTCCCAGCTGGCCGTGGCAGTGCTCGTTATTCTGGTGAAAGTGTTTGGCTCCTGGTTTGCCTCATTAGAATGTTTAGACATCAGGGGCTAGAAGAACACAACAGAGCTCCGTGGCTCAGAGACAAGGGTCAGGAACCAAGGCCCCACAGGACCACTGTTGTCTCCAGAAGGGAGTGGCACACACCCATGAGTGTCTCTCTCCACCCCCTCCCTCTCCCTCTATGCCTGTGTTCCTTTGCTCTCTCTCTAACAATATTGCAGATGTAGTGTGGCGAAGAGGAGAGGAGAGGAGAGGGAAAGGGAGAGGAGAGGAGATGAGAGGAGAGCTGACTGATCAGTTGAGCCAGTGTCAGTCAAAGATCCATCTTGTGAAGACTTCCTTACAAGGCTTTATGTGAGCTACACCATAACGCTGGCCATGTGCCAGTTGTGATGATCTCAAAGGACAATTCTGAGAAGCAGTGTGTACAAACAGCAAGGCAGTATCCAAACACATGTTCATCAGTGCATCTTGTTCTAAACTGTACAAAAGATACCGTATCCTTCTAGTCTAAGGGTGGCAGACGTGATGACCTCTAAGAAAAATAGCAGTGTGCACAGACAGAATCCCAATCATTTGATACAGTGCAAATAGTTCCAGTCCCAGTGTGTTTGTATCTCTATTGCACATCTCAATGCAGGGAATTCAGCTGACAAGCAGTCACAAGGGGCATCGTACGAACAGCATTCTGAATCAGCTTCAAACCAACAGGCAGATCAACCATACACACTCACGTGCATATGCACACACACACAACCCACAATGTCAACTGCCATTGTCACAAAAAGACAGTGTCTCCAGAACAGATCAACATTGTACAGATATATATGACTTACCTGTGTTAAACCCAGCGGAGAGGAGAGGACAGCACGGGGTGCAGCACATGACAGAGGACAGCACGGGGTGCAGCACATGAAAGAAAATAGAAGAACACAACATTTGTTTAGCAACATGGAACAGGGACTGGGAAGAAGGAGGGGATGTCTGTTTTAATGGCAGGGTTGACTTTGGGTTAACTCACATCTTTGGTTTCTGCTGGGAAGGAAAGCAAAGCATAGATGGATAGAGAGAAAGAGAGACTGGTGGAGATTGGTATGGGGAGGATGAAAAGGAGAGCACATTTGCATAAAGTAGTGAATGCTGTCTAGGCCTATGATAGTAACAAGGCCCTGAGAGTAGTGAATGATGTGTAGGCCTATGATAGTAACAAGGCCCTGAGAGTAGTGAATGATGTCTAGGCCTATGATAGTAACAAGGCCATGAGAGTAGTGAATGATGTGTAGGCCTATGATAGTAACAAGGCCCTGAGAGTAGTGAATGATGTGTAGGCCTATGATAGTAACAAGGCCATGAGAGTAGTGAATGATGTGTAGGCCTATGATAGTAACAAGGCCCTGAGAGTAGTGAATGATGTGTAGGCCTATGATAGTAACAAGGCCCTGAGAGTAGTGAATGATGTGTAGGCCTATGATAGTAACAAGGCCCTGAGAGTAGTGAATGATGTCTAGGCCTATGATAGTAACAAGGCCATGAGAGTAGTGAATGATGTGTAGGCCTATGATAGTAACAAGGCCCTGAGAGTAGTGAATGATGTCTAGGCCTATGATAGTAACAAGGCCCTGAGAGTAGTGAATGATGTGTAGGCCTATGATAGTAACAAGGCCCTGAGAGTAGTGAATGATGTGTAGGCCTATGATAGTAACAAGGCCCTGAGAGTAGTGAATGATGTCTAGGCCTATGATAGTAACAAGGCCCTGAGAGTAGTGAATGATGTGTAGGCCTATGATAGTAACAAGGCCCTGAGAGTAGTGAATGATGTCTAGGCCTATGATAGTAACAAGGCCATGAGAGTAGTGAATGATGTGTAGGCCTATGATAGTAACAAGGCCCTGAGAGTAGTGAATGATGTCTAGGCCTATGATAGTAACAAGGCCATGAGAGTAGTGAATGATGTGTAGGCCTATGATAGTAACAAGGCCCTGAGAGTAGTGAATGATGTCTAGGCCTATGATAGTAACAAGGCCCTGAGAGTAGTGAATGATGTGTAGGCCTATGATAGTAACAAGGCCCTGAGAGTAGTGAATGATGTCTAGGCCTATGATAGTAACAAGGCCATGAGAGTAGTGAATGATGTGTAGGCCTATGATAGTAACAAGGCCCTGAGAGTAGTGAATGATGTCTAGGCCTATGATAGTAACAAGGGTATGTTTACTGTTTTTCAAGAGGACATTATTTGGCCGTTGTAGGCCTACACACAATCTATCAGACAGAATATCTATCTCTCTGCTGTCTCCAATCTAGTGACTGTTGTATATGGTCCCTGTCAAATAAACAAATGAAAGACATTAACCGGAGTGTACATTTTAGTGATCATACTGATTCCCTTCACATATTGGACCAATACACACACACACACACACACACACACACACACACACACACACACACAGACATATTCCTGTCACACATTGGTCCAACTCCAACCCTTTCTGGAAATCGACAACAGATGCTGGAGACAGGAAAAACAAATCCTAAAATTAAGCCCCATCTGATTGAATACGATCTACACCATAACGTCTGGCTGCGAGCTGGCACACACACACAAACCCACAAGCACGTTTGTGAACACACACACACACAAAACCTGCAATGTCAACCACCATTGTGATAAGTATTAAACCCAACACAGATGGTAAAATTATACAAAATGTTGCCCCTAATTTCCAGCAGTTTCCTGCTGGCAGTAAGTCAGTCGGTTTCCGGACTCAAAACAGAGCTCTTTTAAATGCATTGCAGTCTCTGTATTACATGGCGTGTACCACATTTACCACCCTATTCCCTACGTAGTGCACTACTTTTGACCAGGGCCCATACGGCTCTGGTCAAAAAAAGTGCAATTTGAAGTGAACGGGGTGCCATTTGGGACGCAACTTTGGCCATGATTCCCTAAAAGACCACAGTTAAAACCAACGTAATGATAATTGATCAGTACATTTACTGTGTGTGGGTGTAACATGGCATATGGAGACCTGATTCTGATGAGATAGTATTCTGTGTCCCAAATGGCACCCTATATTCCCTATAAATGGCACCCTATATTCCCTATATTGACCAAGGCCTCTGTGGGGAAAAGGGTTCCTTTTGGGACATATGCATCTAGTTTTTTAAAAGGTTAGAAATAACCAATGATTTAATGCTTGAGTTATGGATAGATCAGTTTGCACATGATCTCAGGGCAGCCATTTTAGTTTGTGGGTGACAGTAGCGATGGTAACAATTGTTTCTCTGGTTTAATTAGCGCTGCTGGAACAGGCCGGTTGAGGTCAAGATTAAGTGCTGTGATTTATACATTTCCAATATCATCTAGCTAAAGAGAGACTACATTATATGTCTGTTCAGGGAGCAACAAAATATGTATAAAAAATGGATATGGCTATAGCCTGTACTAGCTGATGTGTTTTCTAAAGGTCCTCAACCACATTTGAAAGCAGAATATTTGTTCTAATTATATCTAGGCCAGGAACAGATGAAAAAAAGTTGAATGTGCATAATAGGCCTTGCATACACTCCGATTCATCCAGGTGCTTTGTACTCTTCCCATTCAAACATTGTAGGTCAAACTAGAGTGCTGCTTGTGTATGGGAGGTTTTTATATTTCAATTACAATACGATAGGCCAATTTACTCTCTGGACCAGAACATATTCTCTGGGCAATAGAAGCTTGTTTACCTGTCTAATTCAGACATTTTGGAAAATAAAATTGTCTGTATATCTGGCTCGAAATGGTGCAACTGTTTGTAATAATTTCCTGGTTTTGTATAACACATACTGTCACGCCCCTGATCTGTTTCACCTGTCCCTGTGATTGTCTCCACCCCCTCTCTCTGTGCCAGTTCGTCTTGTATGTTTAATCAAGTCAACCAGCGTGTTTTCCCCGTACACATTTTCTATTCTCTTTTGCTTGTCTTCCCGGTTTTGACCACTGCCTGACTCTGGTCTACTTTCCTGCCTGCCCTTCGGTACCTATTGGACTCTGATGTTGACCTTTTGCCTGTCCACGATCCTTCTCTTGCCTACCCCTTTTTGGATTCATAAACATTGTAAGACTCCAAAGATCTGCATCTGGGTCTCGCCTTGTGCCTTGATATATACAGTGCCTTCAGAAAGTATTCCTACTCCTTGACGTATTCCACAACCTGTAGTGTTACAGCCTGAATTCAAAATGGATTAAATATATTATTTTGCTCACCCATCTACACACAATACCCTATAATGACGAAGTGAAAACATGTTTTTGGAAATGTTGGCTAATTTATTGTAAATTAGGTACAGAAATATATCTTAAATAAGTATTCACGCCCCTGAGTCAATACATGTTAGAAGCACCTTAGGAAGTCATTATAGCTGCGAGTCTTTCTGGGTCCGCTTCCACACCTGGTTTGTGCAACATTTGCTTCATATTATTTTCAAAATTCTTCAAGCTCTGTCAAATTGGTTGTTGATCATTGCTAGACAACTATTTTCAGGTCTTGTCATATATCTTTAAGTAGATTAAAGTCAAAACAGTAACTCAGCCACTCAGGAACATTCACTGTCTTCTTGGTAAGGAACTCCAGTGTAGATTTGGCTTTGTGTTTTAGGATATTGTCCTGCTGATAGGTTAATACATCTCCCAGTGTCTGGTGGAAAGTAGACTGAACCAGGTTTTCCTCTAGGATTTTGCCTGTGCTAAGCTGTTTATTTTTTTGTTGTTGATCCATCCTCAGGTTTCTCCAATCACAGCTATTAAACTCTGGAACTGTTTTAAAGTCCATTGGCCTCCTGGTGAAATCCCTGACCGGTTTCCTTCCTCTCTGGTAACTGAGTTAGGAAGGACGCCTGCATCTTTGTAGTGACTGGGTGTGTTGATACACCATCCAAAGTGGAATTAATAACTTCACCATGCTCAAAAATTCAATGTCTGCTTTAAAAAAACTATATATTTAGCTATGTACCAATAGGTGGCCTTCTTTGCGAGGCATTAAAAAACCTCCCTGGTCTTTGTGGTTGAATCTGTTAGAAATTCACTGCTTGACTGAGGGACCTTTTAGATTATTGTATGTGTGAGGCACAGAGATGAGGTAGTCATTCAAAAATAATGTTAAACACTATTATTGCAACTTATTATGTGACTTGTTAAACACATTTTTACTCCTGAACTTATTTAGGCTTACCATAACAAAGGGGTTGAATACTTATTGACTTAATTTGTAAACATTTAGAAGAAAACATAATTCCACATAAAAGTGTGTAAATCTAAATGTAATGTATTTTAAATTCAGGCTGTAACACAAAAACATGTGGAGAAAGTAAAGTGATGTCAATACTTTCTGAAGGCACTGCGCACACACACACGCTTGACACACACACACACGCTTGACACACACACGCTTGACACACACACACACACACCCAAAAGCACAGCATCTGACCACTAGTCCTAATCCAAAACAAAGACGGTACTCCTTTGTTCTCAGTCAGTCACTTCTTCTCTCCATCAGGATATACAGTACAACATGTGTCCCAAGTGGCACCCTGTTCCCTATATAGTGCACGACTTTTGGCCAGAGCCCTATGGGGAATAGGGTGCCATTTTGGGACTCAGCCATAGTAGAGGACTGGCCTAGGGCACAGTCTTGTTTTTCTACTGAAGAAAGTAGCTCTTAGATGGAAAGTAGCTCTGAGAGAGAGAGAGAGAGAGAGAGAGAGAGAGAGAGAGAGAGAGAGAGAGAGAGAGAGAGAGAGAGAGAGAGAGAGAGAGAGAGAGAGAGAGAGAGAGAGAGAGAGAGAGAGAGAGAGAGAGAGAGAGAGAGAGAGAGAGAGAGAGAGAGAGAATCGGAACTACACTAATGAGAGCTGTAGGACAACCTGTCCCTAGATTGAGGCTCCAGAGAGACAGGGCCTACGGATAGGAGGAGTGGAACATGCTGGGCGCTCTCAAACACACAGTGCAGTATATTTATGACAACCTGAAGCTGATACTAGACAACAGCTCAGGGCAACCTGTCACAAGACTACAGTAGCTATAGGGCTGAGGGGGCAAGCTGTCCCGACAGTGAGAAGACCAGGCCTGGGGAGTGGAAAATGTTGTGCTATCAAACCATGGCTCAAACCACATAATGAACAGTACAGAAAACAGAGCTGGTGGGCAAACTGTCCCAGGAGTGAGAATACAAGCATATAGGGTCTGGAAGATGCTGTGCTCTCAAGTCATGGCTCAAAATATACTAAACTGTACAATCCAAGACTAGAGAAGCTGACGCTTGGGGCTGTCCCAAGTGAGGTGATAAGGACACATAAAGCCTGGAGGGAGGAAGAATATGTGCTTAGTGCGCTGTGACACATAAAATACAGTACAACTAATACACATTCTGCCTGAATGAACCACTGTGGATGAGGTGAATTTCACTCATACATTCTACATTGCTTTGAGCATCTGGAAAAGTTCTACATAAATCTATGCAATTACATATTCCACTGGCAGTCAAAACAAAAACACAATCTCTTCAATGTTTTTCTATCTCTATGCATTTATCAAGTATGCTATTACAGACTTTATACTACAACATAACCCCCATCCAACACAGTACCTAAACATGATAAATTACAGTACCTAAATATGATAAATTACAGTACCTAAATATGATAAATTACAGTACCTAAACATGATAAATTACAGTACCTAAACATTATAAATTACAGTACCTAAACATGATAAATGATAGTACCTAAACATGATAAATTACGGTACCTAAACATGATAAATGATAGTACCTAAACATGATAAATGATAGTACCTAAACATGATAAATGATAGTACCTAAACATGATAATATGGTATTATTAAAAGCTAGTCAGATGTTCAGTTAGCTGCATGTGGTGGTGGATTAGCGACTCATTTGTCCCTGGCCTGGCACAACACATAAAACAGGGTGGCGCTAGCTGGCAGATGCTAACAGATAGCATGCGCACACACACACACACACACACACACACACACACACAAACACACAGGGTGGTGGTGTTGTTAGCTGACAGATGCTATATACAGATAGCAGCAACCCTTCATTAAAGCCTTAGGATAGTTGAATTACAGCACAGCTATTATTAACAGCTAGCCAGCTGTCCGATGCATATCTGCTTGCTTGATTACGGCATGTTCTGCCTAAAATATAGCAATACTGTAATACACAAGGAGGGTGATTATTTGTGGTTTAACTGTGCTGTGATCATAGGCAGGAGATGGTAGTCACATCTTTCAATTAGGCCACAATCCCAATGTAGCTAGTCTACTCTCACTGTTTACTTGGGCATCATTTGCATAATTTGCTTCACTTTACTTGGGCATCATTTGCATAATTTGCTTCACTTAACTTGGGCATCATTTGCTGCATAATTTGCTTCCTAATTCCGGTAGCTACCTTTTATGTATTGCCTTTGCTGAACCATACATTACCTGGTGATATAAAGGCAATGTATACAAGCTAGCTAGCTGCAGTGATCCAATAGTAACAGCCTTTAGAGATAGCAGTGGCTACATGCTTCAGAATGATAGGATATAGAGGTACTCTGCCTACATACTCACAGTGCTACTGGGAGTCTGTGTTCACACATGGTGCTTTTCATCTCTAAACATCCTACTGGGCACACACTGGTTGAATCAACATTGTTTCCACATCATTTCAATGAAATGACGCTGAACCAACGTGGAAAAGACGTTGAATTGACGTCTGTGCCCAGTGGAATGTTACTTGCAAAACCCACTGGGCAAAAATTGGTTGAATCAAAGTTGTTTCCAAGTAATTTCAACCCAAAGAAATCTATGTGATGACGTTGAATGAACGTGGAAAATAATTGGATTTGTGAAAAGTCCTCAACGTAAGGAAATTTCCCATTTTTACACCCAACTTTTAACCTAAATCCAATGGCATGGTGAAATGCTTTGTTGATTTCACATTGAATTCCTGTTAGTGGACAACTCAACCAAATGTAAATCAAAACTATGTTATGTAGGTGTGATTTTCTAACCCTAAATGCGGTTAGCTACTCCGGTGATCGATTGCTAACAACAATTTTAGATAGGGGCAGCTCGATGCTGCAGAATGGAGGGAACATGACAGCATAATCCTGCTAGATACTCACGGTGCAACAGGAAGCTACAGGGAGCCTGTGTACGCTCCTGGTGCTTATCATCTCTAAACATGTTTCATTTGACCACACAGCAGGTTAAAAGCAGCTTTACAGCAGCGTAACAACATAACAACAAAGCAGATAGGCAATACGCAGCAGCAGGCAGGACTTAGTTAGCTAGCTAGCTCTCTCTCACTTTCACACACACACACTTGCACACCCACACACACACGCACTTGCACACACACACACACACACACACACACACACAAACATACACACACACACAGACACACAGGCAGCACTTGAGTTAGCTAGCTCCTGCCTTAGGAGAAGAGTAGTGATCTAGGAAAAGGCCTGATCTCTACAAAACCATTCAACCACTAAAGACTCCTCTCTGCCTCTCCACCGTACAACTGGTTATCTTAATTGAATATCGAGCGCCAGATTGATCATTCGTTTAATACATGTGTAAATTGTTGATAAGACTTGGCGGTCGTTCCAGTTGAATTCAATCACACATTGAGCGTACCCTTTTTGATTTGAACAAAACTTTCTCTACATATTTGCCCACGATAGAGTGGTCAGAAAGAAACTTTTTGGACCTGAATGCCAAAACATCAAGGAGATAGAGGTGCTCAAAGTTGGCCAATTTTACATCCCCCACCATAACATGAGAACATATATGTCTTCATCACTGGAAAAGATAAACAGTTGATTTTGATATAATTTAAAAGCTTACAAACAGGGTTGTCAAACTACTTGATCATTTCTAGGATTTTTTTGTCTTTAACATCAATTATCTAAAAAAATATATACAGCATTTATAATTTCGCATAATACGTTGTACTGTAGTTTAGACCCTATTTTACATAATCTGAGGTGTTTTTGCCGTGCCTGCCTTCGATTGAGAAACAGCATGCTCTTGAGTACAGGGTGGGTGTCATTTCAATCATAGAAATATAATTCATAGAATGGACATATCCATTCAGACAATTGCAATTTAGCTGGTAAATCAGTTTAGATAATTGACGTTAAAGGATAAAAATGACATAATTAAAAAATTAATAAAAAATTCTATCAATTATATAATTGTTTGACAACTCTGTTTGTCAACTTATAAATGATATCAAACTCAACTATTTATCTATTCCAGTTGTAGGGTGGGTTATGGAAAATTGGTCAACTTTGAGCACCTCTATCGCCTGAATGTTTTGGCATTCAGGTCCAAAAATTCCCTTTCTGACCACGGACACATATGTAACCTTTATTTAACTAAGTCAGTTAAGAACACATTCTTATTTACAATGAAGGCCTACACCGGGCAAACCCGGACCACGCTGGGCCAATTGTGATGGGACTCCCAATCACAGCCGGTTGTGATACATACAGCCTGGATTGGAACCAGGGTGTCTGTAGTGACACTTCTAACACTGAGAAGCAGTGCCATAGGCCTCTGTGATACAGCCTGTAATGGAACCAGGGTGTCTGTAGTGACTCCTCTAACACTGAGATGCAGTGCCATAGACCTCTGTGATGCAGCCTGGATTGGAACCAGAGTGTCTGTAGTGACTCCTCTAACACTGAGAAGCAGTGCCATAGACCTCTGTGCCACTCGGGAGCCCATGTATGAAAAGTGGGTGGGAGGAGGGGGGGGAGATGAAGAGGCATTAAGAACTCTGGTTCCCCCTCAGTGTGGAGTCCCTATGATGTTAGCGAACAAAATGATCATTTGAATGTATGCTAATTCTATGCTAATGTTCTAATACTGAGATCAAAAGAGAAAGTGCTGAGTTAAGACGGCATCCAAACACTTCACGAACGGTGTCCATCAAACTGCTAGTGCTTTGCAAAGCATGCTTCCATTGTTAGATCTTCTCTCTGAAAAATATCATTCCAATTCCAGAAAAGTCGCACTTTAGTCACATCTCTTGACCCCCAATATGGCATACTGTACATATAATACATTTAGAATTAATTAAGATCTCTATGACACCATAGATGTGTTAGCCGTTGGTTCAACCGCAATAGGCCATATGTGTCCTTGGGTAACTTAAAAGGCGCAAATAAAGAATACTATTAAATGTGTTAGCAGATAAATGTTCACCCCTTAATAACCAGTAGCACCTGAGATCCAGAGTTGTAAGAGGAACCATTAAAATAAAGTGCTTCGGAAGAGAGAATTTAAGGTCCCTCTAAGGTTTGCGAGAGAGGCAAGGAATGGCGGGACCAAGGATGGAGAAAGAAAGGATTTCATGGCCCAGCAGGTCATTCAGGTGATGGGTGGCTATAGCATGTCACTGAGATATACATTTAATCTCTCCCCTCTGTCTTTAGTTAGAATTAGTAACATTAAAAAAGATTGAACGAGCCCTAGTCAAAAGTGGTGCACTACTCAGGGCAGGGTTTCCCAAACTCGGTCCTGCCCCCCAGGTTCACGTTTAGTTTTTTGCCCTAGCACTACACAGCTAATTCAAATAATCAGAGCTTGATGATGAATTGGTTATTTGAATCAGCTGTGTAGTGCGAGTTTGGGAAACAGTGATATAGGAAATAGGAAAGGGTTGGGTAGGTTACATTCTCAATGTAATCCGTTACAGTTACTAGTTACCTATCCAAAATTGGAATCAGTAACGTAACTTTTGGATTTCGCAAACTCAGTAATGTAATCTGATTACTTTTAGATTACTGTTGCCTTAAGAGGCATTAGAAGAAGACACTAAGGATCCAACAAACACATTTGTGAGTCATCATAGTGGTCACTGACATCATAGTGGTCTATGACTTGTGATCAGACCTGCTCAGGTGGAACAAACTTAAACTTGCACCTTTTTTCAATGCTGAATTGAATGTTATTTAGAGAAAATAAAGTTGTCATAACGTAATCCTTTCTGAATTTAAAAGTAATCCAAGAAGTAACCACCTAGTTTTTCAAAAGTATCTGTTCTCTGCAGCAGCGGTGCGTGGGTAGAATCACTGTGGAAGCCAAGCCAGTGAAAAAGCCATATTACAACATATGTTGTGATAATTGTGTTGTTTGCTCTATAACCACTTCGTTCATACGCCACCATGACTTGCAATAAGGCCGTGACAACAAAAAGACAACAGTCACACAGTAGCGGGAATAAATTCAACTACACAAACATTTGTTTCATCACAAAACTGGAGAGCAACATCTGTCTGGTGAAGTCCACGAAGCATATAGCATGTAACAGACAGTTAGTTATACACTGCTCAAAAAAATAAAGGGAACACTTAAACAACACAATGTAACTCCAAGTCAATCACACTTCTGTGAAATCAAACTGTCCACTTAGGAAGCAACACTGATTGACAATAAATTTCACATGCTGTTGTGCAAATGGAATAGACAACAGGTGGAAATTATAGGCAATTAGCAAGACACCCCCAATAAAGGAGTGGTTCTGAAGGTGGTGACCACAGACCACTTCTCAGTTCCTATGCTTCCTGGCTGATGTTTTGGTCACTTTTGAATGCTGGCGGTGCTTTCACTCTAGTGGTAGCATGAGATGGAGTCTACAACCCACACAAGTGGCTCAGGTAGTGCAGCTCATCCAGGATGGCACATCAATGCGAGCTGTGGCAAGAAGGTTTGCTGTGTCTGTCAGCGTAGTGTCCAGAGCATGGAGGCGCTACCAGGAGACAGGCCAGTACATCAGGAGACGTGGAGGAGGCCGTAGGAGGGCAACAACCCAGCAGCAGGACCACTACCTCCGCCTTTGTGCAAGGAGGAGCACTGCCAGAGCCCTGCAAAATGACCTCCAGCAGGCCACAAATGTGCATGTGTCTGCTCAAACGGTCAGAAACAGACTCCATGAGGGCCCAACGTCCACAGGTGGGGGTTGGCTTACAGCCCAACACCGTGCAGGACGTTTGGCATTTGCCAGAGAACACCAAGATTGGCAAATTCGCCACTGGCGCCCTGTGCTCTTCACAGATGAAAGCAGGTTCACACTGAGCACGTGACAGACGTGACAGAGTCTGGAGACGCCGTGGAGAACGTTCTGCTGCCTGCAACATCCTCCAGCACGACCGGTTTGGCGGTGGGTCAGTCATGGTGTGGGGTGGCATTTCTTTGGGGGCCGCACAGCCCTCCATGTGCTCGCCAGAGGTAGCCTGACTGCCATTAGGTACCGAGATGAGATCCTCAGACCCCTTGTGAGACCATATGCTGGTGCGGTTGGCCCTGGGTTCCTCCTAATGCAAGACAATGCTAGACCTCATGTGGCTGGAGTGTGTCAGCAGTTCCTGCAAGAGGAAGGCATTGATGCTAAGGACTGGCCCGCCCGTTCCCCAGACCTGAATCCAATTGAGCACATCTGGGACATCATGTCTCGCTCCATCCACCAACGCCACGTTGCACCACAGACTGTCCAGGAGTTGGCGGATGCTTTAGTCCAGGTCTGGGAGGAGATCCCTCAGGAGACCATCCACCACCTCATCAGGAGCATGCCCAGGCGTTGTAGGGAGGTCATTCAGGCACGTGGAGGCCACACACACTACTGAGCCTCATTTTGACTTGTTTTAAGGACATTACATCAAAGTTGGATCAGGCTGTAGAGTGGTTTTCCACTTTAATTTTGAGTGTGACTCCAAATCCAGACCTCCATGGGTTGATAAATTTGATTTCCATTGATAATTTTTGTGTGATTTTGTTGTCAGCACATTCAACTATGTAAAGAAAAAAGTATTTAATAAGATTATTTCATTCATTCAGATCTATGATGTGTTATTTTAGTGTTCCCTTTATTTTTTTGAGCAGTGTATAACCTGCAGCATGGTCAAGGAAGATAATGTTTTCGACAGTTTACTAAACAACTACTGATTTAGAACCACGGAGATCCCGCAAGTCAGCACAAAGACAACGGGAGCACTGCTTCCACTATTCCAGAACCATTTCAACTTAAACATCATCAAATCAACAAGGCTATATATTCTTAGTTTAATACACTTAAACCAAACTTAAAGATACCAAAAACTATTTAGTCCAATCAATGTTGCTAAATATCATGCAGCTGTCCATGGGACTCATTTCTGTCTGTCTGTGTGTGTGTATATGTGTGTGTGTTTGTGTGTGTGTGTAAGCGTGCTTGCGTGCGCAAGTAAAACAACATTTGCGGACTCACCAAACATTTAGACTAGTTGAACGCCAATGCCGCCCTCGTTTCTTTCATGTTGGCAAAACGGTCTGTGGCTCTGTGGGCTTTTATTTTTTGTTTTCATAGGCTACCTAGCTACATCAAGGCTACATACTGAACTTCAATCATCTCAGCCCAGTGGCACAATACAGTTTTTTTCCCCTCGTCAATCTACACACAATACCTCATAATGACTAACAAAAATGTATAAAAAAAGAAACTCTGAAATATCACATTTACATAAGTATTCAGACCCTTTACTCAGTACTTTGTTGAAGCAACTTTGGCAGCGATTACAGCCTTGAGTCTTCTTAGGTGTGACGCTAAAAGCTTGGCACACCTGTATTTGGGGAGTTTCTCCCATTAGTCTCTACAGATCCTCTCAAGCTCTGTCAGGTTGGATGGGGAGCGTCTCTGCCCAGCTATTTTCAGGTCTCTCCAGAGATGTTCGATCGGGTTCAAGTCCGGGCCCTGGATGGGCCATTCAAGGACATTCAGATACTTGTCCCGAAGCCACTCCTGCGTTGTCTTGGCTGTGTGCTTAGGGTCGTTGTCCTGTTGGAAGGTGAACCATCGCTCCAGTCTGAGGTCCTGAGCGCTCTGGAGCAGGTTTTCAGCAAGGATCGCTCTGTACTTTGCTCCGTTTCCCTCAATCCTGACTGGTCTCCCAGTCCCTGCCGCTGATAAACATCCCCACACCATGATGCTACCACCCCCAACCTTTAATACTGCAGAAATGTTTTGGTACCCTTCCCCAGATCTGTGCTTCGACACAATACTGTCTCAGAGCTCTACGGACAATTCCTTCGACCTCATGGCTTGAGTTTCATAGCAAAGGGTGTGAATACTTATGTAAATAAGGTATTTCCGTTTTTTATTTCTAATACATTTGCAAAAAATTCTAAAACCTGTTTTAGCTTTGTCATTATTGGGTATTGTGTGTAGATTGATGAGGGGGAAAAAAATATGTAATACATTTTAGAATAAGGCTGTAACTTAGCAAACTGTGGAAAAAGTCAAGGGGTCTGAATACTTTCCCGAATGCACTGTATATGAATTTATGGTCAGATCAGAATCGCCGTCATAATCATTGGCCTGTACATAGAATTAAGTCAAAACCACAAGTCCAAATCCACATATCCATCCATTGGATAGGAAAGGTCCGATTTAGCAAGCTAGCTACTGCAGGACATCAACACAAAATGACCAGATACAGACACATTTTTTTAAAGACATTTTTCTCAGGATGTGATTTGATTGGTGTGAAGCCAAATCCAAACCGGCCTGGCTTGGGGGGAGTTTTACTGAACCAGGCCAACCCACAGTTGAGCTCAGCTCAATGCTGATTGGCTAATTATTATTTAATTGAATTATCAATCAATCAAATGCTACAGTGGCAACATGCCATACTCTGCTGTTCCAGACAGCATCAGATACATGGGCTACACATACTGAGACAGGGGGGCGGTGAGATTCAGCCACTTGCGAATTGACAGAAAATTATGAAAACACAGAGAGACAAAATAGAAAATATTTGTCTGACATTTCTTTATTGGGCAAATATTTGGGGAAGCCTGGCCACCACTGGTCCTCTGATTCCAATAGTTTTGCTGGTAATTGAACTGATTGCACGTAAACCCTGGGAATAGGTCTCCATTTGTGACCCAGACCTCTTCTCATTTGGCTATGGCACTTCAAACCAGGACGTACTTCACATCACAATGCCATCAACATTACGTCTCTTCCCTCTGCGTATGCAAATTAGAACAGCTGCATGTTGAGATTTGAACTAACAGTGACCATTACAAACGGGGTAAAAGGGAAAAAAAGGATAAGAAACATGTACATTTTTGATTTAGCTTGTTTGATGTTTTGAAATAAACTTCAAAGCATTTGGGGACTGAGTAAGGATAGGCCTGGTGTGGGCTGTGTGGGTGGGATATGGATGAGAATGGCTGCATCCCAAATGCCACCCTATTCCCTATATAGTGCATTACTTTTGACCAGGACCGATCAAAAGTAGTGCACTACATAGGGAATATAGTAACATTTGGGACGCAACCGCTGTCTTTGTTTGTATCACAGCAGCACATCAAACACCTGTTAGAACACAACTCAAAATGCTAATTAGTTAAAATGCTAACGAGTCTACGTAATTGAAGATAGGTGTATAATTTAGTACACCAGCCATGCATGATGACAAACACATGTAACTATAGGTAAATATAGGTAAACATATGTAACTATAGGTAAATATAGGTAAACATATGTAACTATAGGTAAATATAGGTAAACATGGTATGAACGTGGTATGAACGTGTAATGTATAAACATTTTTCATACAGCTTTTCCATGTAAGAAAAGCATGGAGGAAAATAACTTGTCGAACCACAAATTGAAATTCTGACAACTGAGAGGATTTCTGTGAACATGCCAATGTTTGGATGTTTCACGTCAATGTAAATTCAGAATATTTTCCTTTGATTTTCCTGTCCCTTTGTAGCTGAGCCAGAGAGAACTTTTGTGAGTGTAATATTTCCTGTTAAGTTTTTTTATTTATTTCACTTTTGTTTATTATCTACTTCACTTGATTTGGCAATGTTTCCATGTGTTTCCCATGCCAATAAAGCCCCTTAAATTGAAATTGAATTGAGAGAAAGAGAGAGACAGAGACTGAGAGACAGAGACTGAGAGAGACAGAGAGACAGAGAGAGAGAGAGAGAGAGAGAGAGAGAGAGAGAGAGAGAGAGAGAGAGAGAGAGAGAGAGAGAGAGAGAGAGAGAGAGAGAGAGAGAGAGAGAGAGAGAGAGAGAGGGATAGATCAAGAAAACGAAGAACAAAGCTAATTTTCCTGTCCCTTTGTAGCTGAGCCAGAGAGAGAGAGACACAGAGAGAGAGAGAGGGGGGAGAGAGAGAGTGAGAGAAAGAGATAGACATAGTGAGAGAGGAAGAGAGGGAAGAGAGAGAGGGGGGAGAGAGAGAGTGAGAGAAAGAGATAGACATAGTGAGAGAGAAAGAGAGGGAGAGAGACAGAGAGAGAGGGAGAGAGAGGGGGAGAGAGAGAGTGAGAGAAAGAGATTGAAAGAGAGGGAGAGAGAGAGAGACAGAGAGAGAGGGGGGAGAGAGAGAGTGAGAGAAAGAGATAGACATAGTAAGAGAGACAGAGAGAGAGGGAGAGAGAGAGGGGGGAGAGAGAGATTGAGAGAAAGAGATAGACATAGTGAGAGAGAAAGAGAGGGAGAGAGAGACAGAGAGAGAGAGATAGTTACAACACGGTATATAGACATAATATGACATTTAAATGTCTTTATTTTTTTGGAACTTCTGTGAGTGTAATGTTTACTGTAAATTGTTATTGTTTATTTCACTTTTGTTTAGTATCTACTTCACTTGCTTTGGCAATGTTAACATATGTTTCCCATGCCAATAAAGCCCTTAAATTGAAATTGAATTGAATTGAATTGAGAGAGAGAGGGGAGAGAGATACAGAGAGAAAGAGAGAGGGATTCAGAAAATGAAAAAAAACGAAGCATTTCAAAACTGATCTAAAACTAGAAGTGCTGCTTCTCAACAGAGCATCTAGCTGTCTGTCTTTCTGTAGGTCTCTGGGGTTGGGGACGTAAAGCTTCTCTTCTTCCCCTCTTCCTGTCAGTCCAGCCTGTCGGCATGGTAATGAAGGAACCACAGCAGTAGCAGGCAGCGTTTGTGTCTCGGGTTGGTGTGGAGATGGAGTGTGTGTGTGCAGCTGTGCGGTGCGTGTTTGAGTATGTGTGCACATTCACGTGTGTGTGTTTGTGTGTGTGTGTGTGTGTGTCGGCCGGCGTGCAAGCCTACTCTACAGCCATGCTCAACATCACGCACAGCTACACACTCCAGACTGCTGCCTGAATGATTACTACCATCAGTTGGTAGAGCATGGCTTGCAACGCCAGGGATAGTGGGTTCGATTCCCAGGACCACCCATACGTGAAATGCATGCACACATTGACTAAGTCGCTTTTGATAAAAGTATCTGCAAAATGGCATGTATAATATACAGTGCCTTCAGAAAATATTCACACCAATAGACGTATTCCACATTGTGTTGAGTTACAGATTGAATTCAAACTGGATTAGATCTGTTTTTTTCTGACTCACCTACACACAATACCCCATAATGACAAGTGTTTAAGGTTATTGTGCAAATCTGCCATCAAGGCAAAGGGTGGCTACTTTGAATAATCTCAGCTTTGCAGCTGTACAGCTGGCTATTTGAAGAATCTTAAATATAAAATATATTTTGATTTGTTTAACATTTTCTTTGGTTACTACATGATTCCATATATGTTATTTTATAGTTGTAATGTCTTCACTACTATTCTACAATGTAGGAAATAATACAAATAAAGAAAAACCGTGGAATGAGTAGGTGTGTCAAAACTGGTACTGTATATACAGTCAAAAGTAGGTGTGTCAAAACTGGTATTATATATACAGTCAAAAGTAGGTGTGTCCAAACTGGTACTGTATATACAGTCAAAAGTAGGTGTGTCCAAACTGGTACTGTATATACAGTCAAAAGTAGGTGTGTCCAAACTGGTACTGTATATACAGTCAAAAGTAGGTGTGTCCAAACTGGTACTGTATATACAGTCAAAGGTTTTAGAACACCTACCTATTCAAGAGTTTTTCTTTATTTTGACTATTTCCTACATTGTAGAATAATAGTGAAGACGTCAGAACTATAAAATAACACATATGGAATCATGTAGTAACCAAAAAAAGTGTTAAACAAATCAAAATATATTTTATATTTAAGATTCTTCAAATAGCCAGCTGTACAGCTGCAAAGCTGTAGGCTAATACCTTTAAAATCCCATACCTTTAAAATCCCATACCTTTAAAATAAGTTGCAGTGGAAAAATAACAGATTTTCACTTTCATGGTAGACAAAAATTAACAGTACATCTTTTAATTTTACTTCTCAAAGAGAAAAGGTCACTGTTGTTAGATCCCTGAACATTTCAGAGTATCGTCTGGTGATTCCAGAGGATCTTCAAAATATATTCCTACGCACGACCTTGTGTTTGAACTGGCCTCAGGTTCACTTAGCTACACACAATTACGATACATACTAAAGCCAATGTCATGACACCGGGCTGCAGAGCGCTTTGTTTTCTCTGATTTGATAACAACAATCTATAACTCTCAAGATGTTGTGATATGAACAAAGAGTGGATGCATCCAAAGTGGCACTCTACTTCCAGTGTAGTTCACAGCTTTTGACCCAAAAGTAGTGCTTTATATAGGGAATCGGGTGCCATTTGTGACACATTGTGTCTTTATCCATTCCCCGTTCGCCCAGAGAACATACTGTACATCAACATTAGTCAGAAGAACCATAACAAGCTGACTAGTTAATCCTTTGGGGGGAGTGTTCAATGTGTCTTACAGTGTGACACAAGCTGGCTAGTTACTTTTCATAGTGACCCTCCAACCCTTTGGGGGAGTGTTCAATGTGTCTTACAGTGTAACACATGCTGGCTAGTGTTACATTTGCATACTGAAGTTACACTCAAGGTTGTTTGTGTTTACTATTCCGACTAGAGACTAGAGACTAGAGATGAAAGACATGATTAAAGATGCAACCTGGGATCTTAAGCACAACAAATTCGTAACATATTGTACGAATTACTTCCGATTTATTTATTTTTTCAAGACATAACATTCACATTTTTTGCAGGATGTAACATATCATACAAAATGGATGACATAATGCACAATTGGATGATGTAGTATACAAAAAACAGGGACCAGTTTTGCCTCATGAGCACCACTTTCAAAACTACTGGCTGAAATTATACAGAAGTTGAACACATTGTAGCCAGGGAGAGCAGATGCATACAAACACATGTGCATACTAGGGCTGACCCCAATTAGTCGAATGGTCGATTGCTTGTTCGTTAGGCTGTTGGTCGACCAATATTGTTTTAGTCGAGCAGTAACAAATAAAGGGGGGCGCAACTTTCACTGGGGACAAACAAAAATGCAATTTCAGAATGTGGGACATGTCCCTCCTGCATTCTGAAGTTTTGTCCCACCAGATTTATAATTGGAATGTGATACAAAACGAGGCAATGGTGTGTTTCAGGACCATGCGGAGGCCTCCGAGCGGACGGGTAGGCTGTTTAGTGTTCATCCGACTGGATAAAAAATACAAATTATAATTATGTCCCCCCCACTTGCGCCCCTGAACAAATATATATAAATATATAGATATTTTGTGCCCATCTTAGTGAACTAATCCATTGCGGAGGCATAGACTAAAATCAAATTTATGCTTGATCCAAAAAAGGTGATGGGAGGCTGGAGTGTAGTGATGCAATTGCGTAGCTTTCAGAGCAATGCAGAGGTCAAATCGAGCTCCGTATCGCATCGCCATGCACTTCCTAAATTTTGTAACAATGCGAGGGGCTCTATATAACTCTGCATTGACATGATTGGTAGGTGGGGGCGGTACATCCTGTAGAAAACACAAACTCACTTCCTTGACAACAGCTCTGCACTGTTCCACGAAGCACAATAACTATGAATGCCCTGACTTCTGCAGAGGTCGTATCACTGTAAATGCTGCACGGCCAATGCAGACGTCGGATTGCACAATGCACTCCTCTCTCCAGAATGCGCTCTCTTCTGCCAATTTGTGCACATTCATTGTTTTTTATTTTTATTTATTTGACATTATTTTACTAAGCAAGTCAGTTAAGAACAAATTCTCATTTACAATGACGGCCTACCAAAAGGCAAAAGACCTCCTGTCGGGACGGGGGCTAGAATTAGAAATAATAAATAAATTACAAATATATGACAAAACTCACATCACAACAAGAGAGACGCCACAACACTGCATAAAGAGAGACCTAAGACAACAACAGAGCATGGCAGCAACACATGAAAACACAGCAAAAAACAGCAACACATGAAAACACAGTGACACAACATGACAACAACATGGTAGCAACACAACATGAAAGCAGCACAACATGGTAGGAGCACAAAACATGGTACAAACATTATGGGGCACAGACAACAGCATAAAGGGCAAGAAGGTAGAGCCAACAATACATCACGAGAAGCAGGCACAACTGTCAGTAACAGTGTCAATGATTGAGTGAAGAGATGGAGATAAAACGGTCCAGTTTGAGTGTTTTTTGCAGCTCGTTCCAGTCGCTAGCTGCATCAAACTGAAAAGAGGAGCGATCCAGGATGTGTGTGCTTGGGGGACCTTTAACAGAATGTGACTGGCAGAACGGGTGTTGTATATGGAGGATGAGGGCTGCAGTAGGTATCTCAGATAGGGGGGGAGTGAGGTTTCATAACTCATAAATATTTTTTTTGTGTCTATCATATCCCCATGACATATATCACCAGTAGTACATTTACCGTTAATTCCTATAATTTCTAATCTAACATGTTTGTTACTTTGGTTATGGTAATTTATGTTAATGCATTCAATATTATTATTCCAGTCTTCCCATTATCATTGTCGGAGTGGACACATTGTTTGCAGTGTGCACAATCTACGCTACACTTGTGAGAAACAAGTTTTGGTTTAGGGTTCCATTTACTAGTTTTGTCAATTTAGTCATTGTCTTTTGTTTGGAGCGCTCCTGACAATGTTAAGTAAGGACACACATGCATAGAAGTAGGCCTATTGGCTACATGGCCTGGCGCGCAAATGTAGACATATAAATGTGCCCATTGGGGGATCTGACAATTTTTCTGATT
Source organism: Brachymystax lenok tsinlingensis (assembly GCA_030435695.1). Taxonomy (NCBI): domain Eukaryota; kingdom Metazoa; phylum Chordata; class Actinopteri; order Salmoniformes; family Salmonidae; genus Brachymystax; species Brachymystax lenok. The sequence goes on from CM059780.1 coordinate 66,418,711, forward strand.
GGCTTCATGCACCACCACTAATGTCCTGTGGAGCTTCTCAAAGTAACATTTTCTTCACCTCAAACAGCAAGCAAAGGAAGTCTGCTTTTACATCTATTGAGAATGACAGTAGTTCCTCAATGTATTTGAAAAATCTTTCCAGCTCTCTCCCCTTTCGATAACCACTCAGCGTGAAAGGGAAAAATGCTCTGATCCAGTGGAAACGTCATAAAATAGGCCTACCTTATTACTTCTAATCAGTGCTTGACTGGTACTGTTTATTTTTAGATGCAGGAGCTCCACAACACTTTTGAGCTAGTATTCTATAAGAGGAACAAGAGCTCAAGCAGTAGAAAATTTGAGGTGCCAGTACTCAGCTCCGGTGAGCTCCTGCCCAAGTCAAGCACTGCTTCTTATCCCTTGCACAAATAGCCTACAGCTGAGTCTGTCCTGAGCTCACTGGAGCTGGGAAACTCTGAGGGCCCAGAATATGTTATACAATGTTACAAGTTCACTAGCCAAGCTTCTGGCTGGACCCAAGTTAAAAGTTGATACAAAGTTTTTTGCAAACAGGCCATGTGTAGCCAATGTGATTCATAGGATATTTATTTATATCAGGATAAGCTCTACCTGCAGGCTGCAATGTTTTTACTTGTTGGCTTTATGTAGACAATTCTTACATAGTTGGCAGTGGCAATATACAGTGCCTTCAGGAAAGTATTCAGACCCCTTGACTTTTTCCACATTTTGTTACGCTACAGCCTTATTCTAAAAATATATATATTTTTTTATATATCCTCGTCATTCTACACCCCTTAATGACAAAGCAAAAACAGGTTTTTAGACACGTTTGCTAATTTATAAAATAAAAAAAAACTGAAATATCACATTTACATAAGTATTCAGACCCTTTACTCAGTATTTTTTTGAAGCACCTATTGCAGCAATTACAGCATCGAGTCATCTTGGGTATGACGCTCCAAGCTTGGCACACCTGTATTTGGGGAGCTCCCCAGGTTGGATGGGGAGCGTTGATACACAGCTATTTTCAGGTCTCTCCAGAGATCGGGTTCAAGTCCGGCCTCTGGTTGGGCCACCAAAAGACATTCAGAGACTTGTCCCCAAGCCCCTCCTGCGTTGTCTTGTCTTTGTGCTTAGGGTCGTTGTCCTGTTGGAAGGTGAACCTTCACCCCAGTCTGAGGTCCTGAGCACTCTGGAGCAGGTTTTCATCAAGGATCTCTCTGTACGTTGCTCCGTTCATCTTTGCCTCGATCCTGACTAGTCTCCCAGTCCCTGCCACTAAAAAACATCCCCACAATATGATGCTGCCACCACCATGCTTCATCGTGGGGATGGTGCCAGGTTTCCTCCAGACGTGACACTTGGTATTCAGGCAATAGAGTTCAATCTTAGTTTCATCAGACCAGAGAACCTTGTTTCTCAAGATTGCTTTTGGCAAACACCAAGCAGGCTGTCATGTGCCTTTTCACGAGGAGTGGCTTCCGTCTGGCCACTTTACCATAAAGGCCTGATTGGTGGAGTGCTGCAGAGATGGTGGTCCTTCTGGAAGGTTCTCCCATCTTCACAGAGGAACTCTAAAGCTCTGTCAGAGTGACCATCGGGTTCTAGATCACCTCACCTAACCAAGGCCCTTATACCCCGATTGCTCAGTTTGGCCGACTTCCAGCTCTAAGAAGGGTCTTGGTGGTTCCAAACTTCTTCCATTTAATAATGATGGAAGCCACTGTGTTCTTGGGCACTTCCCCAGATCTGTGGCTCGACACAATCCTGCGCTATGGACAATTCCTTTGACCTCATGGCTTGGTTTTTGCTCTGACATGCACTGTCAACTGTGGGACCTTATATAGACAGGTGTGTGCCTTTCCAAATCAAGTCCAATCAATTGAGTTGACCACAGGTGGCCTCATCTCAAGGATGATCAATGAAAACAGGATGCACCTGAGCTCAATTTTGAGTCTCATAGCAAAGGGTCCGAATACTTATGTAAATAAGGTATTTATGTTTTTTATTTCTAATACATTTGCAAAAAAATAATTAAACCTGTTTTCGCTTTGTCATTATGGGGTAATATGTGCAGATTGTTGAGGAAATGTTTTTATTTAATCCATTTTAGAATAAGCCTGTAACATAACAAATATGGGAAAAGTAAAGGGGTCAAATCAAATCAATCTTTATTTGTCACATGCGCCGAATACAACAAGTGTAGACTTTACTGTGAAATGCTTACTTACAAGCCCTTAACCAACATTGCAGTTCAAGAAGAAGAAAATATTTACCAAGTAGGCTAAAATAAAAAAGTAATAATAAAAAGTAACACAATAAGAATAACAATAACGAGGCTATATATAAGGGGCACCGGTACCGAGTCAGTGTGCAGGGGTACAGGCTAGTTGAGGTAATCTGTACATGTAGGTGGGGACGAAGTGACTATATACTGGTAACAAACAAACAGCAGGTAGCAGCAGTGTACAAGGGGGGGAGGGGGGGTCGATTTTTATGAATTGTTCAGCAGTCTAATGGCTTGGGGGTAGAAGCTGTTGAGGAGACTTTTGGTCCTAGACTTGGCGCTCCGGTACCACTTGTCGTGCGGTAGCAGAGAGAACAGTCTATAACTTGGGTGACTGGAGTCTCTGACAATTTTATGGGCTTTCCTCTGACACCGCCTATTATAAAGGTCCTGGATGGCAGGAAGCTTGGCCCCAGTGATGTACTGGGCCGTTCGCACTACCCTCTGTAGCGCCATACGGTCAGATGCCGTACCATACCAGTCTGAATTCTTTCCGAAGACACTGTAAGTTACTTTTTATGATTGTATCATTTTTATTTAGATTTGGATACAATTTTGATTAACCACATGACAATGATTTTGAGATATGAAGACCTGATTATAAATCAAATGAAACTGTTTCATGAAAATGCATATGAACTGACACTCAGATCTGTAGAAATGTTAAGATAAATTGGCATTCCAAATGATGAAGATTGCAGACTCCTCATGTAGCCTATTACCGGCAACTTCTGGACACTAAAGCCAGAATCTGCGAATGCCAGCAAGAGCGGGAGGAGAATACTTGGGTCAGGTTAAGTTTGTTTTCTTTTGGATATCTAGATCTCTGGCGCCCTCTTGAGGCATGTGTCTTATTTCATTAAACCGGAAGTTTTAAGCATCAGACAAGCTCGATACATATAGCTCAGTTATTAAAACACATAGGATGTGTCTATAAATGGAAAAATACATGTTTAAACATTTAGACTAATTGATTAGTCGAAAGAACAGACGATTTTCGGTCGACCACACTCTTGGGCACACACACAATGCGATTCACACTCACACACACGCACACCACACACACACAGGACCAGGTCCACAGCTCAGGGAGATAATGGAATTCTTATCTTCACACAGCGGTGATGCCATTAACTCCAAATCAACTCCTCAAACTCTATTACAGAGGCAGAGACAAAATGGCAGTATATCTCTTGACAGGCATAACTGCTGCATTAAAATGAGAAGAGAAAGAGAGGGGGAAAGAGCAGAGCAGACAGAAAGTGAGAGGTGAAGAGAGAGAGAGGGAGGGAGACAGAGATAGAGCAAGTGAGTGAGAGAGAGAAAGTGAGTGAGTGAGTGAGTGAAAGTGAGAGAGAGAGAGAGAGAGAGAGAGAGGGGGCAGAGGTGAGAAAAGGTGAGAGAGAGATAGAGAGACAGAGATAGAAAGAGAGAGAGATGGAGGTGTTTGTCTAAGCCTGAAGGTCTGGGTCGATAACACAGCACTTGACTTCCATCCCCAGGGTTCTCTCTGACATAGGACAGCCTCACACCATCTACTGCTTGTGTGTGTGTGTGTGTTTGTGTATGCGTGTTTTTGTGTGTGTGTGTGTGTGTGTGTGCTTGTGCGTGCACATGTCTGTGCCCGTGTGTGTGTCTAGAGGACAGGTTGTATTTCCATAAGTCTCCTGTTATTAAAGAAGTATAAATACACCTGTGTGACCGGCTGCTGTGACTGCAGGGGACTGGGGTGACCTGCTGGCCGCTGTGTGTGTGTGTGTGTGTGTGTGTGTGTGTGTGTGTGTGTGTGTGTGTGTGTGTGTGTGTGTGTGTGTGTGTGTGTGTGTGTGTGTGTGTGTGTGTGTGTGTGTGTGTGTGTGTGTGTGTGTGTGTATGACCCGCTTCTCATTCCTCACCTCTCTGTAATGTGTTAACCACTGAGTCTAATGAATGACTGCATACATTCAGAAGTGTCTCTACAGAGAATCACTTCAGTTTCACTTGTAAAATGCATAATAGTTTTAGTAATGACATTGATGGAACATTGTTTATCTCCAGAAGTTAACATGAAGGTAGATTGATTGCTGGGTAGAAGTTCTATTACATTCCATTGTCTGTTGTATTACATTCCATTGTCTGTTCTATTACATTCCAGTACCATACAGGAAGGAAGTTGACTAGCATGCAACTTCTTTCAAACTGCACGCAGACAAATAAAAATTGTATTGCCAAAAATCTTGCAGTATCCCTTTACAAGTAAGGCATCAAGCCAGTCTAGAGCAGTCAGTAAGTGACACAACAACATAATGAGACATAACTACAGATATAGGATCTTAATTTTTGCCCGTTTGCTACAGCAGGAAAATAATCCTGTAGCAAAAGGGCATGTGAACTATTATGTGAATTATAATTAATGGACATTTTTGTATGGGTTGATACATTTTTTGTTAGGGCAAATCAAGTCTGAAATTTCTAAGTGGAAATCACAAACTTTAGAACCCATTTTAAAACAAAATTATATTACAAGAAAATTCTCAATAACTAAAGTGATCAAATTAAGATCCAACATCTGTACTTAGGCCTGTGAGAATATAGCAGAGTATTAATTAGCTCTACATATAAGTGCCATCATTTTACCCTAAAATAAAGTGTAATTATCTGTGTAACAACTGAACTGTATATAACCTACAGCTGTCTGGCCTCTAGTCTGTAGATGATTGGAACTTAATAAAACTCTGTCAACATCCTAAATGGCACCCTATTCCCTGGCGCTGGTCAAAAAAAAGTATAACCTATTCCCTGCATACTACACAGGGCTCCTGTCAAAAGCACTACATAGGGTGCCATTTTAGACAATTGTCTTTGGCAAGGCAAGGAAATCCATATAAACCATTACATTTGAACACTTACGGCTTTCTGTGAAGAACAGGCTGACTTAAGAGCAAAAATACTCTTAATATTCTTTATATAAAACGCATATCAGATTCTAATCTATACTGACCTCAGGCGATCATGTTGCTAAAATAAGTGTTTTGTAAAACTAAAACTAGTGGCAACTGAGCTGCCACCAACGTTAAGGAGATTAAACCTTAACTTGTCTGGAGTTTTGAAATGTGTGTAAGGGGTTATGAGGCATACTGAAACATTGCTAAGGTGTTCTGAAACAAGACTTGGTGTACACACCACAAACATGCACGTGCGACTGCATGTACACAAACACACACACACTCAAGGACCCACGCAGGCACACACACTCACAGATATACACACATACACATTCAGGCACACACACGCACATGCACATGCAAATGCGAATGCAAATGCAAATGCGCAGGGACTGACAGACGCACGCAGTATTAATTTTATAATAGGGGTGCCAAAGGACATTTTATGTCCACTCATACTTTTTACAGACAGACAGTAGGACTCCCGCTTTATTCTGGTTAATACAACACAATCGGTCATTAATCAATTCAAACAATCATCCATCATCAATCAATCAAACAAACATCCATCACTTGTCTTAACTTCAATAAAGCAAAGACCTCCCTCCTCACTTAGAGGAAACCATGTATGCTTCCCAAACGGTACCCTATTCCCTATAGTGCACTCCTTTTGACCAGAGCCCTATGGCCGAAAGCACTATATGGGTAATAGGGTGTGATTCGGGGCGCAACCTATGTCAGGTCAATAAAGCAGCTTCGTTAATACAACAGGAAGGTCAATGAAAATGTCCAATTAAGTGTCCGGTTGCAGTTAATTGTCTGATGATTGTGGGAGCGGTATATAGAGGCATAATGAAGTAATTATGCTAATTTATACAAAGACATTTGAGCCCCCTGTTTATTTTACGAGATGCCACACTGAATTCTATGAGTTCATTATGTCTTGAGTCTTAGATACTAGTTGTTCATTCGTCTCATTGTTTGTTCACTGTGGGGTGAAGGATATAATAAAGCTCACAGTGACAAACCCTGTAGGTGTTGCTTATGCGGAGCCTGGTCCCAAATGGCACCCTATTCCCTAAATAGTTCCCTTCTTTTGACCAGGGCCCATAGGGAATATGGTGCCATTTGGGGCACAGCCTTAGAATGGAGTGCTCAAAGGAGAAGGTCTTGTACTTATTATACCTTGCACATTATACCTTATGCATCGATTCATAGCCGCGAAAGCTCTTCCATGCTAATGGTTTATACAATACCTTCGAGGGCATGAATGAGGATGTCTTCACTGGGATAATTACTAGGAAACAGTGGCCTGAAGACAGGTGGTGCCCCTACACTACTGATTAAGCATTAGAAGACTAAGGGCTGGGTTCCCGGATATATATTAAGCCTTGCCCTGGACTCAAACAACTTCTCAATACAAAAGGTTTCCAAAACGGTTCTTCGGCTGCTCCCATAGCTGAATCTTTTTTCGTTCCAGGTACCTGGAACTAAAAGAGTTCTACCTGGAATCAAAACTGGTTCTTCAATGTGGACACCCAAATAACCCTTTGAGGTTCTACAGTGAGGGGGAAAAGTATTTGATCCCCTGCTGATTTTGTACGTTTGCCCACTGACAAAGAAATGATCAGTCTATAATTTTAATCGTAGGTTTATTTGAACAGTGAGAGACAGAATAACAACAAAAAAAATCCAGAAAAACGCATGTGAAAAATTATATGAATTGATTTGCATTCTGCAAAACATGACTTAGTACTTGGTGGCAAAACCCTTGTTGGCAATCGAAGAGGTCAGACGTTTCTTGTAGTTGGCCACCAGGTTTGCACACATCTCAGGAGGGATTTTGTCCCACTCCTCTTTGCAGATCTTCTCCAAGTCATTAAGGTTTCGAGGCTTACCTTTGGCAACTCGAACCTTCAGCTCCCTCCACAGATTTTCTATGGGATTAAGGTCTGGAGACTGGCTAGGCCACTCCAGGACCTTAATGTGCTTCTTCTTGAGCCACTCCTTTGTTGCCTTGGCCGTGTGTTTTGGGTCATTGTCATGCTGGAATACCCATCCACGACCCATTTTCAATGCCCTGGCTGAGGGAAGGAGGTTCTCACCCAAGATTTGACGGTACATGGCCCCGTCCATCATCCCTTTGATGCGGTGAAGTTCTCCTGACCCCTTAGCAGAAAAACACCCCCAAAGCATAATGTTTCCACCTCCATGTTTGACGGTGGGGATGGTGTTTTGGGGGTCATAGGCAGCATTCCTCCTCCTCCAAACAGGGCAAGTTGAGTTGATGCCAAAGAGCTCCATTTTGGTCTCATTTGACCACAACACTTTCACCCAGATGTCCTCTGAATCATTCAGATGTTCATTGGCAAACTTCAGATGGGCATGTATATGTGCTTTCTTGAGCAGGGGGACCATGCGGGCGCTGCAGGATTTCAGTCCTTCACGGCGTATTGTGTTACCAATTGTTTTCTTGGTGACTATGGTCCCAGCTGCCTTGAGATCATTGACAAGATCCTCCCGTGTAGTTCTGGGCTGATTCCTCACCGTTCTCAAGTTCATTGTAACTCCACAAGGTGAGATCTTGCATGGAGCCCCAGGCCGAGGGAGATTGACAGTTCTTTTGTGTTTCTTCCATTTGCGAATAATCACACCAACTGTTGTCACCTTCTCACCAAGCTGCTTGGCGATGGTCTTGTAGCCCATTCCAGCCTTGTGTAGGTCTACAATCTTGTCCCTAACATCCTTGGAGAGCTCTTTGGTCTTGGCCATGGTGGAGAGTTTGGAATCTGATTGATTGATTGCTTCTGTGGACAGGTGTCTTTTATACAGGTAACAAACTGAGATTAGGAGCACTCCCTTTAAGAGTGTGCTCCTAATCTCAGCTCGTTACCTGTATAAAAGACACCTGGGAGCCAGAAATCTTTCTGATTGAGAGGGGGTCAAATACTTATTTCCCTCATTAAAATGCAAATAAATGTATAAAATTTTTCACATGCGTTTTTTCTGGATTATTTTGTTGTTATTCAATCTCTCACTGTTCAAATAAACCTACCATTAAAATTATAGACTGATCATTTCTTTGTCAGTGGGCAAATGTACAAAATCAGCAGGGGACCAAATACTTTTTTCCCTCACTGTAGATAGCACCTTGTTTCTGTGTAGAGTGTAGAGAATGTCCATTGACAGTGTTTGTGGTCCAGTACTATGTTCAATTTGTGCCCAGCAAATCCAGCTTTTCAACACATTTCTCAAGTCTTGAGTAATCTTAGCTACCCTTACAGAAAAAAACACATTTCACATGGAAATTCACATGATTTCATCAGAGAATTAACGTGATAATGTGAAAACATGTTTTTGGAACAATTCTTGTGATCATGTATAGTTTCATGTCATCACATGTTGTTTTACTTGTTGTCACATGTTATCACATTGACTTCACATAAGATCACATGAAATTAATTGGGTTTTTCTGTAAGGGTAACCACACCACCAGGCACTAAACACCTTCCACGCAGCATCAAAGGGACAACCGAACCCTTAATCTTAATGACAGTTGGCCATTAGAGAGAGACAGCAACAAGGCTGTTGATTACCAACACTCAGGGGTGTTTAACCAACAGTCAAGGACAGTGTCCAGGTTATCAGGCCTGCTGGGTGCCAGACTCATTTCTCAGAGATATCCCCTGAACAGCACTAATAAAGGTCAACCATTAACCATGCTGTCGTAAGAACAGAGCGCCACATCGTAGCTTTCTGCTTTAATAGCACACTGCTACCTACGACTGCTAACAACTTTTAACTGCCTTCCTCTTTACTACAGAATAGAATACCTATTGATGTCACCTAAAAGCCTTAAGTGTAGTTACAGTGCACATATACAGCCTAAATAAAGTAGCTACAGCCATTAAACCTAGATTCTGAAAGGGTGAATTTCCCCCACGATGCCCAGGTCGCTCTGGTGAGTCACACCCCGCTGTATGACTCATGAACTGCTGTGAAGCTTCAGTGGAAATCACTAATTGTCTCCTTATCACCTTCTACAATAGGGACAATGGGTTGGCTGTTTCAGCCAGACAGGACACATTCACTTTATGTGTTTGGCTCTGAAGTTTCTCTCTGTTACCTCTAATGGCTCCACTATTAGCAGTTTCACTGAGTTATACCGGCCTAGTCTGTCTTCTAGCTCGATAAGATTTGCTGACAGTTCAGAGAGAAAATAAACACTGTCACTGCCATGATGAAGGCATTTGGCAAAAGACATCGGATCGTTTTATCAATAAAATATAGATTTTTTTCGAACAAACTTCCAATGTGCAACATAAAAGTTACTGCTAATTCAACTTTTTAACTCTATAGTTAGGATTTAGACAGGGAAGCCCTGCTCTGCCCAGCAATATAACGCTGACAGCTGTAGCCTGGTCAGAATGTGCCAGTCTTTCTTTTAACTAGAAAATGTAAACATATTTTGGCAGGCAATCCCATAAGAGAGCATCAGTGTGTTTTACCATAGAGAAGAGTTGCTGAATATATTTTCAGCTCAATAGGATTTTAGACAAAAAAGCTGATTACCTATCAGACTGGAAAGAGAGCGTTTTGGTTCCTGCCTGGCAGCTAATGCGTTTCACACCCTACCTGCCGTGATCAGAGAGATGAGTGAGGAAGGTGTGAATGGGCTGATGAGTAGAGCCACAGGACAGGATGGGTTTAACCTTGTGAAAGAGGGACCTGACTAACTACAGCGCTGGCCAATTAGTACACACGCACGCACACACGCACACACACACACACATGCACAAACACACACACATTGGATCTGACTAACTACAGCACTGACCAATTAGTAGTGGGACTGCAGTGAGGCTAACTGACACTGTCATCTCTCCGGTATCTCTTCAGTCTGGAAAAGGAATTAGGAAGATGTGGTATTGCATGCAGTTGAAAATTCTATTGTATTCTTATGAAAAGGTCTCAAAGAAGCAAAGAGCAGGCGACTGAGAAAGATGTAAGTAACGGCCATGAGAGATCTGCAGAACTAATCTGAGAAGCTTTTTGATGTTTTCTGTAGCGGTCATGGTTAGGAAAGGTGCGCCACGAGGTGAGAACCTTAAGAAATATAATACACAGCTTTCAGCTCCAAGACCAGAGACAGACAGATATACACCACCACCTTAACAGAGTGGTCAGTGGATATTGCAGTGTAGCAGACATTTCAGTGGACATTTCAGTGAATGCAAGTCTGTTTCAGCAGGGCATTAGTTCCTTCATTTACTGTAGCGTCAAGACAGCAGCAAGTCTTGAGTCTATGAATTAGGTGTGACAGATGTGGTGGACTCAGTAAAGACTTTATATAATGCCTCTATCCCTGTCATTATCCCAGTGCCACCTCTACTTATTGGGGCCCCCCTCTGCTTATAGGCAGAGCACTGTTGACATGGGCTAATTGATTGACAGTCAGTGGCTGCTGATGAACTAGCAAATGTCTAAATGTCACCTTGTGTATTCAACTATTTATTTTAGTGTTCTCTGCGTATAGGAAGGGGCGGCACCGCATCCTCCCAATACAACCATGTCTCTTCACTTGTCCCTTCTCCCTGACTGAATAAACCTGAACGTTTTCTCCACAACACAATGAGGATTAGATCAAAAGACGACATAGAGAGCAAGAGAGTGAGAGTGACTCAACATTTTCTTACATGACACTTCATTCTGCCTGCCAGTTTGATGCCGTCAAACACAAATGTTCTGACTGATCTGGGATTGGATGGGTTTAACCTTGTGAAAGAGGGAGGAGAAGAGAAAGAGAAAGAGAGAGAGAGGAGGGGGAAAAATAAAATTCCAACTGACGCAGTGACAGAGTGGATGAATTTAAGCCGTCTTGAAATGGTGGTATTGTCAGACTAAGATGGCTAAAAGCCAGAGACTCATACAGGCCTGACATTAAGATGCTGTCAGGGCTGTCCAAATGACAAAATGTTCCCTATGAAGTACACTACTTTGACCAGGGCCCATAGGGCTGTGGTCAAAAGTAGTGCACTGTGTAGGAAATAGGGTGCCTTTTGGGATGCAACTGAAGACGCTGTCAGGGTGTCCACAGGGAGACGGCGGGGAAAAGGCTTCTCTTGACTTGATGTTGATTTGAAACACAAAACATGACAGAAAAAAAACAAACATCTGTCCTATTTCCTCTTCAACCACATGCCCTTAAATCATAAGTAGGGGGGGTTGCAAACACTTCAGTCATAAATACTGTATTATATGCATTTTACACAGTAAGAATTGTTGTTTTGGCCACCAAACAATATTTTTTGCAACATAAAAACTAAAATAAATAAATGGAGCAAAACAAGTAAATATATAAGCTGGAATTTACAAACCAACCGTTTGGGCAAACACAGCTCAAAACATCTTACCTACAAATTCAAAACTGGGAATTGATAAACACCACCAAACAGTATGTGGTTATCGTCTCAGATAATCTATCTAGAACAGGGATGGGCAATTTAGATGGGGGCGGGGGTTCTGTGTACCCACACGTGCAATTCTACAAATGTGTCCATTGGGTGGAGAGAAATGTTTGCAGGTTTTAATATATCTGAGTGAGACTAACTAACAAAATCAATGGGGAACCCCCCGGATGGTAATTCGACCATGATTACTAAGTTTAGATAGCTGGCCGCTAGACTAATTTACCAATCTAAAAAACTTTACAATTAGCCAACATTGGCTAATTGAGTGGCTACCAGTGACTGACATAACAAGAGAACAACTGCTGAAGCACAACCAAATTTCGAATTTGCACCTTGTGTTTTCTACTGAGTAATTTTTCTTTTGGGGAAATTGAACAGAGGACCTTGAAATGGGGGGATGCCCATCCTTCATCTAGAACTGTTCACCATTTATAATATTTACTTTATAGAAATATATAACATAAGTCTAAGCTTCATATTGACTTAGGAGTACGTAGAATATTAATTTAGGAACAGATCTGAAGTATTTCATTCTGTTGTCAACACAATGAGTCAACCAACAGCTTGGCTGCTTTAGACTTAAGACATCCCCTCCCAATCTTAAAAACAATAAACACCATACTGTGTAAATAAGGCTGCTTTAAACACTCCCACCCAATCTTTAATGGAACAAATAGCATACTGTGTAAATAGAACTGTTTACGGTTACATTTGCTATAAGAGCTTGAAACAACACATAGGCTTACAGTAGTACTCTAGAAATGGGCAGTGTCTTTTAGTGAGTGTTTCTTTGTCAAAAGCCTCCAAAAGCCAAGCAACACATACATCAGATAATTCTGATGTCGAAAATAGCATCTCCATCACTACTTACACATTGACTACCCCCACCCTCCCCAAACACACACGCACACTTATTTTAATGAGACCTGATGATATCATGTCGCAGCCCTTTCCTTCAGTCAGATTACCAAATTTCCCCCTCTAGTGGTCTCATGGGTGGAATCAAATGTCTTCATAATTTCATAATTAATTAAAAAATGATAATAATAAGCCAATAACCATGTGTGTGAGGGGTATACTTTTGTTTCAAAGTAGATTTGTTTAAGACTACCAAGAAACACTCTGTGTGACCCTGATTTAGCCCACTGCAGTAAAAGGTTAATGAGGTTTAATAAGGCCTCACTCCGCCACATTGACCTGAATATAGTCTGGGCCATGTTGCCCTGTGGGTAGTCTGGGTAGTCGGGGTAGTCTGGGTTAGTCTCTGGGCAGACTTTAGGGATGAGCGAATTGGCTAGTCAGGGAGCTATTCTCTGTTACCCTGGTTCCCATCTAACTGTAGAGGGGATGGGGATGCGATGAGGGAGGGTATGAGGGGTTATTGTTTTCTGAATAGTAAGTGTCTGAATCAAATTTGAGGGATATCTTAGCTACTGCCTAAAGGCAAAGAAAACAGGGCCGCAGCCAGCTTGTACCCAGACACACAATCAGCCAGGTGGCCTGTACTCAGACACACAATCATGTACCTTAGACAACAAACACAATCAAGTAAGAATCAACAGCCAGCCAACATAGACTTACGCTATACTGGAAATATGGTTTGAATTGTGCTGTACTGAGCAGATTCCCCTAAACATACACACAGTAAGCCAAAACACATGGCTTGGAGTGACTCAGAGTAATGAGCAAACACAACTATGGATCAGGGAACAGGGAGATCAGGGAAAAGAGCTTTCTCTCTCTCTCACACACACACACACACACACACACACAAACTAACACAAACACACAAACTAACACAAACACACACACACCCACCCACCCACCCACACACAGTTTATTAGTCTACTGGCATTCTTGCTGTGTTTGTTGAATTAGTGAATAAAGAGATAAGCTGTAGCTGTGCTGTTCCATACAGATGTGTAGTTCCTCTTGTCTCTTTCAGCTGGTAAATGCACAGCTTGAGCTCCCGACACAGACACACACACACACACACACACACACACACACACACACACACACACACACACACACACACACACACACACACACACACACACACACACACACACACACACACACACACACACACACACACACACACACACACACACACAAGCGTTAGTTACCCTAAACTCTCTCCCCTCCAGGATTACTGCTTGGTACACACTCCAAATCCCCCTCTTTCTACCCCGTATCTTGTTTCCAGTGTTCCGTCCAATTGCAAATGCAATTACCCAGGCTCTTTCATTGTGTGGTGTTCCCCTTCTCTGCATGCCTAAACCATATGGTCGCTCTAAAAGAGAGGAACAGCGAGCTGTGAGAGAGGCAGTCTATGTCCTAATTACTTAAAGACACCCCACAGGCCACTGAAGAGGCTAAAGAGGACTGGGCCCAGGGTGCAATGGAGTATATTTACCTTTAATCAGGATTCAGGGTTAGAACAGCTATTGTACTATTATATAGCGAGTCCACATGTGAGGAACTGATAATACATCCATCAAATGAAACAAGTGGTGGTCATAGTGGTGGGCTCAAGTTCCACAGAACAGTTGAGAACTATATTCCACGTGAAGGACTGATAATAAACTCAGCAAATGAAACAAGTGGTGGTGGAATTCCACAGAGCAGTGTGTTACATCCATTAAACAGCTATGTGCCAATTATAAAGATGTTACAGATATGTTGATATTATAAATGACAGCTTAATAGTCCTCCACAATTTAACCGGGATACTGACATATTGAAAATAAATTGTTTTGGCATTTGTTTTATTCTCTTATAATTGTTTGTTATGGAGGTGGTCATTCACATCCTTATTAAAACTGAATATGTGTAGCCAGAACACTAATTGTTGATAATAACCTTATTAAACAAGTTACCAGTTAATGCTCTAAGCACAAATAGATGATTAATGGTGACTAACCCCATTCCATACAAATGTGCACAACCGCGACATTCAAACGAGGCTGCAATGAAAACGAATGGGACTGTAGCGACTGTGTTGACATCAAAATCTGGGGTGTGAACTACATTTTTATTCAAGCATTGATTGACATGGTAATGCCTCTATAGTATTGGATAAAAGTTGAAAAAACCTCAGACGCTGTATGTTACATCATGACGTGTCATGGTGTAACGTACAGCACGCATGAAGCAACTAATTATGTCTTGCAGCCTCTCTCCACCAGGTGTAGGACTTCTCTCACCATTTAAAAACAAGAAAGGGACAGGGACAGGGTAAGGGGGGATACCTAGTCCTTTTTTGCGTCATCACTGCAATCTTGACTCTCAAAAGCCGCTGTTAACTTCTGAAGATCACTTTAGCACCGCCCTAAAAACCCGATTAAAATTCGACACAAATCTTCAAATAGGTACGTAATGACACATTATATAAAGTCTTTATATTTTAGAGGTGATAAGGTGATAAGTTGGACAGATCGAGTGAAAAAAGCAGTTTCCCCACACGACATCTCTCCTTCTCACTATCACGCAATAGGTTTCGCTTCCCCACCCGCCATTTTAAAAAAAGACCAGACGGAGCTCATTGCCTTCTGGAATCATGCAGAGATGGGCATCATGAAGGTCTCGTCATTGATTTTGTTGCAAAGGGGAGAAATTGTGCTTTACAATGGTATTGATATTACAGTTGACCTGGAAGAATAAAACATTTTGGGCGCTAAAATAAGGTCAATTGTACGGACCAGCGCGATGTACAAAAGTGAGTTAGTTCACGTTAGCTAGTTATGTAAGGGATAATCAACGAGGGGCTATGCGTTCTATGGAAAATAATGAACGACGTGAAAGGTGTGTTCCACAACGCGCTAGCGAAGAACGCATAGAGCCCCAAATTGATTATTTCTTTTATACCATGGCTATAATTTGCCATGGGAAATGTGTTCAACATCCACTGAAGTAGGTAGCAAGTTTACTAGATAGCTACGGTAGTTGCCTTGGTAACCAAACAAACAGACATGCTAGCTTAGCTAACCAAACCATCAGTCCTAGCTTGTTATCATGAGAATATAATTCAACAATGCTAAAAATGTTATAATTATTATTAGACAAAGTCGAAGTCAAATAATTATTGACATATTTTCATAAAAAACATTATTTTGAGAAATTGATTCATACAATTTCATCCTCCCCCACAAGATATAATCCAGACACAAATCTAGGGACGCTAACCAAGCCGGCTGGTCGTTCTATCGGTTCGGTTGCTAGAGATGCGACCCAGTCATTCAGTCTTTTTGTTCTGTATCTATGGACGCGACCCAGTCGTTTGTTCTAAATGTTACATTGCCATGCTGTCTGGCAATGTTCTTATCCCTTGCTTGCTAGCTTGCCAACTATGGCTAACTTACATCTTACAACTTATATCCATAAAAATGATGCCAGCTGATTCCTAATTTCGACTGACTCTCGTCCCGACTCCCAACACGTTCATTACTATGGGACAGCTGGAGACCAGATTTGAATATTGAAACAATGTTGCAAATGTCGGAGAGACAGACAGCAATGTTCATACACATCTCTGCTGTTGAAAACTAAATGTTAGTCTAAAAGAAATGTGAGATAATGTCTAGTTTCTTTTTACAGTGTATCAAGTTTATAAATTGCTTGGCTGGGCTGATGAGACAGTGGATTACTCAATAGGCATTTTAACGTCATAGATTTAGCCGGTGGTAACTTGTGGAATAGACACCGGCTGGAATGCAGTTTTAACCAATCAGCATTCAGGATTAGACCCACCCGTTGTATAATACTTCATAATTACTATACCAACAGTATATCCCTGGAATGAACGTATTAGTATCATGAAATTGTTAGTATTTCAGACTCACTTACACAGAAAGACTCAATAACATTCCTATAATGACTGTAGTCTACTATGATTATTGTGACGGGAGATACTTCCATTTGTCAGTCTCTTACCAATAAATACCAGTATTTTTTATATTCCACAGAATGAAGAACCAAGCTTGTTTTTCCAATATAGCTGTTGTCAGGTCTGACACAGTAGCTCTGACAGATTATATAACGAGGTTTTACGTGTTGAGATTAGATAATGAAGCTGTTATTGACTGTGTCTGTGTCCCACATGGCATCCTATTCCCTATATAGTGCACTAGTTTTCACCAGAGCCCTGTCTTGTTCATCTGTCTCTATTCTCCCTAAGGCTGGATAACTGGGACCTAAGACGAGACAGAGGCCCAGGACTCAAAGCACAGGCCAACCACAACTAAACACCTTAACTCGGAGGAAAATGGCCTAAGGAAGACATTGAAACAATTCCCATGCTACAGGAACATTGAAAAGACCAGGTTTGATACAGTTTCACCTCTGTGAAACAGTGGATCTGATATAGATATGTTTCCAACAATCAATCAGTGGGTGTGGAACCCTATTTCAGTGGTAATGCCCGAGAAGCCGGTGTTTGGAGGATATATTGGCACGGGTGTTGTTAGGCGATGATTCCAAGATGGCGTAGCAGTCGGACGTGTATTTTGTCTTGTCCCGTCCCGTGTAAATATAGTTTTTAGAATCTTTTTATATATTTTCTTCACATCTTTTAATATATGCTTTCTAAAATTCAACTTCAAAACATTCTCCTGCAACCTGCCTCACCCAATGTGGTGCGGATCTGTGTTTTTTGTTGTTGTTGTTTTTTCAAGTAGTATTCCACCTCGAATCCGGAGTTGCCCAACAAATGCTAGCTAACTTCACTAGCTAACGTTAGTATTTAGGGCATTACCACTGATTTAGCTTACCATTGCTAGCGGGCATCAGCTAACCTTTAGCTTGGAAAAGCTCTCGCCGTTCGTATAACGCGACTCAAACCAGAGCTTACCGGACCAATTTTTTTTTCTCTCCATATCCCGGATTCCTACCGCAAGTTGGACATTTTTCACCTGGACCTTGCAGCTAGCTAGCTGCTACCCGAGTGCCTATTGGCTAACGTCGGTCCCGGAGCAATGCTCCAATTAGCCCGGAGCTAGCCTACGCTAAGTCCATCTTCCGGCGAGCTGAAGAGTCCCATCAGCCACTCCTGGGCTACAACACCTATCCGGACTCGTTTCTACTGACGCTGCGGAGCCCCACCGGGCCTTCACGACTGGACTACCGACAATATCCGCCCGAGGGGGGTATTCAACCGGCCCTCCATCGCGACGTCACCTGAACGCCCATCTGCTAACTGCGGCCTGCTAACGTTTGTTGTCTAGAGCATATCGGCTGCTAGCTAAACAGGTCCATCGGACAATTTCTTGGGACACTATTACCTATTTTGCTAATTGGACTGGTCCCCTTCACCACACGGAACCCCACTAACCCATCACAACTGGTCTACCAACGAAAACGCACGAGGAGGCTATAAACAGACTTCCTCTGTCTTTGTTAGCAGGCCTGCTAGCCTTTGCTAGCTTGCTGTCGCTGGCTAGCTGTCTGAATTGCCGTGTCCCCAACCAGCCTCACTACTCAGTGGACCTTAATGATCACTCGGCTAAGCATGCCTCTCCTCAATGTCAATATGCCTTATCCATTGCTGTTCTGGTTAGTGTTTTTTGTCTTCTTTCACTGTAGAGCCTCTAGCCCTGCTCAATATGCCTTATCCAACCCTTTAGTTCCACCTCCCACACATGCAATGACATCACCTGGTTTAAATATCTCTTTCATCATCACTCAATGCCTAGGTTTACCTCTACTGTATTCACGTCCTACCATACCTTTGTCTGTGCATTATGCCTTTAATTTATTTTATCGCCCCCTGTTATTTTTACTCTCTGTTCAGGACGTCCTAGACGACCAGTCATTATAGCCTTTAGCCGTACCCTTATCCTACTCCTCCTCTGTTCCTCTGGTGATATAGAGGTTACTCCAGGCCCTGCAGTGCCTAGGTCCACTCCTATTCCCCAGGCGCTCTCATTTGTTGACTTCTGCAACCGTAAAAGCCTTGGTTTCATGCATGTCAACATTAGAAGCCTCCTCCCTAAGTTTGTTTTATTCACTGCCTTAGCACACTCTGCCAACCCGGATGTCCTAGCCGTGTCTGAATCCTGGCTTAGGAAGACCACCAAAAATGCTGAAATCTCTATCCCTAACTACAACATTTTCAGACAAGATAGAACGGCCAAAGGGGGCGGTGTTGCAATCTACTGCAGAGATAGCCTGCAGAGTTCTGTGTTACTATCCAGGTCTGTACCCAAACAATTTGAACTTTGACTTTTAAAAATCCACCTTTCTAGAAACAAGTCTCTAACTGTTGCCGCTTGCTATAGACCACCCTTTGCCCCCAGCTGTGCTCTGGACACCATATGTGAACTGATTGCCCCCCATCTATCTTCAGAGTTCGTGCTGCTAGGTGACCTAAACTGGGACATGCTTAACACCCCGGCCATCCTACAATCTAAGCTTGATGCCCTCAACCTCACACAAATCATCAATGAACTAGGTATAACCCCAAAGCCGTAAACACGGGCACCCTCATAGATGTCATCCTAACTAACTTGCCCTCCAAATACACCTCTGCTGTTATCAACCAAGATCTCAGTGATCACTGCCTCATTGCCTGCATCCGTAATGGGTTTGCGGTCAAACGACCACCCATCATTACTGTCAAATGTTCCCTAAAAAACTTCAGCGAGCAGGCCTTTCTTGTCAGGCCTCAGGGTTAGGACTAGAGTGAAAACTTGAACGGTCAAAAGGTGAACCCAAATGCAGAAATCCAGATGACAGTCCTGGGAAATGTCTTCAAATCTTTTATTCAATTATAAGGAACATCCAAACATTCCTAGGATGTTACCAAAAAATAAACTACAAAAACCTTCCCAAAAAAGGTATGACAAAGGTTCCAAAAAGTGAAAACAAAAAGTCCAAAAATAATCCAAAAGGAATTAGAAAAAGCAAAGAACCATGAGAACTCCAAAAATAACAAAGGTAAATAAAACAAAACAAAACAAAAGAACCCTACCAGGTACACGAAGTAGAATAAGGACACTCCAAAGGAGACACAGCATGGGAATGACCTAGACACGGTCATGGCATAGAAACACTTTTTCAAGCAGAAATTTGCTTCCTGTAATACAAACTCAAAAAAGTTTTGGGACACTGTAAAGTCAATAAGAGCACCTCCCCTCAGCTTCCCACTGCACTGAGGATATGAAACACTGTCACCACCGATAAATCCACAATAATTGAGAATTTCAATAAGCATTTTTCTACGGCTGGCCATGCTTTCCACCTGGCTACCCCTACCCCGGTCAACAGCCCTGCACCCCCCTTAGCAACTCGCCCAAGCCTCCCCCATTTCTCCTTCTCCCAAATAAAGTAAGCTGATGTTCTGAAAAAGCTACAAAATCTGGACCCTTACAAATCAGCCGGGCTAGACAATCTGGACCCTTTCTTTCTAAAATTATCTGCCGAAATTGTTGCAACCCCTAATACTAGCCTGTTCAACCTCTCTTCCGTGTCGTCTGAGATTCCCAAAAACTGGAAAGCAGATGCGGTCATCCCCCTCTTCAAAGGGGGAGACACTCTTGACCCAATCTGCTACAGACCAATATCTATCCTACCCTGCCTTTCTAAGGTCTTTGAAAGCCAAGGTAACAAACAGATTACCGACCATTTCGAATCCCACCGTACCTTCTCTACTATGCAATCCGGTTTCCGAGCTGGGCATGGGTGCACCTCAGCCACGCTCAAGGTCCTAAATGACATCATAACCGCCATCAATAAGAGACATTACTGTGCAGCCGTTTTCATTCATCTGGCCAAGGCTTTCGACTCTGTCAATCACCACATCCTTATTGGCAGACTCGACAGCCTTGGCTTCTCAAATAATTGCCTCGCATGGTTCACCAACTACTTCTCCGATAGAGTTCAGTGTGTCAAATCGGAGGGCCTGTTGTCCGGGCCTCTGGCAGTCTCTAAGGGGGTGCCACTGGGTTCAATTCTTGGGCTGACTCTCTTCTCTGTATACATCAATGATGTCGCTCTTGCTGCTGGTGAGTCTCTGATCCACCTTTCCGCAGACGACACCATTCTGTATACTTCTGGCCCTTCTTTGGACACTGTGTTAACTACCCTCCAGACGAGCTTCAAGGCGATACAACTCTCCTTCCGTGGCCTCCAACTGCTCTTAAACGCAAGTAAAACTAAATGCATGCTCTTCAACCGATCGCTGCCCGCACTCCCGCCTCGGCCCAGCATCACTACTCTGGACGGTTCTGTCTTAGATTATGTGGACAACTACAAATACCTAGGTGTCTGGTTAGACTGTAAACTCTCCTTCCAGACTCACATCAAACATCTCCAATCCAAAATGAAATCTAGAATTGGCTTCATATTTCGCAACAAAGCATCCTTCACTCATGCTGCCAAACATACCCTCGTAAAACTGACCATCCTACCGATCCTTGACTTCGGTGATGTCATTTACAAAATAGCCTCCAACACTCTACTCAACAAACTGGATGCAGTCTATCACAGTGCCATCCGTTTTGTCACCAAGGCCCCATATACCACCCACCACTGCGACCTGTACGCCTCGTTGGCTGGCCCTCGCTTTACACTCGCCGCCATACCCACTGGCTCCAGGTCATCTACAAGTCTCTGCTAGGTAAACCCCCGCCTTATCTCAGCTCGCTGGTCACCATAGCAGCACGCACTCGTAGCACGCGCTCCAGCAGGTATATCTCACTGGTCACCCCCAAAGCCAATTCCTCCTTTGGCCGACATTCCTTCCAGTTCTCTGCTGCCAATGACTGGAATGAACTACAAAAATCTCTGAAACTGGAGACACTTATCTCCCTCACCAGCTTTAAGCACCAGCTATCAGAGCAACCTGTATATAGCCCATCTGTAAATAGCCCAACCAACTACCTCATCCCCTACCATATTTATTTATTTATCTTGTTCCCTTGCACCCCAACTTTTCTACATTGCACATTCATCTACTGCACATCTACCCTTCCAGTGTTTATATGCTATATTGTAATTACTTTGCCACCATGGCCTATTTATTGCCTTACCTTCCTTATCTTACCTCATTTGCACTCTGTATATAGATTTGTTTTTCTACTGTAATATTGACTGTATGTTTGTTTACTCCATGTGTAATTTGTTGTAGTTTGTGTCGAACTGCTTTGCTTTATCTTGGCCAGGTCGCAGTTGTAAATGAGAACTTGTTCTCAACTTGCCTACCTGGTTAAATAAAGGTGAAATAAAATAACGAAAAAAGGCCAGGAACAGTTGAGGGCCGACAAACCGTGCAAATATATCCACCAACCATTGTCTAGGAGAGGATTATCACTTTTATACAACAGGTTACCAACATATTCAAATAATGATAGACATATTTTCGTTAAAAACATTATTTTGATGAATTTATTCATACTATTTCATCCTTCCACGAGATATTGTACAGACAAAAATCTAGGGTTGCTACGTCAAACAGTGCAGCCAACATTTTCTAGAGACATTTATTTGGATACATCCATAACAATGAGCTAATGATGCACAATTTGCCTGGCATAGAAAATGTGCTCTCTCGTCAGAACGCTGTTCAGAGGAGCTAGCCAACAACACAGCTAACACAATCACTTCAAACTGAAGCTGGAATGACCGCAAACTAGCTCCATTTCATGTTTTTATATTGACATTTATTTGGATATATCCATAAAACTGATGCTGATTCGTGATTTTGACTGGCTGAGAAAAGATGCCTGCCTGTCTGTCTCGTCCCGACTCCCGTTCATTATTATGAGACAGCTGGAGATCGAATTTCAATATTGAAACAATGTTGCAAATGTCGGAGAGACAGACAGCAAGGTTTATACAAATCTCCACTGTTGAAAACCAATTGCTAGTCTGAAAGAAATAGGAGATAATGTCTAGTTGCTTTTACAGTGGAGATCAAGTTCATAAATTGCTTGGGCTGATGAGACTGTGGATAGCGCAGTGAGATGGAACAGAGTAAATAGGCATTTCAACATCATAGCTTTAGCCGGTGGTAACTTGTGGAATAGACACCGGCTGGAATGCTGTTTTAACCAATCAGCATCCAGGATTAGACCCACCTGTTGTATAATCTCCATATAATGAACTGCTTTTGGAATAGGTGCCATTCATAAAGATACAATACATTACCATAATTTTGTATTATATAGTAACATTTCACTCAGCACTGACCCCAGGGATATGTATTCGGGCGGAGGTTGGTATTCTGGTGCATGACTCAAGCTTCCCCTTATTTTCATAAATAAACACACTCCAACCCCTGGAATGGACTGAGTGGAAGTGATTCCTCTCATGGAATCCAATAGTCAATCAAGCAGAGTGAAGGAGTGTACACCAGCACCCCTCTTCTCATTACAACTGGCACAAGATGGATTTGACATTTCCAATACCCTGAGTGATCCCAGAGCAGGCCTCATTGGGTGCATCCCAAATGGCACCCTAGTCCCTATATAGTGCACTACTTTTGACCAGAACCCTATGGGCCCTAGTGCACTATATAGGGAACACTGAGCTATTTGGGACACACATCATTGATCTAGTAGGCCAGGCCAAGCAGCAGACTGGACAAACAACACCATATTCATTTGAGTAATAGCATTTTTCAGGGCTAAAACAAAACAAACGTGAGAGAGGAATAAAAAGAAAGAGAGAGAGACCCTCTGTACACTCTTAGGAGAACCCTTTTTGGTTCCAAGTAGAACCAATTGGGTTCCATGTAGAAACCTCTGTGAAAAGGGTTCTACCTTGAACCCAAAAGGATTATACCTGGAACCAAAAAGGGTTCTACCTGGAACCAAAAAGGGTTCTCCAAATGGTTCTCAGCCGAATAACCCTTTTAGGTTCTAGAGAGCACCTTTTTTTAAAGATTGTACAAAACAACACCATATACAAATAAAATCAAATGTTACAATTTATGATCAAAATGTTATGATATTCTATCATCATACGAGAACAAAGGGTCTTCAGGCAACGGGTAGAAATAGAAACTAAGAGATTTCCCCAATATAAATCCTGACGGATGTGGATTGTGGATTGGCTGATGATCATTTATGATCTATTGATACACCATTTCCAGGGTGTCTGCACTGATTAGACACCAAACTGCCGCTCAATATCTAGTCAAAGTAAAAGAGCCACATAGGAGAACTCGCTCAAGCAGAATGCTTCTACTCCAAAGGTTAATGCAGTACTGTCTAGTCAGAGTTTCTCTGTGACAGTTTGAAACACCAGCAGCCTGGAGGGAGGGAGTGAAGGAGGAATGGTGGTAGGTGTGATCCAACAGAAGGCTTTTTCCATTAAATCCATATGTAACTGTTTACTGTTAAAGCAATATCACGTCACTTCTATCTTTCTTCTGGTCTCCTCCTCTTAACAGCCTATCATTTCTCCATCCCTCCCTTCCGTTTACTTAACATCATCCCAGAGTGCTGAAGTGTTGAAAACAACATCATCTCTGTTGAAAACAACATCATCAGTGTTGTGCATGTTAATGTCCATTTTTACAATAGAAGTTTGCTTTAAAAATCTCTCTTTTGTTATTAAAACACCAACGTGCTTCATCAAGCCCACCGCCAACACTCCTATTGTGAGAAGACAGTTGATCTCTCTGTTGTACAGCATAACACTGTATCGTCAATCAGTCACACATATTACTGGGTATTGACTACCGAGCTCTGGTGAGGCCTGGTGTGTGCACCGTTCAACAGAAGGAAGTCAATGGGGGGTTCATCCTGTCCTGTGATGACACATTGAGACAGGGTTGAGTGGGATGTTACAAATTACCTTGTGAATAGACGGGTGCTGTGTAGGACTACTAAACAGGAAAACTCAATACACACAACAATGTGTCCCTCATGCCTCTTGTTATACAGGATACAAGGGGAGGTCCAAAGCTAATGCTGACTGGATCTTGTCTATTCAGTTCCAGCTGCTGACATGTGTTTCTTCCTATTTGCTAGTTTAATTAACCTTTACATAACCAGGAAGGGCTCATTGAGATTTGAAATCTATTTTTCAAGTAGGGTAGTAGAGTACCATTATGTCATGCAAAGCTTCTCAATAAGAATTTCAATAAGCTTTATATGTATTACATATTACATTATAACAATCTACTTTAGCAATCCACATTTCAGTATGATGGGGAGGAGGAAGGTATTCTCATACCAGGATTCAATCTAACACAGATTAACGACCTGTTTATTGGGATATATTTTTTACTGTTAAAGCAATTTCCCTGATGTTCACCGATACAGTATAGAATAGTCGACCATCAAATATATTTTTTTAAAACAGCGATGAACTCATCATGGATAGAGCCCTGCTCGGGACAAGGCTAGCCATGTGCTAATAGGTGAGCTATTCCATCATGAGGGCTGACTGCCTTCCTGCATTGGGAAGCCCATTGGAAGACTGGGTGATTGATTGGCCAGGCCTGGAGAGTGATTGATAACCCAGAGAAAGAAGATAAGACAATGGGAGGGACAGGGAGGGTGAGGGAGAGAGGGAGGGAGAAAGAGAGAGACATGACATTTGAAATGTCTTTATTCTTTTGGAACTTTTGGAAGTGTAATGTTTACAGTACATTTTTTATTGTTTATTATCTATTTCACTTGCTTTGGCAATGTAAACATATGCTTCCCATGCCAATAAAGCCCTTAAATTGAATTGAGAGACAGAGAGAAAATAGAGAAAGGGAGGGAGGGAGGGAGAAAGAGAGAGAGAGGGAGGGATAGGGAAAGAGAGAGAAATAACAATACAGGAAACAAGAGAAGAAGCGAGAGAGAGAGAGAGAGAGAGAGAGACAGAGGGAGGGAGGGAGGGATAGATAAGCCAGTGGGATCGAAGAGAGAGCAGCTGAGCTGAGAGAGACGTCCTCTGACATCAGTTCCAGTAGATTAGGACCCTCCTCCTCAGTGTCAGTGATGTAGCTAGTAACAGAGAGTGCTGTGAGGCCCAACCCCCGACAGGGCTGTGACGTCCCATCACCTCCCACAGTCATTCCAGCACTACAACTCAAAACCCATCTGTCACAGAAGCAGCTGCAGTGGTGCAGTGGAACAGAATGACACACTATACACCAGTAGTTCTCAGCAGATTTTTGGTTACATTTTGCTCCACTTGCAGTACCCTCTCATGTGCAACTGACCTTTTGGCCTGTGTTCTTATGACTCCTCTCAAGTGCCCACAGTGGATAGCCAGATACCCTCAAGCAGATTAGGTTTCCATTCAGAGCTGATTGTGTCACTGCAGCACATTCATATCTTCACTTCATGTGCATCCTTGTCACCTTGCTAGTTATTGGTTGGGTCTCTGGTAATAAGTAAAATCCATTATCTCTGATTTAGAGAACATTGTAATTACATACCCATATATGTTTTCTGTTTTCTTTGAAAAGGAACAATTAACATGAAATGCCACTAGCAATTGGTCGAATGGGAAGGATTTTCTATCTTCTTCAACAAGGTAGACTCCAAAATACCACAGGGGGAAGTGCGGGACCCCATAATTCTCCTATGTTATAATTAGCCTTGATTATATGTACTGACAAGAAAAGCTACATTCTCTTGTGTTATGAGCAGGGGGAGGGGATGAGAAGAGGAGAAAGGAGGAGGATATTAAAAATGGGAGCGAGAGAAGGAGAGGAGAGAGGAGGAGAGGAGAAGAGGAGGAGAGGAGAGAAGAGGAGAGGATGCCTCCTCCAGAACTCATCAGCAAAGCACAGCTAGAACAATCCCTTGGATTCCCATGGACTCACACCCACTTAGCCTCCATAGACATTTCACACTGTTATGCCAGCCCATACCGTACTGTGCCGGCTCAGATACTTTCCATTATTGAACTCACCAGCACTGTTCCAACAACTATGATGGATGTGTAACCATGCCAGCACAGTACAGTTTGGCTCAGCTCAGTAGTGTGAAGAGGGTAACAGTCTCCCATGGACTCAGTCCCACTCAGTCACCTGATTAGAATGGAGGCTAGTGGTGATACAGAAAGGACCTCCTACTTACTACTCCCCAGTCCTCCTCAGTCATACTAATGACGAGTTTCCATCTGAGATTTACTCTGGTGTTTTACCCAACAGGCTCAGACTTTTCTGTTTCCATCTACGTGGGGCAGCACCCATGTCTCACTGGTCCATGGCTCTGGTGGACCTCCTCTGACTTGGGGCCAAAGCCAGGCCACTGGTACTGTTCAGTTGGCGTTTACTTAACAATGGCTAACTGGGAACTTTAACACCTTCTCACATAGCAACAGTCTTCAATGATGCAGAGGTTGTTGATTCTGCTCGCCCCCAAGTCTTTAGTGTCACACTCTTAGGGGGAAGTGCTGGTGTGGAGTAACTCTTAGGGGGAAGTGCTGGTGTGGAGTAACTCTTAGGGGGAAGTGCTGGTGTGGAGTAACTCTTAGGGGGAAGTGCTGGTGTGGAGTAACTCTTAGGGGGAAGTGCTGGTGTGGAGTAACTCTTAGGGGGAAGTGCTGGTGTGGAGTAACTCTTAGGGGGAAGTGCTGGTGTGGAGTAACTCTTAGGGGGAAGTGCTGGTGTGGAGTAACTCTTAGGGGGAAGTGCTGGTGTGGAGTAACTCTTAGGGGGAAGTGCTGGTGTGGAGTAACTCTTAGGGGGAAGTGCTGGTGTGGAGTAACTCTTTGGGGGAAGTGTTGGTGTGGAGTAACTATTATGGGGGAAGTGCTGGTGTGGAGTAACTCTTATGGGGGAAATGCTGGTGTGGAGTAACTATTATGGGGGAAGTGCTGGTGTGGGGTAACTTATGTGGGAAGTGCTGGTGTGGAGTAACTATTATGGGGGAAGTGCTGGTGTGGAGTAACTATTATTGGGGAAGTGCTGGTGTGGAATAACTCTTTGGGGGAAGTGTTGGTGTGGGGTAACTCTTAGGTGGAAGTTCAGCATTAGTGTAGGACATTCTACTGTGATAAATGCAGATACTATGTGCAATGGAGATCTGAGACTGCAATGAGATTATGTAACATACGTGTGGAAGCCTTGAGGGTGATAGGGCCAGAAAGGCCAGAACCCACTCAAACCAATGATAACAGACACACACGGACAGAGAAAATTCAGTTCAACAAACAGCTATAATCCTGAACTTTAGAAGAACGCCAAATTTGTCAAACTATTGGTCGGTTCACCTTGGGAAGATTTCAGGTTGTAATTTTGAGGAAAACGAGAAAGGAGAAGGAAGGATTTGGAGTATTTTAGCTTTACTAACCCCCCCTCGACGTTGTATTTCAGCTTCACTAAACCCCCTTGACGGTGCTACTTTTAATGCATACAAGGAAACACAGCCAGTTAAGCCTCCCTAGACTCTGAATTGACAGCTCACAATGTTTTTGAAAAACACTAAAAACAAACAGCTCAATACACACACACACACACACACACACACACACACACACACATACACACACACACACACATATAAGACACCAGACAGATGCAATAGAGAAAAACGATCTGCATGCTAGATTTCTGTCCTAACAAGTTTATCCACAAATAATAACATAAACTGAGACTGATATCGATGCTCTTTTACGAGGACAGGTCTATCTTAGTTTCAAGGTTAGTCACTTTATATTTCCTTTGACTGCAATAGAAACACACTCATCCAACAACTAAAATAAATGAAGTGTTGAGACCATACTTCTGTTTCAAGGAAATGAAGTGTTGAGACCATACTTCTGTTTCAAGGAAATGAAGTGTTGAGACCATACTTCTGTTTCTTTGTTGTTGGTTGAGTGTTTCCATTGCATTTGGAAATACAGTGGCGATGCCAGGTCAAATTGGTCTTAATATTTCATGAGTTTGTAAATTGACTGGTTCATTTCATTGTTAAGAAGACCATTAGTTCCTCAAGAGACTAGTCTTTGTAGCTAAGGTGGACATGTGATGCATGAATCACTTGGAGCTGAGTATCGATCCCTCCACTCTCATCTGAAAACAACTTACTGAACATTCTCAGCCAGGGTGTCACACAAACACACACACACACACACCGGGGGCTGCTGGGAGTAGGGCAGCCATTTTGTGAGCCACTAATCTTGTTCCCAGGGCAGTTGATGTCCTCATCAGTATTGAGCCGTGTCAACATATGTCAACTTCCACTAACACACTAAAGCCTCTCCATTGTATTCAGCAGTCCCTCCATCAGTAGGTCTAATAGTATGTACAGATGGTAGTTGGACACATCAATATGGAGCATTTACATACCTTCTTTCATCATTCAACAACACTTGAATGTCCAAGACAGATCTCCCTTCGGGGACAAAAACTTTAATCTTATCCCATCTTCCTTTAGTCAGAAAACAAAGAGTTATTATTCACCCACATCCACAATCTATACCTACTTCACAGCATAGAAAGTGTCCAGAAAATGTATTTTAAAAATGTTTTTCATTCGTAGTACTACTTACGATGTGCAGAGGAATACATATAGTTATCCTCCTATCCGCCAACCATTTTCTCCAAAGTACACTTTGTCCCAGTTTCACTACCAGATGGGCCCAGCACCATTTAACAACCAAAGCTTTGCTGTGATTATCATGGGTGCAGCAGAAATCACTGCTAAAAAAGTTGGTGGTAGACTCCTCTCTCTCTCTCTCTCTCTCTCTCTCTCTCTCTCTCTCTCTCTCTCTCTCTCTCTCTCTCTCTCTCTCTCTCTCTCTCTCTCTCTCTCTCTCTCTCTCTCTCTCTTTCTCCCTCACTCTCTCTCTCTGAAGAATATCTGCAGGTTTAGATAATGCGTTTCCATCTCTTAGGTGAGTTGAAGTCAAAGAACAGATGAAGAAGGAAAGAAAATCTCTAATGTGTCTCCAGGAATTAACTGTGTCCTTGAGCATCCACCACACGCACAGAGCAGAAATGCACACACACACACACACACACACACACACACACACACACACACACACACACACACACACACACACACACACACACACACACACACACACACACACACACACACACACACACACACACACACACACACACACACACACACACACAGTTAGTGGTGGGTTTCGAATGGGTTTGTGGAAAATGGGTATGGCTTGGTAATGAGCTGCAAGGGGGCTGTCATACATTGGTCTATGAGGAGGATGTCAGGCAGGTATGATTGAGCCCCAAACCACACAACTGGGGCCAAGCACCACAGGCCACAGGTCCATGAGTCCACTGGTCTTAATTACTTTTCCCACACCTCTCTAGCTCACTTCTGGATCGGTGGACAAGCCCTGATGTTCCTATTTTAATTGACACACACACACACACACACATATGGTAAGGGGTGTCTATCTAGCCCCTTCGGTCACTGGGCAGATGGTCAGTTATTAACAGTAATTAAAATTCTGTTATTGATCATGGTTTGTAAACATATTGAATTTTAAATGAATTAATAATTGTGACAGAGACTGTGTGGTTGTGAGGGGTCTCCTGTGGGATACACATTGCCAGTCATTGTGACAGAGACTGTGTGGTTGTGAGGGATCTCCTGTGGGATACACATTGCCAGTCATTGTGACAGAGACTGTGTGGTTGTGAGGGGTCTCCTGTGGGATACACATTGCCAGTCATTGTGACAGAGACTGTGTGGTTGTGAGGGGTCTCCTGTGGGATACACATTGCCAGTCATTGTGACAGAAACTGTGTGGTTGTGAGGGGTCTCCTGTGGGATACACATTGCCAGTCATTGTGACAGAGACTGTGTGGTTGTGAGGGGTCTCCAGTGGGATACACATTGCCAGTCATCGGCTGTGACCTAAATTGCATTGCTTTTGATCAGAGCTTTATGGGCCTTGGAAAAAAATGATACACTATGTAGGGAATATGGTGCCACTTGGGATGAAGTCATAGCCTCAGTCCCATAGGCCTCACCTAGTACTGGTACTGTTGACAATCTGACTACTCTACTACTCTACAGGTACTGTATTTACACTCTACAAGTACTGTATTTACAGGTACTGTATTTACACTTTAAAGGTACTGTATTTGCCCTCTACAGGTACTGTATTCACACTTTAGAAAGACTGTATTTCTACATGTTGTCACGTCCTGGCCATAGATAGCCCTCTGGGTTTTCTATGGTGGTTTTGGTCAGGACGTGACTAGGGTGGGTTCTAGTTATTGTATGTCTATGTTGGTGTTGTGTGTGGTTCCCAATTAGAGGCAGCTTATTGTCGTTGCCTCTAATTGGGAATCCTATTTAGTTTGTCCTCTCCCCACCTGTGTTGTGGGATATTGTTTGTGTTTCTGTTAGTGCCTGTATGTGCTATAATTGTATTTGCGATCAGTCATTTCTTTCTTGTTTTTGAAGTTTCACTTGTATTAATAGTATGTGGAACTCAATGCACGCTGCGCCTTGGTCCGTTCTTCCTGACGATCGTGACACATGTAGTAGTAAAAAGTTTTGATACATTCCCTCTGTTTAAGTTGAGTTCATGAATGAATGAATGAATGGGAATGTCCATTTTAGTAATTCTATTTTTATGGTCAAATCTGCTGCTGCTTGATTCCCAATTCCCTCCAATGAGATGAATCTCTCTCTATCACTAGAATTCAATTAATGCAGATATACAGTGCCTTCAGAAAGTGCACATGACAGCCCGCTTGGAGTATGACAAAAGGCACCTAAAGGAATCTAAGACGATGAGAAACAACACTCTCTGGTCTGATGAAACTAAGATTGAACTCTTAGCCTGAATGCCAAGCGCCACTTCTGGAGGAAACCAGGCACCGCTCATCACCTGACCAATACCATCCCTACAGTGAAGCATGGTGGTGGCAGCATCATGCTGTGGGGGTGTTATTCAGCAGCAGGGACTGGTAGACTATTTAGGATTGAAGGAAAGATGAACAGAGCAAAGTACAGAGAGATCCTTGATGAAAACCTACTCCAGAGCACTCAGGACCTCAGAATTGGGCGAAGGTTCACCTTTCAACAGAACAACGACCCTAAGCACACAGCCAAGACAATGCTGGAGCAGTGGTGGAAAAAGTACCCAAATATCATACTTGAGTAAAATTATAGATACCTTAATTGAAAGTTACTCAAGTAAAAGTCAGCCAGTAAAATACTACTTGAGTTAAAGTCTAAAAGTATTTGGTTTTAAATATACATAACTATCAAAAGAAAATGTAATTGCAAAAATATACTTAAGTATAAAAAGTAAAAGTATAAATCACTTAAAATTCCTTATATTAAGTAAAGCAAATGAAAAAAAGTGTTTTAAAAATGTACAGACAGCCAGGGAAACACTCCAACACTCAGAGATTATTTACAAAAGAAGCATTTGTGCTTAGTGAGTCCGCCAAGCCAGAGGCAGTAGGGATGACCACGTGTTCTCTTGATAAGTGCATGAATTTGACTGAAATGTAACGAGGACTTTTGATTGCCAGGGAAAATGTATGGAGTAAAAAGTACAATATTTCTTTAGGAATGTAGTGAAGTAAAAGTAAAGGTTGTCAAAAATACAAATAGTAAAGTAAATAACAAAGAACGCCAAAAAGTAGTACTTTAAAGTATTTTTACTTAAGTACTTCACACCACTGCGCAAGAGTGGCTTCGGGACAAGTCTCTGAAAGTCCTTCAGTGGCCCAGCCAGAACCTGGGCTTGAACCCGATCTAACATCTCTGAAGAGACCTGAAAATAGCTGTGCAGCGACGCTCCCCATCCAACCTGACAGAGCTTGAGAGGCTCTGCAGAGAAGAAAGGGAGAAACTCCCCAAATACAGGTGTGCCAAGCTTGTAGCGTCATACCCAAGAAGACTCGAGGCTGTAATCGCTACCAAAGGTGTTTCAACAAAGCACTGAGTAGAGTGTCTGAATACTTACGTAAATGTGATATTTACGTTTATATTTTTTTTTTAATAAAATAGCAACATTTTCAAAACAACTGTTTTTGCTTTGTCATGTTGGGGTATTGTGTATAGATTGATGAGGGGAAAAAAACAATTTAATCCATTTTAGATAAAGGCTGTAACGTAACAAAATGTTGAAAAAGTCAAGGGTTATGAATACTTTTTGAATCCACTGTATGCCTCATCACAATTCTATTTTGGAGCTCTACCGACAATTCCTTGGACTTCATGGTATAGTTTCTGCTCTGGCATGCCCTGTCAACTGTGGGACCTTATATAGAGGTGTGTTTCTTTCAAAATCTTGTCCAAATATTTGAATTGGCCACAGGTGGATCAAGTTGTAGTTACATCTTAAGGATGATCAAAGGAAATTGGATGCACCTCAATTTGCCTTGATGAAAGCTTTGCACACTCTTGGCATTCTCTCAACCAGCTTCATGAGGTAGCCACCTGGAATGCATTTCAATTAACAGGAGTGCCACGTTACAAGTTATTTTGTGGAATTTCTTTCCTTCTTAACACGTTTGAGCCAATCACTTGTGTTGTGACAAGGTAGGGGTGGCATACAGAAGAAGACCAAGTCGATATTACGGCAAGAACAGCTCAAATAAGCAATTAAGCAAAGATAAATGACAGTCCATCATTACTTTAAGACATGAAGGTCGGTCAATCACAAAAATTTCAATAACTTTGAAAGTTTCTTCAAGTGCAGTTTAAAAAATCAATCAAGCGCTATAATGAAACTGGCTCTCATAAGGACCGCCACAGGAAAGAGACCCAGAGTTACTACTGCTGCAGAGGATAAGTTCATTAGAGTTTCCAGCCTCAGAAATTAAAGCCCAAATAAATGTTTTTGACTAGTACTGTATGTAAATGAGATATTTCTGTATTTCATTTTCAATACATTTGCAAACATTTCTAAAAACACTTTGCCATTATGGGGTATTGTGTGTAAATGGGTGCAAAAAAAAAAACATAATTAATACATTTTGAATTCAGGCTGTAACACAACAAAATGTGGAATAAGTCAAGGGGTATGAATACTTTCGGAAGACACTGTAAGTAAAGAACATGGCAAACAATTATAATTTTAAGTGAGAACTGAACTATAGGAGTTGTCGTATTCTGTGCTTGTTATAAAGACAAAATGGTGTCTTTGTTGTGGTGTGATTTATGCGGGAGCTGTTGCGTGCGTGCGTGTGCGCGTGTGTGTGTGTGCGTGTATGTTCCTTACAGAGTTAAGTAGGTCAGCTTGCGTACCAATTTGACTTCAGATTCTGACATTTGTACAAACTTAACCATCAAGTTGTTTAGGTTGTAACTGTAACCCTATCACAAACAATACATTTTAAATATCCAAAATCCACATTTCAACGGTTCATTTTGGGATAGGGTTACAGTTACAACCTCAACAACACAAGTTTAGCGTTAATTCCAAATGACTAAGGTAAGGGTTAAGGTTTGGGATAGAAACAAAAAGTGCCTAGGATTGAACATGCAACCCTTGGAGCTGGAGCTCACAGCTTAAGCCCATCTAACAACCCTGTCCACAGTGTTTCACAACTCCTCTAGAACACTCAACAGCACAGATTTTTGTTGTAACCGCAGACAAACACACCTCATTCAACTCATTGAGGGCTTGATGATTAGTTGACAAGTTAAATCAGTTGTCCTTGTCCAGGGCTACAATAAATATCTGTGCTGTTGGGGGTACTCGAGTACTGGAGTTGGGAAACCACAAGCATACTTGATGGAAATAAAGCTAACCGTTGCCCCTAGTGGCAAGTTTTTAAATCAGCTCACAATGTCCTGGTTAACTGGACGAATGTCAAATTTCACCTTGGATCATGAGCGACCTGGCTGGACGTACTGGGGCACCCGTGGATATGTTCTCTACGTTGCTACTACTGCACACTCACAGACACAGACACACACTCTTGACACATATAGTTAATGTGATACTAGCGATACCGCCATTAAAAGGCAGCTAACAGCCCACAGTTACAGTATGTATCCTCTGAGTGGTCTAGTAATCCAGGATGATTATTTCCTCTGAAGAAAATAAGTGGAACATTTAGACGTCTCACCAGAAAACTGAGGCTATTACACTGGCTTGTGTTTGTGTTTTCTTGTTTGTAATGTCTACAGATGTAGGATCTTCAATGGAGCGTTAGTTTTCTACAGCAGGAAAATTATCTTGCAACAACAGGAAATGTGAAGTATTATGTGGCTTATAATTAATGGACATTTTTATAGGGGTTGATACATTTTTCATAAGAGAAAATAAAGTCTGAAATGTCAAAGTGGAAATTACAAACTTCAGAAGCCTTTTTAAAACTCAAATACACCCCGACCCCTCCTGTCTCAGCCTCCAGTATTTATGCTGCAATAGTTTATGTGTCGGGGGGCTAGGGTCAGTCTGTTATATCGGGAGTATTTCTTATGTCTTATCTGGTGTCCTGTGTGAATTTAAGTATGCTCCCTCTAATTCTCTTTCTCTCTCTCTCTTCTTTCGGAGGACCTGAGCCTTAGGATCATGCCTCAGGACTACCTGGCCTGATGACTCCTTGCTGTGCCCAGTCCACCTGGTCATGCTGCTGCTCCAGTTTCAACTGTTCTGCCTGCGGCTATGGAACCCTGACCTGTTCACTGGATGTGCTACCTTGTCCCGGACTTGCTGTTTTGGACTCTCTCTACCACACCTGCTGTCTCTAACTCTGAATGATCGGCTATGAAAAGCCAACTGACATTTACTCCTGAGGTGCTGACCTGTTGCACCCTCTACAACTATTGTGATTATTATTATCTGACCCTGCTGGTCATCTATGAACGTTTGAACATCTTGGCCATGTTCTGTTATAATCTCCACCCAGCACAGCCAGAAGAGGACTGGCCACCCCTCAGAGCCTGGTTCCTCTCTAGGTTTCTTCCTAGGTTCTGGCCTTTCTAGGGAGTTTTTCCTAGCCCCCGTGGTTCTATATCTGCATTGCTTGCTTTTTGGGGGTTTTAGGCTGGATTTCTGTAGAGCACTTTGTGACATCGGCTGATGTAAAAAAGGCTTTATAAATATATTTGATTGATTGATTGACCACAAGTTTTACATTCTCTGCATTGCAGGAAAGTTCTCCTACAACAGGGTGATCAAATTAATGTCCTACATCTGTAGCTGATATGTGGTATTACAGAAGATAAAACGTTATTCACGCAAGTTAATAAGTGAGAAGTATTTGAAATCAAAAGGAGTTTTAAACTGCCACTATATTCAAATGTATTATGTTATTTTGTTGTCTCACTGTGAAATTTTCATTGGAATTACAGACAATTTAATCTGCTGTTATGAATCATAACCACTTTTTGTTAACAAGGAAGAATGTAAAAAGAGAGAAAGTTAAATGTTTGAGAGAAATAGAGAAAAAGAGAAGCAGAGAAGTATTTTTCAGGAGCCATCTGTGAGTCTACCTTGCAACATTCATCTACCTTGGCTGGTTCAACCTAATGTCAGAGTGGATTGCACTGGAAGCTAAGTGAAGACAACAGAATTGGGCCTATCTATTTGAATTCTTCCAAACGCATTATGACTTTCATGAAAAATGGTTACTTTATGTTAAGAGTCAGAGTAGGGTAATATATCAACAGGTCATGTAATACAATAGCTCAAATCATGAATTGTCAAATAGACATCTGAGTATTAATATTACCCAACACTATACAAGTTAAACAGCATACTCTAGTAGCAGCAGT
This sequence comes from Brachymystax lenok tsinlingensis, assembly GCA_030435695.1. Lineage (NCBI taxonomy): Eukaryota > Metazoa > Chordata > Actinopteri > Salmoniformes > Salmonidae > Brachymystax > Brachymystax lenok. The sequence goes on from CM059780.1 coordinate 66,455,024, forward strand.
GACATATTTTTTGTATCTGTCTTGCACAGCCATCCTGCCTTGTCGCAGCCATTTTACTGTTACATATTTCATGTGTCATCGTTTGAAGTTCCGGGACAGGAATTTTTTATCAAAGAATAATTAAATGAATAAGTGATCAAGTTTTAATTTAGCTTTAGTCTCTCGTCTTGTGACTAGCTGTTGCTGGGGTGTTTTTTGGCCTACAGGCATTAGTATCATTCTCAACGCTTCCTGTTAGTTCAATTCTCCACTCAGAGAGAGTTGAGACTGGAAGCAGGAAATACACAAGGTCACGACCTCTCTCAACAAAGACTTAATTCAAGTTGCAGGTCTTTGAAATGCCAAGGTGTTCTGATGTAGGGAATATGTATGATGTGGAGGATACATAAATTGATCTTAAGAAGCCTTATACCACGTTAGCTCAGTGAATGTAGCATTCTCCCTGTTGACCCTCTGCACTGTAGCCACAATATAATGTCAAGGATGGACGGCTAAAGCTCTTGGAAGAGCCTTCATCTGTGGCTCTTCCACATCCACATTTCCACGAATGTGAGCTGTCTAGAATTCTCTAAAAACCTACTGTTTGGACCCAGTTTCTCATGCTGTAGAAACTACCTTACAAGCAATGGGCTTTCATTAGGTCCAATACTGTAGCCTACACTCCGAATGGTTTACAAAAGGCACAACCTAGAGCAACAGTCTTTCTGCTGTGAAGGCGTTCTGTTCTCCTGTTCTATCTGACTAAAGCAGGAAGAGAGAGGATGAGAAGAGACTCCGATGCAGTAACAGATAGACAGGGATAGTTAACATCTAGAAATCTCTCCAATCGCTCCGACTTCACAGAATTCATAGCAGTGACAAAAAACATTATTTCTACAGCAGAATTTCACATCCACTCTTATTCAGAGCGACTTATAATAAGTGCCTACAGGTCCCGAATGGGAGTCAACCTACCACCCTGTTGATGCAAGTGCCATGCTCGCCCAACTGCGCCACACGGGACCTACAGCATCTCAACATGGTGTATCTGTGCTCACACTTTCCCAACAACTTCAATATTTTTCGCTGTGGAGTTGTATATTAACGTAAACATTAGCGCTAGCAACAAGCTCCTCGCATCCACTGCAGTACACAGCTAACATGGCATAGGAAAATGCTTAGTTCAATAATGGAACTTGATAAATATCTTACTCACATTAGCTAGTAAACCAAAGATGGTTAAAACTACTGGTCAATACTACTTTCAATTGCGGGAGCCTGGGTTGTCCCATTTTTCTGTCGTTGGTGAAAAAGTACATTTTGACATGACACATGTTGACTAAACTAAAGCACAAATGTCAACATGCTTTTAAAACAATAATTAAATATCTATAGAAAAAGATGAGAGAGGCCTGTAATTTTCATCATAGGTACACTTCAACTATGACAGACGAAATGAGAAAAATAAATCCAGAAAATCACATTGTAGGATTTTTAATTTATTAATTTGCAAATTATGGTGGAAAATAAGTATTTGGTCAATAACAAAAGTTTATCTCAATACTTTGTTATATACCCTTTGTTGGCAATGACAGAGGTCAAACGTTTTCTGTATGTCTTCACAAGGTTTTCACACACTGTTGCTGGTATTTTGGCCCATTCCTCCATGCAGATCTCCTCTAGAGCAGTGATGTTTTGGGGCTGTCGCTGGGCAACACGGACTTTCAACTCCCTCCAAAGATTTTCTATGGGGTTGAGATCTGGAGACTGGCTAGGCCACTCCAGGACCTTGAAATGCTTCTTACGAAGCCACTCCTTCGTTGCCGGGCGGTGTGTTTGGGATCATTGTCATGCTGAAAGACCCAGCCACGCTTTCATCTTCAATGCCCTTGCTGATGGAAGGAGGTTTTCACTCAAAATCTCACGATACATGGCCCCATTCATTCTTTCCTTTACACGGATCAGTCAGTCCTGGTCCCTTTGCAGAAAAACAGCCCCAAAGCATGATGTTTCCACCCCCATGCTTCACAGTAGGTATGGTGTTCTTTGGATGCAACTCAGCATTCTTTGTCCTCCAAACACGACGAGTTGAGTTTTTACCAAAAAGTTATATTTTGGTTTCATCTGACCATATGACATTCTCCCAATCCTCATCTGGATCATCCAAATGCTCTCTAGAAACTTCAGACGGGCCTGAACATGTACTGGCTTAAGCAGGGGGACACGTCTGGCACTGCAGGATTTGAGTCCCTGGCGGCGTAGTGTGTTACTGATGGTAGGCTTTGTTACTTTGGTCCCAGCTCTCTGCAGGTCATTCACTAGGTCCCCCCGCAACTTTTAGCAAAGTGCAGAAATGTAAATCTGTCGCCAGACCTGGTAGTGAAGCAGAAAATTCTGATTCTGGCATCTGAAGGTTATGAGTTCAAATCCTAAGTGTGCTAACCAATGTTGAGGTCAATTCCATTTATGTTCCAGTCAATTCAGAAAGTAAATCATATTCATTTAATTTTTTTAAAGTGTAACAGTGTTGCTTCCGTCCCTCTCCTCACCCCTACCTGGGTTTGAACCAGGGACCCTCTGAACACATCCACAACTGCCTCCCATGAAGCATCGCTACCTATCGCTCTACAAAAGCCACGGCCATTGCAGAGCAAGAAAAGCAACTACTACGACGTCTCAGAGCGAGTGACGTCACCGATTGAAACATTATTAGCGTTCACCGCTAACTAGCTAGCCATTTCACACCGGTTACATAAGCGCATCTAAAAAAGTATCCTATACGTTTAAATGCAATTGCAAGTGAGGCATGCCAAGTTAATTTGCAAGATAGGCCAAAAAGTAACCAAGTGCATTGTGATTTACAGTAAATACATAGAAAAACACTAATACAGTATCTTATTACTATAGAAATGTACCATAAAAGGACTAAACTATACCGCAAAATTAACAGCAATAGCTGACAATGTCGTTTCATGTCAACACCTGTTGAACCACATGATTTCAAATGTGGAACATCACATGAAACGTGCAATTTCGGATGTGAAATCATGTGACAATGTGATAACATGACCACTCCTGGGATTTGAACTCACAATCTCTGGATTGGAAGTACACTGAACTTTCTGCTGCGGAACAAAGTCTGTAGCATTCGTATAATAAATCTCTGCACTTAGGAAAAGAGTGCCATCTAACTGCTATTTTAGTTATCAGTTAATCTGACTATTCTCTTATCATTGATTTAATTTACTTATTTCATACATTTCAGGGTTTTCTGTACAGTATAGCTGTCTAATGTTAGTGGGGCATATTATTCTGTTTTAATGATACTCCTGAATCACTATGATAAATATAATAGTTTTTCTTTAGTGTATTTCTAACAAAGCTGAGATTTGCTTTGAAGCCCAAAGTGTAGGTATACAGGTAAAATATGTTCTTGACACAGACATGGTGGAAGAAGATCAGGAAGATTGGAATTTTGTGAACCAAGACTTTGTAAGTTCAAATCCCAAATGAGGACATGTTGAATAATAACTACTGTAGAACTAAACACACGATGTAGTGATTTTATCAAATATGTAAGTCTAAAATCCCTGTGTTTGTATCACAACCACTTGTTTTCGTTTGCAGGGCATCGTGAAATCCCATGTGAAAATGTTGATTCACGTGTGAAAGGTTCTGTGCAAAACATGTGGAAATGTTACATGTGAAATCATGTGATTTTCCACATGTGAAATCGTGTGGTTTTTCCATAAGGGTAAGCAAGTCTTTAACAATGCTGCCTGCTGATATCTCGAACAAACACATGTTTGTATTCCACATTTCTTGCCCCTATCTCCTCTCTCTCTCTCTCTCTCTCTCTCTCTCTCTCTCTCTCTCTCTCTCTCTCTCTCTCTCGCTCTCTCTCTCTCTCGAAAACACTTGCTTTTGAAAATCACCAAGCAATCCCCTTTACGACGGCCTAGTTCTTTGCTGTAGCGCAGCACCAGTGCTGCTTTTGTGTGTCGATAAGAGTTTGTCACTGTAGAGGGCTTTGGTCTGGCCGTGCGGAGAGAGAAAGAGAGAAGGAGAGAAAGAGAGAAGGAGAAACAGTGAGGGTTTTAGCTGAGACATGCTGGTGTCTTCTGTTTGGCTTTGATACCGCCTCCCTGAGTACCTCACGCAGTCACACATCACGGCTCAGAGAGCTACAGTAGTGTATAGTACGGTTAGCCTCTATCAAACACACACACACACCTACACACACAGCTAGGCTTAGGGTGGGTTGCACCAACATAGATTAACTCTTAAACTGGGTTAAATCAAGGTTTATCTTTAAATTGTGTTGCACCTAACTTTAAACCTGGTTTTAAATTAATCCTAGTTAAATGTAATCCTTATTCTATTTGGACTTTAAACCAAGATAAAATATAATATTGTTGCTCCATTGTTTTAAAGTCAAATAAAAATGTAGTTTAGGAATTCAATCTAACCTACCTTCAGTTTATGTGCTGTACTTTTTGTGTGATTTACATTTTTAGCCCCTGTTCCATGTTTGTAAAACTGTTTGCAAAACTAGCCAGCTAACTAATTTGACAATGAGTGCAATTAGTTGCATAATTTAGCCTGAAGTGAAAACAAATGTTGCTAGCTGGCTAGCAAGCTAGCAATGACCAGTGCTGGTTTGTTTCCATATAAATACAATTAAAACATATTGCTATGGTGAATCCATTATGACACATATCATAGTTTAGTGATTTAACCTCAGATGAACTAATCCAGGTTTATAATTAAGTGGTACAACACATATGTGATTAATTATATACCTAGATTTACAAAGTCTATATTAGGTCTAATCTAAGATGAATTCAAACCATGTTGGTGCAACCCACCCTAAGAGAGCTACAGTAGTGTTTGTGTAGAGTGTGGTCAGCCTCTCTTTAAACACAGGAAGACACATCAAATGAAAATATTATGCAAAGTAATACCTCTTAATTGAAGAGAGGATTAAGATTCCTGCCAAGCGGTAGACCCCACCACAGGGACTACGGGGTTAGAGATGGAGCTTTGGAACCAACTAGCAACACGCACGCAGCCATGCATGTACACACACACACACACACACACTCTGGAAACTGAACCACACACATGGAATTTGGAACTGCACCTATAGGAACATCAATACTATTATTGGATGGTGCAACATATACCAGCAGTCTCCCAACATTATAAAGATGAGAAATCAAGTCGCTGTCGTCGCATTGATTCATATGGATCATATCCTGCTGATGTTTTTCTCTGTTCTTGCTCCTTGACCTTTCAACCCCACAGAAAGACAAAAGGCACGTCACGGCAAATGAGATATAGATTCCTGAGCATGGCCCACTGATTATTACAAGGCAGCAAATCACTGTACTGTTTTATGGTTGTCATGCTCGTAGGAGGATGCGGAAAACAACGTTCTAACATCATGACCTTCTCCAGGGATTAAAGAAGAACATGCTATTACGTTTGACAAGTCAGTGAGTTAAGGGTAATTGATGTGGGGTATATGTGCCTTCGGAAAGTATTCACACCGCTTGACTTTTTCCACATTTTGTTGTGTTACAGCCTGAATTTCACATGGATTACATTGAGATTTGGTTTCACTGATCTACACAGAATAACCCAAAATGTCAAAGTGGAATTATGTTTTTCAATTTTTTTTTACAAATTAATTAAAAATGAAAAGCTGAAATGTTATTAGTTAATAAGTATTCAACCCTTTTGTTATGGCAAGCCTAATAAGTTCAGGAGTAAAACATTTTATTAACTACTTAGGGAGCAGTGGGGCACTAACCGGCACCTCACCTGCCGCTCCCTAAGAAGTTAACAAGTCACATAATAAGTTGCATGGACTCACTCTGTGTGCAATAATGGTTTTTAACTAATCGGTTTTTTTTTTATCACTACCTGATCTCTGTACCCCACATAGACAATTATCTGAAAGGTCCCTCAGTCGAGCAGTGAATTTCAAACACAGAATCAACCACAAAGACCAGGGAGGTTTTCCAATGCCTTGCAAAGAAGGCCACCTATTGATAGATGGGTAAAAAAAAGCAGACATTGAATATCCCTTTGAGCATGAAGTTATTAATTACACTTTGGATGGTATATCAATACACCCAGTCACTACAAAGATACAGGTGTCCTGGAACTGCTCTGGGATTTCACTATGAGGCCAATGGTGACTTTAAAACAGTTACAGAGTTTAATGGATGTTTAATGGCTGGATGGCTCAACAACAATGTAATTAGTCCACAATACTAACCTAACTCACAAAGAGAAAAGAAGGAAGACTGTACATAAAACAAAGATTCCAAGACATGCATCATGTTTGCAACAAGGCACTAAAGTAATACTGCAAACAATGTGGCAAAGCAATTTACTTTTTGGACTGCATACAAAGCTTTAAGTTTGGGGCAAATCCAATACAACACATTACTGAGTACCACTCTCTATATTTTCAACATAGTTGTGGCTGCATCATGTTATGTGTATGCTTGTCATCGGCAAGGACTTGGTCATTTTTCAGGATAAAAAAAGAAACGTAATGGAGCTAATCATAGGCAATATCATAAAGGAAAACCTGGTACACTGGGAGATTAATTCATATTTTAACAGGACAATAATCTAAAACACAAGGCCAAATATACACTGGAGTTGCTTACTGACAACATTGAATGTTCCTGAGTGGCCTAGTTACAGTTTTGACTTAAATTAGTTTGACAGTATACGGCAATACTTAAAAAAAAAAAGGCTGTCTAGGAATGATCAACAACCAACTTGACAGAGCTTGAAGAATTTTTTAAATAATAATGTGCAAATATTGTACAATCCAGGTGTGGAAAGCTCTTAAAGATTTACCCAGAAAGACTCACATCTGTTTCTGCCAAAGATTATTCTAACATGTATTGACTCAGGGATGTGAATACTTATAAAATATATTAAAAAAAAACTAATTCAGGCTGTAACACAACAACATGTGGAATAAGGGGTGAGAATACTTTCTGAAGGCACTGTATATACACACAAACACTCAATGAGAATTAGTTCAGAGTGTGTGCCTCTCTCTCTCTCTCTCTCCATGTCTCCTCCAATTTGTCTATTTTTCACGTAGAAGACAAGACAGAAACTCTGGGTCCATCTGGCTAGCAGGCCTGGGAGCTCCAGTTGCTCCAACAGCAGTGAGAGCTAGAGGGCACATTCCTCTGAAACATCCCCTGACAGATGAGGCTGGAGTGGGGCTCGGCGAGGAGGAGAGCTGGGCTGGTGTTTGAAAGAATCATGGTTATATGGAGATAGAGACCTCATGGCCATGCTCAGCCATGAGGCTTGTGAGCCCTGAGAAGAACCACCATAGAGGACCACTCTGGAGAGGAGAGCCTGCAGTACATACTACATAATCACTAACACAGTCTTGGAGCAAGACACTCCACGCCACACCTTCTAGACAAAACTGTGTGCTTCTTTCATTTCTCCTCTCTCTTTATTTGCTCATAAAAGGAAGCAGTCATCCCACTGAAATTATACCAGCAGAAATCAATTAAAGGATGGTTGGTGTTGAAAAGAAACACACTTCGCTTTCAGTGAGGCTTCAAGGCAGCCATTGAAGAGAGCATTCAAAAGAGCATGCTTTCCTTGCTTTCCATGACCTAAATATAGTGAAATAGAGCAGGCGTAGGACTACAGGTGTATAATCTAGAATTTATTCACCCTGTTTTTGCAAGAAATATCCTGAAATGCACTCACAAAAAATGTATCAGTCACAGAGAACCCTGCGTCACAGAGAACCCTACGTCACAGAGCACTGACAAATCACATGCATGCAATCCTTACATCGTAGCGCAGCAAGGGAGAGTGGTTTCATCACTGTAGCACATTCGGGAGATCGATTTATAGCCATTCATCTAAAATAATTTATAGATTTTAAACAAAAACACACTTTCTGTTTGTCATAGATGGACAAGATTAATTTGAGATGAAAGGCGAGTTCCTAATGAGTTCAGGAAGTCAAGCTAAACATACAAATATGTATTTTACAGTTACAAGGAAGGTGAAATCTTAAAGTTAGTTGTTTTATAATTTAATTATACTATATTTAGAAAGCATATAAGTAAATTCAGTTTTGTTGAATAGGAAATACATCATATACAATATTTCATATTTTTATCATGTTTGTTCTGTGTACTTGAGCTTGTGTCCTCAAAAGTGACTACACCTCAGCAATTTATAACTATTTTTACCAGTAAAATGATATTTGAACCTTTCTTAGAGTATGCAGCATTACTAGTTATTGTTTAAGGCACTCTCATGATAAATAATTACTTTTGGGGATTACGTAGATTACATTTTCAATTACATATAGTTACATTTAACTGGTTTTAATTATAATCCACACACTAATTCACATTTGTTGTTGCTGCAGAAATATTTTCCTAATGTTAGAAACTGGAAAATTAGGATCCTGCTTCTGTAGGTAAATAACATGCAGTGAGCAAAATACAAGGAATGTACATATTTTTTTCTTTGGAATACTAATGTGGAGACCCACAGACATCTAATATGGCAAGCCAAGAAAGTAACACAAAGAAAATGAACACCAAAGCAAGTACAACTGGTTTAAATTACAATATGGTATGGTATGATACAGGACAGTTGAGTTTTATTCAGTAGAGTACAGTACAGTCGTGGCCAAAAGTTTCAAGACCTCTGCAATCCGCCCTGGCATGCTGTCAATTAACTTCTGGGCCACATTCTGACTGATGGCAGCCCATTCTTGCATAATCAATGCTTGGAGTTTGTCAGAATTTGATGACCACAAGTTCTCAATGGGATTAAGGTCTGGGGAGTTTCCTGGCCATGGACCCAAAATATCAATGTTTTGTTCCCAGAGCCACCTAGTTATCACTTTTGCCTTATGGCAAGGTGCTCCATCATGCTGGAAAAGGCATTGTTCGTCACCAAACTGTTCCTGGATGGTTGGGAGAAGTTGCTCTCGGAGGATGTGTTGGTACCGTTCTTTATTCATGGCTGTGTTCTTAGGCAAAATTGTGAGTGAGCCCACTCCCTTGGCTGAGAAGCAACCACACACATGAATGGTCTCAGGATGCTTTACTGTTGGCATGACACAGGACTCATGGCAGCGCTTACCTTGTCTTCTCCGGACAAGCTTTTTTCCCGGATGCCCCAAACAATCGGAAAGGGGATTCATCAGAGAAAATGACTTTACCCCAGTCCTCAGCAGTCCAATCCCTGTACCTTTTGCAGAATATCAGTCTGTCCCTGGTGTTTTTCCTGGAGAGAAGTGGCTTCTTTGCTGCCCTTCTTGACACCAGGCCATCCTCCAAAAGTCTTCACATCACTGTGCGTGCTCACACCTGCCTGCTGCCATTCCTGAGCAAGCTCTGTACTGGTGGTGCCCCGATCCTGCAGCTGAATCAACTTTAGGAGACGGTCCTGGCGCTTGCTGGACTTTCTTGGGCGCCCTGAAGCCTTCTTCACAACAATTGAACCGCTCTCCTTGAAGTTCTTGATGATCCGATAAATGGTTGATTTAGGTGCAATCTTACTGGCAGCAATATCCTTGCCTGTGAAGCCCTTTTTATCCAAATCAATGTTGACAGCACGTGTTTCCTTGCAGGTAACCATGGTTGACAGAGGAAGAACAATGATTCCAAGCACCACCCTCCTTTTGAAGCTTCCAGTCTGTTATTCGAACTCAATCAGCACGACAGAGTGATCTCCAGCCTTGTCCTCGTCAACACTCACACCTGTATTAACGAGAGAATCACTGACATGATGTCAGCTGGTCCTTTTGTGGCAGGGACCTGAAATGCAGTGGAAATGTTTTTGGGGGATTCAGTTCATTTGCATGGCAAAGAGGGACTTTGCAATTCATTGCAATTCATCTGATCACTCTTCAAGACATTCTGGAGTAAATGCAAATTGCCATCATACAAACTGAGGCAGCAGACTGTCCAGTAGAGTTAAATTGAGTACAGTACAGTACAGTACAGCACAGTATAGTTTAATTCTGTAGAGTACAATATAGTACACTTTTCTTTACCTTACTGTACTCTAGTGTGCTCTACTGTACTATACTCTACTTTTCTGTACTGTACTGTGTACTGTAATGTACTGTACTGTACTCTGCTGTGTTCTACTGTACTCTGCTGTGTTGTACAGTGCTGTCCAAACTTGACCCAATCTGAACCAATTAGACGTCTATGTTTGGGCTAAATCAAGGCTGGTCAGGACCAGACCAAATCTGAACCAATTATAGATGTCTATGTCTGGGCTAAATCAAGGCTGGTCAGGACCAGACCAAATCTGAACCAATTATAGATGTCTATGTCTGGGCTAAATCAAGGCAGGTCCGGACCAGACCAAATCTACGTTTGGGCCAAATATAGGCCGGCCTGGACGTCTGTAAACGTCTATGATTGGTTCAGATTGGGTCCGGTCCGGACGTCATTTGACGTCAAATGCTTAGTGGATAAGTGTATTAACGGTACACTTACTAGGCCTACTGGTGACATAGTGCATGTAACGGGGAAGTGGTCAAAATCAACAACCAAATGGAAAACAGTTCACAATGAAACAATGAATGCATAAGAATTGGCAGGAGACAACTGAGTGAATTTTGGAGAGCTGAGCGCATGCATTCTGGAGAGTGACGCCCATACACCCCCAAAAAAAAGGCATAGGCCTACGCAATTGTAAATTTAAACAATTCAACTTTTTTTTTTAAACAAGCTAATGATCCCCTGTGGCTAAGTCATGCTTTCTGGGATTTTGAATATTTTTTTTAAACATTAGTAATTTAAGCATCTGAACAGTGCACTGTGCACGCACCAGTTCCTTTCCTATTTGCAAGAGGCTGAAACCAGAGATCTATATATAATGACGAGATGCTCATGTCTCCACCCTAACAACGGGAATTGCTGTCCCAAAGGCGGGAAGGCAGCCATATTAAGGCCATAGAAACGCATTTGTCTAAGTCTGGACAGATATTGGCGAGATGAGCCCTCTCGCTTCGCCACTTCTTCTCTGCTGAAAAGCATCCGGGTGAGCGAAACAGCACCTCTTTGTCTTACTTTATGTAGCCCATGTATCTGATGCTGTCTGGCCAAAACCAGTATGACATGTCATACTCTTTTTGTCCAGACACCATACATGGTCTACACATACAGAGACAGAGGAGACTGTTTCGCTTGCTCAGATGCTTGATCTGAGATTGAGAGTATCATCTTTCAGATGGAATTGGAACTGAGTTGATAGCCCATAGTGTTCCAAAGTTAGGACTAAAAGTCTGATGGCACCGGTGCCCATATCGCCTACACTTTAAAAAACATAACTTGTTTTTACGGTAACTTACTGGCAGAAAAAAAAGAATAATCTAAATAAATGTTGGTTTAACAGTACAATACTGTAAAGAAGTTATTTCTACTAGATGAAAATACTAAATTAGTATGAAATCCTGGCAGTTAAACAGTATTTGTGATATTCATTCCTTGTCATCTGTGTGCTAATGTAAATAAATGTTTGGTAAAATAATGTGGCAATATAAAGGTGGTCTATGTGTGTAAACTGTATAATGATCAACTAATGATATGAAGACAAAGTACCTCATCTTCTTGACAACAGTCAGAGAAAATAGACTTTCTATCCATTCCATAAATTATTATAATATAGAGGAGAGGGAATCTAGGACACTCATTAAACATGAGAAAACCATGCATCTTCTGCTTCTGTCCATGGCCATCACACAAACACACACACACATACAAATATACAGACATGCGCACACAGACACTATTTACCTACCCCACTCCGAACAAAGTATATGTGTTTGTGTGTGTGTACATGTGGTGTTTGTGTTTGTGCGCGATCTGTGTGTGTGTACGTGTGTGTGTGCTTCAGAGGAGTAACTCATAAATAAATACCAGGAGAATTCATTGATATAGACCTGAGATGCACAAAGAGTTGCCAAGCAAGCTGTTATGATGGTATTTTTGGACTATTTTCTCCTTCCTGGGCTTACACACAGTGGGATTTCTGACTGATTGCCCAACTGAATAATGCACAACATAAGCTCCGTCCCAAATGGCACCCTATTCCCTTTATAGGGCACCTAACCTCATAGGGCTCAAGTCAATGTTTTGCACTATATAGGGAATGTGGTGGCATTTGGTACGCAGACCATGTTCTCATCCAGAGAGGACCCAGGAGGCTTTGAGATGCAAAACGACAGCTGGATGACAAGGAACATGAAATTTCCCACAAAAGTATTTCCTTGTTGGACTCCACGACTCTGTGGCGAAGTGGTCTCTCTGAGTGTGGGTGATTGTAAAGAAAAGGTGCTCTAAGTTGTCTCTCTGAGTGTGGGTGATTGTAAAGAAAAGGTGCTCTAAGTGGTCTCTCTGAGTGTGGGTGATTGTAAAGAAAAGGTGCTCTAAGTTGTCTCTCTGAGTGTGGGTGATTGTAAAGAAAAGGAAGATGACAAACTGGACTTTTAGAGATATGTTAACAGCTATTTTAGGAAAGAAAAAGCTAACCACCCTGACAAAGAGGCCTAAGACATACATGGTGTGAGTGTATAAAGTACAGTTGTTTGATGTAAGTCTAAAGGTTAACACTGTAAAAGTGTAAAACTGTTTTTTGTTTCTTCCTAAAACCTTGCTGCCACCTGAATACCAGCCAGAGCTACGGACCTCTGGGTAAAACTCCTAGCATGACATGAATCCAAACATGACTTCTTAAATAGGCCCTAAGAATGACTTGAATGCTGACAGGCAAAAGGCACTAAAAATGATCAGCGACATTTAAAATAATGTACAGATTTTGGTTCAATACTTTTTTACCACAAAAGCAAAGGATTATACATTACCAAATCCTTACAACCTTCTACTGCCACCCTGTAAGTTACAAGCCGCTAGCGACCCCCCAAAAATGTACATTTCATTTATTATCCATATGAGGCACAAAGAAGGAAAAACAAGAAAGCAAGAAAAAGGCAAAGAAGAAGGAAAGTAAAGAAGAAAATTAGAAAAGAAAGGCAAGAAGAAGGGAAGTAAGGACTTTGAAAGTCTGGATCAAAGAGCTTTTATAGTACTACTCTGCAAGGAGATTACCTACGGTAACAACAAAGGAGATTAATTCAGCTTTTTATATCTGAACGCTACTCTACTGTACTCTACACACACACACACACACACACACACACACACACACACACACACACACACACACACACACACACACACACACACACCAACCACACACACACACACACACCACAAACACAAATACATGCGTGCTCTACTGTACTCTCTATTCCACTGTCGGATAAAAGTGAATGTCCTGTACCCAGGTCTTTATGGCTGTTTAATTAAATATGTAGGTGCACTGAGTAGCACACAGGCACACACTAGCACACACGCACACACACACACACACACACACACACACACACACACACACACACACACACACACACACACACACACACACCAGTGTCGATTCTTGTATGGACGGCCCCAGTGGAAACCCCAAAAACCATGGTAATGCAAGCGGTTTTCTGGTTTTCAGGGGAAATGGAAAGAGAGCCTGATGTTCTGGTTCAGGGGAAATGAGAGCCTGAAAACCCCGACTCCCGCTTTTGGATGTTAACAAGGTGATATTGCATCTTAACTCCTCCTCCACATTTACTGGATTGGTTGAACAATGCAGGTGAGATCCTCCCTCAACCATTTTATTCTCGTCAAGACCAGTATGTAGGGGATCTAGTTTCAGGCGTTAGTTTTACGCCTGCTACGTTAGGTTACCAGCTGAGCAGTAGAGGACCTCAGTTGCCCCAGTTATTTAGTTACTTCAATAGTAAAAGTTGCAGACCTACTCTCATAAGTTACAATTCTTGCACCAGTCGAGAGTGGCTTAGGTACATCTGAGCCACCCGCTCAACTTGTCAAGGATATTTCACCTTTAACACAAACAATGTTTTACCTTGTAGCTTGGACGCTCAGACAGGCAGTTATGCTGAGAGAGAGTGTGTGTAACTCTGAGCTTGTGTTATGCCAAGGATGCCATAGCTATGCACACGGTAGCAGTTAAGCCTCCCGGCTCCGGCCTAACACCAGCCGACACTGACCCCATGCCGACTCTGACCCCATGCCGACACTGACCCCATGTCGACCCTGACCCCATGCCGACACTGACCCCATGCCGACACTGACCCCAAACAGCCATAAATCGAGCCAGTCATGCTGGACAGATCCGTAACCAACTCCATCTCCGGCACCGTGACCGGCTCCCTCTCCGGCACCGTGACCGGCTCCCTCTCCGGCACCGTGACCGGCTCCCTCTCCGACACCGTGCGCTGAAGCCCCAAATATGTACTGGAACGAGACAGTACCTACGCCATTAATAATAAACCAATGAAGAGAGGAGGAATTGTTGAGGACAAAAGTTGCCTGGTTGGAATATTGGAGACAGTCAAACTAACATCCACATGTGCAGAATAGTAACACTCGCGCCTCTTGATACATATGCGTGACTCCCCGCCAGAGACTCCAACAATACGGGAAAAAACCCAGAATGGTATTGAGTGAAAGATATCTGAGACGCCATCAGGCCTTGGGGAAAACCAAACTACACTAGACTACATACCGTTTACATAATTTCACAGGTCACAGATAAAGCAAACAGGCAGGTAGAATCAAGTTTGGTAACACAGTAAGGAGCGAGGATTATGACCTTTCAACAAACACACAACTCCATGGGAAACTGGGGAACTCTACTGATAGCTTTTCCCATGTCAGAGTAGTCGATGCTAGCAGGCTGAACATATCAAAGTGTGTGTGTGTTTCAAGTTTCAAGTTTTAATGTCACATGCACAAGTACAGTGAAATGTCTTTCTAGCAAGCTCTAAACCCAACAATGCAATAATCAATAACAATGTAATACTAAAAATAACAAGGTAGAACAAAAACACACTATAAACAAAAAATAAGAAATAGCGTGTGTGCGTGTGTGTGTGTGTGTGTGTGTGTGTGTGTGAGCAGGCTGAACATCTCACTATGGGGTTGGTGGAGGGATTAGGTTCTAACTCAGTGAACTGAGAGGTCCTTCTCTGAGGTGCCACAAACATGCAACATAACAAGACTGGCTTGATACCTTAGACCAGTGGTTTTCAAACCTGTTCTTGGGGACACCCAGACGTTTCACAATTATGTTGTAACCCTGAATTAGCTCACCTGATTCAAGTAGTCAAGGGCTTGTTAATTAGTTGAATCAGGTGGTTGCTCTGGAATTGTTCAAATGCATGGAATGGTTTGGGGTCCCTGAGGAGAGGTTTGAAAACCCATGCTTTAGACACTGTACTACTACAAAATAAACTTCACGACTACAACAAGTACTTCAGCATCCATAAACTAAACACAGAGAACATGACTACACTCTTAGAAAAAAAGGGTTCCTTGCTGAAGGATAGGGTTCTACCAAGAACCATTTTGATCAACCTGATGAATTCTTTAGTCATATCCCAGTTTACCTATATTTACTTACGGTCCTGCCTACACAGAACCATTTTGAAATTATTTGAGCAAAACACATTTCACTTTATTTGGAATGGCAAGCCAGAAAAATAAAATGTGCTTATTTACATAATGAATATGAGTTCAGGGGGGCTAAAATAATGAAATATTCATGCATAAAACCTCTCACTAAAAGCATCAGTCATACAAAAGTTTTACTACTTAAACCCGAACGTTCTCCAGGTGATTAGTAAGAATGTCTCACCCCTTGTTCAAAAATGGCCTTTTTCCTTTTATCAAGATTACAACCTCTCAATTTCAGTCAATCGAAAACGGAAACATTTTCAAAATATTGCCCTTTCTAAAACAAGCCATAAAAAGCTGGTTGCAATTCCAATTTCATCCTCCAGAAAAGACATAACAAATATTACAACAATTATTTGGTTAAATTCAAATATACTAAAAAAACTATTCTTTATAAATAATTTAAATAAATAAAAGAGGAATTATCTTTGTTAATGATATTATGAATAGGAAAGGTGGAGTTAAGAACAGATTTATATCTACAATGTCGGCCTACCCGGGAACAGTGTGTTAACTGCCTTGTTCAGGGGCAGAATGACAGATTTTTACCTTGTCAGTTTGGGGATTCGATTCAGCAACCTTTCAGTTACTGGCCCAACACTCTAACCACTAGGCTACCTGCTGTCCCAACATGTGCAGCTAACAAAAATATATGGAAATGTTTGCTCTATCCAAAATTACAACCAACTGATTGCAGCATTACCGCAAAAATGGAGGGGGCAAATGGAAGGGGGAGAAGGTTGGTAACTTGTTTGTCTGCTTTTTATTAAAGATCAAAACTGGGAGAAAAATATATTGTCATAAATAAAAATATATATCCGTTTTTCTTGAGGACCAAAATGTTGACCACGGCGGTTGCAAAATAGTTGGGAAGAGATTTTCGATGTGCCGACTCCATGTCACATGGTTTATGAACTGATACGCAAAACAACGCTTGATTAAAAACTTTTTGTTTTTAAAATATTGTACTGAATTCTTGCCACAAACATAATGTTATTTATACAGTATGGGGCATACAACTATCTCAGCTCTGCAGATTTTTCTTTGTCGAAACAGAATCACTAGATCATTTATTCTGGAATTGCCCCGACGTAGCTTGTTTCTGGTCACATGTTCAGGAATGGCTGAAGAATCCCAACATGTATCTAAAATGAACCCTACAAATAGTAGTGTTGGGAGATCTGGAAAACCATAGTCAGTCAACAATATAATAATAATTTTAATCAAAATATGTATCTTTAACTTACAATCTGTAGATACTATGCGATAAGACAGGTTGAGAATTTCTGTGAAACATCACACCCCTGCCCTATGGGGACAAACCGAAGAACCCTACATAGTTCTACTTAGCCACTTTTTTTCTAAGAGTGTACCATCCTTACACAAACACTCACATTACATGAGAACAACAAGCACTTTGGCATCCATACACAAAACATTCCCTCGGGACATAACTACTGGAATAACTTTGTATGCATTAGAACACCCCCTCAGTTGCAAATAACAAAACTAGTCAAAAATCCTCTCATTCGTATAAACACACACGCACACATATGTACGCGCATAGACACACACGCATGTACGCACACACATACACACACAAACGTACACCCTCACACAGTGAATACTTACTTCAAATGTACTCTCCTCTTCCCTCCCTTTTCCTTTCCTCTGTCCTCTCCTTTCCTCGATTCTCTCCTCCTCTCTCTTCCACTCCTCTCCTTTCCTCTCTTCTCCTTTCCTCTATTCTCTCCTCCTCTCCTCTTATCTCCTCCTCTTCTCTAGTCGCTCCTCTCCCCCTCTTCTCCTCTCCTTTCCTCTCTTCTCCTTTCCTCTATTATCTCCTCCTCTCCTCTATTCTCTCCTCCTCTCCTCTCCTCTCTCTTCTCCTCTTTCATTTTCTTCTCTCCGCTCGTATCCTCTCCTCTTTCCTCCTCTCCTCTCCTTTATTCACCTCTCCTCCTCTCCTCTCCTCTCGCCAGAAAGAGCATAAGTAGATAGATGTCCCACTTAGATCCTGCTTTCAGAGGACAGCAGCAGCAAGATCTCTCAGAGACACTCTGTGGCACAACACCATGGGCACAGCCTGGATAAAGACAAGACAAAATCCTGGGCCAGGTGTCTCCACCACCCAAGGAGGCAGGGAGCGAGGGAGGGAGGGATACAGCCACTAACCTTCCCTTGTGTACAACACAATGGTGGCACAAGAGACAGAACACAGCCAGAAAGAAACATGGAACAGAGACACTTAAGTCCAGGAGAGGGCCTGTGTGTTTCAAAATAAAAGCTGATATCTAGAAGCTAGTGACACTGAAAGGAAAGAAAAGGAAACCACAGGTGAACATGGTCTGAGTCACAATGGGCACACAAAGCATGAGAAGAGACGTGGGCAGAAGTAATACAAATTCAGGATGGAATGAATGGTAAAAATCCAACGCAGAGCTGTCACAACAGACACACGGCCCACACAGACTGCCTAATGAAAAGAAAAGGCCTGGTTGGCCTTGTGTGTGCACTCTAAGCTCATTGTCCTGTCAGGGCTGTAGTGCTCAGATAGAAAAGCCTATCGCCACAGCCAGAAGATAATGTCACTCACTCTTTGTGTTGAGGCCTTGGTGCAACCTTGGTGTCTCACTACTAGCTAACGAGCTTGAATATGTCTGTACTATATTAAAGACCATGCAGTGAGGAGCTAGGATAGTAACATAACAAAACTCTGGAGTCAGTCAGACCCTGCAGTGATAGCCGGGTAACACACTCTGGAGTCAGTCAGACCCTGCAGTGATAGCCTGGTCACACACTCTGGAGTCGCACAGACCCTGCAGTGATAGCCTGGTCACACACTCTGGAGTCACTCAGACCCTGTAGTGATAGCCTGGTAACACACTCTGGAGTCACTCAGACCCTGCAGTGATAGCCTGGTCACACACACTGGAGTCAGTCAGACCCTGCAGTGATAGCCTGGTAACACACTCTGGAGTCACTCAGACCCTGCAGTGATAGCCTGGTCACACACTCTGGAGTCGCTCAGACCCTGCAGTGATAGCCTGGTCACACACTCTGGAGTCAGTCAGACCCTGTAGTGATAGCCTGGTCACACACTCTGGAGTCAGTCAGACCCTGCAGTGATAGCCTGGTCACACACTCTGGAGTCAGTCAGACCCTGTAGTGATAGCCTGGTAACACACTCTGGAGTCGCTCAGACCCTGCAGTGATAGCCTGGTCACAGATCTGTTTGTGCTGTCTTGCCAAATCCCATGGTCATCATCAGCTACATAGGGACCAGGCTGTTGCAGTGAGGAGAACAACCAATGCTCTTGAGACATTGATGAGGATGTGTTTGGTAATGTACAAGCACATAGATGAATAAGAGAATCCATCCCCAATGTGACTCTCAGACCTCATAATGATAGTTTTCATCAACCACTATCATTTACTCCATGTCAATAGGAACACATGACGATAATGAATGTCCATTGACTCATGGATGAGAACATGAAACAAGGCACACACACACACACATTTTGATTCACGGTTCATGAATTCATGGCCATTGATCCTCCAGACATTGATTCTGGCTTTCTGATGGATAACCAGATAATGATTCAATTACGGGACAGGGGTGTTCAGCAGTCCGTAGCTGTCTAGCGGGTGGCCTTTTGACACAGCAGTAGCATCTGAGAGACATCGTTTCATCTGCTTATTATGGAGGGTAGAAACACACAGATAAACGACGAGCGAGATCTGAAAGGCAAAATAAGTGCATTTTTCGGCATGTAAAGAGGAGAGTGGTGATAGGAGGAATATAAAGAGGAATATGCAAAAGACAGATAAGACTTCAATACAAACTCAAACACAAAGACGTTATGTACTCAGACCCAGGCATCACTCATAGATAACCTATAAATACCAGGCATCCCTCATGGATTACCTATAAATACCAGGCATCACTAATGGATTACCTATAAATACCAGACATCACTAATGGATTACCTATAAATACCAGGCATCACTCATGGATTACCTATAAATACCAGGCATCACTCATGGATTACCTATAAATACCAGGCATCACTCATGGATTACCTATAAATACCAGGCATCACTAATGGATTACCTATAAATACCAGGCATCACTAATGGATTACCTATAAATACCAGGCATCACTAATGGATTACCTATAAATACCAGGCATCACTAATGGATAACCTATAAAATCCAGGCATCACTAATGGATTACCTATACCTCATTATCTGTATAGCTTTTGTCAACAAAGGAGTGGAAATCACAGGAGACATACAACTTAAAAGCAAAGGAAATGAATCTGTAGAAAAGGAGGGTTGAGGGTGTAAATGTGATGTCTGGTTATCCCCAACGTCAGAGTCAGTTAGATACATCAGTACATGAGAGAAGCAGAACAACACCATTTCATGAAGCTCCTTTTCATGGAAATGAATCATTTCACAGTAACAGCACAATGACATGCCATTTACCAACTTGTTTAGAAGCTTTGAGTTGAATGGATGGGAGGAGGAAGGAAGGAGGGATGAAAGGAGGAAAAGGAAGATGGATATAAAAAAGGAGGGATAGTTGAAAGGATGAATGTAGTATCTGTTGACCCATGTCAGTGTTAAGGTGGATGTACATCAGTCAGTGAGCGTTCTTCAGTCTCTTCATTACTGTTGATGGAAGGATGGGTGGATGGAGGATGGATGGATGGATGAATGAATAGATGGGAATAGGAACACAGGCAAATGGTGGAAGACAACAATCAAGTGTGGTGACGCATGCAGAACCAAACAGGGTAAGAGAGAAAATAGACTGGTAAATTAAGAACCAAACTAAACAGTTGAATTGGGGTGGTAAATTGAGAAAGTGGGCTGGTCATACTGTGAGAGCTAAATGGTGGAAAGTATAAGTGGCTAAGGATTTGAGATCGAAACAGTTGAATAGTACCAGGGCTGATGATACAGAGAGAACCAAACAGTTGAATAGTACCAGGGCTGATGGTACAGAGAGAACCAAACAGTTGAATAGTACCAGGGCTGATGATACAGAGAGAACCAAACAGTTGAATAGTACCAGGGCTGATGATACAGAGAGAACCAAACAGTTGAATAGTACCAGGGCTGATGGTACGGAGAGAACCAAGCAGTTGAAAAGTACCAGGGCTGATGGTACAGAGAGAACCAAACAGTTTAATAGTACCAGGGCTGATGATACAGAGAGAACCAAACAGTTGAATAGTATCAGGGCTGATGGTACAGAGAGAACCAAACAGTTGAATAGTACCAGGGCTGATGGTACAGAGAGAACCAAACAGTTGAATAGTACCAGGGCTGATGTACAGAGAAGTGGGTTGGTACATTACAAACCCAAATGATTGAAGAGGGCCAGTGGGCTGATGGTACAGAGAGATACTAATAGTACAAGAGGACCAGTGAGCTGATGCATTGTTAACCAAAGAATGAAGAGTGCCGAACCAGACGGTGACAGAGTAGCTTTAGAGGGATGGATGAAAAGATAAAAGGTTGAAAAAAAACTGTATCCGGATGTGGATGACTCAGAGCTGGGGAAAACAAGTGAATGGCCCTAGAGTTGAGGACGTGCTAACGATTATGCATATGTTCCTGTGCATTAATTGGCCATAATAGAGTTGCTGCATATTTTTATGTAAACTCTTCACAGTTATTAGGTCCTCGTGGGACAGGTGTGTGTGCATGCGTGCATGTGTGTTTGTGGGGAGAGAGAGGGAGAGAGTGCGCACGAGAGAGAGGCAGAGAGAGAAATAGAGAGAAAGAAAGGCAGAGCGAGAAAGAGAGAGAAAGAGAGAGTGAGAGAGAGAGAAAGAGAGAGAGCTGCACTTCCTAACCTCCTGCCCTCCTGACCATATTAGAGACACATATTTCCCTCAGATTACACAGATACACAAAAAACTCCATGAAATACCACAGTGTTCCATCACAGCAGCAAGATTTGTGACCATTGTAAATACAACCCATATTAATGCTTATTTATTTTCCCTTTTGTACTTTAACCATTTGTACATTGTTACAACACTGTATATATACATAAAATGACATTTGTAATATCTTTATTCTTGTGGAACTTCTGTGAGTGTAATGTTTACTGTTCATTTCTTTATTGTATATTTCACTTTTGTATATTATCTACTTAATTGTATTAGTTTTTTATTTATTTCATCTTTATTTAACCAGGTAGGCCAGTTGAGAACAAGTTCTCAATTACAACTGCGACCTGGCCAAGATAAAGCAAAGCAGTGTGACAAAAAACAAAAACAACAGAGTTACACATGGGATAAACAAAAGTACAGTCAATAACACAATATAAAAATCTATATACAGTGTGTGCAAATGGCGTGAAGAGGTAAGGCAATACATAGGCCATAGTAGCGAAGTAATTACAATTTAGCAAATTAACACTGGAGTGATAGATGTGCAGATGATGATGTGCAAGTAGAGATACTGGTGTGCAAAAGAGGGAAAAAAAAGTAAATAAAAACAATATGGGGATGAGGTAGGTAGTTGGATGGATCGGCTATTTACAGATGGACTATGTACAGCTGCAGCGATCGGTAAGCTGCTCAGATAGCTGATGCTTAAAATTAGTGAGGGAGATATAAGTCTCCAACTTCAGCGATTTTTGCAATTCGTTCCAGTCATTGGCAGCAGAGAACTGTAAGGAAAGGCGGCCAATGGAGGTGTTGGCTTTGGGGATGACCAGTGAGATATATCTGCTGGAGCGCGTGCTACGGGTGGGTGTTGTTATGGTGACCAGTAGGCTGAGATAAGGCGGAGCTTTACCTAGCAAAGACTTATAGATGACCTGGAGCCAGTGGGTCTGGCGACAAAAATGTAGGGAGGGCCAGCCGACGAGAGCATACAGGTCGCAGTGGTGGATGGTATATGGGGCTTTGGTGACAAAACGGATGGCACTGTGATAGACTGCATCCAGTTTGCTGAGTAGAGTATTGGAGGCTATTTTGTAAATGACATCGCCGAGGATCGGTAGGATAGTCAGTTTTACGAGGGTATGTTTGGCAGCGTGAGTGAATGAGTCTTTGTTGCGAAATAGGAAGCCGATTCTAGATTTAATTTTGGATTGGAGATGCTTAATATGAGTCTGGAAGGAGAGTTTACAGACTAGCCAGACACCTAGGTATTTGTAGTTGTCCACATATTCTAAGTCAGAGAGTCGGACAGTCGGAGAGGCAGAGAGTCAGAGGGGCAGAGAGTCAGAGTCAAAGAGTCAGAGAGTTAGCGAGTCAAAGAGTCAGAGAGTCAGAGAGTCAAAGAATTAGAGAGTCAAAGAGTCAGAGTCAGAGACTTAGAGAGTCAGAGAGTCAGAGACTTAGAGAGTCAGAGAGTCAAAGAGTCAGAGAGTTACCGAGTCAGAGAGTTAGAGAGTCAAAGAGTTAGAGAGTCAAAGAGTCAGAGACTCAGAGACTTAGAGAGTCAAAGAGTTAGAGAGTCAAAGAGTCAGAGTCAGAGACTTAGAGAGTCAGAGAGTCAGAGACTTAGAGAGTCAGAAAGTTAGAGAGTCAAAGAGTCAGAGAGTTACCAAGTCAAAGAGTCAGAGAGTTAGAGAGTCAAAGAGTTAGAGAGTCAAAGAGTCAGAGACTCAGAGACTTAGCGAGTCAAAGAGTTAGAGAGTCAAAGAGTCAGAGTCAGAGACTTAGAGAGTCAGAGAATCAGAGAGTCAGAGACTTAGAGAGTCAGAGAGTTAGAGAATCAAAGAGTCAGAGAGTTAGAGTCAAAGAATCAGAGAGTCAGAGAGGCAGAAAGTCAAAGAGTCAACTGCTGCCTGAACCCCAGATCTGCTGAAAAAAGAAAAAGAAAAAGAAATTTTACGGCCCTGCTACCCTTCAGCGATCGGGTGCCTGTCATTGCCATCGGCCATTGAGGGAATGCTTCCTTTGAAAACACGTCCAATGGCAGCGTCCAAGCTCAAGAATCATCAAGGTTCAATTCTTGATTCTATCTTGTGAATGGAAATAACAATTATTTTTTTGTTGTTGATTTTGGTTGTTTTTTGTGTAGCAGGTAGAACGTCACATTGACGGTGACGCATGTAGTGTAGCTGAAGTGTTAGCCATCCATCACTCACCCCTACGTACAGTTCGATATTACTGCACTGTCAGAGCTAGAAGCACAAGCATTATCGCTACACTCGCAATAACACCTGCTAAACACGTGTATGTGACCCATACATTTGATTTGATTTGAGTACTTGTAATGTGGTTACAATGGTAACTAAAGGATGAGGAAAAGCAGACAGGGGTCACTACAGTGCAGAGTCACTTCCCAAGCAATATACACCACATAGGCCTACTGGTAAGAAGTAAGCTGACAACACTACTTTAATACAGCTACAACCTTCAGACTTTAAATAGCATACATATCAAACAGGCCAGAGGCTTTTTGTTTCAATTCTCTGCAGACTCCATGGTTTGATTGACCTACAGCAATACTAATCAGGGGAGTGAGATCACAGTGGCACTCCAGTCTCCTTTTCACCTCATTTAACACCTGATTTACTTAACAAAAGACTCATCTCAATAGGTGGTCCAGGTCAGTTGTGTCATAGCACAAGTGGGGGATGGGCCTTACCTCTTTTGTGCTCTATCGCTTCTCTATTGTTCCTCAAGCGAAGGGGTTGCCGATGACATCACAACTTCCTATCAAACCAACTGACTGAATGCCCTACTCCTTGAAGTTTTCAGTTGTGCATCAAAAACACTATTTTGCTCAGTGAGTATACTTTACTGTATTTATACACTTCAACAGGAAAAGTTTGAAAAAAGAATAATTCCACAATTCATCTCCATTTCCAATCTACATAATATCAATAATGTTGTTGAGTTAGTACAGATGCGTTATCTTAATTGAACCCTGTTTCTCACAGCAGAAAAAGAATCCTGCAGCAACAGGAAATGTGAATAATTATGTGGATTATAATTCATTGACATTTTTGTAGAGGTTGATACATTTCTCTGCTTTTTAAACCTCAAATACACAACAATTTGCATGTCCTGCTGCGCAGGAAGATTCTCTGCGACGACCAGAATGATCCCATTAAGATAGTAGATCTGTAGATACTAAGTTCTATAGCAATCATACGGAGATCAAATGCATGTACTAGGCTACTTTATTCAAGTAGAATGTTTAAATGCATGAACATGATCAAGCTTTCTTTCTGGAGTCATCACATCCCTCGCTGATTCAGATGGCTGAACGTCGGAAACAGACTGCCATTGCTGAATGACCTGTTGGATAAATGAACTGTGCAATCAATTGGCTATTTGGTGAGATTGCCTCTCCTCTAAATGAGTTGGATTCAGTTTAGCAGGCAGAAATGTCAAATAAATTGAATTGAGTGGGTGGCTAGAGCGTCATACCATTGGGTTTTTCATGAATCTAGCCAATATAAATTATACAGAGCACTTATACGTGTGTCTCATGGGATTTCACACAAAACACGCCAGATGAGCAGAGTTACGTGCCTTGCTCTTGGGCAGATCAACAGATTTTTCATATTGTTGGGGCCGTCCACCGCCGGCTCAGGGATTCAAACCAGCAACCTTTCAGTTACTGACCCAACTCTTAACTGCTAGGATACCTGAATTATCATTTGAAAAGTGTTCCATTTAAATTGAAAGACCTAGAATATATATATAAATAAATAGATGAATATAGCAGAACATATCAATATTCTTGGTAGATAGAATAATTTCTACTTTCCATTACAGTGTGTAAATGAACGATGCAGAGGACCCATTAATCTGCTATTGTTTACCACTCTCAAGACTTTCCTTCCTTCCATTAATTGTTCTACTGCTGCCTCCTGTGTGTGTGCGTGCGTGCAAACGTACGTGTGTGTTTCTCTGTGTGTACGTATGTGTGTGTCTCTCTGTGTGTGCATGTGTGCGTCTGTGCGTGTGTGTGCGATTGTGTGTGTGTGTGTGTGCGCACGCATGTGTGTGCGTGTGTGTGTGTGCGTGTGCTTCCTCCCTACGTTCTGCTCTACAGGTTATGAGACAAGCAGAAGAGAGGAGAATCCATCTCAGCACCGCGGGTGACAATCAGGAGATTTACGATGGTAGCGCATGGCACACACACCCCATTCCCAACATCGACCCTCCCTGCGCGGGGCCCCGCCAGACAATAACCACTTCATTATCATTTTAAATTCCGGCAACAAACAGCGGCAGCATAATTGAAAAGAAAACTATGGTTCCATAATGCCCGTCTGTGTCCCAAATCGCACCCTACTCCCTATATAGCCCTATGGGCCCTGGTCAAAAGAAGTGCATGACATAGGGAATAGGGTGTAATTTGGTCCACTCCATCGATCGAAGATAATGTAGAGTGTGTGTGTGTGTGTGTGTGTGTGTGTGTGTGTTGTAAGATGATGGAGAGGCTATGCTATGACTCACAAGGGGTTGGAGGGCAAAACAGAATGAGCAGTCATCGATATTAATGTCATATACATGATCTGTCTGTCTGTCTGTCCATCCATCCATTTATCTGTCTATGTCTCTGTCTGTCTGTCTATCTATCTTTCTATCTCTGTCTGTCTGTCTGTCTGTCTCTGTCTGTCTGCACTGTGTAAGTATAGAGTCTGAATATTTCCTTGTTAAACAGCCTGACAAATAATATATGATGATAAGGCATGATACGTTATTGTACATCAACTTAATTAAGTTCCTAGTTGATTTGACAGAATATTCCAAGTAGGTTTGACTGAATGTTCCTAGAAGGTTTGACTGAATGTTGCTAGTAGGTTTGACTGAATGTTCCTAGAAGGTTTGACTGAATGTTGCTAGTAGGTTTGACTGAATGTTGCTAGTAGGTTTGACTAACTGTTCCTAGTAGGGTTGACTGAATGTTGCTAGTAGGTTTGACTAAATGTTTCTAGTAGGTTTGACTCAACGTCAACAAAACTAAGGAGATGATCGTGGACTTCAGGAAACAGCAGAGGGAGCACCCCCCCTATCCACATCGACGGGACAGTAGTGGAGAAGGTGGAAAGTTTTAAGTTCCTCGGCGTACACATCATGGACAAACTGAAATGATCCACCCACACAGACAGCGTGGTGAAGAAGGCGCAACAGCGCCTCTTCAACCTCAGGAGGCTGAAGAAATTCGGCTTGTCACCAAAAACACTCACAAACTTCAACAGATGCACAATCGAGAGCATCCTGTCAGGCTGTATCACCGCCTGGTACGGCAACTGCTACGCCCACAACCGTAAGGCTCCCCAGAGGGTAGTGAGGTCTGCACAACACATCACCGGGGGTAAACTACCTGCCCTCCAGGACACCTACACCACCCGATGTCACAGGAAGGCCAAAAAGATCATCAAGGACAACAACCACCCAAGCCACTGCCTGTTCACCCCGCTATCATCCAGAAGGCGAGGTCAGTACAGGTGCATCAAAGCTGGGACCGAGAGACTGAAAAACAGCTTCTACCTCAAGGCCATCAGACTGTTAAACAGCCATCACTAACATGGAGTGGCTGCTGCCAACATACTGACTCAAATCTCTAGCCACTTTAATAATATAAAATTGGATATAACAAATGTATCACTAGCCACTTTAAACAATTTTGTATATAATGTTTACATATCCGATATTACTCATATCAAATGTGTACACTGTACTCTACACCATCTACTGAATCTTGCCTATGCCGTTCGGCCATCGACTCAAATCTCTAGCCACTTTAATAATTAAAATGTGGATGTAATAAATGTACCACTAGCCACTTTAAATAATGCCATTTATATAATGTTTACATATCCTACATTACTCATCTCAAATGTATATACTGTACTCTATACCATCTACTGCATCTTGCCTATGCCGGTCAGCCATCGCTCATCCATATATTAATATGTACATACTCGTATTCTTTCCTTTACACTTGTGTGTATAAGGTAGTTGTTGTGAAATTGTTAGATTACTTGTTAGATACTACTGCATGGTCGGAACTAGAAGCACAAGCATTTCGCTACACTCACATTAACATCTGCTAACCATGTGTATGTGACAAATAACATTTGATTTGAGGTTTGACTAAATGTTCCTAGTAGGTTTGACTGAATGTTGCTAGTGAGTTTGACTGAATGTTGCTAGTAGGTTTGACTAAATGTTGCTAGTAGGTTTGACTAAATGTTCCTAGAAGGTTTGACTGAATGTTGCTAGTAGGTTTGACTGAATGTTCCTAGTAGGTTTGAATGAATGTTCCTAGTAGGTTTGACTGAATGTTCCTAGTAGGTTTGACTGAATGTTCCTAGTAGGTTTGACTGAATGTTCCTAGTAGGTTTGAATGAATGTTCCTAGTAGGTTTGACTGAATGTTCCTAGTAGGTTTGACTGAATGTTCCTAGTAGGTTTGAATGAATGTTCTAGGAGTGCAGAGAGATGTGAATATGGACAGTCAAAACACTACTCTCACACCCACAGTGAGTTAAAACTCTTGCACACTCACACGCACACGCACACACGGAAACACTGTGTTTGTCTTAAGGAAGTGAACAGTTTCCAGACAAACAGTACAGAGTAAATTGTGTGAGATTTGGTTCCAAGTCTATGAATTATTCACACAGGGTTTGCAGGGTCAGATAACATTATGACTGCATATCAAATGGACCCCTATTCCCTACATAGTTCACTACTTTTGACCAGAGCCCTGTGGGCTTTGCTAAAAAATAGTCCATTATATAGGGAACAGAGGGCCTTTTGGGACACAGTCTATGAAGGGAGACATTAACAGGGTCAGATAGCAGTGTGGAGGGAGAGTTTTAGGGTCAGATAGCAGTGTGGAGGGAGAGATTTGACACTGTTGGTACTGGCAGATGGAGGCCTTTAGGGCCAGAGGGATGGAGGAAGAGGTGAGGGAGAGAGAGAGAGAGAGAGAGAGAGGACGAGAGAGATAGGGAGTATCAGGTGTTAACTTGTGTCCATTTTCT
This sequence comes from Brachymystax lenok tsinlingensis, assembly GCA_030435695.1. Classification (NCBI taxonomy): domain Eukaryota; kingdom Metazoa; phylum Chordata; class Actinopteri; order Salmoniformes; family Salmonidae; genus Brachymystax; species Brachymystax lenok. Next base: position 66,483,635 of record CM059780.1, read on the forward strand.
CTGTTGCAACATACATGTATTTCAACTTTTAAACACACACATCAATATATTCTACATCTTCCTCGTACATACTGTGCTGACATATACACAGATTCATACTTGAAGTTCCACATACTGTACGTTTGGTGTTCAATCTGTGATTTAATGACAATCAACCGAAGTGACAAAATGATGTTTATCTATACAGGTGTCTACCTGCCTGCCAGCCATTCTGACTGGTGTGTTTATTAATTCAGCTATGATTAAGTATAACACCGTTCAGTATGACACAGGTCAGTATGACACTGTTCAGTATAACATGCTGACCACACCTCTCGCATCGTCTGCGTGAGTGTTGCAAAATAAATGAACTTGGTTCTATTTGTGACGTTGACGCGCTGCAAGTCCTGCCTCTCCCATCTCCTCATTGGTTTTTAAGAGCATACACCCACGTGCCATCTCCTTAGTTTTTAGGAGCATATAACCACGTGGGTAATTGAAAGATGAACTGAGGTCCACACTCCAGTCCAGTTGGTGGTGGTAATGCACCTAAAAGTTGATTGTCAACCACTATATAAAGTTCAAAGAAGAAGAAGCCTGTAGATTACTAGAAACAAACTCAGTTTACCGTTTTATCTGTGGATTAATTGTCGGAGTAGAGGACCTTGTGCCTTTCAGGTAAAATAACAACCCATGTTTATATCCAAGGACAAATTAGCTAGCAACAGCAAGCTAGCTGACTAAATTGCCAAAAATGTTTAATGCTTTTCTACCGGTCCTCAAATTAATATAGTTGGTTCAGAGTTTGTTTTGATATTTAAACCTGCGTGTCCTGATCGCATTTGGTGTGGTTGGACAAAATCAACATGTGTGCGATGGCGCACGCGGACGCACGCAGACACACTCGTGTGAGCGGTCTGGTCAGCATGTAACACTGTTCAGTAAGGCACAGTTCAGTAAGGCACCATTCAGTAAGGCACCGCTCAGTAAGGCACCGCTCAGTAAGGCACCGCTCAGTATAGCACCGTTCAGTATGATGCAGACACTGTTCATTAGGAAGCGACTGGTTGGTTAGAGGACTGCAGGCCAACTCATTACTTTCTCAGTTTCTAAGGCCGACGTGGAGACGTGAAGATAAACAAGGAAAACCGTGTTGTTCTGAGTCTCATTTATACTTTAGTTCATCCATTGGTTTATTCGTTGTTGTTCTCTCTCTCTTGGCATGAAAAACATTGCATCAATATTGCCAAAGCAACAATGTATACAATATACATTGTAATAAAATAATGAATAATAATAATACAAATAAATATAATAAAATACAAAAAGTACAAAAATAAAATGGTAAGAGTCAATAGTAGAAATAAAATAAATATAAAAGGCTAAACATAGAAATGACACTATAACTAGATTATAGCTAATTGTCATCCTCACCACTACATTAGTACCTCAACTACCATCAGCATCACTACTACAACCACCACCATTCAACTGTTATCATTATCATCACCGCTACCTTAGTACCTCAACTACCATCAGCATCACTACTACAACCACCACCATTCAACTGTTATCATTATCATCACCGCTACCTTAGTACCTCAACTACCATCAGCATCACTACTACAACCACCACCATTCAACTGTTATCATTATCATCACCGCTACCTTAGTACCTCAACTACCATCAGCATCACTACTACAACCACCACCATTCAACTGTTATCATTATCATCACCGCTACCTTAGTACCTCAACTACCATCAGCATCACTACTACAACCACCACCATTCAACTGTTATCATTATCATCACCGGTACTACCCATACTACTACTATTTGGAATAATAATCCCAACAATAATAATAATAATAATAATAATAATAATAATAGTAAAACAATAATACTAATAATAAGTAAGTTACTATATACTATGCAGATGTTATTATTCACAGTGTCCCTCTTGCAGCAAATGCATATTTGTCTGCAAGAGGAGCCGTTGCTCCTTCACCAATGAGTATTTTTAGTTTCCCTGCTGGGTTTAATAAGTTAACATTTTTAATAAATGCAGTCATTTTTGTGAATAATGAATTTCTTGGTGAGGAATATTTCTCACAGTAAAGGAGAAAGTGCATCTCTGTTTCTGACCACATACACACTCCTTTTTGGGTAGCCATGTCTTTTTATGTCTGCCGGTGTCTATTGCCAATTGGTGGTCACAGCCTGTACTTGGTAATGATCTGTCTCTGCTTCATATCTCTGACAGAGTAGAGATAATCAGCCAATTCATATTCTCTGGTTAGGGCCAGATAGCAATTTAGTCTGCTTTGGGATTTTGTTTTTCGTTTTTACAACGTTGTATATATGAGTCCTTTGATTGGTTCATGATTTTGTTTATTTGAATTCTTTCTTTTGAAGCAGTGCTGTTGTCAGCTTGCTTGGTTAGATCCAACACAAGCTGACTGAGAGGGCTCATTTCTGGGCTCAGCTCTTGGGTTTTAAGTGCTTTAAATTGGAGACTTGAATTTAGGTGTAGCCCAAACATGTATTTATTTTCATTACCACTGGAAAGCGACATAATTCTGCCCTACATGCATTAGTTGGTGTATTTCTTTGGATTTCCCGACATAATTCTGCATGTACTGTAGGGCTTCAATTGGATGTTTGTCCCACATTTTAAAGTCCAGTTTATTGAGTGGCCCCCAAACCTCACTTCCATAAAGGGCTATTGGTAGGAATACACTGAAATATTTTTGTCCAAATTCAAATTGGGATGTTGATTTTGAATAATTTAATCGTTATATATTAAAGTTTCCCGATGCAGATATGGTCAAACCAAGGTATGAGTCATTTATAGTGTGTTCAATTATGGTGTTGTTAAAGGGGAATTTATTTACATCTGGGTTGTTTCAGAAAAATCATGATTATATATATTTTTTTACTGCCAGAGGCCAATTTTGGCGATATTGCTCTTTGGCGATTGTCACTATCGCTGACAGAAGTGGACCAAGGCGCAGTATGAATGGTTGAGTTAATCATATTTTAATTATAGAACTCACCAAAACAAAAGAAAGTACAACGACCATAAGTACAACGACCATAAGTACAACGACCATAAGTACAACGACCATAAGTACAACGACCATAAGTACAACATGTAGCGCAATGAACATAAATATCCCACAACAAGGTGGGGGACTGAACAACCTAAATAGGATTCCCAATTAGAGACAATGACTAACAGCTGCCTCTAATTGGGAACCCAAACCAAACCAACATAGAAATACAACAACATAGAGCAAACAAACCCCTGATCACGTCCTGACCAAAACCACCATAAAGCAGCCAAAAGGGCTATATATGGCCAGGACGTGACAAGAATGTTAAGGTTCTGTTGAAGAACTAATTTGGATGGTGATAGAATAACCAAATCATCAGCATATAGCAGGTATTTTACCTCTGTGTCAAATTGTCTGAGTCCTGGAGCTGCAGAATGGTCCAACATGTCTGCTAATTCATTGATATAAATGTTTAAAAGTTTTCAAACTGCAGCCTTGTCTCACACCTCGACATTGAGAAAATAAGTAAGTTCTTTGGTTTTAGATATTAATTGCACACTTGTTTTCTGTGTACATACATTTTAAGTCATACATCTTACCATCAAGCCCACTTTGGAGAATTTTGAATAGACCCTCGTGCCAAAGAGAATCAAATGCTTTTTTAAAGTCATAAAGAAAGCAAAGATTTTGCCCTCTTTTTTTTTGGTGGGTGTGTTTATTAATTAGTGTGTGTAAGGTGCTACAGAATGCTACAGAAAACTTTCCCAAGTTGCTGTTTAGGCAAATTCCCCTGTAATTATTGGGGCTGATTTGTCTCCACTTTTGTGGATAGGGGAGATGAGCATTACACCTGCTCTACATTACACCAGCCCAGTGGCAGTGTATAATTGCTGATGTGAATCTTCTCTGTTGAAGTCTAGTGTGTGTGTGTGTGTGTGTGTGTGTGTGTGTGTGTGTGTGTGTGTGTGTGTGTGTGTGTGTGTGTGTGTGTGTGTGTGTGTGTGTGTGTGTGTTTGTGTGTGTGTGTGTGTGCATTCATGCAATGTGTGTGTGTGCCTTTTAGCCCAGAGTAAGTATGCATTCCAAATGGAACATATTCACTATGGGTCGTGCATTACATAGGGTACCATTTGGGATTCTCCTCAACTCACTGGCCACACACCACATACCACAGGAACAAGGCTATTCAATAATTTATCATGTGCATTAAAAGATATTCCATGTTCTGCCCAAAGCTGTAAAAGTGTAGTAGTTCATTAACTTCCACCTCAACTGGCCTTAGGTTTTTAACTCCGTGGGTCATACACATCTATGTGTGCACGTGTGTGTATGTTTTACACTGCAGGTGTTGTGCATTACTCTACAGAAGAGCTCTGAAAACACCACAATCAAGTTCCTTTAACATTTTAACACCAGTACAGTGGGACTCATATGTTCACTGACACCATCTGAGAGAGAGGAGGGAGACACCATCTGACAGAGAGGAGGGAGACACTACCTGACAGAGAGGAGGGAGACACCATCTGACAGAGAGGAGGGACACACTATCTGACAGAGAGGAGGGAGACACCATCTGAGAGAGGAGGGAGACACTACCTGACAGAGAGGAGGGAGACACCATCTGACAGAGAGGAGGGAGACACTATCTGACAGAGAGGAGGGAGACACTATCTGAGAGAGGAGGGAGACACTATCTGACAGAGAGGAGGGAGACTCTACCTGACAGAGAGGAGGGAGACACCATCTGACAGAGAGGAGGGAGACACTATCTGACAAAGAGGAGGGAGACACTATCTGAGAGAGAGGAGGGAGACACTACCTGACAGAGAGGAGGGAGACACTATCTGACAGAGAGGAGGGAGACACTATCCGACAGAGAGGAGGGAGACACTACCTGACAGAGAGGAGGGAGACACCATCTGACAGAGAGGAGGGAGACACCATCTGACAGAGAGGAGGGAGACACTATCTGACAGAGAGGAGGGAGACACTATCTGAGAGAGAGGAGGGAGACACCATCTGACAGAAAGGAGGGAGACACCATCTGACAGAGAGGAGGGAGACACTATCTGAGAGAGAGGAGGGAGACACCATCTGACAGAGAGGAGGGAGACACTATCTGACAGAGAGGAGGGAGACACTATCTGAGAGAGAGGAGGGAGACACCATCTGACAGAGAGGAGGGAGACACTACCTGACAGAGAGGAGGGAGACACTATCTGAGAGAGAGGAGGGAGACATCAGTAAATAACAATAGCGGGGCTATATACAGGGGCTACCGGTACAGAGTCAATGTGCGCGGGCACCGTTGTCAAGGTAATTGAGGTAATATGTACATGTAGGTAGAGTTATTAAAGTGACCATGCATAGATAATAACAGAGAGTAGCAGCAGCATTCCAGAGGGGGTGAGGGGGGGCAATGAAAATAGTCTGGGAACCATTTGATTAGATGTTCAGGAGTCTTATGGCTTGAGGGTAGAAGCTATTTAGAAGCCTCTTGGACCTAGACTTGGCGCTCCGGTACCGCTTGCTGTGTGGTAGCAGAGAGAACAGTCTATGACTAGGGTGGCTAGAGCCTATGACAATTTCTAGGGTCTTACTCTGACACCGCCTGGTATAGAGGTCCTGGATGGCAGGAAGCTTGGCCCCGGTGATGTACTGGGCCGTAACGCACTACCCTCTGTAGTGCCCTGCGGTTGGAGGCCGAGCAGTTGCCATACCAGGCAGTGATGCAACCCGTCAGGATGCTCTCGATGGTGCAGCTGTAAAACCTTTTGAGGATCTGAGGACCCATGACCAATCCTTTCAGACTTCTGAGGGGGAATAGGTTTTGTCGTGCCCTCTTCACGACTGTCTTGGTGTGCTTGGACCATGTTAGTTTGTTGGTGATGTGGACGCCAAGGAACTTGAATCTCTCAACCTGCTCCACTACAGCCCCATCGATGAGAATGGGGGCGTGCTCGGTCCTCCTTTTCCTGTAGTCCACAATCATCTCCTTTGTCTTGATCACGTTGAGGGAGAGGTTGTTGTCCTTGCACCAGACGGTCAGGTCTCTGACCTCCTCCCTATAGGCTGTCTCATTGTTCTCGGTGATCAGGTCCTACCACTGTTGTGTCATCAGCAAACTTAATGATGGTGTTGGAGTCGTGCCTGGCAGTCCTAGTGAATAGGGAGTACAGGAGGGGACTGAGCACGCACCCCTGAGGGGCCCCGTGTTGAGGATTAGCGTGGCGGATGTGTTGTTACCTACCCTTACCACCTGGGGGGGAGGTGTTTAGTCCCAGGGTCCTTAGCTTAGTGATGAGCTTTGAGGGTAGTATGGTGTTGAACGCTGAGCTGTAGTCAATGAATAGCATTCTCACATAGGTGTTCCTTTTGTCCAGGTGTGAAAGAGCAGTGTGGAGTGCAATAGAGATTGCATCATCTGTGGATCTGTTGTTGCGGTATGCAAATTGGAGTGGGTCTAGGGTTTCTGGGATAATGGTGTTGATGTGAGCCATGACCAGCCTTTCAAAGCATTTCATGGCTACTGACGTGAGTGCTACGGGTCGTTAGTTATTTAGGCAGGTTACCTTAGTGTTCTTGGGCACAGGGACTATGGTGGTCTGCTTGAAACATGTTGGTTTTACAGACTCAGACAGGGAGAGGTTGAAAATGTCAGTGAAGACACTTTCGGGTTGGTCAGCGCATGCTTGGAGTACACGTCCTGGTAATCCGTCTGGCCCAGAGGCCTTGTGAATGTTGACCTGTTTAAAGGTCTTACTCACATCGGCTGCGGAGAGTGCGATCATACAATCGTCTGGAACAGCTGATGCTCTCATGCATGCCTCAGTGTTGCTTGCCTCGAAGCGAGCATATAAGTTATTTAGGTCATCTGGTAGACTCGTATCACTGGGCAGCTCTCGGCTGTGTCCCTTTGTAGTCTGTAAAAGTTTGCAGGCCCTGCCACATCAGACGAGCGCCGAAGCCGGTGTAGTACGATTCGTCTTAGTCCTGTATTGACGCTTTGCCTGTTTGATGGTTCGTCGGAGGGCATAGCAGGATTTCTTATAAGCTTCCGGGTTAGAGTCCCGCTCCTTGAAAGTGACAGCTCTACCCTTTAGCTTAGTGAGAATGTATGGACGTACAGTCACTGTGGGGACAACGTCCTCGATGCACTTATTGATAAAGCCAGTGACTGATGTGGTGTACTCCTCAATGTCATCGGAGGAATCCCGGAACATATTCCAGTCTGTGATAGCAAAACAGTCCTGTAGCTTAGCATCTGCTTCATCTGACCACTTTTTTATAGACTGAGTCACTGGTGCTTCCTGCTTTAATTTTTAGTTGTAAGCAGGAATCAGGAGGATAGAGTTATGGTCAGATTTTCCAAATGGAGGGCGAGGGAGAGCTTTGTACGCATCTCTGTGTGTGGAGTAAAGGTGGTCTAGAATTATTTTCCCTCTGGTTGCACATTTAACAGAAATGATGTAAAACTGATTTAAGTTTCCCTGCATTAAAGTCCCCGGCCACTAGGAGTGCCACCTCTGGATGAGCGCTTCCTGTTTGCTTATGGTGATTTACAGCTCATTGAGTGCGGTTTTAGTGCCAGCATCGGTCTGTGGTGGTATGTAGACAGCTACGAAAAATACAAAGACAAAAAGACCGTCTTCTTTGTGTGTGTTTCTTTGTGGCAACACAAAGAAAAACACACACACACGCAGACACACACAAACAAATTACTCAATTCACAATAACTCCATCAATGTTAAATAAATCAAGAAATGATTATATCATTATATCGGGGGGCGGCAGGTAGCCTAGTGGTTAGAGCATTGGGCCAGGATCAAATCCCCGAGCTGACAAGGTAAAAATCTGTCGTTCTTCCCCTGAACAAGGCAGTTAACCCACTGTAGGCCGTCATTGCAAATAATACGTTTTTCTTAACTGACATGCCTAGTTAAATTTATGCCAATGGTTTTTATGAAAAAAAAAAAAATGGGACTATGGAATATGAATAAAACCTTAATTGAAGTGTTAAAATCTGCCCTTTATCTTTGATTAGCAGATGTTAAAAATGAATCCAGACAGAATAATTTAAGTCTCTACGGGGGGCAGTCTGCATTTTAGGGGTTATTGTAATATTCATGGTGCCCTCCACAATCTACAATTGAGGCAAAATCAGGAGAATAATATAGGATTTCCTTGGGGAAAAAACAGCTTTGAAGAGCTCTCTTGCGCTTTCTCGCTCTCCCTTTCTCTCTTGTTCTATCTCTCTCTAGAAAGCAGAAAAGAGACAACTGACTGCTGACAAAAAAAAGAGGAAGACAAAGAAAGAGAAAAATCGCCATCCTCTGCATTTCCAGCCCCTTCTCTATCACCCTGGCCCCTTCTCTATCACCCTGGCCCCTTCTCTATCACCCTGGCCCCTTCTCTATCACCCTGGCCCCTGCTCCAACCCCGGCCACAACCCCTTCTCTATCACCCTGGCTCCTGCTCCAACCCCGGCCACAACCCCTTCTCCAACCCCGGACCCTCCTCCAACCCCGGCCCATGATCCAACCCTGGCTACAACCCCCGCTCCAACCCAGGCCCCAGACCCTGCTCTAACCCCATCCCCAGACCCTTTTCCAACCCCGGCCCGTGCTCCAGGCCCTGCTCCAACCCATTCTCCAGCCCCAGCCCCTGCTCTAACCCCAGTCCCAGCCCCTGCTTTAACTCCAGTCCCAGCCCCTGCTCTAACCCCAGACCCTGCTCTAACCCTGGCCCCAGCCCCTGCTCTAACCCCAGTCCCAGTTCCTGCTCTAACCCCAGCCCCTGCTCTAACCCCAGTCCCAAACTCTTTTCCAGCCCAAGCCCCTGCTCTAACCCCAGTCCCAGCCCCTGCTTTAACCCCAGTCCCAGCCCCTGCTCTAACCCCAGCCATTGCTCTAACCCCAGCCCCTGCTCTAACCCCGGCCCCTGCTCTAACCCCGGCCCCTGCTCTAACCCCAGACCCTGCTCTATCCCCAGCCCTGCTCTAACCCCGAACCCTGCTCTAACCCCGGACCCTGCTCTAACCCCGGCCCCTGCTCTAACCCCAGACCCTGCTCTATCCCCAGCCCTGCTCTAACCCCGGCCCCTGCTCTAACCCCAGCTCTATTCTCTGGCCTGCTGGTAAGCTGTAAGTGACCTCAGCGTCTGACCACAGAGAACTATAGGGAACCGCATGGAATATGAGAACACCACTATGTTTTCCGGCCTGTCTGTCTCTTGTCTTTCTGCCACGTCAGAGTCAGAGGAGAGGAGGGAGGGATGCTGCCTTCCACCAAGGGGCCTGACTGACAAAGACCAGCAGGTCTGAAGGGTGGAGGAGGAGTGGTGTATGTTTCTCCAGGCTGATCATCTGTTGCTGACTAAATGATAGGTCTAGAGCAGTCAGGAGACAGCCCCTCCCTCCTTCACACACACACACACACACACACACACACACACACACACACACACACACACACACACACACACACACACACACACACACACACACACACACACACACACACACACACACAGAGAAACCATTTCTCCCCAACCACCACGTGTCTGTCGGCCAGTAAGCCCCTCAGCTGGGCCAGGCCATGATGGATAGGGGCATCCATCCCTCAACCTCACCCCTCACACACTGAAGAGAGAGAGAGAGAGAAATGGAGAGAGAGAGAAAGAGAGAGAAAAAAAAGAAAGGCGAGAGAGAGAGAGGAGGAAAGAGACAAAGATAGGGAGAGGAAAGGAGATAGCACAGCATGCGTCTTCCGACCCCCTGTAGATGAGAATAATTAGAATCCCATGAAACATTCAGGAGCGGTGGAAGTGTTGTTCTCCTCGTTAAGTGACATCATAAACGTGTACTACATCATAATCGTGCACTACAAGCCTGTTCTTGGCAGTTCACAGACAGTGTGACAACTTTAGTCATCCTGTCCTCTTACAAAGTTACAGAGTAACTGCACACTGAAAACAAATGGTTCTATATAGTGCCAAATAAGGGTTATTTCAAATCAAATCAAATTGTATTAGTCACATGCGTCGAATACAACATATGTAGACCTTACAGTGAAATGCTTACTTACGAGCCCCTAACCAACACTGCAGTTTTAAAAAAATACGGATAAGAATAAGAAATATAAGTAACAAGTAATTAAGAGCAGCAGTAAAATAACAATTGCGAGGGGTACTGGTACAGAGTCAATGTGCGGGGGCACCGGTAATATGTACATGTAGGTAGAGTTAGTGAAGTGACTATGCATAGATGATAACAACAGAGTGTAGCAGCGGTGTAAAAGAGGAAGGGAGGGGGCAATGCAAATAGTCTGGGTAGCCATTTGATTAGATGTTCAGGAGTCTTATGGCTTGGGGGTAGAAGCTGTTTAGAAGCCTTTTGGACCTAGACTTGGCGCTCCGGTACCGCTTGCCGTGCGGTAGCTTGTAACCATAGCGGAACCCTTTTTGTTGATATATATAACAATTTTTTGAAGGTTCTATACAGAACCATGCTCCTAAGGTTCTAAATGGAACATGTATGGTGCTATATAGAACCCTTTCCTAAGGTTCTATAAAGATCACCTAATAACACCTATGGAATTTTAACAATATAATGTGGCTGACCAGAATAAAAAACTCTGTATGGTTCTTCAGATGGTTCTTTGTAGAATCTTTGAGAATGGCTCTATAAGGTTCTATAAGGAACTATTAAAAAAGGTTCTATATAGCACCAAAAATGGTTCCGCTATGGTTATAACCCTATTTGGTGCTGTATAGAACCTTACAGAACCAATCTCAAAGACTCTACAAAGAACCATATGAAAAACAATACAGGGTTTTTTATTCTGGTCAGCCACATTATATTGTTAACATTCCATAGGTGTTATTATTGTGTTAACTGAGAAGTTGAATCAAGTGAGCTACCTCTAGAACAGCTGGGGGTCCTTGAGGAGAGAATTGAAAACCCCTGATTTACACAACTGTTCTCAATTGGCACAAGGCCATACATGAGTCTTTCTGAAGACACAGTCACTGGCTATAGCCATTTTTTACATATAATGGTATAACAGAGCAGATTAGATCAACTAGAATGACACTCTCACTCATGAGAGTGTCAACATGAGTGCACAACATGAGCTGGGAGCAAACCACGCCCTAAAATATTCTGATAAGCAACCGCCAGTACATTTGAAACATCACTAAAAGAGGAAAGAACAATTTTCTGAACTGCAAAGAACAATTGAAGGGCTCAAAGGGTTCTTTGGTCAGAATGGTTTCACATAGAACCATCCCCCTCATTTTTGGAACCCTCATTTTTGTGTGTGTAGTTAAGCGTGCCACTCCTTTGAAAAAGCAGGAGTCACAGAAATCCATCCAAGAAAAGCGCGCTTGGTCTGCTAAACACACTAGACAAGCTTAAAACTTTCCAAACTGCTTGACAACTCAACACAGTCTTATATGGCTCAACAAACGCTTTTACTTCAATTTGGCTGCTTACTGCTTACTTTTTACTTTCAGTCAGAGTACTTAACATTTGTAATTTCAACAAAGTCTATGAAGTATAACTATATAACAAAAGTATCAAGAGCTTACGCTTACTTCTTACTTTCAGAGCATTTGGCTTTTCCACAAAGTCTATCAAGTATAATTGAATATAACAAAGGTATCAAGGCAGGGTTTTGACAGACAGAACTGCCTCGTCATCTATGATGTATTTTGTAAAGTAAGCTCTCAATATTCATGTTCTAACCAAGGTGATTTTTGTTGACCCTGCCGCAGTTGGAGAGCATGGCCTGTATTTTGGCAGAGCCTCCATTTTGGCTCTGAGACCAGCAGTGTCCTCTGACCATGCAGTGAATACTAAGCACTCTGAGCCACTGATGTCAGCACGGAGCCGGTCGGTCAGGGCAGGAGCTAGTTAACCTCTGACCGTTAACCTCTGGTCCTGACCCTCACAGGATGATCACACTGCATTTAGAGGTATCCACAGAGCATGCTTACTAAAACCCTTTCCATGACACTACTGATCACACTGCATTTAGAGGCATCTACAGAGCATGCTTACTAAAACACTTTCCATCAAAAATCAGGCTAGTTGTGTTCTGGAAGAAAATACTTTTCACACTATCATGCCCGACTGTGCTGGCTCAGGTATTCCCATTTCACACTGTCCTTATAGGATGGTGAATGATTACCCAGGACAGTACAGCTTGGGTTGGCTCGGCTTGGTTCAACTCAGTATTGTGGAAAGCCTTTTACATTTTGTTAATGAAAAGGATCTCCAAAGCTGACAATAGTGATATCTCCTCAGCAAACCTTTTATGCACTTATGCATATTACCGGTATGTCTGTTTGTGAAAGGCTTACAGTCGTTCTGCCTGTTTGTCTGTAGACTCATAGACCGGCTCCTTTTGATCCAGAGGGACATTTAAAGAACATATCTTTATTAGCCTGATATGCGTCACAATAAGAAAGACCTGAGAGACGTGTTTGAAAAAGACGGGTGGCTTTTACATATGCTAATTTGATTATGTTTTGTAATTAAATTAAGTCTTCCATAATGCAGAAGCCCCACTTTTCTCTGTTTGTATGCAGCATGTATTATGCCTCCTGCTGTGATCCATTATGCTGTCAAGATACGTTTTATTAGATGCCTTTCTCCTCATAATCACCAGAACGTGATTACAGTACAGTATGTGCCTGTCAGCTCAACCAATCAGTGGGCGGTTGCCGGCCGGTTGCTAGTTAGCTATAAATCACAAATCCAAGGAAAAAGGAAAGTATAGATTTTGTTTATTTATTGATGTTGTGCCAGATTTATTTGCAGCGTATCACTTGATAATTTCCTTGGATTGAGAAACTGTGGTTTGACAGGCTATCTGGCTGGTTGGTTTAGTTTAGCCCTTCTGGCAGTATCCATCCTCTATTTCATATCCCATTATTGTGTGTGTGCGTGCTTGCGTGCGTGTGTGGGGTGCGTGTGTGGCGTGCGTGTCATGTCCCATTATTGTGTGTTTTGTTCCGGGTCACCTTCACACGGAAATGAGAGCTGCACAGCCTGGAGCTGAGGTGATTAGGAAAATATTTATCAGCAGTAGACTGTTTTCTCAACAGAAACAAGAAACGGGATATCAACGCATATTGCAGATGGCTCAATTAACGATATCAACTAATTCCTCTCTGTGGTTTTGCCTGAAAACACAATTGTTACATTTTAGAGAAAGGAGGCTGGATTTAGCACACCAATATTACCACAGACAGACACAATATACACTGGTATCAGCTATGATTCATCCTCATAAAATGTTACCATGGAGACACTAAGGAAAAGAGAGAGGGTATCTTGATCCCCAAATGACTTTTTTAGAAACAAACAGGGTCTGTGTTTTGTGAGGGATTGGCGTAGAGGGCAAACATCCAAACAGTAGATTGGTAATAATTGGGTGGGTAACGTTAAGCACTATTAGCTGTCATGATCATTTGCTCATTACTCTGTTTCCAGCTACAGTGTATATAAATAATATATACTACCGTTCAAAAGTTTGGGGTCACTTAAAAATGTCCTTGTTTTTTAAAGAAAAGCACATTTTGTGCCCATTAAAATAACATCAAATTGATCAGAAATACAGTGTAGACATTGTTAATGTTGTAAATGACTACTGTAGCTGGAAACGGCAGATTTTTTATGGAATATCTACATAGGCGTACAGAGGCCCATTATCAGCAACTAATCCAAGTTTATCATTTTAAAAGGCTAATTGATCATTAGAAAACCCTTTTGAAATTATGTTAGCACAGCTGAAAACTGTCGTGGTGATTAAAGAAGCAATAAAACTGGCCTTCTTTAGACTAGCTGAGTATCTGGAGCATCAGCATTTGTGGGTTCGATTACAGGCTCAAAATGGCCAGAAACAAACCACTTTCTTCTGAAACTCGTAATTCTTGTTCTGAGAAAGAAAGGCTATTCCATGCGAGAAATTGCCAAGAAACTGAAGATCTCTGTGAACGCTGTGTATACTCCCTTCACCCCTTCACAGAACAGCTCAAACTGGCTCTAACCAGAATAGAAAGAGGACCGGTGCACAACTGAGCAGGAGGAGAAGTACATTAGAGTGTCTAGTTTGAGAAACAGATGCCTCACAAGTCCTCAACTGGCAGCTTCATTAAATAGTACCCGCAAAACACCAGTCTCAACGTCAACAGTGAAGAGGCGACTCCGGGATGCTGGCCTTCTAATCTGGGTAAAGTGACTAGGCAACAGGATAGACAATAATAAGAGTAAAATAAAGAACGGAGTAGCATATGATGAGTGTTAAAGTTTGTGTGGTGTCAGTATGAGTGTGTGTATTAAGGGAAAGGGGGATACCTAGTCAACTGAAATGTGTCTTCTGCATTTAACCCTCTGAATCAGAGAGGTGCGGGGGGCTGCCATAATTGACATCCACGTATTTGGCGTCCGGGGAACAGTGAGTTAACTGCCTTGCTCTTTTTACCTTGTCAGCTCGGGGATTCAATCCAGAAACCTTTCGGTTACTGGCCAACACTCTAACCACTAGGCTACCTGCCGCCCCCATTATTATGTGCATGTATGTATGTATGTATGTATGTATGTATGTATGTATGTGAATGTGTGTCAGTTTCGTGTTAGAGTGTCAGTGCTGTGTGTATGAGTGAGTGAATGTGTATATGTGACTCCTTTCAGGAAACTAGCCGTATGTCCCGGGTCACTACTTCACAGGAGAGCCATTTGAACATAAACTTTTTTTATTTTTATCAAAATGCGTTTTTTGGCAGAAACGCCATCTGGAACATGCACACTTTCATGTGCCTTAATTACAAAATTGTATGCCATCTGTAAACACAAATACAATTGTAAAATGTTGGTGCCTAGTAGGTTAAGCCACAGAAAAATACAGCAACCTTCCCACTAGTCATGATTGGCTGAGATAATGAGTGGGCTGGACATGCCGAGAGAGGAGTTCAGATTGGTCTGCCATATAGAGGGCTTCTGTCTATTTGAGCTGGTCAGTCTGTGTTGGTAATCCTGTTGAACGCGTTTAAAAAAAAGAAATATTGTGTAGTGGAGCTGCATAAGTGTTGATCTCCAATTTCTGGAGGATCGAGTTTTGAAATCAGTGAAATTAGAGTATGATAGCAAAAGAGATGGAGAAAACACCTGTCTCCGGATTACATCTTCAAACTAAGGGCAACCATGGCCTAGCAACCGTGACAGGGAGACGTGTCCATCATGCATGATAATGTATACGGGTAAGATAGTCTAGCTAGCTACATTTTCAGATATTACACATTTCTAATTTTGACAGAAAGTGGTTTCATTTCAAGCTAAAGTGTACTGTTAGCTAGCTAGCTGACGTTAGCTGGCTGGCTCCCTAGCTAACGTTAGTGTATGATGGTATAATTTGTATCCCAGAGCCGTTTGCTTGGCTAGTTAGAGCCTAATGTTAGGTAGCTGCCTGGCTCGCTAGCTAATGTTACGTGTATGATGATATTATTCGTATCTCAGAGCCGTGTGCGTTGCTAGTTAGAGCCTAATGTTAGCTAGCTAACATTGAACCTGGTTGGTTAGCTACCACTACCAGCAGATTCATGCAAGGTGTAGTAACGTCATGAGTTGGCACTATGTTCATTGTTGTTTAACTAGTTAACGTTAGCTGGCTGGCTAGCTAATGTTATGTGACCTGTATGATCTTACACATTGTTTACCTAGCTAGCTACATGTCTTAACAAAAGACTCCACTATGCAAGTAACCATTTCGGGTGCATTCGTAAATTCAGTCTGAGTGTGCCAGAGCGCAGAATAACTGATGCATTTACGAATGCACAACACCCGTTGAATATGGCCGGTGTCAGTAAAAGTCGGGTGAAAAAGATGAATGAAATTGTTGCCAGCAGAGCTGGTTAGGTTGTTTTCATGTTATCCAGAGGTAAACAAATCATCAAATCATCGGCCAGAGCGTCCGTGAGCGAAAGGAGATGGGTGGGGCTAAAGCTTAAGAGGGTGTGAACGATGCTGAATGGGTGCAGACAAAGAGCTCTTCACTAGGTACCAAAACATTCAAAGGCCATTTTCTCAAAAGTGAGTTTACAAGTTTATCAACTTTCAAAGCAGAATTACTTTCCCATTGTTCCTCAAAAATGCAGTGTATTACATACCATTTTGTAGCTCTGAGTCTCTACTTTTATCCAATGTAAAAAACACAATTTCAAATGTTGTTACATAAGACCGGTCTGAGCCGGTCGGTCACATATAGTGTGTATATTTAGTCTTGTGAGTGTGCATAGTCAGTGCAAGATAGGGTCCACGCAAGAGATGATTCCTGTTTAGAAGAATGCTACAGTAGAACCCTTTGAGCCATGGTGCATTAAATATAATTTTTTTTCTTACTTTTTTTTGTCATTGAATCGGTGACTTTTTCTCTATTTGTTCGAGAACTGTGTGTAGCGTGACTGTGTGTAGATGTGTTTGTGCATGTGCATGTGCATGTGCTTGTGCGTGGGTAACGTGACTGCAGCCTTCTCTGTCAGCTGCCATATTGGTTTAGTCTTCTCCCTTGCCTGTGTTTTCCTGGAGGATAGAAAGGCTCATTTAGAAATATCTGTCTGTGGCTCTCTCTCTTCTAACCCCTAGCATAGCCTAGCCGAGAGCTTGGGACTATAAGGTTCTATTTGCAAAAAGATGATTCTGAAATAATTGGCTTTAAAGTTCAGAACTGTCGTTGGTTTGAATGGTGTCAGCAATGTTTATATTGTATTATTTTGAACCTAACAACATGAATTTGGGTATTGAGAGTATTATATAGTTAGATAATATTGAACTGAACAAGGCTATGTCAATAACTCAATTTTGACAAAAATGCAGATAGAACCTTATAGTCCCAAGCTCTCAGAGTGTGTTTGAAAGTACTTGAGTGAAGATCTCTCTTTCTCTATATAGATCCACCCCCCGACTCAAGTCATGAGTTCTTTCAGGCCATTCCTTGCCACTATCATCAAACCACTAAGGGAATAAATGGCATATGCTTAAAGGCTCAGTGTTTTCCTGTGTTAAAATAATAATAATATATATATTTTTTTTTTCACACACTGAGGTTGGAATAATACTGTGAAATTGTGAAAATTATGATAATGACCTTTTAGTGTAAAAGCTGTTTGAAAAGACCGCCTGAAATGTCTGCCTGTTTTGGTGGGATGGAGTTTTGGCCTGCCTGGTGACATCATAATATGGTAAATTAGTTCATAGACACTCGGAGTGTGGTGTCAGCAAAACAACCTCTCAATCAACATCAACAAAACAAAGGAGATGATAATGGGCTTCAGGAAACAGTAGAGGGAGCACCCTCCTATCCACATCGATGGGACAGCACCTAAAACCCTCACACAGTTTTACAGATGCACAGTTGAGAGCATCCTGTCGGGCTGCATCAGCGCCTGGTACGGCAACTACAACGCCCACAACCGCAAGGCTCTCCAGAGGGTGGTGCAGTCTGCACAACGCATCACTGGGGGCAAACTACCTGCCCTCCAGGACACCTACAGCACCCGATGTCACAGGAAGGTCAAAAAGATAATCAAGGACAATAACAACCCGAGCCACTGCCTGTTCACCCCTCTACCATCCAGAAGGTGAGGTCAGTACAGGTGCATCAAAGCTGGGACCGAGAGACTGAAAAACAGCTTATATCTCAAGGCCATCAGAATGTTAAACATCCATCACTAACACAGAGAGACTGCTGCCTACATACAGATTTGAAATCATTGGCCACTTTAATAATCTTTCATTACTCATCTCATACTGTATTTTATCTATTGCATCTTGCCTATGCCACTCTGTCATTTCTCATCCATATATTTATGTATATATTCTTATTCCATTCCTTTACTTAGATTTGTGTGTATTAGGTAGTTGTTGTGGAATTTTGTTAGATTACATGTTAGATATTGCTGCACTGTCGGAACAAGAAGCACAAGCATTTTGCTACACTCGCAATAACATCTGCTAACCATGTGTATGTGACCAATAAAATGTGATTTGTTTTGAGGTTCCATCTCGAAGACTGGCGCAGGCTGCTAATACATATTCAGGAATTGGAGGTGGGAACGTTGTGGTGTAGCAGAGAAATAACAACAAATACGGTACTGACTGACAGCTGTCAGTGTAACTAGCTTGCATGCTTACCTTTTCCAGCTAATGAAAGTTATGTGAGCACCATTTCAGTTAAGACAGGCATACTTAAGTCAGGTGAAAATAATTATTATTTCAGAAAAATAACTACCAGCCTACCTGTCAAGAGATGAGTCTCAGCTGAACCCTGACTAGCTGTTGTCATGTTGATGGTTGACGTTTGTCTGACTCTTGCCTGTTTGATCATTCCAGTAAAACCGTGTCGGATTCCAGACGTCATTAATATTTGGACATGCACACGGACATTATCAAATAGCTATACTCTTTGTTCTCTCTGTTATTACTTCAGCTAGCTAGCTAGCTATATATCAACCTTAACCGCGGCTGTGAAATCTGAAATAATAAAAGCTCCGGTAATATGGCCCAGTGCCCCGGGTGGATGGAGATTGCGCTTTAGGATCAATGGAATGGTCGAAAATTAACAAACCTTACATACCCAGGTCATGCAAAACAAATTTCCCTAAAAGGTTAGTGGCCAAAACCATTCACCTTGGGGCGATGGAGGAAGTAGGGTTCTAAAATGCAATCCTATCACACAATTTACCATTCTTATAAAATAGTTAAATATTTATTTTTATGCAGACCAGCTAAAAAAAGATGTGAAATACAACAGATTTTGATCATTTGCTGGTAAAAAGGGGGAAGTTCAAAAACATTAGTTTGCAACCCATATTTTAATTTGCTCTATGGCAAGGCGGCCAAGTGTAGGCTCGTCACTAGTTAACACAGCTACAAAGTCATAAACTCCAACTATTTCTACATTTCCTGTTCTTAAAATCGGATTTTAAACCTAACTGTCACCTTAACCCTAACCACACTACTAATCTTAGCCTAACCCTGACCCTAACCCTAACCTTGAATTAAAACCAAAAATCTTGTTTTATTTTCAGGAATTTGTACGATATAGCCAATTTTGACTTTGTGGCTGTTTTATCTAGTGGAAACCCAAGCGTAGGCTACAGATTATTTTGGGGGGGCTTTTAGATGACTCGCGAATAGGAAGAACTTTGCAGCAGGTGTTTCTGACTAACAAACATTGCCATGCTGGTGGGTGGTAACAATTAAATAAAACCCAGCCTCGAAACGTAGGCTGAAAATGATTTGCACATCATCTCATAGGAAAAGACATGTAAGACTCACGGAAACATCCGAAGTCACACATTCGGATTTGGCACTTCAAGCCCAAATATATCGAACCTTTACTAAAACTATGACTTTTTGACATACAGTGAGGGAAAAAAGTATTTGATCCCCTGCTGATTTTGTACGTTTGCCCACTGACAAAGAAATGATCAGTCTATAATTTTAATGGTAGGTTTATTTGAACAGTGAGAGACAGAATAACAACAACAAAATGCAGAAAAACGCATGTGAAAAATTTTATAAATTGATTTGCATTTTAATGAGGGAAACAGGTATTTAACCCCCTCTCAATCAGAAAGATTTCTGGCTCCCAGGTGTCTTTTATACAGGTAACGAGCTGAGATTAGGAGCACACTCTTAAAGGGAGTGCTCCTAATCTCAGTTTGTTACCTGTATAAAAGACACCTGTCCACAGAAGCAATCAATCAATCAGATTCCAAACTCTCCACCATGGTCAAGTCCAAAGAGCTCTCCAAGGATGTCAGGGACAAGATTGTAGACCTACACAAGGCTGGAATGGGCTACAAGACCATCGCCAAGCAGCTTGGTGAGAAAGAAACAACAGTTGGTGTGATTATTCGCAAATGGAAGAAACACAAAAGAACTGTCAAGCTCCCTCGGCCTGGGGCTCCATGCAAGATCTCACCTCGTGGAGTTGCAATGATCATGAGAACAGTGAGGAATCAGCCCAGAACTACACGGGAGGATCTTGTCAATGATCTCAAGGCAGCTGGGACCATAGTCACCAAGAAAACAATTGGTAACACACTACGCCGTGAAGGACTGAAATCCTGCAGCGCCCTCAAGGTCCCCCTGCTCAAGAAATCACATATACATGCCCGTCTGAAGTTTGCCAATGAACATCTGAATGATTCAGAGGACAACTGGGTGAAAGTGTTGTTGTCAGATGAGACCAAAATGGAGCTCCTTGGCATCAACTCAACTCGCCGTGTTTGGAGGAGGAGGAATGCTGCCTATGACCCCAAGAACACCATCCCCACCGTCAAACATGGAGGTGGAAACATTATGCTTTGGGGGTGTTTTTCTGCTAAGGGGACAGGACAACTTCACAAGCATCAAAGGGACGATGGACGGGGCCATGTACCGTCACATCTTGGGTGAGAACCTCTTTCCCTCAGCCAGGGCATTGAAAATGGGTCGTGGATGGGTATTCCAGCATGACAATGACCCAAAACACACGGCCAAGGCAACAAAGGAGTGGCTCAAGAAGAAGCACATTAAGGTCCTGGAGTGGCCTAGCCAGTCTCCAGACCTTAATCCCATAGAAAATCTGTGGAGGGAGCTGAAGGTTCAAGTTGCCAAACATCAGCCTCAAAACCTTAATGACTTGGAGAAGATCTGCAAAAAGAGGAGTGGGACAAAATCCCTCCTGAGATGTGTGCAAACCTGGTGGCCAACTACAAGAAACGTCTGACCTCTGTGATTGCCAACAAGGGTTTTGCCACCAAGTACTAAGTCATGTTTTGCAGAGGGGTCAAATACTTATTTCCCTCATTAAAATGCAAATCAATTTATAAACATTTTCACATGCGTTTTTCTGGATTTTTTTGTTGTTATTCTGTCTCTCACTGTTCAAATAAACCTACCATTAAAATTATAGACTGATCATTTCTTTGTCAGCGGGCAAACGTACAAAATTAGCAGGGGATCAAATACTTTTTTCCCTCACTGTACATCTTTGTGCAACATCATGGATAAGCTTGGGACATCGTCTTTCAGCTCTAAAAAGTGAATTTCTACTGGTGTGGGTGTTTAAAGAGACATGTATAATTTACTCCATTTATTTTTTAAAAGCTGTCCTTTCCCTGAAAGCCTTTTCACAGCTAAACTCATCTGAACACCTGGCTGTTTCCTGGTTCTATGAGGTGATATAAGTCTATTCACCACACATCTTCTATTCACCATCTTCATCCATACTCTGACATGTAGCATATTCAGACAAATGATTTCATTCAGTGTGAGTGAAGGGGAGATTATTTCTGACTGGGTTCTTGGAGACTCGTGTCTGTATAGGACAGAAGATCAGGCAGTTAGTAGGGGGGCCTAGAGAGCTTAGCCATGGGTGTGTCTGAAATGGCACCCTATTCCCTATATAGTGCACTACTGTTCACCAAGGCACATAGGGGTCTGGTCAAAAGTAGTGAACTATATAGGGAATACGGTGCCATTTCAGATGCAGCAATGAACAGTCAGTTCTATGAATCAGGTATCTAGGTCCCGAGGCTCTGAACAGTCAGTCCGATGAATCAGGCCTCCAGGTCCCCAGGCTCTGAACAGTCAGTTCTGTGAATCAGGTCTCCAGGGCCCTAGGTGTGTGTGTGGTGTTCTAATGAGAGCTGTAATTAAAAGGCTCATTAGACACACAACAGGGAAACTCTCTCTCTCTCTCCACACACAGACATGCACGCACAGACACACACACACAGGTAAGCACGCAGGCACGGAAGCACACACGCACGCGTGCACGTGTGCGTGCGCGCGTGCGCACACACACACACACACACACACACACACACACACACACACACACACACACACAAAACCCATGGCACTTTCGTGCCACTAGCAGGATGCACTTCGACAGCCAGTAATGAAAGTGTCTCATTCAAAATTCTTATCAAAAGCTCATCAATTGTGTGTGTGTGTGTGGTGTGGGTTGTTTCTTCTACCCTTGTGGGAACTTTTTGGAAAAAAGTCCCCACAAGGGTAGTAAAACAAGGAAAATTCTCCCTCGTGGGGACAAGCTTAGGGGTTAGGTGGGATGGGATGGAATGGATGGGGCGGTTGTTTACGGTCAGGGTGTGTGTGTACCGGTCTTGTTGTGAAAACCTTTTAAAAGACAAGACACATTGTTTAATGTTTCAGATACAGTAGCAGAGGGCCATATGGTCACATGTGGTGAGGTAGTTGCTGAGAGAGTGAAAGAGGGAGGGAGAGCAGTCACTGCATTAAAACATTAAAATCCTCAAAACTCAAATAAACTATTTCTAAGGAGGGAGGGATGGGACGGGAAGGGCGGGTGGAGGGAGGGAACAAGATTTTTATTAAATTTTTCTCCTCCTCAGTGAGTCCAGTAGGCCACGCACGCATGCACACACACGCGCACGCGTGCGCTAAATACAACAGGTGTAGTAGACCTTATGGTGAAATGCTTACCTACAAGCCCTTAAAACTTGTTAGTGGCAGCTGAGGGGTCAGTTTTGGAGAGCCTGGCGTGCCCAAAGTAAAATGCCTCCCATTCAGGCCCAGAAAATAGGATATGCACAGATTTAGTACCATAGGATAGGAAACACTCTGAATTTTCCAAAACTGTTAACCATTTGTCTGTGAGTGAAACAGAACGCATATGGCAGGCGAAACCCCGAGGAATTTCTGTCCTGGAAAAAGTTATTTTGACACATTGCTCATTTGGAACCCCTCCCTCATGACCATATAAGGGCATATGAATGCAGTACCCATCGCTTCCTTTAGATGTCAACAGTCTCGAGACAGTGTAAATTTTCATTTTGGATGAATTAGACCAGAGAAGAAGAGCAAACCAGGAAGTGTACTTTTTATGTAAACAGTACCCAGTGCGCGTTCCCGACAAGGCGTGCAGTGTCTTTTTTACCGTCTTTATCGATCAGTTTATATTCCGGTTGATTTATAATAGTAAATATACGTAAAAGTGTTCTTAAGGATACATTTAAAACTATGTTTGATTGTTCTTGGACAAGTTTATAGGTATAAGATGAACGAGTTTGCGTCACGTTTCAATGGAGGAGTGCAGGCTGTCGTTTCTGATTATAACGCGCGAACCAAATGGAGATTTATGGATAAAATACATTACTTTTTCTAACAAAAGAACCATGGATTGTCTTCGTTGGACACTTAGGATGACCTCAGCAGAGGTTCTTCAACAGGTAATTGATTTGTTTTTCGCTGTGAAATGTGTTATGTGTGTGCCGTGATGGCTAATCGATTCATGGCTATGGGAAAAATATGTGAGGTGCTACCCTCAAACAATCAAATGTGCTGCTTTCGCCGTAAAGCCTTTTTGAAATCTGACAACGCTGTGATATTGCCAAGAAACAGAGCTTTTGATGAGTATGGAACACTTGTATATTGGTGGATGTTTAATAATTCAACTTTTGGATTTTGAATTTGGCGCCTTACATTTTACCTGGTAGTGTCGGGATTGGGGCGCTAGCGCCCCAGCAATCCCTGAGAGGTTAACCAACAATGCACTATACACACACGTACACACTGATATTGTACTATATATATGTGGCAGTGGTGGAGTAGCGGCCTGAGGACACAGTCTGAATGGATTGTAATGTTTTTAAAATTGTATAAACTGCCTTAATTTTGCTGGACCCCAGGAAGAGTAGCTGCTGCTTTGGAAGGAACTAACGGGGATCCATAATAAATACAAATACAAAATACAAATTCAGTTCAAGAAATAGAGTTAAGAAAATATTTACTAAATAAACTAAAGTAAAAAATGAAATAAAAGTAACAATACCGAGGCTATATACAGGGGGTACCGGTACCAAGTCAATGTACGGGGGTACAGGTTAGTCTGCAATTTGTACATATAGATAGGGGTAAAGTGACTATGCATAGATAATGAGTCCTGTTGCAGGCTGTCCTATTAATTATATTTCTATGAATCCCTCACCTGTACCTGGAGATACTGTCTCCCAGATGGGCCTTATCTACTCAGTGAGGTGTGGCAAAGTCCCATAGCAGCTGTGCTTTCACCCAGTTAAATGTCTAATCTAGTAATTCTATTTCTATGAAACCCCCTCCTGTATCTGATAGAACTGTCAACCAGGCAGGCGTTGTCAGTGAGCCGAACCATGGCGTAGATAAGTCCCACAGCCACTATCCACTTTGTTTTCATTCCAGTAGTGAATCCAGCTTCGTCTCAGATCATTCCACTCTAAGAGCTTGGGTAAACTGAACAAAGCCCTGTGATGTGACGTCTCTCTCTCTGTGTTTCAGTAATTACTGACTAAAATGTGTTTCTCTCTCTACAGACCGGCATTGTCCTTATCGCTATTGCTCTGCCTCTGGGCCAAAGCCCCAATGTGAGTGTTTGTTTTTAACACATAATCTAATGGGAGCCAATCAAGGACAATTTGCTTTTGGTTTGTAATCCCTAGGTCTTCGCCACGCCGTGGGCAGGAAGAAAATAAATGTACAGTAGCAGATATTACACAGTGTATACATATAATCCAAAGAAAGAGAGAGAGAGAGAGAGAGAGAGAGAGAGAGAGAGAGAGAGAGAGAGAGAGAGAGAGAGAGGGTTATAGAGAAAGACTGTGAAGAACAGTGATAGGAGACAGCTCATCTAAGTGTCCCTGCTGAGACCTTCATGGGCCAAAAATACACTATCATTTTATATGTCACATGTGCCGAATACAACAGGTGTAGGTAGATCTTACCGTGAAATTCTTACTTACGAGCCCTTAAAAAACAATGCAGCTTAAAAAAAAAAGTAAGTAACAAAAATGTGCTAAATAAACTAAAGAAAAAATAGTAACACAATAAAATAACAACAAAGAGGCTATATACAAGGGGTACTGGTACAGAGTCAATGTGCAGGGGTACGGGTTAGTCTAGGTAATTTAGGTAATATGTACATGTAGGTAGGGGTAAAGGGACTATGTGGCTAAATGGCACCCTATTCCCTATGTAGTGAACTACCTTTGACCAGAACCCTGCACCATATAGGCCATTTGAGACTGTACGTCACAGTTCACTCTCCTCACAGCCCGCAACCAGACGCAATTGTTTAACGCAGCATTTTATTAATCCTATAGGTGTATTGGAGAGGCAATGTGAAAAGAAAAGTTGCTGTGAATTGAAGTCACAGCAGTCACCTTCAAAGTGGCCCCAGTCGCCACGGATGGAATTACAAAGATGAAATGGTTTCTCAGAGGGAGAACAAGGAGGCAATAGCCATTCTATTATTCTTTTAAAATGCAGCACAATGGCTTTTATAGTCCCAAATGCCACTCTATTCCCTATTTTGACTGTGGCCCATAGGGCTCTGGTCAAAAGTAGTGCACTATAAAGGGAATAGGGTGCCATTTGGGATGCATATTATGAGAGTAGTGGAAAAACCATTTTAGAGTAAGGTCAGGGGGAGGAAGAGGGTTGGCCCCCCAGTATATTGTGTCTTATCCTACCTCACTTCCACACCTTGTCCCTGAATAATGGGTAGACCGAGACACACACACACACGCACATGCTCACGCACAAACATACACTATGGGTACTGGTCAAAGGTAGAGCGCTATATAATGAATAGGGTGCCATTTGGGATGCAGCCCTGCTCACTCTCAAAGAATAGAGGACCTCTACAAGCTTAACACAATCCTTGGAATCTGGTTATGAAATAGGCAAAGGGATATTGAAATGGAAATATGCTGTTCTACCTACTGTAACTTATTTATGTAACCAATATCCCATTTGAATTATTATTCCTGACAGGAAACATTACAAGGGCCATGAACAGGATGTCGTGAAGAGTCGAAGATGACCCACTGGTTCATATCTCAACAACCCAGCATCAACAACCCAACCTTGCTCTTTTTAAAGAAAACAACCCAACAGCCTGCAACCCAGCAGTTTGGTCAACCAAATAAGCCAGCATTGTTGTAGAGTGTACTCTAACATTGTGAGAGAGAAGACAAAGACAGGGTGATTGACACTACTTGTAAAACTAACCATGTCTAGACTACAGGGTCACACTGTCAATAAAACCAGCTCACACGCACACACAAACACCTAAAACACAATGCTGTGAAACATACACTCAAAAAAATGTTGGGTTGTTTGGTTGACCCAATTGCTGGTTTATAGACGTTGGGTCACTTAGTTGGGTTGTTTTCCTTAAAAACTGCTGGGTAATTGATGCTGGGAAATTGAGATATGACAAGAGTGTGCAAAGCTGTCATCAAGGCAAAGGGTGGCTACTTTAAAGAATCTAAACTAGAAAATATATTTATTTTACACTTTATTTTGGTTACAACATGATTCCATATGTGTTTTTTCATGGTTTTGATGCCTTCCCTATTATTCTACAATATAGAAAATAGTAAAAATAAAGAAAAACCCTTGCATGAGTAGGTATGTCCAAACTTTTGACTGGTACTGCAGATATATATGAACAGGAATGACATTTATTCTCATGAGTAAAAAATACACAACTGATGGTTAAATTAACCCATGTTTGGGTACTCCCAACAACCCAACTTGTTGGGTTATTCACCCAACCCAACTGGCTGGGTCAAAATAACCCAACATGTTCTGTCCAATATTTACCCAGCGCTGGGTTACCAAATAACCCAAATTGGGTTGTTTTACTTCATATTTTTTGAGAGTGTATGGTTAGAGCACAGAACATGCTAAACGTGAAAAAAAGCTCATCATCCAATGAAGAGGAAAGTGTTAACAACATTATTTTCATTTGGTGTTCAGATGGAAACCAGATATAATCACGTAACAAATAAAAATATATAGTACAACAATTTAGAGAGGCCTAAAGCCAAAAGCAAAAACATATTTATCTTCATTTCAACACTGACTGGGATCACTGACTGTGAAGAATATGCCTCATAGGTCAATTGCACAGATACAAAACAGTATAAGAGCATGCTGGAAATATACAAAGAATTAAAATAAATACAAAAAGAACTCTGCCAACACACAGAGTACATGTCCCTATGGGACCCTATTCCCTATATAGTACCCTATGGGCCCTGGTTATAAGTTGTGCACTATAATGGGAATACGGTGCCATTTGGGACGAACACAGTAACATGGGTAGTGGGTAGAAAGCAATTACTCTAATAATGAGAGTCGGGGTTGAAGTCTGAGGAGTAGGTCTTAGTTTGTGTCCCAAATGGTACCATATTCCCTATAGTGCACTACTTTTAACCCAAACTCTTTGGGTCTTGGTCAAAATAAGTGCATTATATAGGAAATAGGGTGCCATTTGGGACGCACACTTAGTGTTAAAACAGTTAAGTGAGGAAGTGCATAGAAGGCTAAGACGGAAGTAGTTATTATGAAGTAGTTATTATGAAGGAGTTATTAAGATGTTATTATGAAGGAGTTATTAAGTAGTTATTATGAAGGAGTTATTATGAAGGAGTTATTATGAAGGAGTTATTAAGACGTTATTATGAAGGAGTTATTATGAAGGAGTTATTATGAAGGAGTTATTAAGACGTTATTATGAAGGAGTTATTAAGTAGTTATTATGAAGGAGTTATTATGAAGGAGTTATTATGAAGGAGTTATTATAGTGTTTTATGTACTGTCTACTGTGCAGTTGAAGAGATATCAGAATATACAGATGTGATGTTTTAATTTACCAATACTGCTGCCATTGCTGTTATAAAGCCATCATGCCCCCGCGGCACCAAAGCCATCAAAAAGTGAATGACAAGGGTGATTTACATACATTTACTGAGCAGTTCTGAGACTTTGTATGTCACTTAGCATATGACATTAGGAAGTATGGCTTTCTCCATAATATGAAATAGGATATTATTCTGTGAAAAGGACTCATGCTATTCAAGTTTCCACTTCCCTCGTCTTTCTCTCTTTCTCAAACACACATATGCTCTCTTTCTCTCTCATACACACACTGTCTGTAGCATAGTGTCCTATTCAGTGTCAGCGTGACAGACTTCCGTTGCGATGCTGTTAACTAGAGTTTCGTAAGACCCACTTCACCTTTTAGAGGAGAGATTTCAGCTGAAACAAGCCACTTCCCGTGCATTGGGAAATGTAGCCTGTGTCCCAAATGGCACCCTATTCCCTATGTATCTATTCCATTGGGCTTTGGTCAAAAGCAATGCACTACATAGGGAATAGGGTGCCATTTTGGACACAAGCTAGAGTTGCCACTGCACGGGAAGTGGCTCATTTCAGCTCAGATTGAAAAGGTCAATGGCATTGAAATGAATGAGAAAAAACATCACATTTATGCTTTCAGGACTTAGAAATAGTTATAAACACACCTGCAGTGCTATTTTATGCTAAATGTAAAAATAGAGTAAGGTTTTTGGGCCTGATAGTGTCTTGATTAGACTATTATTTGTCAATTAGACCATTTGTATAAATGCCAGTATGTCTATGAAAAGTACAACATGGCTTTTATTAAATAACTGTCCTAAATGTGTATTTGTATTTGTATAAAAAAGACCTGTATTATCAACTGGTTAAGAAAAAAAGAAAAAGTGTGTCCAAGTACGGGATTGCCAGACAGGGCAAAGTATGGTGGGTGGCTTTGTCACCCAGGTTGTTACGGTTACCATGAAGTCCTGTCTGGATCCACCTGGAAACACGCTGCTAACGGGGCTCTGGTAAAGCTAGGTGGACCAATCACCCGCTTAGTGGATACTACCGATTATAGAAACATTCACAAAGAAACTACAAGGTTTGTAACAAGAAGGTGTCTCTCCCCGGACAGGAATGATGCAATAAAAGCCAAAAGGAAGTTGCTCAGCTGACCCCCCTTGCCAGGACCAAACACAGCACCAAAATTGCCGCATTGAACGTCTGAACCATGTTCCAAGCTGGCAAAGCTGCAGGAAATGGGGCTGGATTGGGTACACCTAGAGCCAAAAGGTTCACGGCAAGTAAGTCAAATCAAATCCCATTTCATTTGTCACGTGCTTCGTAAACAACAGGTGTAGACTAACAATGAAATGCTTACTTACGGGTTCTTTTCCAACAATGCAGAGTAAAAAATAAATAAATGTGTGCCACAAGCAATAAATACACAGTGAATAACGAATAACAATAATATATACAGGGAGTACCAGTAGAAAGTCAATGTGCAGGGGTACAAGGTAATTGAAATAGCTATGTACAGTACATATAGGCAGGGTTAAAGTGACTAGACAACAGGATAGATAATAGACAGCTGTAGCTACAGTGTATGTGGTGACTGTAAAAGTGTGTGTTTTTGTTTGTGAGTGTGTGTGTTTGTGAGTGTGCGTGTGTGTGTGTTGCGGTGTCAGTGTAAGTGTGTGAGTAGAGTCCAGTGTGTGTGTAGATTCCAGTGTGTGTGTGTAGATTCCTGTGTGTGTGTAGATTCCAGTGTGTGTGTAGATTCCAGTGTGTGTGTAGATTCCAGTGTGTGTGTAGATTCCAGTGTGTGTGTGTGTACATAGTCAGCGCAAGAGAGTTACTTAAAAAAAGTGTCAATGCAGGTAGTCCGGGTAGCCATTTGATTAGCTACTTCGCAGGCTTGTTTAGCAGTCTCATGGCTTTGAGGCAGAAGCTGTTCAAGGTCCTGTTGGTTCCAGACTTGGTGCACTGGTATTGCTTGCCATGCAGTAGCAGAGATACAGTAATAGTCTATGGGTTGGGTGGCTGGAGTCTTTGACAATTTTTTGGGCCTTCCTCTGACACGGCCTGGTGTAGAGGTCCTGCATGGCATGGAGCTCAGCCCCAGTGATGTACTGGGCTGTACTCACCACCCTCTGTAGCGCCTGGCGGTTGGGTGCCTTGCAGTTGCCTTACCAAGCGGTGCAGCCAGTCAAGGATGGGCAAAAATTACAAAACACAATTACAAAATACCATGAAGATAATTTTAATTTAAAATACAAAAATAAACATTCTCAGTAACGGTTACAGAAACGTTTTACTTGCTATGACTATAAAAAATGGTTGAATTTTTAAAATACAAATGACAGCTCTCAAAAGTATCTTGTTACAAAATACATTGTTAGTTCAGCCCAGTGTAATACAAATTACAAAATATTCAGAAGTAATTTAATGAATACATAATGCCTATCTCTGCAGCCATTCAAGATGCTATCAATGGCGCAGCTGTATAATTTGTTTGAGGATCTGAGGGCCCATGCTAAATGTTTTCAGCCTCTTGAGGGGGAAAAGGTGCTGTCGTGCCCTCTTCACAACTTTGTGGGTTTGTGTGGACACTGAGGAACTTGAATCGCTCGACCCGCTCCACTATTACCCCATCGATGTGGATGGGGGGCGTTCTTGCCCATCCGTTTCCTCTAGTCCTCTCAGTACGCGTCCTGGTATTCCGTCTGGCACCGTGGTCTTGTGAATGTTAACCTGTTTAAAGGTCTTACTCACATCAGCTACAGAGAACGAGATCCCACAGTCGTTCGGGACAGCTGGTGTTCTCATGCATGGTTCAGTGTTGCTTGCCTCGAAGCGAGCTTAGAAGGCATTTAGCTTGTCTGGTAGGCTCGCGCCGCTGGGCAGCTTGCAGCTGGGTTTCCCCTTTGTTATCTGTGCTAGTTTGCAGGCCCTGCCACAT
This sequence comes from Brachymystax lenok tsinlingensis, assembly GCA_030435695.1. Classification (NCBI taxonomy): domain Eukaryota; kingdom Metazoa; phylum Chordata; class Actinopteri; order Salmoniformes; family Salmonidae; genus Brachymystax; species Brachymystax lenok. Next base: position 66,514,334 of record CM059780.1, read on the forward strand.
CTGTCGAGCGTAAGAGTCGGCATAGTAGGATTCACTCTGTCCTGTATTGACGTTTGATGGCTCGAGCATGATTTCCTATGAGCGTCCGGATTAGTGTCCTGGTCCTTGAAAGCGGCAGCTCTAGCCTTTAGCTCAGTGTGGATGTTGCCTGTAATCCATGGCTTCTGGTTGGGGTATGTACGTACAGTCACTATGGGGACGACGTCGTCAATGCACTTATTAATGAAGCTGGTGACTGATTTGGTAAACTCTTGAAAGCCATCGGATGAATCCCGGAACATATTCCAATCTGTGCTAGCGAAACAGTCCCGCAGCATAAGAAAGAGGCTAGGACTCTTGAAACAGCAAGCTCTGAACAGTCCAGGGCTATTCCATGATATTCATTGGTCATTGTGAACAGATTCAAAAGCTGGAGGTGAGGAGAGGAGAGGGAGGGAGGGAGGGAGGGAGGGAGGGAGGGAGGGAGGGAGGGAGGGAGGGAGGGAGGGAGGGAGGGAGGGAGGGAGGGAGGGAGGAGAGAGGGAGAAAGGGAGGACCACCAGACAGAGTTTATCTAATCCTCTCCTGAAATCCATCCAACACGATCAAGAGGATATTTACACAGAAGAAAATAAGAAATATACACTACCGTTCAAAAGTTTGGGGTCACTTAGAAATGTCCTTGTTTCTGAAAGAAAATCACACTTTGTGTCCATTAAAATAACATCAAATTGATCAGAAATACAGTGTAGACATTGTTAATGTTGTAAATGACTATTGTAGCTGGAAACGGCAGATTTTTTATGGAATATCTACATAGGGGTACAGAGGCCCATTATCAGCAACCATCACTCCTGTGCTTCAATGGCACGTTGTGTTAGCTAATCCAAGTTTATCATTTTAAAAGACTAATTGATCATTAGAAAACCCTTTTGCAATTATGTTAGCACAGCTGAAAACTGTTGTCCTGATTAAAGAAGCAAAACAACTTCTTTAGACTAATTGAGTATCTGGAGCATCAGCATTTGTGGGTTCGATTACAGGCTCAAAATGGCCAGAAACAAAACAGTCAGTCTATTCTTGTTCTGAGAAATGAAGGCTATTCCATGCGAGAAATTGCCAAGAAACTGAAGATCTCGTACAACGCTGTGTACTACTCCCTTCACAGAACAGCGCAAACTGTCTCTAACCAGAATAGAAAGAGGAGTGGGAGGCCCCGGTGCACAACTGAGCAAGGGGACATGTACATTAGAGTGTCTAGTTTGAGAAACAGACGCCTCACAAGTCCTCAACTGGCAGATTCATTAAATAGTACCAGCAAAACACCAGTCTCAACGTCAACAAGGAAGAGGCGACTCCGGGATGCTGGCCTTCTAGGCAGAAGAAAAAGCCATATCTCAATAAAAAGAAAAGATTAAGATGGGCAAAATAACACAGACACTGGACAGAGGAACAATTTTATATTATTTTAATGGACAAAAAATGTGATTTTCTTTCAAAAACAAGGACATTTCTAAGTGACCCCAAACTTTTGAATGGTAGTGTAGATTAAATTGATATGATCATGAAAGTGGCCCATGAGACACCACAGTTTGATTTTGATTTATCACACAAAACTTTCTGTTCACTTGCAAATGGAGCAGACAGACATTTATCCTTCAGACTATCACTCCCTCTGAGTCAGCTCGGTGGCATGGTAAAATTGCACACCTACTGTAATATAAATACGGTATCAAAGCAAGTACTGTGTAATGACACAGTACAATACCATACAATTGACTGTATTATACTGTACATTTTTTTATTAAAAATGCTACCGTAATCTTAAGGAATTCATTAATGAATGGATGAATGAAATTTAGTGAGGGGAGGGGTTTGTATTTCACAGCATTTTACTTTAATTACAAAGAATTGGTGCAAGCAGGTTGGCTGCTAGATAAATGTTCACACATTACATCATATTAATGAATAATTTGTGTTTTATACCACTTGCACTTCTAGAGGCCTTAACAACAGCTTCCAAACCAGGCCAACTACTGGGTAAAACAGGCCAAAAGGACATGGTAAAATACTCAACCATTAAAAGTTTAAGACTAGCTGCCACTCCAATATGTCCCCTTTATAATTGAAATTGATGGGGCACAGAACCACATAGGAATTAAATTGGTACAGCATTCTCACTCTCGGGGTGCAACAAATATAGCCTCTTACCAGGCACACCTCAAAATATGTTAATACAGTACTGTATTCTGTAGGGTGGAATTAAAGTATCATTTGAAATACAGCAATTTTCCCACAATGCACAATCACTTACAGTGTGCTGCAGTAAAACATTTAAGACTTTTTTTTTACTGTTGATAATACCTAACATTATCGTTTTTCCGTTAAAGTGTGTGTGGTTCTGGGGGTGTAAAGGTACAGTACATGTACAGTATTTGTATATATGCATCTGTATGTGTGCATGAATCTCAATCTCTGTATACACTAAGTAATGGTAATGTAACCCTGTTTATGCCTCTTCCTCTCTCCTCCTCTCTCGCTCCTGCTCTCTGCTCCTCTGATCTTCCCACTCCTCCTGACTCCTCCTCCCTCTTCATTCTTTTGATGTGATAGGATGGGTGCAGGATATTCAAATTAATGGAGCTAATTGAGAAACAATGCATCAAAGAAGAGTTCCTGAGACACAACCTGAGGCCCCTCTCTCTATATATTATGCCTCCCCCTCTCTCTCTCTCTCTCTCTCTCCCTCTCTCTCTCTCTCACTTTCTCTCTCTCTCTATTATCCCTCTCCCCTCTCTCTCTTTCTCTCTCTCTCTCTCTTGCAGTGCATGCTGGGAGCTTTTTGGAGTTTGAGTGGGCGCCAGGCGCCGAAGATGTGGATGTCGATTAAGGCAGCCCCCCGCACCTCTCTGATTCAGAGGGGTTGGGTTAAATGCGGAAGACACATTTCAGTTGAAGGCATTCGGTTGTACAACTGACTAATAATGGTGACTTTGACTTTGACTTTGAGTGTTCGGTGTAGAGGGCTCTGTCCTAACTTTTTTTCTTGAATCTGTTCTTGGTCTTTTCTTTAAATTGTATTTTCTATGTTGGAGGATTAATTAATGCACTATTTGTTTTTAGCGGTATCCACAGGTTTTTTGAAAGTTAGGGTGGAAGAGGACAGAGTTAGTTTTCCTGGGGTTTGTAAGGTGTGCTGTGCGCGATGGCTTCTCAGCCTAGCGCAGAGGAGACGCTGTCGATATGGCATGGATTCAGGTGTGTTCCTGAGGTTCTGCTCAGTCGGTGAACAGGTAGGAGCTGAATTTATACATTCCGCTTCCAGAATGAACAAAGCTGGGGTTGTGTTCATGAAAAGAGAAAATTTGGTTGGTAGGCTAATTGCTAGTGGAATATTTGTAAGGGGCGTGTTGGTGTAAATTCTGCCTCTTTCATCCTCTTCAACAAGGGTGGTAGTTGCAAATTTGCCTCCGTTTCTTACGGATGATCAAATCAGGAAAGAGCTTAGTCGTTTTGGTAAGTTTGCTAGCGGTTTTCGTGTACTGTCGGCAGGTTTTCAGGCAGATGCCGTTAAGCACGTTGTTTCATTCCGGAGGCAAGTGTTTATGTTTCTGTATAACAATGAGCAACAGCTAAATGTGCATTTTAAAGTGAGGCATGGGGAGGGGCTCTACGCAGGGTTTGCCAGCACAGATAGTATACGGTGTTTTGAGTGTGGGGATTTGGGGCATAAGAGCTTTGCGTGCCCACATAAAGGCCGTAGACAAGGTGAGGGCAGAAGCGCCGGTGGGGGAAATTGAGGTCAACGTGCAGGGGGCAATGAGACGCAGACAGCAGAGGCTGGGCCTAGTCATGCCAGAGATGGTGGTGTAGATGAGGCTGGGCCTAGTCAGGCTATAGATGGTGGGGTAGATGAGGCTGGGCCTAGTCAGGCTAGAGATGGTGGGGTAGAAGAGGCTGGGCCTAGTCAGGCTAGAGATGGTGGTGTAGCTGCGGCTGGGTCTAGTCATGCTATGGATGGTGGTGTAACTGAGGCTGGGTCTAGTCATGCTATGGATGGTGGTGTAGCGGAGGCTGGGTCTAGTCATGCTATGGATGGTGGTGTAGCGAAGGCTGGGTCTAGTCATGCTATGGATGGTGGTGTAGCGAAGGCTGGGTCTAGTCATGCTATGGATGGTGGTGTAGCGGAGGCTGGGTCTAGTCAGGCTAGAGATGGTGGAGTAGCTGGGGCTGGGCCTAGTCATGCTATGGATGTCGGTGTAGAAGAGGCTGGGCCTAGTCATGCTATTGTGGGTGGTGTAGATGAGGCTGGGTCTAGTCAGGTTATGCTAGTGGATGAGGAGAGTATAGTGGGGAAATGTAAGAGACTAGGTGGGGAGGAGGAGGGTGTCAAGCGGAAAAATAAAAATGGGGAGAAGAAAGGAGGTGGGAGGGGAGAGGCTGGTGTGGTCAAAGGTACCATGGGACCTTTGCCTGGTGCTGGGGGTGAGGCCCTGACCAGAGAGGAAGGGCAGGTGGTCAGGATGGGATATGGAGATGAGGAAAGTGAGTCTGAGGAAGAGGATGATGAGGTTTTCTTTTCAGACTCCTCTTCAATGGGTCCGGACACCTCCCCGACTAAAGACTAAAGACGGCGCAGAGACTGCTGTACCATACTGATGTCGGCTGGAGGGAACCAGCATGCGCACTGCTGAGGAGAGCTGGTGGATTAGGGTTGGACCGGCAGCTGTTCCTCATGAGGCTGGAGAGGCTGAGTACAGCAGGTCTCTCAGATTTTTACTCTGCAGTGCTGAGGGCCTGGCAGCTGCTAAGACCCACACGAGAAGGGGGTGTGGAGCCTGGGCCGTGGGTGTGGGAGGAGCCTATCTTCCACAACCCAGCCATCCCTTTGAGATCGGTTCAGTCGGCCACCCTGCAGAGGCGACTGATGGCAGCGGGCTTACTAAGGCTGGGTGACCTGCGACTGCTGGGAGAGGAGGGGTGGAAAACCCCGGAAGTCCTGGCACAACAAACAGGAATAATGTCTCTTAGGCTGCTGGAGAGACTTCTGGAGGAGGTCCAGGAGGCACTGTCTGAGCCGGTAAGGGGGTGTTTGAGCGGCCAAAGGGGGAGGGGCCACCAATGTTTCTGCCACCAATGTTTCCGCCACTGGGGACTGGCAAGGGGGTCTGGAGGACTTGTTAGATTTTAACACTCCAAGCCTGGGGGAATTTGAAGGGGTGGGAGGTAAAGCCCTCTACAACCTCTAAGGTGAGGAACATTAGGAGCCTAACAGGAGTGAAGGCACATCAGTGGCAGGGGGTATGTGGGGCGGAGAGTATGGTAGGTTTTAGATGGAGGCGGCTTTACAAACCCCCAGTACCAAAGAGGTCAGGGGACCTCCAGTGGAGGGTTCTTCATGGAGCCCTGGCCACTAACAGCTGGTTGGTACGGGTTGAACCAGGAGCCGGGCTGGGGTGTCCTTTCTGTGTAACGAAAGAAACATGTGTTTTCCATGTGCACCAGGTTAATGCCATTAATGTCTCTGTTGGAATGTCTGTGTGAGAGGTTGGGGGTGGTTTTTACTGTTGGGATGTTTATAATGGGGTACAGGTATTCGAATAAGGAGAAGGCAAAATGTGTTCTGTTGAATTTTCTGTTTGCTCAGGCGAGGTTGGCTATTTGGCTAACAAGGAGGAACAGGGTAAAAGGTAGGGGGATAACAGACCCTTTACTATTATTTAATGGGATGGTCTCTGCACGCCTTAGGGTCGAATTTGAGTTCTATAAAATGATAAAAAGTGTGGAGATGTTTCAGGAGATATGGTGTGTGTGTGTGGGGGCTGTCTGTATAGCTGTGGAAGATGTTTTGGAAATACGGTTGTAGAAGTGGTAAGGTTTTTTGGTTATTGTGATGTGTGGTGTTGTTTTGTATTGTGTGGTAGAGGGAAAGGTGAGTATGGTACATGTATGCAGTACATTATATATTTTGGTGTTTTATTTTTAAGGGGGTGAGTTTTTAATGAAATGAGAATGTTACATTAAAGAAAGACAAAAAGTCAAAGTCTCCCTTTCTCTCTCACTTCTCTCTCTCTATTATCCCTCTCACCCTCTCTCTCACGCTCTATTATATATCTCTCTCACTTTCTCTCTCTCTCTATTTTCTCTCTCTCTCTCTCTCTCTCTCTCTCTCTCTCTCTCTCTCTCTCTCTCTCTCTATCTATCTCTCTCTCAATTTCAATTTAAGAGCTTTATAGGCATGGAAAATATATGTTAACATTGCCAATGCAAGTGATCTAGATAATAAACAAAAGTGAAATAAACAATAAGAATTAACAGTAAACATTACACTCACAAAAGAATAAAGACATTACAAATGTCATATTATCTCTCTGTCTGTCTATCTATCTATCTATATATATATGGCTGTGTTTACACAGGCATCCCAATTCTGATCTTTTGCCAATTTATTGGCAATTTATATATCTATATTTCTCTCGCTTTCTCCTCCCTCCCTCCCTCCCTCCCTCCCTCCCTCCCTCCCTCCCTCCCTCCCTCCCTCCCTCCCTCCCTCCCTCACATCCTCTCCCCTCCTTCATAATTACTTTCATCCTCTAAACAACAATAGACCATCCTCTCTATTAACTTTCAGTACTATTAACATACAGCTCCAACACCATATGTCCTTGATCCAGTTTTCCGTGGCCCAGGCCACCCTGAGACCACACAACCGCCCTCTCCCTTTGATTATCCATGCACTCAGGAGTTGAGAGAAACTCATCTCCTAATGCTCCTTACTTACACTCGTCATATTAAAAGATGGTCATATCCTCTGAATCTGTCTCACAACAACATAGACAACACAATCAAGAGAGGGCATAGACACTGAAAATATAGAATATACTGCATTGAGAATAGACACTAAAAACAGAGATATATGCCACTGACTCAAAATGTATTAAAAATATGTTTTTTCTCATTCATCTAAACACAATAAGCCATAATGACAAAATTAAAACATGTTTTTAGAAATGTTTGTAAATGTATTGAAAATGAAATAAATTAATGTCTAATTTACATATGTATGCACAAGCCTGAGTCAATACGTGTTAGAATCACCTTTGGCAGTGATTACAGCTGTGAGCCTTTCTGGGTAAGTCTCTAAGAGCTTTGCACACCTGGATTGTACAACATTTGCATATTGTTCTTTTTTAAATTCTTCAAGCTCTCTCATATTGGTTGTTGATCATTGCTAGACAGCCATATTCAAATCTTGCCATTGATTTAAGTCAAAACTGTAAGTATGCCACTCAGGAACATTCAATTTGTGTTTTAGGTTATTGTCCTGCTGAATTTGTCACCCAGTGTCCGTTGGAAAGCAGACCGAACCAGGTTTTCCTGAAGGATTTTGCCTGTGCTTAACAATATTCCATTTATTTTATAATAAAAAATCTGGTGACAAGCATACCCATTACATGATGGATTTGCCCCAAACATAATGCTTTGTATTCAGGACATACAGTTCATTTCTTTGCCACATTATTGGCAGTTTAGTGCCTTATTGCAAACAAGATTCATGTTTTTGTCATATTTGTATTCTGTACAGGCTTCCTTTTCACTGAGTCATTTAGACTAGTATTGTTGAGTAACTACAATGTTGTTGATCCATCCTATTTTTTTTCTATCACAGCCATTAAACTCTGTAACTGTTTTAAGTCACCATTGGCCTCATTGAAATCCCTGAGCAGTTTCCTTCCTCTCTGGCAACTGAGTTAGGAAGGACGACCTGTATCTTTGTAATGAGTGGGTGTATTGATAAGCCATCCAAAGTGTAATTAATAACTTCACCATGCTCAAAGGGATATTTAATGTCAGATTTTTTTTACCCATCTACCAGTAGGTGCCCTTGTTTGCGAGGCATTGTAAAATCTCCATGGTCTTTGTGGTTAAATCTGTGTAAGAAATTCACTGTTTGACTGAGGGACCTTACATACAATTGTATGTGTGGGGTACAGAGATGAGGTTGTCATTCAACAATCATGTTAAACACAATTTAACACCATGCAACTTATTATGTGACTTGTTAAGCACATTTTTACTCCTGAAGTTATTTAGGCTTGCCACAACAAAGGGGTGGAATACTTATTGACACAACATTTCAGCTTTTAACTTGTAACTAATTTGTACATTATGGGGTATTGTGTGTAGGTGAATGAGACAACATCTAAATTTAATCCATTTTAAATTCAGGCTGTAACACATGAAAATGTGGAAAAAGTCAACGGTTGTGAATACTTTCTGAAGGCACTGTAGTTCCACATCACCCACAGGCTTTTAACACATGCTAGCTAGACGTCTGCTAGCTCCAAGCCTTAGGCCGCCTGACACCTGTGGGTGGCCAGAATGTGCATCCGCCTGCCCCCATGGCTTATCCCCTGATCCCACAACTCCCTTGGGGCATATAATCCATGTTGACCTGCCGAACAGCTGAGGTCAATTTCACACTGTTTAAGTCTGGTCTGATATCTCTTCACACTCACTAACACAAAGGCAGAAATGTGTGTATGTGTGCACACACACAAACACACACACACAATGATTTCAGACGACACAGGTGAGTATTTCTAATGATGGCATCTTATCTTCCACAACGAGGCGAACTTACAAGGAGTTTTGAGAAAATATGACTTTCATATAATACCATCAATAACACAATAACCCCGAAACCAAATGAAATAAATGTTTTCAACGAGAAGTGCATTTAGCAATGCCAATTATTATCTGCTAACCCTCCTGAAATGGGAGTTTAAATGTGTAAAGCTCTGAGAGTTGAGGGAGTGAATGTGTGTGTGCGTGGCGGAGAGTTGAAGTGGATTTCATCCCTAAATGGTTTGTCCAGGAGGACTGTGGTCGATGAAATGGATGCTGGGGCTCAGTCTGGACCAGACTTGGGTTCAAACCCATTTCAATAGTTTTAGCATTTGCTCTCGCCTGCCTGGAGTGCCAGATAGGCAGGGTTTGATGTTTTGGGACTATTGTATTGGTCCACAGAGCTCAAGCACAGATTAAGTATTTGAAATTATTTTGTGTACTATCAGGTTCAGGCTAGGCTACTGAGTATTGACCGGAGTGGATATATTCACATGTGTATCTATTCCAGTGCCATGTTGTTGAAAGCAAAGTCAGCTCAGATATGTAATTTTGAGTCCAAAATAGGTTATTTTGAGAGAGCGGATGTGGACTGTTTCCCCTCTAGACAACTTGCAAGTGAATATATACAGATGAAGTTGGAAGTTTACATAGACCTTAGCCAAATACATTTAAACTCCGTTTTTCACAATTCCTGACATTTAATCCTAGTAAAAATTCCCTGTCTTAGGTCAGTTAGGATCACCACCTTATTCTAAGAATGTGAAATGTCAGAATAATAGTAATAGTAGTAATAGTTTCATCACATTCCCAGTGGGTCAGAAGTTTACATACACTCAATTAGTATGTGGTAGCATTGCCTTTAAATTGTTTAACTTGGGTCAAACGTTTCGAGTAGCCTTCCACAAGCTTCGCACAATAAGTTGGGTGAATTTTGGCCCATTCCTCCTGGCAGAGCTGGTGTAACTGAGTCAGGTTTGTAGGCCTCCTTGCTCGCATACACCTTTTCAGTTCTGCCCATAAACTTTCTATAGGATTGAGGTCAGGGCTTTGTGATGGCCACTCCAATACCTTTGTTGTCCTTAAGCCATTTTGCCACAACTTTGGAAGTATGCTTGGAGTCATTGTCCATTTGGAAGACCCATTTGTGACCAAGCTTTAACTTCCTGACTGATGTCTTGAGATGTTGCTTCAATATATCCACATAATTTTCCAACCTCATGATGCCATCTATTTTGTGAAGTGCACCAGTCCCTCCAGCAGCAAAGCACCCCCACAACATGATGCTGCCACCCCCGTGCTTCACGGTTGGGATGGTGTTCTTCGGCTTGCAAGCCTCCCCCTTTTTCCTCCAAACATGGTCATTATGGCCAAACAGTTAAATTTTTGTTTCATCAGACCAGAGGACATTTCTCCAAAAAGTACAATCTTTGTCCCCATGTGCTTTTGCAAACCGTAGTCTGTCTTTTTTATGCGGTTTTGGAGCAGTGGCTTCTTCCTTGCTGAGCGGCCTTTCAGGTTATGTCGATATAGGACTTGTTTTACTGTGGATATAGATACTTTTATACCTGTTTCCTCCAGCATCTTCACAAGGTCCTTTGCTGTCGTTCTGGGATTGATTCGCACTTTTTTGCACCAAAGTATGTTCATCTTTAGGAGACCGAACACGTCTCCTTCCCGAGCGGTATGACGGATGCGTGGTCCCATGGTGTTAAAACTTGCGCGCTATTGTCTGTAAAGATGAATGTGGTACCTTCAGGCGTTTGTAAATTGCTCCCAAGTATGAACCAGACTTGTGGAGGTTTCTTTCTGAGGTCTTGGCTAATATCTTTTTCATTTTCCCATGATGTCAAGCAAAGAGGCACTGAGTTTGAAGGTAGGCCTTGAAATACATCCACAGGTACACCTCCAATTGGCTCAAATGATGTCTATTAGCCTATCAGAAGCTTCTAAAGCCATGGCATAATTTTGGGGAATTTTCCAAGCTGTTTAAAGGCAGTCAACTTAGTGTATGTAAACTTTTGACCCACTGGAATTGTGATACAGTGAATCCTAAGTGAAATAATCTGTCTGTAAACATTTGTTGGAAAAATTACTTGTGTCATGCACAAAGTAGATGTCCTAACCGACTTTCCAAAACTATAGTTTGTTAACAAGAACGTTTTGGAGTTTTTGAAAAACTAGTTTTAATGACTCCAACCTAACTTCCGACTTCAACTGCATGCATATATATACAGTGGGGGAAAAAAGCATTTAGTCAGCCACCAATTGTGCAAGTTCTCTCACTTAAAAAGATGAGAGAGGCCTGTAATTTTCATCATAGGTACACTTCAACTATGACAGACAAAATGAGGAAAATCCAGAAAATCACATTGTAGGATTTTTTATGAATTTATTTGCAAATTATGGTGGAAAATAAGTATTTGGTCAATAACAAAAGTTTATCTCAATACTTTGTTATATACCCTTTGTTGGCAGTGACAGAGGTCAAATGATTTCTGTAAGTCTTCACAAGGTTTTCACACACTGTTGCTGGTATTTTGGCCCATTCCTCCATGCAGATCTCCTCTAGAGCAGTGATGTTTTGGGGCTGTCGCTGGGCAACACGGACTTTCAACTCCCTCCAAAGATTTTCTATGGGGTTGAGATCTGGAGACTGGCTAGGCCACTCCAGGACCTTGAAATGCTTCTTACGAAGCCACTCCTTCGTTGCCCGGGCGGTGTGTTTGGGATCATTGTCATGCTGAAAGACCCAGCCACGTTTCATCTTCAATGCCCTTGCTGATGGAAGGAGGTTTTCACTCAAAATCTCACGATACATGGCCCCATTCATTCTTTCCTTTACACGGATCAGTCGTCCTGGTCCCTTTGCAGAAAAACATCCCCAAAGCATGATGTTTCCACCCCATGCTTCACAGTAGGTATGGTGTTCTTTGGATGCAACTCAGCATTCTTTGTCCTCCAAACACGACGAGTTGAGTTTTTACCAAAAAGTTATATTTTGGTTTCATCTGACATTCTCCCAATCCTCATCTGGATCATCCAAATGCTCTCTAGCAAACTTCAGACGGGCCTGAACATGTACTGGCTTAAGCAGGGGGACACGTCTGGCACTGCAGGATTTGAGTCCCTGGCGGCGTAGTGTGTTACAGATGGTAGGCTTTGTTACTATGGTCCCAGCTCTCTGCAGGTCATTCACTAGGTCCCCCCGTGTGGTTCTGGGATTTTTGCTCACCGTTCTTGTGATAATTTTGACCCCACGGGGTGAGATCTTGCGTGGAGCCCCAGATCGAGGAAGATTATCAGTGGTCTTGTATGTCTTCCATTTCCTAATAATTGCTCCCACAATTGATTTCTTCAAACCAAGCTGCTTACCTATTGCAGATTCAGTCTTCCCAACCTGGTGCAGGTCTACAATTTTGTTTCTGGTGTCCTTTGACAGCTCTTTGGTCTTGGCCATAGTGGAGTTTGGAGTGTGACTGTTTGAGGTTGTGGACAGGTGTCTTTTATACTGATAACAAGTTCAAACAGGTGCCATTAATACAGGTAACGAGTGGAGGACAGAGGAGCCTCTTAAAGAAGAAGTTACAGGTCTGTGAGAGACAGAAATCTTGCTTGTTTGTATGTGACCAAATACTTATTTTCCACCATAATTTGCAAATAAATTCATAAAAAAATCCTACAATGTGATTTTCTGGATTTTCTTTCTTCATTTTGTCTGTCATAGTTGAAGTGTACCTATGATGAAAATTACAGGCCTCTCTCATCTTTTTAAGTGAGAGAACTTGCACAATTGGTGGCTGACTAAATACTTTTTTTCCCCACTGTATATATATATATATATATATAGATATATATATATATATATATATATATATATATATATATATATATATAAAATCACAATTCATAATGCAGATGTATAGAAAAACAAACACAAATCTGGGGGGAACGACAATAATAATAGCTGAGCTAAAAACATCCATGGGTAGCATTTTTCACAGGGCTAGGGTTCGCCTTACAAGGTTGATAGTAGTTGCATCCTAAATGGCACCATATTCCCTACAGGGCTCTGGTCAAAATGTAGAACACTATATAGGGAATAGGGTCTTATTTGGGACAAATCTAGAGACAACATTCCTGTCTGTATGATAGGACAGAGCTGGATGAGGATCTTTTTCCAGAGACCGTTTGTTTGGCTCCATGGACTCATATTACAGTGATCCCTGAGGAACATTGTGTGTGTGTGTGCATGTGAGTGTGTGAGTGTGTGTGCGTATGTGTGTACATGCGTGCATGCGCTTGTGCTCGCGTGTGTTCCCCGATGATCCTCCTCTCCAGTTTGATATAGCCGTTAAATACCGGACAACAAGCATGTCTCGAACACTGTTTTCTTTGACAGTTTTTACTGTGCATCATTCTGGGTTCAGCAAGGAGAGGAAGTGTTCTTCACTGAGTGTGCATAGTAACCTAGCGCCTCACCCTCCCACACACAAGTAGCCTATAGAAGTCAAGATGACAAAGGAGCACTATAGCAACTTCCTCCCTATGAGAAACAGCAGGATATGACCACAGTCATCCCTGAGTGGTCTGATTCAATAATAAGGCTCAAATAGCTGATCTTTTAGACGCAAAACTATGTTATTAGATTATGTGGTTGTTGGCACAGGGCCGTTCATTTGATTTAAGGGGCAACTTTAATGTGGTGTGAAACAGCGTTGGGACTTCACTATATCCATCTGAACAAGATTTAAAAGAGATCAGCGGACTAAAAGGCAATATTCAGGCATTAATTCCACGCCATTACAATCTTCTAAGACAGAGCTGGGCCTGCCAGGCCTGCCAATTACCAGATTGTTCCGGCTCTGCGTTAAGGAGAAACTGTTGGAAATTGTGATGAAGCCATTAAATCTAATGTGATAAAACACAATGAGATAACTGGTGGAAACTACATGGACATAGATATATAGAGAACTACAGAGAGAAAAAGGACTGGTATTGCTATTAGCATTATCACATGTAAAAGCAGATTTGGGTTACTCGTTACTAAATAACTCACATTATCATGTGTAATAGCAGATTCGGGTTACCAGTTACTAAATAACTCACATTATCATACGTAATAGCAGATTCAGGTTACCAGTTACTAAATAACTCACATTATCATACGTAATAGCAGATTCAGGTTACCAGTTACTAAATAACTCACATTATCATATGTAATAGCAGATTTGGGTTACTAAATAACTCACATTATCACATGTAATAGCAGACTGGTTACTAGTTACTAAATGACTCACATTATCACTTGTAATAGCAGATTCTGGTTACTATTTACTAAATAACTCACATTATCACTACTCAAAATGTATTTAGATTAGATTTATTTTTCTAAATATATGGCTCTGGTCAAAACTAGCTAAAGGTACAAAAATGCATAATAAGCATGGCAGGGGACAGTGTTTTCACAGGGTCAAAACCTACAGACACACATGGTCAAAACCACAGACACACAGGGTCAAAAACCACAGACACACAGGGCCAAAAACCACAGACACACAGGGCCGAAAACCACAGACACACAGGGTCAAATACCCCAGACACACAGGGACAAATACCATAGACACACCGGGTCAAAAACCACAGACACACAGGGACAAAAACCACAGACACACAGACACAAAGGATCAAAAACTATAGACACACATGGACTAAAACTATAGACACACAGGGACAAAAACTACAGACACACAGGGACAAAAACCATAGATGCACATGGTCAAAAACCACAGACACACAGGGACACAACTACAGACACACATGGACAAAACTACAGACACACATGGGCAAAACCACAGGCACACAGGGACAAAAACCACAGACACACAGGGACAAAAACCACAGACACACATGGTCAGAAACCACAGACACACATGGTCAAAAACCACAGACACACATGGTCAAAAGCCACAGACACACAGGGACAAAGCTACAGACACACATTGACAAAGCTACAGACACACATGGGCAAAACTACAGACACACATGGGCAAAACTACAGACACACAGGGACAAACACTACAGACACACAGGGACAAACACTACAGACACACAGGGCCAAAAGCCACAGACACACAGGGACAAAAACCACAGACACACAGTGACAAAAACTACATATTGTTTATAAAAGAGGTTGGAGGTTAGTGCTATCTCACCCCCCACCCCCCCCACCACCTTAGCTACTCACATCCAATCCTATCCTACCCACTCCCACCCTACCCACTCCCACCTTCCACACTTCCCGTATGGGTGGCAGAACATTGTTCTTGTGGGGTCCATGAGGGTATCAGGTATCAGAGCTGTGAATTTGCAGCCCCTGGCATGATGCAGCTGTTGTAGAAACCTCACCATCAGGAGTAGCTATAACAACGGGCCAGATAACCACAGGCAGGAGGCAGGGAAGAGGAAAACACCCCACAGTGAAATGAAAATAGACAGATGTGAAGCTAACAGGTATCTTCTGATCGTCATAGGGTCTCCTAGGACATCGGAACCACACAGGTGATGAAATACACGTCAGACAAGCTGGTGAGTCATAGTGTACTGTTGCTTTGTGCACTGCACTACTGCAGAAGAAACGTGCTGTAGCAAGAACATTCTTTTGTGATGTTTAACATTTCTGAATTCCAGTGAATTCTTCCCAAGAAACAGCCCAGCTAAGACCAGTAAAATAACAGTGCAATATAATAGAAACATGGAGCAATAGAATAAAATTTGAATACAAATATGAATGAAAAGCTATAATTGGACAGACAATTGTGACTCGTTTCAGGAAAGGCACATGTCGTTGTCACTTCTTCACAGGATTTTATCAAAATGTTTTTTTGGCAGAAATGCTGTCTGGAACATGTGAACTTTCATGTGCTTTAATAACAAACATGTATGCCATCTGTAAATACGAATAAAATGGTTAAATTACGAGCCTAGTTGGTTTAGCCACGGAAAAAGTCAGGAACCTTCCCACTAGCCATGATTGGCTGAGATAATGGATGGGCTGGACATGCCGAAAGAGTTTGGATTGGTCTGCCATGTAGCATGCTTCTGTCAATAACATGAGCTGCTCAGTATGTGTAGGTAATCCTTTCTAATGCATATTTTTTGAAAAATATGAATAACTGCAAAAGTGTTGCTAATGCTCTCCACTTTCTGGAGGACCAAGTTTTGAAATCAGTGGAATTCCCAGTGGAAGCAGTGTATAATAGCTAAGGAGATGTAGAAAATTCTGGCGTTTGATTGGAAATATGCAGAGGGAGTCGAAAAGAGATACACCTGTCTCCGTATTACATCTTCAAACTAAGGGCAACCATGGGATCTGTGACAGAGGGAGAAGTGTCATCCATGTATACTGGTAAGCTACACTTTCAGATATTATACCTATCAATTTTTTTCTAAAAGTTGTTTTCATTGTAAGTTAAAGCGTACTGTTAGCTTGCTAGCTAATGTTACGTGTATGATCTGTGTAGTAATATTATTTGTATCTTAGTCAGCCATTTGCATTGCTAGTTATAGTTTAATGTTACCTAGCTAGCTAACATTGAACCTAGTTGCATGGTAGTTACGTTATGAGTTGGGATTATGGTTCATTGTTTAGCTAGCTAGCTACATGTCTAAACAAAAGACTCCACTATGCAAGTAACCATTTCCCTGTACCGTTTACACCGTCTGTATCCTGTGCATGTGAGAAATAAACATTGATTCTATTTGATATAGTGTGTGTTTACCAGAGACTACAATTTGAAGAACAACATGACCTGCACCAAAGTCAAATTAGGATATAACGTTAAGTCAACGAGACAGTGTTCCAAGTTCTAAAATTATCCGGTAGAATGCTCTGCTTTTATTTCCTCACACTCACAACCGTAAGCTATTTTCAGTAATTAGCTCGCCATTATCTTGTAAATAATGATCTTGTTGTGAGTTTATTTTCCTGTAATAATTCCTGTAACAAAAAGTGTTATATGGTCCTTATTTGAACTGACTAACTAGCTAACTTAACGTTAGCTAGCTAGCAAACAAGCTAGAAACGAACAAAAACATTGTCATTTTTTTTACCCCTTTTTCTCCACCATTTTGTGGTATCCCATTGGTAGTTAAAGTCTTGTCCCATCGCTGCAACTCCTGTAAGGACTCAGGAGAGGCGAAGGTCGAGAGCCGTGCATCCTCTGAAACACAACCCAGCCGAGCCACACTGCTTCTTGACACAATGCCCACTTAACCCGGAAGCCAGCCGCACCAATGTGCCGGAGGAAGCACCGTACACCTGGCGACCGTGTCAGTGTGCATGCTCCCGGTCACGGCCGGCTGTGACAGAGCCTGGACTCGAATCAGGATCTCTAGTAGCACAGCTAGCACTGCGATGCACTGCACCACTCGGTACGCCCTCTAAATTCATTTTTAAACTGATGGGTTAACTGGTGCTAAAATACACCAGTTGTGCTATTTTAGACCACCAGGCTCCTGATGTGATGCAGCCTGTCGTTTTTGTGTTTTAAATTTTTCATAACGATAACGACAACGACAAGTTTGATGTCACTGCGATAGAACGTTCATGATGTCACTGCGACAACTGTCTACAGACAATTCCATAGAAGTAGTATAAACCAGCGTGGATGTTTGGATGTTTAGCACACAACTGTAGTCCCTTTGTTTAGCACATGACCTAACATGTGAATCCTTAAAGAGATGGGTGGGGCTTAAGAGGGTGTGAATGATGCTGAATGGGTGTAGACAAAGAAAAGATCTCCAGTAGGTGTACCAAAACATTCAAGGGACATTTTCTCATGAGTGGGGTTTATCAACTTTATAAGCAGAATAACTTTCCCATTGTTCCTCAACTGTAGTGTATGATACCCTGAAAACCCTGAAAACATTTTTCTAGCCCAATGTAAAAAACACCATTTCAAATTTTGCTACATAAGACCAAATCGAGCCGGTCGGTCACAATTGTGTGAGAGACAAAGAGAGAGAGATAATTTCTCTCTCTCTCTCTCTCTCTCTCTCTCTCTCTCTCTCTCTCTCTCTCTCTCTCTCTCTCTCTCTCTCTCTCTCTCTCTCTCTCTCTCTCTCTCTCTCACACACACTGAAGCTGAGTGGGGACACATTGAGGGTAACAGAAGCAGCAGGAAATGGAGAGAAATAATTGGAAGGTCAGATTTGATAATGGCTACTCTAGCGGAAGAACAAGCTCTAATTGGTGCGAGGGTCGTTTTGGTCATTCGGACATTTGGTGAGTCTTCAAGGTAAAAGTGTGAAAGTGTGAAAGCACTCATTACCTCTCTCTTTCTCTTTTCTTTTCTCTCTTTGCAGTGAGAGGCGGGCTGGGCTGTAGGGCTGCAAACTCACCGGACAAGACAGAGACAGAGGAGACAGATTCCAACCCAGGGTCGTATTCATTAGGGCACACAACGTAAAACTTCTGCAACTGAAAATGAGCACTTCTGATTGGACAACTCTCTCTCTCCTTCTCTCGCTCTCTCTCTCTCACTCTCTCGCTCTGTTGGTCTATCTGTCTGTAAATCCTACTAAAGCCTTCCTATCACCTATGAGAGGCAGGAACAGGGAGAGAAGGAATCAGCTTCACATGACACAGAGGAGGAGAAGAGAGAGGAGCGGGTGTCACACTCCTGGAGCAGGTCCTTTCATCATCCCTCGATCCGTCCATCTCTCCACCCCTCCATCCCCCATCCCTCCTGTCTCTGACCCTGGTCCTGCCATCTGGGAACACAGCTGATACTAATGAGGGATGGCTCCTGGTCCCCTGTCGCTACAGTACACACACGATAATGCACAGGACCCACCCACACGCACGCACACACAGACATACATGCGCGCACACACACACACACACACACACACACTTTCACACACACTGCTTCTCCCTTGGCACTGGAATACACACATAAATATCCCCTGGCACTGGAATACACAGAGAAATATCCCCTGGCACTGGAATACACACAGAGATATCCCCTGGCACTGGAATACACACATAAATATCCCTTGGCACTAGAATACACACAGAAATATCCTTTGGCACTGCAATACACACATTAATATCCCCTGGCACTGGAATACACACACAAATATCAACTGCCACTGCAATACACACACAAATATCCCCTGGCACAGGAATACACACAGACATATGCCTTGGGACTGGAATACACACATAAATATCCCCTGGCACAGGAATACACACAGACATATGCCCTGGGACTGGAATACACACACAAATATCCCCTGGTACTGGAATACACATATAAATATATCATGGCACTGGAATACACACAGAAATATCCCCTGGTACTGGAATACACACAGACATATGCCCTGGGACTGGAATACACACATAAATATCCCCTGGTACTGGAATACACATATAAATATATCCTGGCACTGGAATACACACAGAAATATCCCCTGGTACTGGAATACACACAGAAATATCCCCTGGTACTGAATACACACTGCTGCTCTTATGGAGATGCACTTAATGTGTTGTCCCTCTCTCTGTCACAAGCAGGTGAGACACACACACACACAGACAGATAGACAGACAGACACACACAACACAAATACATACCGGAATACAAAAACAACTGCAAGCACACATAGGCATGTCCCGGTTTAGACAACTACTGGTTTAGACAACTACTGGTTTAGACAACTACTGGTTTAGACAACTACTGGTTTAGACAACTACTGGTTTAGACAACTACCGGTTTAGACAACTACCGGTTTAGACAACTACCGGTTTAGACAACTACCGGTTTAGACAACTACCGGTTTAGACAACTACTGGTTTAGACAACTACCGGTTTAGACAACTACCGGTTTAGACAACTACTGGTTTAGACAACTACTGGTTTAGACAACTACTGGTTTAGACAACTACCGGTTTAGACAACTACCGGTTTAGACAACTACCGGTTTAGACAACTACTGGTTTAGACAACTACTGGTTTAGACAACTACTGGTTTAGACAACTACTGGTTTAGACAACTACCGGTTTAGACAACTACGGTTTAGACAACTACCGGTTTAGACAACTACCGGTTTAGACAACTACCGGTTTAGACAACTACTGGTTTAGACAACTACCGGTTTAGACAACTACCGGTTTAGACAACTACCGGTTTAGACAACTACCGGTTTAGACAACTACCGGTTTAGACAACTACCGGTTTAGACAACTACCGGTTTAGACAACTACCGGTTTAGACAACTACCGGTTTAGACAACTACCGGTTTAGACAACTACTGGTTTAGACAACTACTGGTTTAGACAACTACCGGTTTAGACAACTACCGGTTTAGACAACTACCGGTTTAGACAACTACCGGTTTAGACAACTACCGGTTTAGACAACTACTGGTTTAGACAACTACTGGTTTAGACAACTACTGGTTTAGACAACTACTGGTTTAGACAACTACCGGTTTAGACAACTACCGGTTTAGACAACTACCGGTTTAGACAACTACTGGTTTAGACAACTACCGGTTTAGACAACTACCGGTTTAGACAACTACCGGTTTAGACAACTACTGGTTTAGACAACTACCGGTTTAGACAACTACTGGTTTAGACAACTACTGTTCGAGATACTGGCAGTTATGTCAGATAGTTGATAACTGAGTTTCATTCAGTAAACACAATGGCTCACTATACTTCATTCAGTAAGCACAATATTATTCACATTGCTTCTTCTATGGGCACAGCGTGAATTTCAATCTGATGTCGACAATGTTGTCCTCAACAGCACAGTGTCATGTCACTCATCCTTTACTTTCAGTTAGCTATGTGTGGAATGTCAATCACCTATTACCATTCACACTAAAAACAAAGGGTTCTACATAGTGCCAAATAAGGGTTATTCGGCTTGTAACCATAGCGGATCCCTTTTTGGTGCTATATAGAACACTTTTTTAAGGTTCTATAAAGAACCATGATCATAAGGTTCTAAATGTAACCTGTATAGTACTATAAAGAACCCTTTACTAAGGTTCCATAAAGAACAATTAATAAAAGGTTCTATATCACACCAAAAATGGGTTCCGCTATGGCTAAAACCCTTTTTGGGGCGATACAGAACCCTTGTTTATGGTTCTTTATAGAACCTTTATGGAGAATGGTTCTATAAAGAACCTTCCTCAATCTTAAAGGTTCTTTGTAGATCTTTTTGAAAAAACATACAGGGTTTAATATTCTGATTAGTCATATTATATTGTTAAAATTCCTTAGGTGTTATTATTGTGTTCATTGAAAAGTTGAATTAGGTGAGCGTCTGCGGGTCCATGAGGAGAATATTGAGAAGCACTGATTTAGTCCACTGTTCTCAATTGAAACAAGGCCATACAACTGGACATAGTGTTATTGAACATGTTATCTTCTTCTTCGTGTGGTTTTCCGGCTGATTAGACGCTTTGTTGTGTATTGCTGCCTTTCACAGTTCAGAAAGGAAATTGTACCGTCATCTAAGCCTATAAAGTATATATACCACTATCCCAAACACACCCCACCACCCCTTCCAAATACTTTGGCCCTAACAGATCATACACTAGGCCGTCGGCCTGGGACGCTGGAATCCCTTCTCTCAAAACCCCCTGTAGTTCTTCTGCACTAAAGTCTCTGACACCGAAACACTTCTCTGCTGCTACTACCAATTCAATGTTCTGGGATTTCCTTTCCATCTGTGCGGTACAATAAATGACCATATCAATACATTCCAAGAAGCGGCAAACAGAAGGACAGACAGGGTCTCCTCAGTCTCAGTAAACGGTGTGCATCAAAGACACCGGGGATCCTCAACTTCAGTCGATCCTCTTCAAAACTGCCCCAGTTATTACTCCTTTCAGCGGCAATCTGCTCCAGAGAGCAAAGCAAGAAACAGCTCTCATCCCGAGTCGCGAAATGTGCAGCACCCTCTCCGTCCGGGTAGCAGACACACAGAAATCAACACAACTCCACTTCTCGATACTTTGACCGAAATGACAGAAGACGACTCCTTCTTCACCCAGCCTGAAACAACAAACGGATCGGCCAAAAGGCGTGGATCCACTTTCTCCACGAATCGTACTTCCACTGGCCCAGAGTCATCTATGGTATTACATTTTGTCAGGTTCAATTAGAAGTTCACTATCCGTCGACTGCTCAGGGTTTATTTTGGAACTTTTGTGAGTGTAATGTTTACTGTTAATTTGTTTTGTTTATTTCACTTTGGTTTATAATCTATTTCACTTGCTTTGGCAATGTAAACATATGTTACCCATGCCAATAAAGCCCCTTAAATTGAATTGAAATTGAATTGAGAAAGAGAGAGCTTGAAAGAGAGAGAGAGAGAGACTGACTATCTCATCCTGGAATATACAAGGTCTGAAGTCATCTGCCTTTGTCCTAAAGAGCAGAAACCTAGACTTCATCAAAGAAATCGGAAATACAGACATTGTCATCCTACAAGAAACATGGTATAAAGGAGACGGACCCACTGGTTGCCCTCTGGGTTACAGAGAGCTGGTAGTCCCATCCAACAAATTACCAGGTGTGAAACAGGGAAGAGACTCAGGGGGTATTCGGTATAAAGCAAACCAAAACCGAGAACATTTTACATCTGGCTAGAAATTATAAGGAGATCAATAAGGAAATGATCTCAACAGAGAAAAATGTCCTGATGTGTGCTATCTATATCCCCCCAATAGAATCTCCATACTTTAACGATTATAGCTTCTCCATCCTAGAAGGGGAGATCAACAATTTCCAGGCCCAGAGACATGTACTAGTTTGTGGCGACGTAAATGCCAGAACTGGACAAGAACCTGACATCCTCAGCACAGAGGGGAACAAACACCAACCTGGAGGTGACAGCATTCCCTCCCCCATATGCCCCCCTAGGCACAACTACGACAACATAACCAACAAAAACGGGTCACAACTCCTGCAGCTCTGTCGCACGCTGGGTGTGTACATAGTCAATGGTAGTCATCGAGGGGACTCCTATGGTAGGTACACCTACAGCTCATCTCTTGGTAGTAGTACTGTAGACTACTTTATTACTGACCTCAACCCAGAGTCTCTTGGAGTGTTCACAGTCAGCCCACTAACACCCCTATCAGATCACAGCAGAATCACACTCTACTTGAAAAGAGCTTTGCTCAATCATGAGGCATCAAAGCCAAAGGAGCTGATTAATATTAAGAAATGCTAAAGATGGAAGGAAAATTGTGTGGAAATCTACCAAAAACAACAAATTCCATCCCTTCTAGACAATTTCCTGGACAAAATGTTTCAATGTAATAGTGAAGGTGTAATTCAAAAATCTAACCACTTCTGGGAAAATTGGAAAATTAGAAATAAACCACAACTCGAAGAGTTATCTATCCAAAACGGAGATGTATGGATAAACAACTTCTCCAATCTTTTTGGCTCTATAACAAAGACCAAACAGCAAAAACATATACAGTTGAAGTCGGAAGTTTACATACACTTGCATGACACAAGTAATTTTTCCAACTATTGTTTACAGACAGATTATTTCACTAATAATTCACTGTATCACAATTCCAGTGGGTCAGAACTACATACACTAAGTTGACTGTGCCTTTAAACAGCTTGGAAAATTCCATAAAATGATGTCATGGCTTCTGAAAGGCTAATAGACATCATTTGAGTCAATTGGAGGTGTAACTGTGGATGTATTTCAAGGTCTACCTTTAAAATCAGTGCCT
The DNA here is from genome assembly GCA_030435695.1 of Brachymystax lenok tsinlingensis. NCBI lineage: Eukaryota > Metazoa > Chordata > Actinopteri > Salmoniformes > Salmonidae > Brachymystax > Brachymystax lenok. The sequence goes on from CM059780.1 coordinate 66,537,726, forward strand.
CTTTGCTTGACATCATGGGAAAATCTAAAGAAATCAGTCAAGAAAATGCCAGACTACGGTTTGCAACTGCACATGGGGACAAAGATCGTACTTTCTGGAGAAATGTCCTCTGGTCTGATGAAGCAAAAATAGAACTGTTTGGCCATAATGACCAGCGTTATGTGTGGAGGAAAAAGGGGGAGGCTTACAAGCCGAAGAACACCATCCCAACTGTGAAGCACGGGGGTGGCAGCATCATGGTGTGGGGGTGCTTTGCTGAAGGAGGGACTGGTGCACTTAAAAAAATAGATGGCATCATGAGGATGGACAATTATGTGGATATATTGAAGCAACATCTCAAGACATCAGTCAGGAAGTTAAAGCTTTGTCGCAAATGGGTCTTCCAAATGGACAATGACCCCAAGCATACTTCCAAAGTGGTGGAAAATGGCTTAAGGACAACAAAGTCAAGGTACTGGAGTGGCCATCACAAAGCCCTGACCTCAATCCGATATAATTTTTTTGGGGCAGAACTAAAAAAGTGTGTGCGAGCAAGGAGGCCTACAAACCTGACTCGGTTACACCAGCTTTGTCAGGAGGAATGGGCCAAAATGCACCCAACTTATTGTGGGAATCTTGTGGAAGGCTACCCAAAAAGTTTGACCCAAATTAAACAATTTAAAGGCAATGCTACCAAATACTAATTGAGTGTATGTAAACTTCTGACCCACTGGGAATGTGATGAAAGAAATAAAAGCTGAAATAAATAATTCTCTCTACTATTATTCTGACGTTTCACATTCTTAAAATAAGGTGGTGATCCTAACTGACCTAAAACGGGGAATTTTTACTTGGATTAAATATCAGGAATTGTGAAAAACAGAGTTTAAATGTATTTGGCTAAGGTGTATGTAAACTTCCCACTTCAACTTTCCATGGTCAAATACGAATCATAGAATCAATTATTAAGGACTACCAGAACCAACTGGATTCTCCAAATACATTGAATGAACTACAGGATTATTTTGGAACATTTGTGAGTGCAATGTTTACTGTGTATTTTTTTTTGTTTATTATCTATTTCACTTGCTTTGGCAATGTAAACATATGTTTCCCATGCCAATAAAGACACTTAAATTGAAATTGAATTGAGAGAGAGCTTGAAAAGAGAGATGAAGAGTAACCTCTTCTAGACTTCTGTGTGTGTTCTGAAAGAGCGACCTCTTCTCGATGTGGGGGTCAGACAGGGGTAATTAGTCTCCTGTACCCCCATCCCACCCCCCCACCCCGCCCCCACCCCTCACATTCTGCTCCGGGGAATTAATGAAGTGAGGAAAGCAGCTGCTAGCCACCCCCCTCCTCCCCTCTACCCTTCACCCCACCGCTCCCCGCAGCCTACCCAGGAAGGAGTTCCAGTGGCAGGGAAAGAAGTCTCACACTGCTCCCCCTGAGTGAGGTTAACTGCTCCTGAGCTCCCAATCGATGGCACTGAGGCGCAGGGAGAGGAGTGGGTGTGTGTCTGTGCGTGTGTTTGTGCGTGCGTGCGTGTACGTGTGTACATGGGTGAGTTGGTTGGTGGGTTTGTTTCCTGTGTGTGTGTGCGTGTGTATTCGTATCCCCATGCCAGGGTGACAACTACCTGGCTGTGCATCCCATATATCTCCTGTTATAAAGTTGAATAGTTTGAGGAATGGTCCTCTTGTCTCTGTCCTTCTCTCTGCTCTGCCATATATTCAAGTGTGTGTGTGTGTGTGTGTGTGTGTCTGTGTGTGTGTGTCATATATTTCCACAGTGCTCATTAAAGAGTTGTTCATTAGCTAGTGGCAACACGCTAGTTAGCCTGTCGCACACACACAAAAGCCATGGCAAGGATGACATGCTAGCTACCCAGTCATGCCTTCCATAAACAATTGTCCTGTAGTACAGATCTTTTATATGACAGATTTCCCAGAGTATCTCAACCTAACCTGGAACAGATTTCTCACAGCATCTCAACCTAACCTGGAACAGATTTCTCACAGCATCTCAACCTAACCTGGAACAGATTTCCCACAGTATCTCAACCTAACCTGGAACATTACATAATGAGCAGTTTTTCTATGGGTCCGTCCCAAATGGGACCCTATTCCCTTCATAGTGCACTACTTTTGACCAGAGCCATATGAGACCTGGTGAAAAGTAGTACCCTATATAGGGAACAGGGTGCCATTTGGGATGCACACTATATCTCATTCAGGTTTCAGAGAAAGCACTGGGGAACATAAACAGTATAATATAAAAGTAGATGGATTCCTTATACTTTATACAAGATGCACACTGCTAAACATGATGAGCCAAGCCAATCTGTTTGCTATATAACAAATGATGTTTAGAAAAAGTCACAGACTTGTCTTTAGAAGTACTCCCTCTGTGGCTGATGAAGTTCATAAAAAAGATAATAAAATTGGAACTCCACCGAAGGAAGGATTTCTTGAATTCTGACAGCTTTTTTTTTGATCTACAGAGGTCCTCTGTTGGGAGAAGTTTCCTCAATGTGGAGGTGTCAGAGGTCCATTCAGGAGGTTAAAATCCCTGGGCAGTAATATTCTAATGTCTGACAGCATATTCAGCACACACACCATTCCAGCCAGCCATCCTGAAAGAGAGACAGAGACAGAGAAGGGTAGAGAGGCAGACGGAGTGGGACAGAGACAGAGAAACAGAGAGAGGCACAGAGACAGAGAAGGGTAGAGAGGCAGAGGGAGTGGGAAAGAGAGAGAGGGACAGAGACAGAGAGGGACAGGGACAGAGAGGGTTAGAGGGGCAGAGACAGAGAGGGACAGAGACAGAGAGGGACAGAGACAGAGAGGGTTAGAGGGGCAGAGACATAGAGACATAGAGGGACAGAGACAGAGAGGGACAGAGACAGAGAGGGACGGAGACAGAGAGGGACAGAGACAGAGAGGGTCAGAGGGACAGAGACAGAGAGGGTTAGAGGGGCAGAGACAGAGAGGGACATAGACAGAGAGGGACAGAGACAGATAGAGACAGAGAGGGACAGAGAGGGACAGGGACAGAGAGGGACAGGGACAGAGACAGAGACAGAGAAGGGTATAGGGGCCGAGGGAGTGGGACAGCACCAAAGAGGGACAGAGAGGGACCATGCTTACTACAAGTTTAGATAGCTGGCCGCTAGACTCATTTACCAATCTAAAACATTTTAGCTGACATGGGCTAATAACTGACTGCTGATGCACAACCACATTTCTACACATGTCACCATTTCTACATGTGTATACTATTATTTATCGTGACTCTCAACAGTAAGTTGAGACCCTGACTCAGTAATATTCTAATGTCTGACAGCATATTCAAAGGGAGTGGGACAGAGCTAGAGAGAGAGAGAGAGAGGCACAGAGACAGAGAGGGATAGAGAAAGAGGGGCAGGTACAGAGAGGGACAGAGAGAAGAGGCGGTAGAAGGGGAGTGGGTCACTGAATAAATACTAAAATGACTCCAGGTTTTATTGAACTGGATGACTCATTGATGACTCAGATTCTTATTGTGATTCTATGAATCAAATCAAATCAAATGTTATTGTTCACATACACATGTTTAGCAGATGTTAATGAGAGTGTAGCGGAATTCTTGTGCTTCTAGTTCCGACAGTGCAATAATATCTAACAAGTACTAAAAAATATTCACGACTACTACCTTTTACACACAATGTAAGGGGATGGAATAAGAATATGTACATATAAATATATGGATGCGCGACGGCCGTAGCGCATAGGCAAGATGCAATAGATGGTATAAAATACAGTATACACAGTACATATTAGATGAGTAAAGTAGGATAAGCTAACATTATTAAAGAAGCATTATTTAAAGTGACTAGTGATACCTTTATTAAATCCATGTATTAAAGTGGACAGTGATTTGAGTCTGTATGTTGGCAGCAGCCTCTCTATGTTAGTGTTAGTGTCAGTCTGATGGCCTTGAGATAGAAGCTGTTTTTCAGTCTCTCGGTCCCAGCTTTGATGCACCTGTACTGACCTCTCCTTCTGGATGATAGCGGGGTGAACAGGCAGTGGCTCGGGTTGTTGTTGTCCTTGATTATCTTTTTGCCCTTCCTGTGACATCGGGTGGTGTAGGTGTCCTGGAGGGCAGGTAGTTTGACACGGTGATGCGTTGTCCAGACTGCACTACCCTCTGGAGAGCCTTGCGGGTTGAGGGCGGACCAGTTGCCGTACCAGGCGGTGATACAGTCCGACAGGATGCTCTCGATTGCGCATCTGTAAAAGTTTGTCAGGGTTTTAGGTGACAATACACATTTCTTCAGCCTCCTGAGGTTGAAGAGGCGCTGCTGCACCTTCTTCACCATGCTGTCTGTGTGGGTGGATCATTTCAGTTTGTCCTTGATGTGTACACCGAGGAACTTAAAACTTTCCACCTTCTCCACTACTGTCCCGTCGATGTGGATAGGGGGGTGCTCCCCGTGCTGTTTCCTGAAGTCCACGATCATCATCTCCTTAGTTTTGTTGACGTTGACTGAGAGGTTATTTTCCTGACACCACACTCCGACGGCCCTCACCTCCTCCCTGTAGGCTGTCTCATCGTTGTTGGTAATCAACCCTACCACTGTAGTGTCATCTGCAAACTTGATAATTGAGTTGGAGGCGTGCATGGGTGAACAGGGAGTACAGGAGAGGGCTGAGAACGGACTCTTGTGGGGCCCCAATGTTGAGGATCAGCGGGGTGGAGATGGTGTTTCCTACCTTCACCACCTGGGGGCGGCATGTCAGACTATAACATCAACGTATATTCTGACTCGGTGAGTGAGTTTATTAGGAAGTGCATTGGAGATCTTGTACACACAGTGACTATTAAAACTTTCCCTAACCGGAAAATCGTGGATTGATGGCAGCATTCGAGCAAAACTGAAAGTGCGAACCACCGCATTTAATCAGGGCAGGGCGACTGGAAACATGACCGAATACAAACAGTGTAGTTATTCCCTCCGCAAGGCAATCAAACAAGCATAGTGTCAGTATAGAGACAAAGTAGAGTCGCAATTCAACGGCTCAAACTCGAGACGTATGTGGCAGGGTCTACAGTGCCACAGACATGGCCCGCTAACAAAGACTGTGGGCTCTCCTTCTCCGTGGCTGACGTGAGTAAAACACTTAAACGTGTTAACCCTCACAAGGCTGCCAGCTCAGAGAGCATCCCTATCCGCGTCCTCAGAGCATTCGCAGACCAGCTGGCTGATGGGTTTACGGACATATTCAATCAATACCTATCCCAGTCTGCTGTCCACACATGCTTCAAGATGGCCACCATTGTTCCTGTTCCCAAGAAAGCTAAGGTAACTGAACTAAATGACTATCGCCCGTAGAAATCTGTCACACATACAGTATAATGAGGTGGAGAATTCATGGGGAGGATGGATGCAGTCTTTTCTTTCTGTCTTGAGACAGACTGACAATCTTTTTATTTATTTATTTGAATGGAAAGAAGCCTGTAAAAAAATCAAAACAATCATTTGCTAATATGGTGAACAAGGTTTGGTATGGATACAAGGTTTATGTGCAGTCCATGCACAATCCTTTGTGCTTCTCTGCTATAAGTATGGATCTGAGCACAGAACTGTATGTGTTCTCTGTGTTAGATGGTGGAAACAGCTCATCATTCCAAAACTTTGGAAAGGAAGACAGCATTGGAGGGTTATTTCCAGTGCAATTCTTTGTGTTTCTTTGTTATAAGCATGGATTTATCTGTGGCCCTCCTGTTTGATGGTGGAAACAGGTATGATAAGAGTTAAACTCTGCTTTCACACGCACGCACACACACACACACTAAAAGCTAAACCCTGCTTCCACACACACACACACACACACACACACACACACACACACACACACACACACACACACACACACACACACACACACACACACACACACACACACACACACACACACACACACCACAACTTAAACCCTGCTTCCACCCACACACACACCCCCCACACACAAACACACAAACACACAAACTACAAGCTAAACCCTGCTTCCACACACACACTCCACAGGATTATTTTCATCATCTCAGCGGTGAGTTCCTATCTCACAGTAAACAATCGCCAATGGCTGCCGTGGAAACGAAGCGTTTTACAGATATCACTGAGCAGTGCACATACACACACACATACACCCACACACACTGGTCCAAGGCAGGAGGGCCAGGAAGACCTCCATTACAGGAACGTGTCAGAAACATGACCCCTTCCCTCTCTGCTCTTTTCTTTTATCCTTTCATCTTGTCAGTCTCTTAGTCAGACTCCTCCCTTCTTCATTTCTTATATCTCTTTAACTTTCACCATTTTGGGGACAATAAAGATTTTATTATATTTTATTATATTCTATTCAGTTCTGTTCTATTAATTTATATTTGTTTTATATTAATTTATGTTTTATTCTATTATATTCCGTAATTTCTGGGAACAAGCATGGTGAAAGCACTGATGAGTGTGTTAACTTCTTAGGGAGTAGCGCACGAGGTGACCGTTATGGAGAGCCTGGCGTGCCCAAAGTAAAATGCCTACCATTCAGGCCCAGAAAATAGGATATGCACATATTTAGTACCATTGGATAGGAAACACTGAATTGTCTAAAAGTGTTAACCATTTGTCTGTAAGTAAAACAGAATGGATATGGCAGGCGAAACCCCGAGGAATTTCTGTCCTGGAAAAAGTGGTTTTGACAGAGTGCCTCATTTGGAACCCCTCCCTTATGAAAATGCCCATATAAGGGCATATGAATGCAGTACCTATCGCTTCCTCTGGATGTCAACAGTCTCGAGACAATGTTCAGATTTTTTTGGGATGCTATTAGAGCAGAGAAGAAGAGAAATCAGGAAGTGTTCCCTTGGATGTCAATAGGAGAGGACGCGCGCTCCCGAGAAGGCACGCTCTGTGTTTTTTTCAGTTCTTATAGCCCAGTTTATATTCCGGTTGATTTATTATAGTAAATATACATAAAAGTGTTCCTAAGGATACATTTAAAATGATTTTTGATTGTTCTTGGACAAGTTTATAGGTATAAGTTGAACGAGTTCTCTTCACGTTTCAATGGAGGAGTGGAGGCTGTAGTTTCTGAATATAAACGTGCGAACCAAACGGAGATTTATGGATATAATACATTACTTTTTCTAACAAAAGAACCATGGATTATCTTCGTTGGACACTTTGGAAGCCATCAGCAGAAGTTCTTCAACAGGTAATTGATTTGTTTTTGCTGTGAAATGTGTTTTGTGTGAACCGTGAAGGCTAATGAATTCATGGTAATGGGAAAAATAGTAAAGGTGCTACCCTCAAACAATCAAATGTGCTGCTTTCGCCGTAAAGCCTTTTTGAAATCTGACAACGCTGTGATATTGCCAAGAAACAGAGCTTTTGATGAGTATGAAACACTTGTATATTGGTGCATGTTTAATAATTCAACTTTTGGATTTTAAATTTGGCGCCTTGCATTTCACCTGGTAGTGTCGGGAGCGCTAGCGCCCCACCACTCCCTAAGAAGTTAAACCATGATTCCGTGGAAACAAAGCGTTTTACAGATGTCCTGGCCCAAAGCAGGAGGGCCAGGAAGACCTCCGTTACAGGAACGTGTCGGACCACCATTCCATTTTGCTCCTCCCCTCTTATAGGCAGAAACTCAAACAGGAAGCCACCTTTGGGAGGCACTATTCAACGCTGGTCTGACAAATCGGAATCCACACTTCAAGATTGTGGAAGTGCATAGAAGATGTTGTACCCACAGTGACTATTAAAACCTACCTCAACCAGAAACTGTGGATAGATGGAAGCATTCACCAAAAACTGAAAGCACGAACCACCGCATTTAACCAAGGCAAGAAGACTGGGAATATGGAAGAATACAAACAGTGTTATTATTCACAAGGGTGCATGCTCAGCCCCCTCCTGTACTCCCTGTTCACCCATGACCGTGTGGCCAAGCACACCTCCAACTCAATCATCAAGTTTGCAGACGACACTACAGTGGTAGGCTTGATTACCAACAACTATGAGACAGCCTACAGGGAGGAGGTGAGGGCTCTGGGAGTGTGGTGCCAGGAAAATAACCTCTCACTCAACGTCAACATAACTAAGGAGATGATTTTGGACTTCAGGAAACAGCAGAGGGAGCACACCCTATCCACATTGATATGACTGCAGTGGAGAAGCTGTAAAGCTTCAAGTTCCTTGGCGTACCCATCACTGACAAACTGAAATGGTCCACCCACACAGACAGTGTGGTGAAGAAGGCGCAACAGCCTCTTCAACCTCAGGAGGCAGAAGAAATTTGGCTTAACACCTAAAACACTCACAAACTTTTACAGATGCACAATTGAGAGCATCCTGTCGGGCTGTATCACCGCCTGGTACGGAAACTGCACCGCCCACAACAACAAAGCTCTCTAGAGGGTGGTGAACTCTGCCCAACGCATTTGGCCTTCCGATGCCATCGGAAGGCCAAAAAGATCATCAAGGACATCAACCACCCGAGCCACTGCCTGTTCACACCACTACCATCCAGAAGGTGAGGTCAGTACAGGTGCATCAAAGCTGGGACCAGACTTCTATCTCAAGGCCATTAGACTGCAAAACAGCCATCACTAGCACATCAGGGGAGGCTGCCTATAGACATCACTAGCCACTTTAACAATGTTCTGTATCTAGCATTACTCATCTCATATTTATAAGCTGCACACCAAACTAATCTACGGTATCAGTCACTTTTAAATTGTGTTTACATATTGCATCACCCATGTCATATATATATATATATACTGTAATGTATTCTATACTACACCACTAACTTTTAAGCAGCCACCTCCAGCACATCAGAGGCTGCTGCCTATAGACATAGATTAGGAATCCCTGGCCACTTTAAGGAAATGAAACACTAGCCACTTTAATAATGTTTCCTTATCTTGCATTACTCATCTCATATGTGTAAACTGTACTCTATACTATTCTACGGTATCTTAGTCACTTTAATTGTTTGTAAATATTGCATCACCCATCTCATATGTATATACTGTACTTTATACTATACCACTGTATCTTAGTCGAATGCCGCTCTGACATATATGTACACATATTCTTAATCCAATCATTACTTAGATTTACATTTATTTGGGGTATATTTTGTGAAACTGTTAGATATTACTTTTTAGATATTACTGCACTGTCGGAGCTAGAAGCACAAGCATTTAGCTACACCCGCAATAACATCTGCTAATCACGTGTATGAGATCAATAAAATGTGATTTGATTTAAACCCTTTAGATGGTGTGGACCTCTCTAGTGGACAGCTTTCTCTGCTGCTGTAGCTGGGGCTCATGGATAATTTAACACTATTGGTTATGAGGTCTGGAAGGTGACAATATTGAGGCCAGAGATCAGACCAGGCGCCACTGAACACAAAGTTATAGTGACAGACAGTGTCTGCGTGCCAAATGGCACCCTATTCCCCATATAGTGCACTACTTTTGATCAGGGCCCATATAGGGAAATGGGTGCCATTCAGGATGCATCCAAAGTGATGGTGACAGACAGACAGTGGCTCCCTGTTCTCCCTGGCTATCACCTTACAGGTCAATCTGAGTCAGTTCAACTATCCACCTTAATTGAAACACTTAATATCATATCAGCAATTAAGTAAAATCCATAATGTAACCTCATCACTATGTATAATTGTCTTGGGGTATTATTTCCTGCATTCGTCTCAATTTCTGCCAGCCTGTCGATACGGACAGCACCTTGCTACAGAAGGGCATGATTCAGGCGGTACAGTATTACAATATTGACATTTAGCTCCAGCCTGAGTGAGAGAGAGAATGTGTGTATGTGTGTGGCAGTAGGGGTTGGATCCGGGCCGGGATCTTAGGTTCCCTCCCCTGCTGTCCCATTATTGACCCATCTGGTATTGTCTTTTCAATTGTTTCAATTATGATGGTCCTAGAATGCGCCCCAAATGGCACCCTATTCCCTACAGTATATAGTGCAATACTAGCTTGGTCAAAAGTAGTGCACTATATAGGGATTAGGGTGTTATTTGGGACGCATGCCTAGTGCTGCTCAGCATACTGGCGTTAGCCCATACATTATGCATGTCTTAACACCCAGGACTCCAGTCAGTACTACACACACACACACACACACACACACACACACACACACACACACACACACACACACACACACACACACACACACACACACACACACACACACACACACACACACACACACACACACACACACACAACCCTGACTAGCACCAGCATAGAGGGGACCTTTGCAGGCTCATCTCCGGGCCCCTGACCGAGCCCAGGCATGCAGCCTGGCCTGAGACGGTGGGTGGGGAGTTTAGCGACATGCTTCTACAGATTGCTCATTAATATGACTATGGTGTGCATATCATTTAAACATGGCAAAAATGAAAACACAATGCAGACCAAACTCTTTGGTCCTTTAAAAACCTGCTGTATGTAAAATAATGTGTGTTACAGCTTGGAAAATAAATACATGTAGACTCTGGATGACAACATAATGATGTATGTTTCCAAAATTAGGGGTGTTTTTCTAAAGTGAAATCAGCTTTGTGTTTTGTGGCCTTGCCACGACACTGATGAGTATCGCAATACTGGTATAGTCATGGTCTTCAGGGTCTTTATCCTAATTTGATACAACTTAAATTGACTGATTAATTGTTAGGTTGTTATTAATAAACCAATAGACTAAATAATAGTTGTGTTAATAATAAACCAACAGACTGATTAATAGTTAGGTTGTGTTATTAATAAACCAACAGACGGATTAATAGTTAGGTTGTGTTATTAATAAACCAACAGACTGATTAATAGCTGTGTTATTAATAAACCAACAGACTGATTAATAGTTAGGTTGTGTTATTAATAAACCAATAGACTGAATAATAGTTAGGTTGTGTTATTAATAAACCAACAGACTGAATAATAGTTGTGTTATTAATAAACCAACAGACTGATTAATAGTTAGGTTGTGTTATTAATAAACCAATAGACTGAATAATAGTTAGGTTGTGTTATTAATAAACCAATAGACTGATTAATAGCTGTGTTATTAATAAACCAACGGACTGATGAATAGTTAGGTTGTGTTATTAATAAACCAATAGACTGAATAATAGTTAGGTTGTGTTATTAATAAACCAACAGACTGATTAATAGTTAGGTTGTGTTATTAATAAACCAATAGACTGAATAATAGTTAGGTTGTGTTATTAATAAACCAACAGACTGATTAATAGTTAGGTTGTGTTATTAATAAACCAACAGACTGAATAATAGTTGTGTTATTAATAAACCAACATACTGCTTAATAGTTAGGTTGTGTTATTAATAAACCAATAGACTGAATAATAGTTAGGTTGTGTTATTAATAAACCAATAGACTGAATAATAGTTGTGTTATTAATAAACCAACGGACTGATGAATAGTTAGGTTTTGTTATTAATAAACCAATAGACTGAATAATAGTTAGGTTGTGTTATTAATAAACCAACAGACTGAATAATAGTTGTGTTATTAATAAACCAACGGACTGATGAATAGTTAGGTTTTGTTATTAATAAACCAATAGACTGAATAATAGTTAGGTTGTGTTATTAATAAACCAACAGACGGATTAATAGTTAGGTTGTGTTATTAATAAACCAATAGACTGAATAATAGTTAGGTTGTGTTATTAATAAACCAACAGACTGAATAATAGTTGTGTTATTAATAAACCAACAGACTGATTAATAGTTAGGTTGTGTTATTAATAAACCAATAGACTGAATAATAGTTAGGTTGTGTTATTAATAAACCAACAGACTGATTAATAGTTAGGTTGCGTTATTAATAAACCAATAGACTGAATAATAGTTAGGTTGTGTTATTAATAAACCAACAGACTGAATAATAGTTGTGTTATTAATAAACCAACAGACTGATTAATAGTTAGGTTGTGTTATTAATAAACCAATAGACTGAATAATAGTTAGGTTGTGTTATTAATAAACCAACAGACTGAATAATAGTTGTGTTATTAATAAACCAATAGACTGATTAATAGTTAGGTTGTTAATAAACTAATAGACTGATTAATAGTTAGATTGTGTTATTAATAAACCAAGTCTACCCTTTGTGTAGGTTATCAGAAATAAGTCACAATTCTGTGATATTTTTCATAAGTAGTTCTGTGGAGAGTGCAAGGTTATCGATCCTTGCTTTTCCCTAACCAGGCTTCTACTTCTATAATCTCCCCTGTCTGTGTGTGACTCAGCTCTCCCAACATATCCATTACACCCCTGGTCTCCAGACTAGAACAGCAGCTCAGGTGATCCCCATAAAACTACTGTCTGGTCCCTGGGACATCTTTCACCTTGGAATTTACCGTAAAACAACCCAGGGATGACACAGCTGCATGGCTTTTATGTTTGTGTGTGTGTGTATGTGTGTGTGTGTGTGTGTGTGTGTGTGTGTGTGTGTGTGTGTGTGTGTGTGTGTGTGTGTGTGTGTGTGTGTGTGTGTGTGCGTGTGTGCGTGTGTGTGTGTGTGTGTGTGAGTGAGTGAGTGCAATCACTGTGAGTGTAACACTGAATATTGTATATTGAGTTGTCTTACACCCAATGACCAGAGGCACTATTCAATCAAATATCGTAACCGAGGCTCTGAGGTACATAAACCAAAACATCGCTGTTGTATTCTGGATCAAGTTTGGAACATGAACTTCATTGCATATTGATTCAAATATATTTCTTTATTAGCTTTGTTTAAACTGATCCCTGAATCCCGCCCATCGAGAATTCATACTTTATTGCTTGATAGTTATTACAAAGACAGTGTTCAATACTCTCACTCTTAGTAATTATTTCAGGATGCGGATTTTAGAGATATTAGGGATGGAAAATAATAGTCTTTACTTCGCCCACTCTCCTAGTCACAATGGTGTCCATTAGCAGCTTTGAGGTTTTGCTATGTGCTGCTGAATGGCGTCCATCTCCCATTAAAATAGTCAGCTATGTGTGTGGCAGATGAAGAGGTTTTTATAACAAAAGGAATATTTCAGAAAATGAATACAATATCACTACACTGCAGGTTGGATCAGAGGGGGATTTCATTTGAACACTGCAACCTGCCTGTCTGATTTTTTTTATTTTTAAATGTATTTATTGAAAAGCTATAGTGAAAGTGAATGTAGAGAATTATTACTACATCTAAGTCAATTAGCAGATGCTCTTATCCAGAGCGACTTACAGGAGCAATTAGTGTTAAGTTCCTTGCTCAAGGGCACATAGACAGATGCTTCACCTAGCTGGCTCTGGGATTCAAACCAGCGATCTTCTGGTTACTGGCCCAACGCTCTTACACGCTAGGCTACCTGCCGCCCCTATAGCTGTTGAGATAATGTATCAGAGGATGGGAAACGACAGCAACACCCAAAGATGACAACGACCACATATTCAGTTTATTTCACAGTCATATTTCTTTTCATATCTCCTGCTCTTGCATATTAAAAAAATAGCTGTTGTGTTTCAACCGTGTGGTCTTTGTCAAAGCCTGCTTTTTTTACGTGTTGCGTGTGTGTCTGTGTACTGTGTCCTGGTGGGCCTCTCATAGACTTTTATGGCAGCTCCAAAGACATTAACACAAAGCTAAGTCAACGTCTACACCTCAACACACACACGAACCGGACCGACCAAACCACTGCACACTGTTAGCACGCACATCATAAATGTCACCTCACCCACAGAGCAGTGACCAGAGTGTCTAAAGAAAGACTCTCACAGCTTCCTTTGACTTTAGAAAGTGTATTTGATTTTTCTGGTGTTTAAACGTGTCTGTGGAAGAAAATTCAAGAATCTAATCAAATTCATGTGGGTGCATTTTCAAATGGAGTAGAATATCTATATCTGCACGATAAACATCGTCTCAATGTCAAATTCAAGAAATGTTGGTTGTTAGATGCATTTAAATATGAATAGCCAGACCCAGACTCTCTCATTGAATCAGATATGAAGTTATACTGAAGGAGATCAGACATGATAAATTAATGACTGAATACATTGAAGAGTAAAAATAACACAAACGTGGAGAGACCAGATGTTTGCCAGACATTACTAATGAGTGAGAAATTGCCTCTCTCACACATACAAACACACACGCTCACTGATTCTAGACACTAATCAACAGCTCATTCCGGACTTCTCAGTGGCTGTAATCAGTGTTCTCTCAAGACTTCTCTCTCTCTCTCTCTCTCTCTCTCTCTCTCTCTCTCTCTCTCTCTCTCTCTCTCTCTCTCTCTCTCTCTCTCTCTCTCTCTCTCTCTCTCTCTCTCTCTCTCAATTCAATTTAGGGCTTTATTGGCATGGGAAACATATGTTTACATTGCCAAAGAAAGTGAAATATAAAATAAACAAAAGTGAAATAAACAATAAAAATAAATTCATGGTAAACATTACACTCACAAAAGTTCCAAAAGAATAAAGACATTTCAAATGTTATATTAAGTGCAAAATGGAAAACAAATAAACATAAATATGGGTTGTATTTACAATGGTGTTTGTTCTCTCTCTCTACTCTCTTTCGACTCTCTTTCTACTCTCTCCCTACTCTATGTACTCTCTCTCTCTACTATCTGTACAATCTCTCTCTACTATCTGTACTCTCTCTCTCTACTATCTGTACTCTCTCTGTACTCTCTCTTTCTACTCTCTCTCTACTCTCCGTACAATCTCTCTCTCTCTACCTCTCTCTTCTCTCCTCTTTCTCTCTCTACCTGTACTCTCGCTCTCTCTCTCTACCTGTACTCTATTTCTCTACTCTGTACACTCTCTCTCTCTCTCTCTCTCTCTCTCTCTCTCTCTCTCTCTTTCCATAGAGATGGTTGAGTTTCTTTTGTTGGCGGTGCTGTCAGTCTGCGTCAGTCTCCTGAGGACTGGTGTAATTTGGTAATTTCTCCTAAACACTGATACTATAATTATGTGGCATCAGCTGCCGGCCTGTCAGTGAAACGGCCAATGGTCATCCATCACTGGGTAAACTATGGGGGGAAATGGCATCATGATTGGTCTGATAAACACAGAAAAAAGAAAGTGAGAGTGTGGTGGTCTAGATTCTGAAATGGTCAAGGGAAAATAGAGGGAGAGGGGAGAGATACACAAAGAAAGAGAGAGAGAGGCAGAGAGAGAGAGGACATTTACATAGACATTTGAGTCATTTAGCAGACGCTCTCATCCAGAGTGACTTATTGCCTTTTTCATTTACAATGTAAAAATGTGTTTCCCATGCCAATATAGCCCCAATGAATTTAATTGAGAGAGAGAGAGTGAGGGAGAGATATAGAGAAATGGAGGGAGAAAGAGAGAGAGGTACATCTACAGCTCATCTCTTGGTAGTAGTACTGTAGACTACTTTATCACTGACCTCAACCCAGAGTCTCTTGGAGTGTTCACAGTCAGCCCACTAACACCCCTATCAGATCACAGCAGAATCACACTCTACTTGAAAAGAGCTTTGCTCAATCATGAGGCATCAAAGCCAAAGGAACTGAATAATATTTAGAAATACTATCGATGGAAGGGAAGTCGTGTAGAAACCTACCAAAAAACATTTAGGCAACATTCAATCCCTTTTAGACAACTTCCTGGACAAAGCATTTAACTGTAATAGTGAAGGTGTACACTTGGCAGTAGAAAGCCTAAACAGTATATTTGACCTTTCAGCTTCCCTATCAAATCTAAACATTTCAAGCAGACAACCTAAGAAAATTAACAACAATGACAAATGGTTTGATGAAGAACGCAAAAACCTAAGAAAGAAATTGAGAAACATATCCAACCAAAAACATAGAGACCCAGAAAACCTGAGCCTACGCCTTCACTATGGTGAATCACAAAAACAATACAGAAAAACACTACGGAAAAAGAAGGAACAGCACGTCAGAAATAAGCTCAATGTAATTGAAGAATCCATAGAATCTAACCACTTCTGGGAAAACTTGAAAGAAGAGGGACCAACTTCGGCGGAAGTTGTGACACATGCTTTGTTGACTTCAAAAAAGCTTTTGACTCAATTTGGCATGATGGTCTGCTATACAAATTGATGGAAAGAGGTGTTGGGGGAAAAACATACAACATATAAACATATAAAATCCATGTACACAAACAACAAGCGTCCAGTTCAGATGTGCAAAAAAAAAAAAACAGAAGAAACATTTCTTTCCACAGGACCGTGGGGTGAGACAGAGATGCAGCTTAAGCCCCACACTCTTTAAAATATATATATCAACAAATTGGCAAGGGCACTAGAACAGTCTGCAGCACCCGGCCTCACCCCACTAGAATCTGAATTCAAATGTCTACTGTTTGCTGATGATCTGGTGCTTCTGTCCACAACCAAGGAGGGCCTACAGCAGCACCGAGATCTTCTGCACAGATTCTGTCAGACCTGAGCCCTGACAGTAAATCTCAGTAAGACCAAAATAATGGTGTTACAAAAAAGGTCTAGTTGCCAGAACCACAAATACAAATTCCATCTAGACACCGTTGCCCTAGAGCACACAAAAAACGATACATACCTCAGCCTAAACATCAGCGCCACAGGTAACTTCCACAAAGCTGTGAACAAGAGACAAGGCAAAAAGGGCCTTCCATGCAATCAAAAAGAACATAACATTTTACATACCAATTAGGATCTGGCAAAAAATACTTGAAACGGTTATAGATAACATCATTGCCCTTCATGGTTGTGAGGTCTGGGGTCCGTTCACCAACCAAGAATTCACAAAATGGGACAAACACCAAATTGAGACTCTGCATGCAGAATTCTGCAAAAATATCTACCGTGTACAACGTAAAAGACCCATTTGCGACAAACCTTTAACTTCCTGACTGATGTCTTGAGATGTTGCTTCAATATATCCACATAATTTTCCTCGTGAGCAGGGGTGGTTTTTGTTCGATGTTTTATTTACTAAGTTTGGTTTGTGGATGGTTCCCAATTAAAGGCAGCTGAGTGTCGTTACCTCTAATCGGGGGACCATATATATGTTTGTTATTTTCCCCACTAGCGGTGTGGGTCATTGTTGTTTATTGTGTGAGCACCTGTATGTGCTACACGTTCGTCACTGTCGGTTTGTTCTTTGTTTTCACCAGTTACGTTTAAATAAAATTATGTATACTGGTTACCTTGCTGCACCTTGGTCCACTTCTGTCGACGGTCGTGACAGAATGACCCACCACGAAAGGACCAAGCAGCATGGCCAGAAGGAGTCCTGGACATGGGAGGAGATCCTGGACGGGAAGGGACCCAGGAGGCAGGCGGGGGAATACCGCCGTCCCGAAGGAGGAGCTGGAGGCAGCTAAGAAGGAGCGGCGCTTCTATGAGCAAAAATATGCGGGAACACGGCTGGCCTTTAAGGCCGAGAGGCAGCCCCAAAAATTTGGGGGCACACGGGGAGTTTGGCTGGGCCAGGTTGGAGACCTGGGCCAGCTCCCTGTGCTTACCAGAGGGAGCAGCGCACTGGTAGGGCACCGTGTGAGGCGGCGAAACGCACGGTGTTGCCAGTGCGTGTTCACAGCCCGGTGCGCGACATGCCAGCTTCCTGCATCGTTTTTGCGAGTAGGAGTGTTCAGCCTGGGAGGAGTGTGCTGGCTCAGCGCTCTTGACCTCCAGTACGCCTCCTCGGACCAGGATATCCTGCGCCGGCTCTGCGTACTGTGTCTCCGGTGCGTCTCCACAGCCCGGTACGTCCTGTGCCAGCGCCCCGCAGGTGCCGAGTGGAGTTATCCATTCAGCCAGGACGGGTTGTGCAGGCTGTACGCCAGAGATCTCCAGTGCGTCTTCACGGCCCAGTGTATCCTGCCCCTGTTCCACGCTCCCGGATCCCTGTGCGTGTGGTGAGCCCAGCATGCACTGTTCCACGCTCCCGGATCCCTGTGCGTGTGGTGAGCCCAGCATGCACTGTCCCACGCTCCAGGATCCCTGTGCGTGTTGTGAGCCCAGCATGCACTGTTCCACGCTCCAGGATTCCTGTGCACGTTGTGCGCCTTTGGAGCCCGGCACAGCCTGTGCCCGCTCCACGCACCAGGTTCCCTGTGCGCCTTCAGAGCCCGGCACGTCCTGCCCCTGCTCCACGCACCAGGTCCCCTGTGCGCCTTCAGAACCCGTCGAGGCCCGTTCCTGCTCCACACACCAGGCCCCCTGTGCGCCTTCAGAGCCCGGTGAGGCCTGTCCCTGCTCCACGCATCAGGCCCCCTGTGCGCCTTCAGAGCCCGGTGAGGCCTGTCCCTGCTCCACGCATCAGGTCCCCTGTGCGCCTTCAGAGCCCGGTGAGGCCTGTCCCTGCTCCACGCACCAGGTCCCCTGTGCGCCTTCAGAGCCCGGCACGTCCTGCCCCTGTTCCACGCACCAGGTCCCCTGTGCGCCTTCAGAGCCCGGCGAGGCCCGTTCCTGCTCCACGCACCAGGCTCCCTGTGCGTCTTCAGGGCCCAGCATGCACTGTCCCTGTGTGCGGCGTGAGCCCAGTACGGCCGGTTCCTGCTCCTCGCACCAGAGTTTCAGTCTTGGCGTCGAGGGCCCGGCTCGTCCTGCCACTGTGCCCAGTCCGGGGCCCGCATAGCGAGGGTCCCCAGTCCGGGGCCCACAACGAGGGTGCCCAGTCCGGGGCCCGCAACGAGGGTGCCCAGTCCGGGGCCCACAACGAGGGTGCCCAGTCCAGGGCCCGCAACGAGGTTGCCAAGTCCGGGGCACGCAACAAGGGTACGGCCCGCCCCGGAGCCGCCGCCTAAGGCGAGGACCCACCGAGAGACCCTCCCAGTGACTTTTTGGGCGCGGTCGAGTCCGCACCTTTGGGGGGTACTGTCACGTCCTGGCCATAGATAGCCCTTTTGGCTGCTCTATGGTGGTTTTGGTCAGGACGTGAGCAGGGGTGGTTTTTGTTCGATGTTTTATTTACTAAGTTTGGTTTGTGGATGGTTCCCAATTAGAGGCAGCTGAGTGTTATTACCTCTAATTGGGGACCATATACAGTGGGCCAAAAAAGTATTTAGTCAGCCACCAATTGTGCAAGTTCTCCAACTTAAAAAGATGAGAGAGGCCTGTAATTTTCATCATAGGTACACTTCAACTATGACAGACGAAATGAGAAAAAGAAATCCAGAAAATCACATTGTAGGATTTTGAATTTATTTATTTGCAAATTATGGTGGAAAATAAGTATTTGGTCAATAACAAAAGTTTATCTCAATACTTTGTTATATACCCTTTGTTGGCAATGACAGAGGTCAAACGTTTTCTGTAAGTCTTCACAAGGTTTTCACACACTGTTGCTGGTATTTTGGCCCATTCCTCCATGCAGATCTCCTCTAGAGCAGTGATGTTTTGGGGCTGTCGCTGGGCAACACGGACTTTCAACTCCCTCCAAAGATTTTCTATGGGGTTGAGATCTGGAGACTGGCTAGGCCACTCCAGGACCTTGAAATGCTTCTTCTGAAGCCACTCCTTCGTTGCGGCGGTGTGTTTGGGATCATTGTCATGCTGAAAGACCCAGCCACGTTTCATCTTCAATGCCCTTGCTGATGGAAGGAGGTTTTCACTCAAAATCTCACGATACATGGCCCCATTCATTCTTTCCTTTACACGGATCAGTCAGTCCTGGTCCCTTTGCAGAAAAACAGCCCCAAAGCATGATGTTTCCACCCCATGCTTCACAGTAGGTATGGTGTTCTTTGGATGCAACTCAGCATTCTTTGTCCTCCAAACACGACGAGTTGAGTTTTTACCAAAAAGTTATATTTTGGTTTCATCTGACCATATGACATTCTCCCAATCCTCATCTGGATCATCCAAATGCTCTCTAGCAAACTTCAGACGGGCCTGAACATGTACTGGCTTAAGCAGGGGGACACGTCTGGCACTGCAGGATTTGAGTCCCTGGCGGCGAGTGTGTTACTGATGGTAGGCTTTGTTACTTTGGTCCCAGCTCTCTGCAGGTCATTCACTAGGTCCCCGTGTGGTTCTGGGATTTTTGCTCACCGTTCTTGTGATCATTTTGACCCCACGGGTGAGATCTTGCGTGGAGCCCCAGATCGAGGAAGATTATCAGTGGTCTTGTATGTCTTCCATTTCCTAATAATTGCTCCCACAGTTGATTTCTTCAAACCAAGCTGCTTACCTATTGCAGATTCAGTCTTCCCAACCTGGTGCAGGTCTACAATTTTGTTTCTGGTGTCCTTTGACAGCTCTTTGGTCTTGGCCATAGTGGAGTTTGGAGTGTGACTGTTTGAGGTTGTGGACAGGTGTCTTTTATACTGATAACAAGTTCAAACAGGTGCCATTAATACAGGTAACGAGTGGAGGACAGAGGAGCCTCTTAAAGAAGAAGTTACAGATCTGTGAGAGCCAGAAATCTTGCTTGTTTGTATGTGACCAAATACTTATTTTCCACCATCATTTGCAAATAAATTCATTAAAAATCCTACAATGTGATTTTCTGGAATTTGTTTCCTCATTTTGTCTGTCATAGTTGAAGTGTACCTATGATGAAAATTACAGGCCTCTCTCATCTTTTAAGTGAGAGAACTTGCACAATTGGTGGCTGACTAAATACTTTTTTGCCCCACTGTATATGTTTGATATTTTCCCCACTTGCGGTGTGGGTCATTGTTGTTTATTGTGTGAGCACCTGTATGTGCTACACGTTCGTCACGGTCGGTTTGTTCTTTGTTTTCACCAGTTACGTTTAAATAAAATTATGTATACTGGTTACCTTGCTGCACCTTGGTCCACTTCTGTCGACGGTCGTGACAGTTTATACTTGTGCACTATTGTTTGTACAGATGATCGTGGAACGTTCAAGCGTTCGGAAATTGCTCCCAATGATGAACAAGACTTGTGGAGGTCTACAATCTTCTTTCTGAGGTCTTGGCTGATTTCTTTTGATTTTCCCATGATGTCAAGCAAAGAGGCACTGAGTTTGAAGGTAGGCCTTGAAATACATCCACAGGTACACCTCCAGTTGACTCAAATTATGTCAATTAGCCTATCAGAAGATTCCAAAGCCATGACATAATTTTCCGGAATTTTCCAAGCTGTTTAAAGGCACAGTCAACTTAGTGTATGTAAAATTCTGACCCACTGTAATTGTGATACAATGCATTATAAGTGAAATAATTTGTCTGTAAACAATTGTTGGAAAAATTACTTGTGTCATGCAACCTAAGTGTATGTAAACTTCCGACTTCAACTGTATGTTTATTTATTTTCCCTTTTGTACTTTAACTATTTGTTACAACTATTTATTGTTTATTTCACTTTTGTTTATCCATTTCACTTGCTTTGTCAATGTAAACATATGTTTCTAATACCAATAAAGCCCCTTGAATTAAGAGAGAGAGAGAGAGAGAGAGAGAGAAGGCTCTGCCTGGATGGTGGACAGGTCAAAGTGCTGAGAGATGGTTGTGGGGTAGTGGGGAGAGTGGGTAGGGGGGAGAGGGGGCAGGGGGCAGTTATTACCCCACAATGACAGTGATGTGCCAGGAGCGAGGGGGAGGAGAGGGGTCGGAGTGGCGTGGAACAGGGGAACTGTGGGTAGGTCAGGTTTGAAGTGGAATGTGGCAGCAGCCCTAATACAGTCCTGTCTGCCTCTCTGTGTTGACACACAGAAACACACATACACAGAGACACACACACACACAGACACACACACACAGAGACACACACACACACACACACACACACAGCGACACACACACAGAGACACACACACACAGAGACACACACACAGAGAGAGACAAACACACACAGAGAGAGACAAACACACACAGAGAGACACACACATAGAGATACACACACACACACACACACACACACACACACACACACACACACAGAGAAAGACACACACACACACAGAGAAAGACACACACACACACGAGACACACACACCCGGCAAAATGAAATATGGGACCATAATTTTTCTCACAAGGTGTTGTTTGTGGGGTAACATTAGTACTCTTTTTGTGGCTAGGGGTAATTTAGCCTTCTGGTGCAAAAAGGGATCATTTGGCGGTCATGGGCTCGCCTACTCACACATGCTGTAGGGTGGCAGGTAGCATAGCGGTTAGAGCATTGGGCTAGTGACCGAATCCCCAAGCTGAAAAGGTGTACTTGAGCAAGGCACTTAACTTTAACTTCTCCAGGGTTGCCGTTGACAATGGCAGACCCTGGCCATGACCCTGCTCTCTGAGGGTGTCTCAGGGGAAGTTGGGACACATTTACAATTTGAAAAAGGACAAATATAAACACCCACCAAATTATTAGGATGTATGGTCTTATTATTTAATTGTGGAGAAGTTGTTACTAGGACAAAGACACATCATCACTGTTACAGGGAGTGGGACAGACTGGGAGTGGTTTCTGGCCTGACAGTGTCTCTAAAGAGGTCTCTCTCTCTCTCTCTCTCTCTCTCTCTCTCTCTCTCTCTCTCTCTCTCTCTCTCTCTCTCTCTCTCTCTCGGACAGGACGATAGTTCAAAATAGTTCCCAATTATGGCTAGTAACAACTTGTCAACAATATCATTGTTGCAGCAATGTTCTGTTGTCTGTTTGAGAGAGAAACAGAACAGGAGAAGTTATATGCTATTGAAATACCTATTATCTTATAGAACCGTTTCACAGCTAATTATGACACACACGCACACTCCTGTGAAGCAGTTCGTTTTACAGTTAATTGTGCAGCAGTACAGCCTGTTTCTGCCGTAAAACACTTTCCTCCAGTCCTTGATCTTCCAGTGCTAAATTGCTGTGGTTAGTTCCACTTATTAGGCTTTTAGGAATTAAAATGTTTAAGTTGTGTTTGTCTTTTTTGTTTTTGTTCTGTTCTTTTCACTGTCATTCCAACTATGTTGTTGATATTTAGTGTGGGGGAATGGGGAGGTGGGGAGAGAGAGAAAGAGAGAGAGAGCGAGAGAGAGAGTGATATAGCGAGAGAGAGAGAGTGATATATAGAGAGAGCGAGAGAGAGATATATATATATATATATATATATATGAGTGAGAGTGATATATAGAGAGAGCGAGAGAGAGAGAGAGTGATATATAGAGAGAGCGAGTGTGAGAGCGAGATGTGTGTATATATATATATATATATATATATATATATACAGTGAGGGAAAAAAGTATTTGATCCCCTGCTGATTTTGTACGTTTGCCCACTGACAAAGAAATGATCAGTCTATAATTTTAATGGTAGGTTTATTTGAACAGTGAGAGTGTCACGCCCTGACCGGTAGGAGCCTGTTTATGTCTCCTTTTGGTTTGGTCAGGGTGTGATTTGGGGTGGGCATTCTATGTTATAGTTTTTGTATTTCTTTGTTTTGGCTGAGTGTGGCTCTCAATCAGGGACAGCTGTCTATCGTTGTCTATCGTTGTCTCTGATTTTTCCCTCCAGCTTTGTGGGAGGTTGATGCTGTTATTGTGTGTATGCTGTTGGTGCTACACCTATTTGATCGTCGTTCATTGTTTTTGTTTTGAGTGAGTAACAATAAACATGTTTAACTCAACCCGGTATGCTGCGCCTTGGTCCGTCAATGAAGATCGTGACAGAACCTCCCACCACCAAGAGAGCGTGCCTACCTAGAGTCCTGGACATGGGAGGAGATCCTGGACGGGAGGGGACCCGGGAGGCGGGCGGGGAAATACCTCTGTCCGGAGGAAGCTAAGAAGGAGCGGCGTTTCTACGGACAAAAATATGCGGGAACACGGCTGGCCTTTAAGCCCGAGAGGCAGCCCCAAAAATTTTTTTGGGGGGTGCACACGGGGAGTTTGGCTGGGCCAGGTTGGAGACCTGGGCCAGCTCCCCGTGCTTACCAGAGGGAGCAGCGCACTGGTAGGGCACCGTGTGAGGCGGTGAAGCGCACGGTGTTGCCAGTGCGTGTTCACAACCCGGTGCGCGACATGCCAACTTCCCGCATAGTTTTTGCGAGTAGGAGTGTTCAGCCTGGGAGGAGTGTGCCGGCTCAGCGCTCCTGGCCTCCAGTACGCCTCCTCGGACCAGGATATCCTGCGCCGGCTCTGCATACTGTGTCTCCGGTGCGTCTCCACAGCCCGGTACGTCCTGTGCCAGCGCCCCGCAGGTGAAGAGCGGAGTTATCCATTCAGCCAGGACGGGTTGTGCAGGCTGTACGCC
The DNA here is from genome assembly GCA_030435695.1 of Brachymystax lenok tsinlingensis. Classification (NCBI taxonomy): domain Eukaryota; kingdom Metazoa; phylum Chordata; class Actinopteri; order Salmoniformes; family Salmonidae; genus Brachymystax; species Brachymystax lenok. The sequence continues at coordinate 66,561,969 of CM059780.1, forward strand.
GGAGACCTCCAGTGCGTCTTCACGGCCCAGTGTATCCTGCCCCTGTTCCACGCTCCAGGATCCCTGTGCGTGTTGTGAGCCCAGCATGCACTGTTCCACGCTCCAGGATTCCTGTGCGCGTTGTGCGCCTTCGGAGCCCGGCACGGCCTGTGCCCGCTCCACGCACCAGGCCCCCTGTGCGCATCCAGAGCCCGGTGAGGCCTGTCCCTGCTCCACACACCAGGACCCCTGTGCGCCTTCAGAGCCCGGTGAGGCCTGTCCCTGCTCCATGCACCAGGACCCCTGTGCGCCTTCAGAGCCCGGTGAGGCATGTCCCTGCTCCACGCATCAGGCCCCCTGTGCGCCTTCAGAGCCCGGCACGGCCTGTGTCCGCTCCACGCACCAGGCCCCCTGTGCGCCTTCAGAGCCCGGTGAGGCCTGTCCCTGCTCCACACACCAGGACCCCTGTGCGCCTTCAGAGCCCGGTGAGGCCTGTCCCTGCTCCACGCACCAGGACCCCTGTGCGCCTTCAGAGCCCGGTGAGGCATGTCCCTGCTCCTTGCATCAGGCCCCCTGTGCGCCTTCAGAGCCCGGCACGGCCTGTGTCCGCTCCACGCACCAGGCCCCCTGTGCGCCTTCAGAGCCCGGCACGGCCTGTCCCTGCTCCACGCATCAGGCCCCCTGTGCGCCTTCAGAGCCCGGCACGGCCTGTGCCCGCTCCACACACCAGGCCCCCTGTGCGCCTTTAGAGCCCGGCGAGGCCTGTCCCTGCTCCACGCATCAGGCCCCCTGTGCGCCTTCAGAGCCCGGCACAGCCTGTGCCCGCTCCACGCACCAGGACCCCTGTGCACCTTCGGAGTCCGGCACGTCCTGCCCCTGCTCCACGCACCAGGTATCCAGTGCCTGCTCCACGGCCCAGTCCGGGGCCCGCAGCGAGGGTGCCCAGTCCGGGGCCCGCAGCGAGGGTGCCCAGTCCGGGGCCCGCAACGAGGGAGCCAGAGGTGGTGCGGGGTCTACGTCCCGCACCAGAGCCGCCACCGGATAGATGCCCACCCAGACCCTCCCCAATAGGGTCAGGTTTTGCAGCCGGAGTCCGCACCTTTGGGGTATTGTCACGCCCTGACCGGTAGGAGCCTGTTTATGTCTCCTTTTGATTTGGTCAGGGTGTGATTTGGGGTGGGCATTCTATGTTATAGTTTTTGTTTTTGTTTTGAGTGAGTAACAATAAACATGTTTAACTCAACCCGGTACGCTGCGCCTTGGTCCGTCAATGAAGATCGTGACAGAGAGACAGAATAACAACAAAATAATCCAGAAAAACGCATGTGAAAAATGTTTTAATGAGGGAAATAAGTATTTGACCCCCTCTCAATCAGAAAGATTTCTGGCTCCCAGGTGTCTTTTATACAGGTAACGAGCTCAGATTAGGAGCACACTCTTAAAGGGAGTGCTCCTAATCTCAGTTTGTTACCTGTATAAAAGACACCTGTCCACAGAAGCAATCAATCAATCAGATTCCAAACTCTCCACCATGGCCAAGACCAAAGAGCTCTCCAAGGATGTCAGGGACAAGATTGTAGACCGACACAAGGCTGGAATGGGCTACAAGACCATCGCCAAGCAGCTTGGTGAGAAGGTGACAACAGTTGGTGCGATTATTCACAAATGGAAGAAACACAAAAGAACTGTCAATCTCCCTCGGCCTGGGGATCCATGCAAGATCTCACCTTGTGGAGTTGCAATGATCATGAGAACGGTGAGGAATCAGCCCAGAACTATGATCTCAAGGCAGCTGGGACCATAGTCACCAAGAAAACAATTGGTAACACACTACGCCGTGAAGGACTGAAATCCTGCAGCGCCCGCAAGGTCCCCCTGCTCAAGAAAGCACATATACATGCCCATCTGAAGTTTGCCAATGAACATCTGAATGATTCAGAGGACATCTGTGTCAAAGTGTTGTGGTCAGATGAGACCAAAATGGAGCTCATTGGCATCAACTCAACTCGCCGTGTTTGGAGGAGGAGGAATGCTGCCTATGACCCCAAGAACACCATCCCCACCGTCAAACATGGAGGTGGAAACATTATACTTTGGGGGGTGTTTTTCTGCTAAGGGGACAGGACAACTTCACCGCATCAAAGGGACGATGGACGGGGCCATGTACCGTCAAATCTTGAGGAGAACCTCCTTCCCTCAGCCAGGACATTGAAAATGGGTCGTGGATGGGTATTCCAGCATGACAATGACCCAAAACACACGGCCAAGGCAACAAAGGAGTGGCTCAAGATGAAGCACATTAAGGTCCTGGAGTGGCCTAGCCAGTCTCCAGACCTTAATCCCATAGAAAATCTGTGGAGGGAGCTGAAGGTTCGAGTTGCCAAACGTCAGCCTCGAAACCTTAATGACTTGGAGAAGATCTGCAAAGAGGAGTGGGACAAAATCCTTCCTGAGATGTGTGCTAACCTGGTGGCCAACTACAAGAAACGTCTGACCTCTGTTATTGCCAACAAGGGTTTTGCAACCAAGTACTAAGTCATGTTTTGCAGAGGGGTCAAGTACTTATTTCCCTCATTAAAATGCAATTCCATTTATAACATTTTTCACATGCATTTTTCTGGATTTTTTTGTTCTTATTCTGTCTCTCACTGTTCAAATAAACCTACCATTAAATTATAGACTGATCATTTCTTTGTCAGTGGGCAAACGTACAAAATCAGTAGGGGATCAAATACTTTTTTCCCTCACTGTATATATATAGAGAGAAAGGGAAAAATAAAGAGAGAGAGTAATATATATAGAGAGAAAGGGAAAAATAAAGAGAGAGAGTAATATATATAGAGAGAGCGAGTCAAATAAAGAGAGAGATACTAAATGTATCAGCTAATTCTCCCATATAGTGTATTATAGTCATGTGACCGGGGGCCTAGCCCAGGGTTCTGTTCATGAGGTTTAATGTTGTGGATTTAGACTTGTGCTCTGGTCTTTAGAATCCATTAACCTTCCTATAAAAGTGCATATGGCTCTCTATAAAGTCCTAATGGGCAGGCTGGGCCATACACAGGGGCCTCTGTGTGCAGTAGTTCCAGGGGCAACACTTGGAGAAATGCGGAAATGAGACTCTATAAAAATGGAAAGTGAAACGGCCATAATGGTGTGGTGTGTTTCTCAGATTCAGCCCCAGCGTGACTTTGAGTGCCTTTTAGAACGACACATTCACATGAAATTATAGTGGAGTAGATGGAGGAGATATAAAGCTGAGGCCTAGATTAGGATACTATACAGGTGGTTTGTGTTTGTAATTTTTAGCACTTTTCTGAATAAGTTATTGGGCTATTGTGCTATTGTATAGTTCACACCACCCCTAACAGAAACCACATGTTATATCTTCAGGCCAGACTGCTGTGGTTTGTGTTATGTTAATACCACTCTAAAACTACAGAACAAGCAGCAAACACGTAATATAAACACGACGCGGGTGTTGTTGTTGAAAACTGGTGACAAAATGAGTGCAATTTCCTACTTGTCCTTGATAGGCGATATTAGATTTTGGAAAAGATTTCGTTTGGAACATGATTGATGGTTTCATATGGAGGAGACAAAAGTGTTTATTTCGTATTTTTTTTTGTATTTTATTATGATCCCCATTAGCTGTTGCTGAAGCAGCAGCTACTCTTCCTGGGGATTATAAACAGTGTGGACATGTTTGTGTTAAATTTCAAATATTGCAAGATTATAACCATTCATGGTATTGTTAGTGCAATCTTATCTTCGTCTGCAGTTGGTCGCAGGAGGGTTACAGTTAGTGTTTCAGGACAGCCAATCTTCTTCTTTACAAGTTTTGTTTTAACTCTATGAGCCCTGGTCAAATGTAGTGCACTACATAGGGAATAGGGTGCCATTTGGGACGCATGCATGAACACAAATCAACACATTAGTATGGTGTGTCCTCTGGCTTTAAAGGGATAGTACACCCAACAAAATATCCATAGATAAAAAGTAATTTTGTAATTTGGGTGAACCAACCCTTTAACGTTTCTGACGACAGATTGGCTGGAGATCTATCCGCTTGACAAACGTACTCTGCTGAATGCTAATGTTTCAGGGTGTGTGGAGGTGAGGGAGGGGGCGGGTTAATTAAATCACAATGAGCTATGTGCCACTTACTAAGAGTGGGTACTTTGCTGTGATTTATCAGTGTTTGCTGAGTGGAGAGCGAGACTAACAGACGGCCCAGTCTCTCAGATTAAATAGGGCATGGAGGACATCTCTCATAGATATCACTGAGAGAGAGAGAGAGAGAGAGAGAGAGAGAGAGAGAGAGAGAGAGAGAGAGAGAGAGAGAGAGAGAGAGAGAGAGAGAGAGAAAGAGAGAGAGAGATTTATCACACTAATGCTAATCATTAGAATTATTAGTCCAGGTGCAGCTACTATAAATATCATGCGTATGTGCGTGTGCTTGTGTGTGTCTGCTTGTACATCTGTGTGTGTGTGTGTGTGTGTGTGTGTGTGTGTGTGTGTGTGTGTGTGTGTGTGTGTGTGTGTGTGTGTGTGTGTGTAGCTGCAGCATCTGGAACACCATGGAGGTAGATGATGAGGAAGGATTATGATGATTGAAATGACCTTCAGAACGATAGAGTGTAAACACAGATAAGTAGCTGAAACCTCTCTCTCCGCTCCCACTGACTGGTGTTTCTCTAGATAGGTTTATAGTACCCTGGGAATTAACAGGGTGTTATACATTTGACTGTGTTCATCTGTGACTGGATAATGAAAAAGACAGTCACACCTGGACGGTGAAGTAAAAACAGAAAGTAGGTTACATCGTGTTAGCTAGCTAGCTAGATAGATTGGTTTATTGTATTATAATGTCATGCATCTTCATGACGCCCAGCCCACATGGGCTTACAAAACACTGTATTTGTCCAAATAAAATGATCATACTTATACAGTGCCTTCAGAAAGTATTCACACCTTTTCTACATTTTGTTGTGTTACAGCCTGAATTTATAATTGATTAAATTTAGACTTTGTGTCACTGGCCTACACACAATACCCCATAATGTCAAATTGGAATTATGTTTTAACAAGTTTGTACAAATGAATACAAAATGAAATGAACGTCTTGAGTCAAACCCACTGGCTCCAGGTCATCTACAAGTCCCTGCTAGGTAAAGCCCCGCCTTATCTCAGCTCGCTGGTCACCATAGCAGCACCCACCCATAGCACGTGCTCCAGCAGGTATTTCTCACTGGTCACCCCCAAAGCCAATTTCTCCTTTGGCCGACTTTCCTTCCAGTTCTCTGCTGCCAATGACTGGAACGAACTACAAAAATCACTGAAACTGGAGACACTTATCTCCCTCACTAGCTTTAAGCAACAGCTGTCAGAGCAGCTCACAGATCACTGCACCTGTACATAGCCCATCTGTAAATAGCCCAACCAACTACCTCATCCCCTACCGTATTTATTTATTTATCTTGCTCCTTTGCACCCCAGTATTTCTACTTTGCACATTCATCTACTGCACATCTACAATTCCAGTGTATAATTGCTATATTGTAACTACTTCGCCACCATGACCTATTTATTGCCTTACCTTCCTTATCTTACCTCATTTGCACACATTGTATATAGACTTGTTTTTCTACTGTATTATTGACTGTATGTTTGTTTACTCCATGTGTAACTTTGTTGTTGTATGTGTCGAACTGCTTTGCTTTATCTTGGCCAGGTCACAGTTGTAAATGAGAACATGTTCTCAACTTGCCAACCTGGTTAAATAAAGGTTAAATAAAGGTGAAATAAATAAAATAAAATAAAAATTCAACCCCTTTGTTATGGAAAGCCTAAATAAGTTAATGAGTAACAAGTCACATAATAAGTTGCATGGACTCTTAGGATTTAACATGATTTAACTTTTTTTCTTCATCTCTGTAAGGTGCCTCAGTTGAGCAGTGAATTTCAAACACAGATTCAACCACAAAGATAAGGGAGGTTTTCCAATGCCTCGCAAAGAAGGGCACCTATTGGTAGATGGGTAAAAATAAAAAAGCAGACATTGAAAATTCCTTTGAGCCTTACACTTTGGATGGTGTATGAATCCGCCCAGTCACTACAAAGATACCGGCGTCCTTCCGAACTCAGTTGCCGGAGAGGAAGGAAAACGTTCAAGGATTTCACCATGAAGCCAATGGTGACTTTAAAACAGTTACAGAGTTTAATGGCTGCGATAGGAGAAACTGAGGATGGATCAACAACATTGTAGTTACTCCAAAATACTAACCTAAATGACAGAGAGAAAAGAAGGAAGCCTGTACAGAATTCAAATATTCCAAAACATGCATCCTGTTTGCAATAAGGCACTAAAGTAAAACTGCAAAAAAATTGCAAAGAATTGAACTTTATGTCCTGAATACAAAGCGTTATGCTTGGGACAAATCCAACACAACACATCACTGAGTACCAAATGTTCAAGCATGGTGGTGCCTGCATCATGTTAAGGGTATGTTTGTCATCGGCAAGGACTAGGGAGTTTTTTTTGTGATAAAAGAAATGGAATAGAGCTAAGCATAGGGAAAATCCTAGAGGTAAACCTGGTTCAGTCTACCACGTTTCAGCAGGAATATAACCTAAAACACAAGGCCAAATATACACTGGAGTTGCTTACCAAGAAGACATTGAATGTTTCTCAGTGGCCAAGTTACAGTTTTGACTTAAATCTACTTGAAAATCTATGGCAAGACTTGAACATGTCTGTCTAGCAAAGATCAACAACAGAGCTTATTTATAAAAAAAAATACCCCTTATTCTCCCCAATTTTGCGGTGTCCAATTGATAGTTACAGTCTTGTCTCATCGCTGCAACTCCCGTACGGACTCAGGAGAGGCGAAGGTCGAGAGCCGTGCGTCCTCCGAAACACAACCCAACCAAGCCGCACTGCTTCTTGACACAATCCCCACTTAATCCGGAAGCCAGTCGCACCAATGTGTCGAAGGGAAAACCGTACACCTGGCGACCATGTCAGTGTGCACTGCGCCCAGCCTGCCACAGGAGTCGCTAGTGCGTGATGGGACAAGGACATCCCTGCCGGCCAAACCCTCCCCCTAACCCGGAGGTTACACTAAAATTAGCATATAAAGTACAGTAAAATAAAAAGTTCATTTCATTCTCGATATTCCCTAAATCAGAGACTGTACATAGCCGCTGTTCTTCATTTATGGCATTGAACCTACCATCTTCAATTGCCAGAAGCAGTATCCTGGTTCTCGATTTTATTTTTATTTTTATTTCACCTTTATACTGGGCACACAAGGATCTTTGATTTCTTGTTAGGTGAAGGTGACATAGGGTTCTGGATCATAGGTGGTTTTAATCTGGTTCTAAATTCTGAGTTTGGGATTTAGCCATATATCAGTTAACCATGTTTCTTTTTAGTTAACTTGTGTTTGATCATGTGGACATTGCATTGTTACTTCTTTCCAAATATGTGTTGTAGATCAGCTACATTAAATATGTCATTGAGTTCAAGGGTAATAGTGTGTTTTATCCCAGTTGAAAATCTTTTTTGTTAATCTGTCCTCTGGCATATCGATAAAATGGTTCCATAACCCGACTGAGTTGCAAGTTGTACTGTAGGCTACAGGGTTTAGAATAGATGTTAGGCCATTTAAGAAACATAATGTATTTGAGTCTATTCAGTGCTCGAACCCCTTAGAGAAAAGTTTAGATTAGAGAAAAATCAAAGCCCTGCTTTCTCTCTCTCTCTCCCTCAATCTCGCTCTCTATCTCTCTCTCACTTTCTCTTCTCCTCTCTCTCCTACATGGATAACACTCTCTCTGTCTCCACACACTCAGACCCAGGCCCTGGGTGGAGGCAATACTGCAAAGGCTGAAATTCATAAACCCCAAACAGATAAGCTAGAGGTGGAGAAAGCAGTTTGGTTTCAAACACAATGAGAACCTTTTACCACTTAGCTACATGGGTAAGAACTATTCACAATTTAACAATATATTCACACACAGCACAATAGCTAAACTAGATTAATTTCCAAACGCAAGGAAATAAATTGAAAAAGTGAAATGGAATGGAAGAAATCACATTTGAGCAAGAAACCTACTATAACACTGCGATATTCCATAATATTCCTTTTATACCATTTTTATTTTTAGATGCACAATTAGCATTATTTTTGAATTTTTTTCACAAGTATGTGGTGAATGTACAAAACTTACCCAAACTGGTAATACTTGCAATGGAGCCAGTCTTATGTTCAAAACCTTTCACTGTGTATTCATTTTGTCTTTCACCACACAACCATTGATCGAAAAAATATGTTTACTGTGAAATATAATCACCAAAGCACAACATAATAATATATTCTAAATGTAGTTATTATAACAACCAGTTAAACCAATAGCAAAACATACATGTTTCAGCTTGCCCTTTTAATGTAGTATGCCACAGTATTGTACAGTACATTACACTGATTTCACATTAGGCTATACAATTGATTGAACATTACATTTCCATCATTTCTATCCCATGTGTGATCAAAGGTTTAATCATTGAAGACATATTTCACAATGTAATCAAATGAAAGAAATGACAGAAACATAATGTTTAGCAGGCAATAGTTTGCATTAAGCCTGTCTTGAGCATATGACCATAGGTTCTCATCGAAATCACAGTAAATATCATCATTGTTCATGCACCGGGCATTGCGAATCCAAGCCTGAAGGGAGGTGGTACGCTCATGCGGATGGCAATCATACATCTTCCACCAGTCTTGTAATCACGTATTGTATTTTACAGTATTGTATTGTACATATTTACTGTAGTGGTCCTGTACGTGGCTCAGTTCATCAGAGCATGGCACTAGCAACACCAGAGTTGTGGGTTCAATTGTCACTGGGGTCACATACCAAAATGTTTGGACTGCTGTCACTTTGGATAAAAGTGTCTGCTACGTAATGGTATTTATTACGGTATTACAGTACCCCCATCCCCCAGCAAAAAGACCCCAGCAACTTCATTTTGGACACATGTTTCTCTGTGTAGGGGATGCATTTCTTTCTTGTTTTGAATTTCTGGATCATTTGCGTATAGGAGCACTATAGGAGCTAGAAACACTAGCATTTCACTGCATGTAACATCTGCTAATCTGTGTACGTAAGCAATACACTTTGATTTGATTTGTTACATACAGTACATCTCTAATCATAAAACACACTGTGAAGTAAAATCATAATAGTCATCATTGTAGTAGTACATTTGAGTATATATCATACTTTTTATGTTTTTACTTTACATACAGTTGAAGTCGGAAGTTTACATACACTTAGGTTGGAGTCATTAAAACTCGTTTTTCAACCACTCAACAAATTTCTTGTTAAAAAACTATAGTTTTGGCAAGTCGGTTAGGACATCTACTTTGTGCATGACACAAGTCATTTTTCCAACAGTTGTTCACAGATAGATTATTTCACTTATAATTTACTGTATCACAATTCCAGTGGGTTAGAAGTTTACATACACTAAGTTGACTGTGCCTTTAAACAGCTTGGAAAATTCCAGAAAATGACATCATGGCTTTAGAAGCTTCTGATAGTCTGATTCATCCTTGGGAGCAATTTCCAAATGCCTGAAGGTACCACGTTCATCTGTACAAACAATAGTACGCAAGTATAAACACCATGGGACCACGCAGCCGTCATACCACTCAGGAAGGAGACGCGTTCTGTCTCCTAGACATGAACATACTTTGGTGCGAAAAGTGCAAATCAATCCTAGAACAACAGCAAAGGACCTTTTGAAGAAGCTGGAGAAAACAGGTACAAAAGTATCTACATCCACAGTAAAACGGGTCCTAGATCGACATAACCTGAAAGGCCGCTCAGCAAGGAAGAAGCCACTGCTTCAAAACCGCCATAAAAAAGTCAGACTACGGTTTGCAACTGCACATGGGGACAAAGATCGTACTTTTTGGAGAAATGTCCTCTGGTCTGATTAAACATAATGACCAGCATTATGTTTGGAGGAAAAAGGGGGAGGCTTGCAAGCCGAAGAACACAATCCCAACCGTGAAGCATGGGGGTGGCAGCATCATGTTGTGAGGGTGCTTTGCTGAAGGAGGGACTGGTGCACTTCACAAAATATATGGCATCATGAGGAGGGAAAATTATGTGGATATATTGAAGCAACATTTTAAGACATCAGTCAGGACGTTAAAGCTTGGTCGCAAATGGGTCTTCCAAATAGACAATGACCCCAATAATACTTCCAAAGTTGTGGCAAAATGGCTTAAGGACAACAAAGTCAAGGTATTGGAGTGGCTATCACAAAGCCCTGACCTCAATCCCATAGAACATTTGTGGGCAGAACTGAAAAAGCGTGTGCGAGCAAGGAGGCCTACAAACCTGACTCGGTTACACCAGCTCTGTCAGGAGGAATGGGCCAAAATGCACCCAACTTATTGTGGGTAACTTGTGGAAGGCTACCCAAAATGTTGGACCCAAGTTAAACAATTTAAAGGCAATGCTACCACATACTAATTGAGTGTATGTAAACTTCTGACCCACTGGGAATGTGTTGAAAGAAATAAAAGCTGAAATAAATCATTCTCTCTACTATTATTCTGACATTTCACATTCTTAAAATAAAGTGGTGATCCTAACCGACCAAAGACAGGGATTTTTTTTACTAGGATTAAATGTCAGGAATTGTGACAAAACTGAGTTTAAATATATTTGGCTAAGGTGTATGTAAACTTCTGACTTCAACTGTACATACACACATTTTCATTATGCAATCATCCAAATCTGTAGAAGACAAACAAGTTTACAAGACGTGCAAAATCTATAGGTTTACCAAACATTTAAGTGATCATCAATACCAAACGTTTAAGTGATCACCAGTCCGATTAATTAATAGTAAAATGTGTCTTAACAAAAGAGAAGATAATCATATCAAAAGTAATGTGCGCATTGCATTGTGAAAGGCAATTACTTTAGATGAACATGTATTGCAATGTGAAACGTATTTCTAGATGAAACAGTGATTAAGTTTGGTGAAAAAGTGGCTGTATGATTTTGTGTGTTGTACATTTTACATTTTACATTTTAGTCATTTAGCAGACGCTCTCATCCAGAGCAACTTACAGTTAGTGCATTCATCTTAAGATAGCTAGGTGGGACAACCACATATCACAGGCTTAGTCAATTGAAAATGTGCTTAGAGTTTTGAAACAACTGCCTTTTTGATTATCTGTTTTGAATTTTGTACCAGGGAAATGTACCACATGCTTGTGAAAACTGCACCAAAGCCATAAAAAAAACTGCAATGGTGTTAATTTACTGGGAAACTGAAGTCGCAATATGTTCGTTCATTATATAACCGAAATAGAGAGAAACAATTAGCGACTACATGACAGGGACATATATTATTGGAACAAATGAAATGTTACCCTTCATTCTTGGCATCCAAGTATCATTAATTATTTAAACCATATGCTTACATTCTGAACAAAACAAACTATAAACAGCAGCAAAGGAGTTGGAACTGTCAATCTAAAACAGCCCTAGGGAGAAAAACATAATTGAGGGAAAGATGTACAGGAAGACAAAATTGGAAAATAAAAACACCCCCTTTTCTCCCCTTGTCAGTCTAAACCAGGGCTGTCAAACATACGGCCCTCAGGTGGTTTGAGTAAAAAATCTTAGTAAAATCTTTAAAAAAAAAAATGTAAATGGGGGAGGACGAACTCAATATACTTAAAAAAATCTAAAACCAAATCGAAACTGTGTAGAAATTATAACGGACCTACATTTATACAGTTTCTTGACTGTGTTCAGCTTGCTTATTATCACAGAAAATAAAGTTAGACAGTCAGGGTGCATATTTTTTTTTATTTGGTCCAAATTTTCACAGCAAGGAAATATAACCAATTCTCAGTGCGACCCTCTGGACCTCGCTGAAGAACGAACGCGAAAAATGTACTTGACACCACTGGTCCAAACGTTGTTTTGGGACATTCAGCTATCCCAGGCAGACCTCACAGTTTGAACTATATTGTAGTATTGAGTTAATTGAGTTAAATATAACTACGTACATTAAGTTTGTACAGCGACAGTGTGGACTAAATAGTGTAAAATATCACTGATAAAGGATGTATTTCCTGAGCAAGAACAGGATTGGCCATGAGATTCACATTACAGTTCACCTTGTGCATCAACTCAAATCAAATTATATTTGTCACTGAATACAACAGGTGTAGACCTTACCGTGAAATGCTTACTTAACCAACAATGCAATTTAAAGAAAATAAGAGTTAAGAAAATATTAACTAAATAAACGAAAGTAAAAAAAGTTTCACAATAAAATAACAACAACGAGGCTATACACAGGGTGTACCGGTACCAAGTCAATGTGAGAGGATACAGGTTAGTTGAGGTAATTGAGGGAATATGTACATGCAGATAGGGGTAAAGTGACTATGCATAGATAATAAACAGAAGTGTATCAATGCAAATACTCTGGGTAGCCATTTTATTAATTGTTCAACAGACTTATGGCTTGGGGGTAGAAGCTGTTAAGGAGCCTTTTGGACCTAGACTTGGCTCTCTGGTACCGCTTGCTATGCGGTAGCAGAGAGAACAGTCTATGACTTGGGTGGCTGGAGTCTTTGACAATAGTTTGGGCCTTCCTCTGACCACCTAGTATAGAGGTCTTGGATGGCAGGAAGCTTGGCCCCAGTGATGTGCTGGGCAGTACACACTATCCTCTGTAGGAGCCTTATGGTCAGATGTCGAGCAGTTGCCATACCAGGTGATGCAACCGGTCAGGATGCTCTCAATGGTGCAGCTGTATAACCTTTTGAGGATCTGGGGTCCCATGCCAAATATTTTCAGTATCCTGAGGGGGAATAGGCATTGTCATGCCCTCTTCACGACTGTCTTGGTGTGTTTGGACCATGATAGTTTGTTGGTGATGTGGACACCAAGGAACTCGACCTGCTCCACTACAGCCTCGTTGATGTGAATGGGGGCGTATTCGTCCCTCCTTTTCCTGTAGTCCATGATCAGCTCCTTTGTCTTGCTCACGTTGAGGGAGAGGTTGTTGTCCTGGCACCACACTGCCAGGTCTCTGACCTCCTCCCTATAGACTGTCTCATCATTGTCAGTGATCAAGCCTACCACCATTGTGTTGTCAGCAAACTTAATGATGGTGTTGGAATCGTGCTTGGCCACACAGTCGTGTGTGAACTGGGAGTACAGGAGGGGACTAAGTACGCACCCCTGAGGGGCCCCCGTGTTGAGGATCCGCATGGCAGATGTGTTGTTGCCTACCATTACCACCTGGGGGTGTTCTGTCAGGAAATCCAGGATCCATTTGCAGAGAGAGGTGTTTAGTCCCAGGGTCCTTAGCTTACTGATGTTGGCACTATAGTGTTGAACGCTGAGCTGTAGTCAATGATTAGCATTCTCACATAGGTGTTCCTTTTGTTCAGGTAGGAAAGGGCAGTGTGGAGTTCAATTGAGATTGTGTCATCTGTGGATCTGTTGGGGTGGTATGTGAATTGGTTTTCGGGATGATGGGGCTGATGCGAGCCATGAACAACCTTTCGATGCACTTCATGGCTACAAACGTGAGTGCTACGGGGTGGTAGTCATTTAGGCAGGTTACCTTGGGGTTCTTGGGCACAGGGACAATGGTGGTGACAATGGTGGTCTGCTTGAAACATGTAGGTGTTACAGACTCGCCAGGGAGAGTGAAGACACTTGCCAGTTGGTCCGTGCATGCTCTGAGTACACATCCTGGTAATCCGTCTAGCTCCGCGGCCTTGTGATTGTTGACCTATTTAAAGGTCTTATTCACATCGGCTACTGAGAACGGGATCACACAGTCGCCCGGAACAGCTGGTGCTCTCATCTGTTGCTTGCCTCAAAGCGAACATAAAAGGCATTTAGCACGTCTGATAGGCTCGCATCACTGGGCAGCTCGCGACTGGGTTTCCCTTTGTAGTCCGCAATAGTTTACAAGCCCTGCCACATCTGACGAGCACCAGAGCCGGTGTAGTAGGATTCAATCTTAGTCCTGTATTGACGCATTACTTGTTTGATGGTTCGTCTGAGGGCATAGCGGGATTTCTTATAAGCTTCCGGATTCGTGTCCCGCTCCTTGAAAGCAGCAGCTCGGTGCGGATGTTGCCTGTAATCCATGGCTTTTGGTTGGGATATGTATGTATGGTGACTGTGGGGACGACGTCATCGATGAAATTATTGATGAAGCCGGTGACTGAGGCGGTATACTCCTCAAAGCCATCGGAGGAATCCCGGAACATATTCCAGTATATGCTAGCAAAACAGTCCTGTAGCTCAGCATCCGCGTCATCTGAACACTTCCGAATTGAGCGAGTCACTGGTACTTCCTGCTTTAGTTTTTGCTTGTAAGCAAAAATCATGAGGATAGAATTATGGTCAGATTTGCCAAATGTAGGGCGAGGGAGAGCTTTGTACGCATCTCTGTGTGTGGAGTAAAGGTGGACTAGAGTTTTTTTTGTTGTTGTTGCAGATATGACATGCTGATAGAAGTGAGGTGAAATTTATGTAAGTTTGTCTGCATTAAAGTCCCCGGCCACTAGGAGCGCCGCTTCTGGATGAGCATTTTCTTGTTTGCTTATTGCATTATACAGCTCGTTGAGTGCGGTCTTCTGACTTGAGTGTGCTTATATAAAATAAAATATACCATTGACTTCAAATCGCCAATGAATGATTCACGCAAAAGTCTGAGTTCCACACGCGTATCTAAACTCTGAAACTCAACTCTGATTCCCATCCCTTGAGCAATTCCACATGCACATCTGAAATCCAAGCACACCAAAGGGGAGAAGGGCAGAGAGTAACATGAAATAGTTTCAAGCCTTGTTTCCATTGGCACTTTGATGTCAACCCAGAATGAGTTGGGTTGGGCTGGCCTTGGTGGGCTATAGCTAGCTTGAATTGTGTTTCCACTGCTTCCAGAATTTAAAATTATGTCATGTTGCTAGCCAATGTGACTGTACAACTAGCTTTGCTAATGTTGCTAGCAAAATGTTGAAGAAATAATTTAATCCACCCTCCCCACACTGTAACTAACATTACCACATACTCCTGCCAGTGCCAGACAGAGCCATGTATTTAGCTTGCTAGCTAGCTAAACGGTTAGCGTCATCGCTAGCATAACAGGCTAGCTAGCTTAATTCCTACACTGTAAAACCATGAAACATGTGACACGTTTATAACCTAAACGTCTGTGTTTAAAACATAAACATTAGGCATTTGGATTTGCCAATAAGTATTCTCATCTTAAACACAGACGTTTAGAATTCAAGATTAAACATGGTAGTCAGCTTTTTCCAGACAGTTTCCAACCTGGAGAACACCTATATCTCCTAAGTGTTCAGATCTTCAACACTAGAGTTTACTTTCCCATCGTCCTGTTTAGAGTGCATTTAGTCATTAGAAATGTATGTGACTTTCCATGCCTCTTATTCAGATCAGTGTTAGGAATGTCTTTCACCTTACCTACATTTCAGCTAAACAGGACATTTGATTTAGACTTTTTTTTTTCATTTGCGCGGTGTTGTTGTTACTTGACTGTGTTGAGTTCATTTCCATTAGCTCTCTCAGAGTGAAAAAAGACATGGGAGGGGCCTCATTATAATATTTCCCAGAATGCTGCTGCAGGTTGATTTTTAAAATACTTTTAATGTAGCGTATATGTTTCCCCATGCATATGTATATGTTTCCCCATGCATTAATTGATTTAACTAACCCAATATGTAAGGGGTTGGACTTATTGCACCTGTTACTGAGATGCTTGTTCCAGTTTAGATGGTTTAGGTCAGAGGTGTTGAACAAATTTTTCCCCGGGGGGCTACATTTGGTTTTCAACAAGGTCCATGTTTTCATTGAAATGTTAAATGCCTTGTTGTGTTTAAAACGTGTTAAAGAAAAGTGTTTAGTTATGTATTCAGATCCTAAACGCTTGGTTTTATAGTGTACCTTGCGATTAGCTAGGTAGCTCATCAAGCTAAACAGACAGGTTTGATAGGATGTAGCTAGCTAGCTTTCAAAACAACCTGGCTAGCTAAAACCAGTGCTAGCTCACGTTAGCTTGCTAGCTAGCTATCTTGTTTCAACACTGATTTGCAAGCTTAGCTAGCTAGCATTTAAGTGCTGACTGTTTTCACAAAAGTGTATTGTGTAGTGAAAAAATAAATGATGGATCCAGCTATGGTGGTAATTTGTGTAATGTCTGACTACTGCAGTACTGCTTGTCCATGTGCTAGCTAAGAACCCAGACAAGCTAAACATGTCAACATCCAGCAGTGATACAAGGCTTCAGTGAGAGGTCCTTCTGAACAGTAGCTGAACAGTAGCTCCCTGGCCTGTTTAAGGAGACACAGTGGAGTAACTTTTCAGCTAATACAGTTGGTTACTGTCCTGTCATTAGAAGACCATTCAACCCAGACCGGTCAGAATCATCATGACAAACAACTTATCATTTTGTTTTCTTTTCTCATATAGAAGAACTGACACTGTCACCCACAAAAAATTATTGATTAGTTTCTAGTGTTGGTTTAATAATTTATCACAGCTTTTGATCTTGTTGTCCTTTTTTATATTTAGCCTATTTTTATGACCACATTCCCAAAAATATTTTGGAATGAAAATTCTAACATTAATATTTAATCAAGTGTTTTTTCTCAAATTGTCTATCTCTCTCTCTCTTTTTCTCTCTGTTTGTTTATGAAGAGATAGCTTAGTTTCTCTCCATGAATATAGAATGGCACTAGAAACAAAAAGGCAAACAGTTACAAACTCTAAACTTCATGAACTTTAAAATATATGCTCAACTTAAAAGCCTGCAAAACACAACTCTGGATATTTTGGGGACAACTCTTAAAACAAAGCTAACAAAATAGCTACACGGACTATCTGAGTTAAACTTGTATCTTTGCACTGTCTATATGCACACTCACAGGGCCCTACACACTCACACACACTGTCACTCCAACACACACACACAAACAATCACTACACAATTTGCTCATTCACACATAATACGCACGTACATTTATTGTGACTCAACCCACCCACTCACATACAAGCTGCTGCTACTCTGTTTATCTTATACCCTGTTGCCTAGTCGCCTTATATATACATATCTACCTCCATCACTCTAGTATCCCTGCACATATAAATATGGTATTGGAACTGACTTTTTCAATATTTCCTGTATATAGTATGCTTACTTACTTTATTGTGTATTTCATATTTCCTATTCTTATTTCTTGTATGTTTATCTTCTAGTAATACATTGTTATTGATCATTGCATTGTTGGGATTTGAGTTTGCAAGAAAGGCATTTCACTGTACTTGTGCATGTGACATTACAACTTGAAACTTAAAACTACTGTTTAATAAATCTATGGATAAATTACCTTAGCCTGGTCCTAGATCAGTTTGTGTTGTCTTTTCAACTCCTATGATCATTGTCAGGACTTGGCAAGACAGCACAAACAGCTCTGGGACCAGGCTAAGGCTGACTGACATCCTAACCACAAAGCCTTGTTTTCAGCTGAACATAAGAACTCATGTAACTCATGCAACACAAGGACTGTATCACAAGGACTATTCCCTAGTGCTCTACTTTTGACCAGCGCCCTATGGGCCCTGGTCAAAATAAGGCTCTGGTCAAAGTAGTGTACTATATTGAGAATAGGGTGCCATTTGAGACACATCCAAGGGCCAAATAAACAATTTCCCTGTCATATGTAATAGACAGACAGGGTTTTATTTGGAGTCTTTCTGAAACGCTACGTGGATAATGACTGTCATTGATTAATAATCCTTGGCCCGACCATCATAATCACTTCCAGATGTGAATAGGTACTCTCTCAAGTGAGTCTCAAATGCCACCCTATTCCCCATAGGGCCCAGGTCAAAAGTAGTGCACTATATAGGGAATAGGCTGACATTAGGGATGGAGCCTTACAGGGGTGGTTTGTCAACCACTGAGCCTCAGCCTAAACTGCTCAGTGAGGACTAATGGACGATCATTTTCTTGTCTGAGGATAGAAAAAAAACAACCTCACCAAATGGCCGGGTGTTATAGTTGTCATTTCCATATTCAATTGGCTCAGCGCAACATGTCAAAGCTCCAAACAAGAACAACTAGGATTTCACATCATTACTTTGAGCTAATTCCACTGAGGGGCAAACCCATCTCTATGAGACACCATGACTGCGTTCCAAATTGTACCCATACCCCCTCCAAATAGTACCCCTATGAGCCCTGGTCAAAAGTAGTGCACTATATAAGGAATAGGTTTCCATTTGGGATGCAAACCAAGTCTTTGTCCAGACATGAGGAAGCATTTTATTTCTTATTGCTTTCCTAGTGGTACCTTCCCTCTTCTTATCGTTTCCATATTAGCTAGAGTGATAGAATTCACCTGTGCCCTTGACAGATTGTGATCTGTGCCTGATGCCAGTTGGTTGGAGAGATTTACATTTGATGAGAAGAATAACCTTGTTCTCTCTCAGTTTCTCTCTCTGTTTCTCTCTCTGTTTCTCTCTCTGCTTCTCTCTCTCTCTCTCTCTCTATCTCTGTTTCTTTCTATATATCTCTGTTTTTCTCTATATATCTCTGTTTTCTCTCTCTCTCAACATACCTTTGACAGAAAAAATACTCTTTCATGAAGCTTTCAAGGTGACTGTATAAAACAACAATGTACTATACATCAAAAGTACAACAGATACTGTACTTCAGAACAACCCTACATACAAGGGTTAGAAGCTGTTTGAGAGAAGTCCTATTGAGTCCTATTCAATACTAAGAGAAGAGTCTAGACCTGCTCAGTGAAATGGAGATAATTCCCAACTCCTTTCAACACAACTACAGAATGTATTTCATCTCATAGAACTCAGATATGGTAGAGCAATACTATTCTAGCTTAGACCTTCACTTAGTGAAGTCTACGGTTATTTGGACTTGCTATGTGTATGTGCCTTGGGGGAGGGAGAAACAAAGCTACTCTGGAAAATGAAATTAAAGAGGTTTTCCAGAACTTTGGCGTCTACATACAGTACCAGTCAAAAGTTTGGACACACCTACTCATTCAAGGGTTTTTCTTTATTTGTGTACTATTTTCTACATTGAAGTCATCAAAACTATGAAATAACACATATGGAATCATGTAGTAACCAAAAAAGTGTTAAACAAATCAGAATATATTTTATATTTTATATTCTAGATTCTAGATTCTTCAATGAAGCTGCCCTTTGCCTTGATGACAGCTTGCATTCTTTCAACTAGCTTCATGTGGTAGTCACCTGGACTACAGACCAAAGGACAGACTTCCACCGGTCTCATGTCCATTGCTCGTGTTTCTTGGCAAAAGCAAGTCTCTTCTTATTATTAATGTCCTTTAGTAGTGGTTTCTTTGCAGCAATTCCTGATACACGCAGTCTCCTCTGAACAGTTGATGTTGAGATGTGTCTGTTACTTGAACTCTGTGAAGCATTTATCTGGGCTGCAATCTGAGGTGCAGATAACTTTAATGAACTTATCCTCTGCAGCAGAGGTAACTCTGGGTCTTCCTTTCCTGTGGCGGTCCTCATGAGAGCCAGTTTCAGCATAGCGCTTGATGGTTTTTGCGACTGCAGTTGAATATACTTTCAGATTTCTTGAAATTTTCCGCATTGACTGACCTTCATGACGTAAAGTAATGATGGACTGTTGTTTCTCTTTGCTTATTTGAGCTGTTCTTGTCATAATATGGACTTGGTCTTTTACCAAATAGGGCTATCTTCTGTATACCACCCCAACCTTGTCACAACACAACTGATTGACTCAAATGCATTAAGAAGGAAAGAAATTCCACAAATTAAATTTGTACAAGGCACACCTGTTAATTGAAATGCATTCCAGGTGACTACCTCATGAAGCTGGTTGAGAGAATGCCAAGAGTGTGCAAAGCTGTCATCAAGGCAAAGGGTGGCTACTTTGAAGAATCTAAAATATCAAACATACTTTGATTTGTTTAACACTTTTTTGGTTACTACAGGATTCCATATTTCATAGTTTTGATGTCTTCACTATTATTCAACATTGTAGAAAATAGTAAAAATTAAGAAAACGCCTTGAATGAGTAGGTGTGTCCAAACTTTTGACTGGTACTGTACATATATTAACATACCAGCGCCCCACACTCACAATCACACTGCCGCCGTAGCAGCCATGACATCATTCTGTTATGTTGAAGTTTGACTCTGATGTGTTCCCAAACACTACCTGATTATATTGTGTGATACTAAGGAACAATATGATGTATGTTGGGATTCTGTGTGGTTCTTTACCCAAAGGATTCATCTGCAATGAAGCAGTGAAGCTTTTCCACAGAGTGACATAAGTGTACGGCTATATTAGCTTAGAGTCTCATACCTATGGAGAGTTAGTGTGACTCTGACCCGATTTCCATGGATATATGACTCTTCCGTAGAGGTCTAAATATTGTCTCTGTATACACCACACCACACAGGCTGATAGCCAACCCAGCCCATGTTTCAATTACCCAAACAGTATCTGTTTTAATCATTAGTCAAATCCAGCAACACTAACAACTTCAAATCAAATAGTTTATGAAATACACAAGTGAAAACATTAATATTCAAAGGGGAAATGAATAAAGTGAATTTCTATATTTTCTGGGGTTGACAACATTCACCTCATTAGTAAGCGAGAATGATGAAAAAGGCAAACGTCTTTGAATTAGCTTAATTTCAAATTCAGTAAGTCCACTTCATTTACATTAGCCCGGGGGAGAGTACATAATTGTGTGTTTGTATGAAAAACTAGAGCGTCTAAATCCTTTATATGTACACATGTAGGCCAGCCTTGAACTAAACACCATATGTGAAATCCTTATATTCCATACACATTTTCTAAAGATGTAGGATCTTATTTTGATCACTATTTTGATGATGAAAAAAAGTGACTGACAACCCACACTAACACACATTTATATTAACAATATTGTACTTTCATGTAGCCTACTTTTGGACAGCTAATAGCCTAATCACCAATCAAGTAACATTACTAAGCGTTCAAATCCTGTTGCTGCAGGATTCTTTTGCTGTGACAATATAGGTCAAATTAAGATCCTAAATCTATATCTATTATTTATTATATAAGTGTGTGTGTGTGTGTGTGTGTGTGTGTGTGTGTGTGTGTGTGTGTGTGTGTGTGTGTGTGTGTGTGTGTGTGTGTGTGTGTGTGTGTGTGTGTGTGTGTGTGTGTGTGTGTGTGTGTAAAAAGGGGCAAAGCAGGAAATACAAACTAGGCTGAGCAAAGCATGAGAAGCTCTCATGTCATTCAAAACAAATGAGGAAATGTTGATTTGCAGCAAATTTAAAATGAAACATAATACAAACCTTTGTACCACAGTTTGTCTTCTGCATTGTAACTGTTTTGTTCATTTTGTGAGGGGAACGAGAATGTTTTGTGAGGATTTTATGAATTGATCAAATGAGAACAGAACACTCCGTAGAGACAGGCTCAGAATGGCTGCGCAGGCAGAGGACAACAAATATTAAGTCACACAAGGACAATTCATTACAAAAAAGAAAATTATATGAACGTCTGAAAGACTTCTGATAGAGACTACAGATAGAGGCTACGTTCCAAATGGAACCCTATTTCTTACATAGTGCACTACTTTCAACCAGGGAACATGGTTCTGGTGAAAAGTAGTGCATTATATAGGAAATAAGGTGCCATTTGGGAAGCAACCATAGAAAATAGTTATTTAGATAAAGCCTAGCATTCACAGACAGAAAGAAGGAAGATAGAGTGAAGTCAAAAAAGCTGTCAATTTCCAAGAGCAGTCAACAGTGAAAATAGTAAGGATGACAGCGATGAGAACAAGAGGAACAAAATAAATATACTTTTTGGGGTGTGTGTATAGCAGCAGAGAAGTGTTATATTAAAGAGAAAACTAACTGACAAGACTTATTTCAATCAATTCGCTGCTCTCTTTTTTCTGACAGATTCCAAACTCATATTCAGAGCCCTTGACTTTTTCCACATTTTGTTACGTTACAGCCTTATTCAATAAAATTGATTAAATAAAAACAATTTCTCATAAATCTACTCACAATACCCCATAATGACAAAGTGAAAACTGTTTTTTATAATGTTTTGCACATTTATAAAAAATAAAAAACAAAAATACCTTATTTACATAAATATTCAGACCCTTTGCTATGAGACTCGAAATTGAGCTCAGGTGCATTCTGTTTCCATTGATCATCCTTGAGATGTTTCTACAACTTAATTGGAGTCCACCTGTGGTAAATTCAATTGATTGGACATGATTTGGAAAGGCACACACCTGTCTGGGAAGGTTGCTGGATCGAATCCCCAAGCTGACAAGGTAAAAATCTGTCATTCTGCAGTTAACCCACTGTTCCCGTGGATGCCGATTAAGGCAGCGGGGTAATGGGAGTAGTGGTGGGAGGCCACGGTCACCATGGTGGAGAGGGACCATGTTAGCACTGCTAAGTTCCATGTAGCCATGGCTCTATGTAGTACTGTGTATTAAGGCTGTGCTAGGACCATCTTATGGCCGTGTTAGGACCCTATCAAAGCTGTGATAGGACCCTATTAAGGCTGTGTTAGGACAGTGTTAGGGCCGTGTTAGGACCGTATTAAGGCCGTGTTAGGACCCTATTAAGGCTGTGTTAGGACAATGTTAGGGCCATGTTAGGACCGTATTAGGGCCATCTAAAATCAGTGTTAGGACCCTATTAAGGCTGTGTTAGGACAGTGTTAGGGCTGTGTTAGGACCATGTTAAGGCCGTGTTAGGACCATGTTAGGACTGTGTTAGGACCGTGTTAGGGCCATGTTAAGACCATGTCAAATCAAATCAAATGTTAGGACCGTATTAAGGCTGTGCTAGGACAGTGTTAGGGCCGTGTTAGGACCATGTTAGGACTGTGTTAGGACCGTGTTAGGGCCGTGTTAAGACCATGTCAAATCAAATGTTAGGACCCTATTAAGGCTGTGTTAGGGCCGTGTTAGGACCGTATTAAGGCTGTGTTAGGAACGTGTTAGGGCCGTGTTAGGACCATGTTAGGACCGTGTTAGGGCCGTGTTAGGACCTTGATAATGGGGAGGTAAGAGTCAAAATAAGGGGCGCAAAATGGACGTTTTCTGTGTAAAGTTCGGATTATAGGTATTTTACAGAGAACATGACAAGCTAAAGCATGTTGTTGTGTTGCTGCCCACAGAGCCGTAGTGTGTCCGTGATAAACATGTTTACTTATTTAGTTGCGTTTTTACAATAAATGCTCACACACTGAGGCATTTGACACCCTCCTCCCTTTAAACAGAAATATCTAGCGATGTTACGTTTGATACCGGAGCTCCGAGGCATGCGTCAAAATCACTAAGCAGCTAACCTCGAAGCAGTGTGCCGATGCGTGGAACACTTTATCAGAAGTACGTCATCAATGATGTCCGAAGCTTCGTTTGATCATGCGAGATTCCACTGATTTCGCCGTAGTTCCGGTGTATTCTTCGATTCCAAGCTGCTTCAAAACACCAACCTCTACTGGACACTGTACTAACAAATATACAGTGCATTCGGGAAAGTATTCAGACCACTTGACTTTTTCTACATTTTGTTACATTACAGCCTTATTTTAAAATGGATTAAATAAAAAAAATCATCAGCAATCTACACACAATACCCCATAATGACAAAGCGAACCGGAACACAAATCCACATTATAACACTCTTAGGCATCCTTTTTTCATTTTTGCAAGGATGCACCTTATTTACATAAGTATTCAGACCCTTTGCTATGAAACTTGAAATTGAGCTCAGGTGCATCCTGTTTCCATTGATCATGTTTGAGATGTTTCTACAAGTTGATTGGGGTCCAACTGTGGTAAATTCAATTGATTGGACATGATTTGGAAAGGCTTACACATGTCTATATAAGGTCCCACAGTTGACAGTACATGTCAGAGCAAAAACCTGGCCATGAGGTTGAAGGAATTGTCCGTAGAGATCCGAGACAGGATTGTGTTGAGGCACAGATCTGGGGAAGGGTACCAAAACGTTTCTGCAGCATTGAAGGTCCCCAAAAACACAGTGGCATCTATCATTTGTATATGGAAGAAGTTTAGAACCACCAAGACTCTTCTTAGGGCTGGCCGCCCGGCGAAACTGAGCAATCGGGGGAGAAGGGCCTTGGTCAGGGAGGTGACCAAGAACCCGGTGGTCACTCTGACAGAGCTCCAGTGTTCCTCTGGGAGATGGGAGAACCTTCCAGAAGGACAACCATCTCGGCAGCACTCCACCAATCAGGAATTTATGGTAGCATCAGCCACACGGAAGCCACTCCTCAGTAAAAGGCACATGACAGCCCGCTTGGAGTTTGCCAAAAGGCACCTAAGGGACTCTCAGACCATGAGAAACAAGATTCTTTGGTCTGATGAAACCAAGATTGAAGTTTTGGCCTGAATGACAAGTGTCACGTCTGGAGGAAACCTGGCACCATGCCTACTGTGAAGCATGGTGGTGGCAGCATCAGGCTGTGGGGATGTTTATCAGTGGCAGGGACTGGGAGACTAGTTAGGATTGAGGGAAATATGAATGGAGCAAAGTACAGAGAGATCCTTGATGAAAACCTGCTCCAGAGCGCTCAGGACCTCACACTGGGGCCAAGGTTCACCATCCAACAGGACAACGATCCTAAACACACAGCCAAGACAATGCAGGAGTGGCTGCAGGACAAATCTCTGATTGTCCTTGAGTTGCACAGCCAGAGCCTGGACTTGAACCCAATCTAACATCTCTGGAGAGACCTGAAAATAGCTGTGCAGCAACGCTCCCCATCATACCTGACAGAGCTTGAGAGGATCTGCAGAGAAGAATGGGAGAAACTCCTCAAATACAGGTGTGCCAAGCTTGTGGTGTCATTCCCAAGAAGACTCAAGGCTGTAATCGCTGCCAAAGGTGCTTCAACAAAGTACCGAGTAAGGGTCTTAATTCTTATGTAAATGTGATATTTCAGGGGGGGTTATATAGATTTGCTACAATTTATAAAAACCTGTTTTTGCTTTGTCATTATGGGGTATTGTGTGTAGATTGATGAGGGGGGGAAAAAACTATTTAATTAATCCATCTTAGAATAAGGATGTAACGTAACAAATATGGAAAAAGTAAAGGGGTCTGAATACTTTCCGAATGCACTGTAGGAGTTGAGCCAATTGCAAGTTGACCAAATTAAAGTGTTTTCTTCCCAGGCATAATGCAAGGCATTATCGCTGGGATACGAGGTAACAACAGGGCCTGGTCTAAGTTAAAAGTATTAAAAAAGTACAAAGTGTTTGTTAGCTGTTAAGCCTGTGTTAAAAGATGCTTAAAATTATTAAAAGACCAAAAAAAAACAAGTGTGTTGAATTGTGTTTGGGAAATACAGATAGATATGGGTTTAAAGAGGTAGTGGTAATATTTCATTCAGTACAGAAATGTGTTGGTCGGCTTAATTTCTCCTGTCCCGCAGTAATGTTTACATTAATTCTGATTATTTCCAGGGATACACAACATTCTGAAATATATCTAGATATCTTTGTTAGAAAGAATGCTGTATTTCCCTTGATGGAGTGATGCTGAATGTAAAAAATGGCTCAACTTAACCACTCTCCTCTACAGAAGATGTGTCCACAGGCTGAGATTGTTTCCAACTTGTGATATCGAGACATATAGTAAGTTATTAAACTATGTCATTTGACATAGGTTATTAAATTGTCATGGAAGTGTCAGGCAGTGTTGCCATAGCAGACAATGGAACAGACTGTGTGTGCGTACGTGTGTTTGCCATAGCAGTCAATGGAACCACCTGTCTGTCTATCATCCTGCATGACTCATTGGTTTATCTGCTTGGCTTGTTTGACAGCTTTAAGACACATTAAACACAAACCAATTTCTCCACAACTTTCATTTGGTTCCAACCCTCTTCTAATTTCACAGGCTCTCTGGGTGCTGTATCTGGGTCAGTACCAAATGTCACCCTACTCCCTTTATAGGGCACTACTTACAACCGGGGCTCATAGGGCTCTGGCCAAAAGTAGTACACTATATAAGGAATAGGGTGCAATTTGGGAGGCACTTCCTCTCTCTGTCTTAGAGAAACTATTCAGGGAAATGACACTACCACTGGGATATTTAATACAGTTTGACAGAACTGTACCAAAGCAAAAGACACTTGTTTTCCACACTATAAACCCTAACCCTAACCCAACCGTATTATTCCATATTTGTTTGGAACGTTGTTTGTGGCACCTTTTAAAGAGTGGCAGGTGCATTACAAATAATTACCCATGGTCATCTATCACCCTCATCACTCCCCCCAATCCAGCAGTGTCCACAGACACACCTCTTCATCCATTACCAAACTACTACCTCTCTCTCTCTCTCTCTCTCTCTCTCTCTCTCTCTCACACACTCGCAGACAAATGCATGTTATACACCTCCTTCCATGAAAAAGCCTAAAACAACAACAGCCTTCTATGGAATGACGATCTCCATAATTCACAATGATGAGAGTTATGTGAACCGTTAACTGGATAAATCAAGGATAAAATATCAATCAAGTTTCTACCAAATGTTTCCCTTAATGCCTTTCTTTGTTTGCAGATGGCACCCTATTCCCTATATAGTGCACTATGTTTGACCAGAGCCAAAGCGCACTCTAAAGGGGAATAGTGTGCCATTTGGGATGCAGCCTTTGTGTACAGATGGAACCTCCAACAGGGCGTAGAACAAGCACCTACCCATCATAATCATAATGACTCTGCTAATAATAAGAGCCCATTCATCAGTAATGGCAAATCACTACTAATAAATAATGATGGAACTGTCGTTCTATATCCAAAAATAAATAAATAAAGTGTGCAAGCAACTGTAAACTCGATGGGCTGATTGATAGGATTCATCCCAAAATGACTCAAATGTCCCCAATGTAATTCAGTATGCAGTGAGGCAGTGGGGTGATTCACAATGTCAGTGTAGTCATTATGTAATGTTGCAGACATCACTGGCAACCATGTCTTACAGAAGGGATATACTGGACACCATTGCAACCAATTTTGCATATGGGGTAGGTTAACTGGGATCTTGTAGGTGGATGGGTGGTGGATGGGTGGTGTAGTGGCAGTCAGGTTGGCAGTCACGTTGTTACATTGTTCCGATTGGCTGTAATGCATAGCAGCAACATCATGTCCCAACGTTTCACATGTTCAGCGACATGTTTCATGGGGATCATGTTCAATGTGTAGGGATCATATAGAATGAGCTGGTATGGACCATATAGAATTAACCGTATTATTGCAGGTATTGGAAAGGACACAAATGCAGCGTAGCATAGGATGTAGCATCCAAACAGCACCCATGGCAGGGAAAATTGGAACAGGGATAATAATGAATTAAACGGTACTCACATTTAGCCGGTAGGTCGTAGCCGCAGGTGATCTTGGCGTTGCCGGTTTCACAGCCGTTGAGTGTGATGCATTCTTCATACAAACAGGAACCTGCCGCTTTGTGTATGCAGCCGTCAACTGAAAACACAGAGACAGAAAGACACATACCTGTTAGTCCTACTAAGTTAGCTGTGGTGTGCTAGCTAGTTAGCTGTGGTTCGCTAGATAGCTGCTGTGTTGCGCTAGTTAGCTGTTGTGTGCTAGC
Organism: Brachymystax lenok tsinlingensis; assembly: GCA_030435695.1. Classification (NCBI taxonomy): domain Eukaryota; kingdom Metazoa; phylum Chordata; class Actinopteri; order Salmoniformes; family Salmonidae; genus Brachymystax; species Brachymystax lenok. Next base: position 66,589,752 of record CM059780.1, read on the forward strand.
TAGTTAACTGTGTTGCACTAGCTAGTTAGCTGTGTTGCGCTGGTTAGCTGTTGTGTGCTAGCTATTTAGCTGGTGTGTGCTAGCTAGTTAGTTGTGTTGGCTAGTTAGTTGTGTTGCGCTAGCTAGTTAGCTGTGTTGCGCTAGTTAGCTGTGGTGCACTAGTTAGCTGTGTTGCGCTAGTTAGCTGTTAGCTGTGTTGTGCCAGCTAGTTAGCTGTGATGGGCTAGTAGCAGCCATGTGTCATGTCACCTTACACAGTTAAGTCGCCCTGAGGTCAGATTTGACTCACAATAAACCAATACAGCTTCCATAACCCATTGAAAACCACCCACCGATGTTAATCTCACTACAACACAAACATGGTCAGCAAAAGAGACGCAAGTCAGCTAGCTACAAAGTGTGTACTGATGTGTGTGTCCTCTTTCTTCCTCAGATACGCCAAAACAGTTCACTCTCCACATCTCTTTACCCTCATTCATTATCAGTGGCTTATGGGTCTGTTGCACATGTTGCTAGTGTTATTTGACCACTGAAGCAAGAGGCCCCTGCTGCTAGTAAATATTGACAGAAATAGGCTCAGCAAAAAATAAATTAGCTACTGTTGAATTTCATAATGCCTCCACAGAGTAGCTACACACACACACACACACACACACACACACACTTACAAAAACAAATTGCAGTTTTGAAACTGCAGTAACAGTGCAGTAACTGCAGTCGACTGTGGTATTTTGTACGCCGTAATTGCAGAATAACTGCAGTGTACTGCAGTTGAACTGCAGTTACACTACACTCTAACTGCAATTGCACAGCAAAATTACTGCAGTAAAAAAAAACGTATTTCGTATGCAGTATTTGCAGCATACTGCAGTTACACTGCACTCTTTTTTTCGTAAGGGGACCCACTGCACGTAACACACATTTCTTTAATCTTTCTCTCATATCATCAGCTAGGGTACAGTTACACCCCATCACTATGCTCTGGATGGTGTATTGTTTTACATCATGTCCTCTGTGGAAGGATGCCTAAGAGTGTTATAATGTGGATTTGTGTTCCGGTTCTGTCCTGAGTGCTCCTTCCCTTCCTAGTTGATGTGTGTCCTGGGTAAATCCCTGCCCACTAAGGCTCTAATTCACCGTTAACGTGTGTGTGTGTGTGTGTGTGTGTGTGTGTGTGTGTGTGTGTGTGTGTGTGTGTGTGTGTGTGTGTGTGTGTGTGTGTGTGTGTGTGTGTGTGTGTGTGTGTGTGTGTGTGTGTGTGTGTGTGAGGATATGTAATGTTTTATTTATCTCTAGTGAAGCTGATTATTATGTCCATACAAAACCTAAAATGGCTGTACAAAACTTTTCTTCTAAGTCATGATGCATCTGCACTGGTAACATCTCTGACAGATCAGAGTGAACCTGGTTTTCTCCAGGGCCAAGTGAACCTAGCCTGGGTACCAGTCTGTCTGTGCTATCACTCCCCTTCTTGACACTCCCTGTTAAGCACTGGTAAGAAGTGGAATGATAGCACGAACAGACTGGTACCCAGGGTAAGGTGAACCAGCCAGGCCACAAGAGTCAGAGCACAGCCTCTCTCAATCTTCCCACATAGCACATTTTCCCATGTACAAGGCATGAACAGTGAAGATGATTAGAAAGTCCAAACAACTTTCTTCAAATTCTTATTGCACCTGGACAGGTGAGAGAACTTCTCTGAGAGCAGATTAGAATCTGCATTATTTGGGGTCTCATGTGGTGCAACACAGAGTCTTGGGAGAGTGAACTGGGTTTTCTCCTGGGTCCAGGTGGGAGCCAGTCAGGAGCCAGCCTCTCTTTCTCCCCCAAGAACCTCCTCCCCATAAACACACTGTCTTCCTAGTGAAGGACTGTTCTCTCTCTCTCTCAAGCTTGATACACAGACTGTATCAACACCTGAACAGGTGAGAGAACTTCACTGAGAGCAGGTCTTACCATGAACAGGTGCATGGTGAACTAACTAGGTTTTTCTCCAGAGCCCAGGTATAGCCAGCCAGGAGCCATCCTCTTTCCTCAAGAACCCTCTCCCCAGACTCACACATCAGGTCATCTGCACTGACTTTAAGTCCCTCTGGTTAAGACCAAAATGTAAATGTAAAATCAACAGTGATGGACTGTTCTCTCTCCTGTGAAGCTGGATACACAGTCCATATAAAACTCTCCTAAGTATCAACACCTGGACAGATGAGAACACGTCTTTACGAGCTGGGCCTACATTCTCCTGAGCCCCTGTCTGCTCACTTTGACCCAGCCAGAAGCCAGCCTCCCTTTTCCCCCAAGACTCCTCTCTCCAGACACACAGCCTCTTCAGTGAAGATGATTATTAAGTCTGTATGAAACATTTTTCCTTAGAAGACACCTGGACATAGAACTACTCAGACCAGGGCCTCAATTTTCCTGAGTCTCAGTATGAGGTCCTCATCTGGAACAGGTGCATAGTGAACTGGGTTTTCTCTAGTGTAACCATCCAGGAAGCAGGCAGGTCATGGAAGACAGAGCACAGCACAGCCTACATCCCTCCATCTACCCTTCCTCCCCCAGGAACCTTCTCTCCCCAGACACACACAGCCCCTATCCCTCCATCTTCGCATCCATCTACCCCCTTCCCATAGGAACCCTCTCCCCTCTCCCTAGACACCCACAGCTCTCTGTGGGTAACATCAGTGTGGGGGCTAGTGCCTGGATCATTTATTATCCATGACTGCTGTGGGAGACACTGTGTGGTGGGAGACCAGCTAGAATGGAGGATAGATAGAGCATATATACGTCCCAAATAGCACTCTATTCCCTATCCAGTGCAGTACTTTTGACCAGGGCACATACGGCTCTAGTCAAAAGTACTGGACTATGTAGGGAATAGATTGCCGTTTGGGACACACACCATATCCCAGCTAAAAGAGATGGAAACTTCTCTTCTTACCAGGCAGTATGTCATGTATAGAGCTGCACCAAAAACACACTGAACCCCAAATAGCACCCTTTTCCTTATAAAGTGTAGTACTTTTGACCAAGGCCCATAGAACTGGGCAAAAGTAGTACACTATATATATGGACGTCAAAGGTTCAGGCTGCTGCACAAAACAAATGGAAACTCTAGTCTACAGCGCCGGTTATATTGTGATTAGGAGCATCTCTAAATGGTTTAAATGACTGAGAAATAGATGTCATTGTTGCAATAGTTTGTGAGTGGGCAACATATAGCATCATCCTCAACTGAATTAGTTTGCCCTTTTACATTATGTTTTCCCTAATTTCCCTAATGTGGACAGTTTGTGTTACTACACAGTAAAGAAAATAATGTTGTTGTTGTTTTTACGGTAACTTACTGTAAAAAAAAGGACATACTGTAATATACTGTAACATATTGTAAGGACGTGGCCCTTTCTGGGTGTAGGTCATGGCTCCCCCCCTCTCTCACTCTCTCTCCTAAACCAGGTTTAGTACCTCATAAATACCGGCAGTATAGAGGTAGAGAGCCTAGAGAGAAAAAAGAAAGACTTGGCCAAACTCCTAAATCCCCAAAATGGGAGAATTAAACAATAATTCTACTTTTGAGAATGGCCGGTGGACACTTAAGGGACAGTCATGTTGAGTGTGTTTCATGTGGTGATCTCATGAAGGATAGAAAACATACATAACTGTACCTCTGAATGTGTACATTTATCAATTATGGGGTTTGCATCTAATTCTTGTATAAAATGAATGCGTAAAGATGAAACTATTTGTGAAATGATGTAATGTGATGTTAACCTTTAAAATGAGAGAATTGTCTTCCATATAAAGTTTAACTAGTCAGTGGCCACGCCCCCGTGAGGCCAGCCATTACATCAGGTGTCATGGAACTGCCTTTTCTACTGAAATGTATAAAACCACCCGTGTCGAAATGTACATTTCATGCCAAAGAGATGCATGGTAAGTCGTATGTCTCGATTGGTTAAGACCGCGCAAACCATAAGACTAGAAAACCATCCCACGTGGAGCATTGTCTACACGGCTGGAAATTGTTAAACTCTGAGACTATCGATTCACAACAGGAAGGAGCAAACTCTAGACAACACGAATTACTAGTCTGCAGCTAGAAATTATGTAAACCTAGAATGAGCATCCCGACGACCTCCGAAGCATCTAGCTATGAGAACATTTCTGAATGGTACTCTGAAGTATTCATTCTAACCACCTATAACCACAAATGACTTCAATGACTCTGTGACTTCAATTAACCAGAGACTACAATGAACCCTACAGGAACGATCGAGGATTCCAACAGAGAAGACAACAACAACATATGGGCGTAAATATATATGCATTGCAATTATTCTCGAATGAGCGGCTGTTCATGTGCAAAGGATTAGCATTTCAATGAATATAATTATAGACTGTGTGTAGTGAATCCATTTGTCTTCCCCGCTCTTTCTCAGTCCCACCCCTTTCCTTTTGTCTACCAAGCTGTCATATCGGCTTAGCCCACTAGGGACTTTTCTATCACTGTTAGTAACCAATATCTACTGTTTGTTTGTTATGTATTTCTGTGATTATTTAGTTAGTTAGTAAATAAATAATTAAGCAAATTTGTATTTATTGCTGATTCATAATTTATGCTAGGGTTTGTGCAGATAACCAAGAATTGTACGACGTTTGGAATGAGACTAACAAGGTAATAATAATACATTAAAGAGAATGACTAATTAATCAGATATTAAAAAATCTGAAGAGTTATATTCGGAAAATTATAGCTCTGTAAATCAACATTTTCCGTGGTGCCCCGACTTCCTGCTTCATTTTGTTTACATGATATGTTTAATCACGTAATTTGAATTACACATAGAAAATTGATTTGATAAAATAACAGTCTTCACATTTAATGATAGTAAAGACATGACAATACTGTAACATTTTACACTAACTTATTGGTAACTGTCTGCTAGTAAGTTACTGTAAAAACAACATGATTTTTTTTTACAGTGTACCTTACACAAGGTTGCATTTTCACCACATACAATTTAGTGGAATTACACATCCTTTTAACCTCATATTAGGTTTCCTTTTTTGTAGGGACCATCTACTGTAAACATTGTGGCACAAGGAGATGAGTTGATAAATGGCTCTGACAGGTTCTGAACACAAGTGTGACACGTGTTTACGGAGTTACTGTAATCGCTTGGTCTTCAACATATCACAATTTTCATTGAGTGTACAAAACATTATGAACACCAGCTCTTTAAAAAATGGTGTATTGACACTTGGCTATGAATCCAAAATACAGGAAGCAGCAACAGTATCATTGTCAAATGATGTTTTAGGAATGTTTAGGGCTGTCCCCGACTAAAAGAAATATTGGTAGACCGAATGTCATCTGTTCTTTAGACCAATCGATTGATCAACATTTTAAAACGTGTATTTTTCCATATACAGTACCAGTCAAAAGTTTGGAGACACCTAATCATTCCAGGGTTTTTATTTATTTATTCTTTACATTGTAGAATAATAGTGAAGACATATGGAATCATGTAGTAACCAAAAACGTGTTAAAAAAAACTAAATATATTTGAGATTCTTCAAAGTAGCCACCCTTTGCCTTGATGACAGCATTGCACACTCTTGGCATTCTCTCAACCAGCTTCATGAGGTAGTTACCTGGAATGCATTTCAATTTACAGGTGTGACTTGTTAATAAAATGGTGGAATTTATTTCCTTCTTAATGCGTTTGAGACAATCAGTTGTGTTGTGGTTGGGGTGGTATACAGAAGATAGCCCTATTTGGTAAAAGACCAAGTCCATATTATCGCAAGAACAGCTCAAATAAGCAAAGAGAAACGACAGTCCATCACTACTTTAAGTGCAGTCGCAAAAACCATCAAGCGCTATGACTAAACTGGCTCTCATGAGGACCACCACACGAAAGGAAGACCCAGATTTACCACTGATGCAAAGGATAAGTTAGAGTTACCAGCCTCAGAAATTGCAGCCCAAATAAATGCTTCACAGAGTTCAAGTAACAGACACATCTCCAAATCAACTGTTCAGAAGAGACCGCGTGAATCAGGCATTCATGGTTGAATTGCTGCAAAGAAACCACTACTAAAGGACCGCAATAATAATAAGAGACTTGCTTGGACCAAGAAACACGAGCAATGGACAATAGACCGGTGGGAATCTGTCCTTAGGTCTGGTGAGTCCAAATGAACGGATGATCTCCACATGTGTGGTTCCCACCATGAAGCATGGAGGAGGAGGTGTGATGGTTGTGGGGGTGCTTTGCTGGTGAGACTGTCTGTGATTTATTTAGAATTCAAGGCACACTTAACCAGCATGGCTACCACAGCATTCTGCAGCGAAACGCCATCCCATCTGGTTTGCGCTTACTGGGATGACCTAACACACCTCCAGGCTGTGTAAGGGCAATTTAACCAAGAAGGAGGGTGACGGAGTGCTGCATCAGATGACCTGGCCTACACAATCACCCGACCTCAACACAATTGAGATGTTTTGGGACGAGTTGGACCGACGAGTGAAGGAAAAACAGCCATCAAGTTCTTAGCATATGTGGGAACTCCTTCAAGACAGTTGGAAAGGCATTCCAGGTGAAGCTGGTTGAGAGAATGCCAAGAGTGTGCAAAGCTGTCATCAAGGCAAAGGGTGGCTACTTTGAAAAATCAAATATCTAAAATATATTTAAAGTTATGTCAGCTGTTATGACATATCATAACTTGTTATGACACTGGGTGTCAAGTAAAGTGTTACCGAACAATGACTATACAGCACAAACCAAACCAATCTGGGACCAGGCTAGTGTCAACCTTAGAGAGCCTCCTGTTTCTGACAGAATGATGAGCAGCACATGGTCAACCGCAGAACATCACCCCTAGAGCAGTTGTGCCGTCATCTGTGAAGTGTGTGTGTTTCCAGGTAGTGTCACCGAGCCTCCTTATCTCAGACAGAATGATGGTCTCAAAAACCTGAAGCTTGGAGCTGTGCCCGTGGTGCTGACCGTTAGTAGGAATAAAAATGCTGAGCAGATCATGCTGATTGCCAGGACCAGTATCTTACCACATTGTACCTCACACACGCAAGCACATATACTGAGCACATATCTGTGTGGCACACACACACACACACACACACACACACACACACACACACACACACACACACACACACACACACACACACACACACACACACACACACACACACACACACACACACACACACTGCTGCATAGTTGCCAAGTTGGTGAAATACCAGACCCTTCTGTCATGCCTGAACAGCCTTGGTTATCAGTGAAATAACAATACCGTTCTGTCACGCCTGAACAGCCTTGGTTATCAGTGAAATACCAGACCCTTCCGTCATGCCTGAACAGCCTTGTTTATCAGTGAAATGCAAGACCGTTCTGTTATGCCTGAACAGCCTTCGTTTTCAGTGAAATACCAACCTGTTCTGTCACGCCTGAACAGCCTTGGTTATCAGTGAAATACAAGACCATTCTGTCACGCCTGAACAGCCTTGGTTATCAGTGAAATACAAGACCCTTCTGTCACGCCTGAACAGCCTTGGTTATCAGTGAAATACAAGACCCTTCTGTCACGCCTGAACAGCCTTGGTTATCAGTGAAATACCAATCCGTTCTGTCACGCCTGAACAGCCTTGGTTATCAATGAATAACCAACCCATTCTGTCTTGCCTGAACAGCCATGCTTATTATTGAAATACCTACCCATTCTGTCACACCTGAAAAGCCTTGGTTATTGTGATTTGCTTAGGCTCTTAACCTCTTACAGCTAGGGGGCAGAATTCCTAGTTTCCGCCTGTCTGACGTGCCCAAAGTAAACGGGCTGTCACTCAGGCCCAGAAGCTAGGATATGCATAGCTTTGGATAGAAAAGACTCTGAATTTTCCAAAACCGTTAAAATTATGTCTGTGGCTATAACATAACTGACATAACATAACCATGTGAAGTTTTATCGTTTTTTTAACATTTTAGACAACCTAAGGATTATATAAAGTCTTTGTTTGACAAAAATAGACGAAGTTTACCGGGAGCAATTTTGACTTTTCGTCGTTTTGATGGAGGTGTTGTCTGTGAATTTCTGAATTCAATGGCGCCGTCTAAACAGCATTTTTCGGATATAAATATGTACTTTTTCGAACAAAACGGACAGCGGTTTTGTAGCTGGGACCCTCCTGGTTGGAAACATCAGAAGATCTTAAAAAGTAAGTGAGTTTTCATATCTTTAATTTGTGATTTTGTGGCGCCAGTGCTGGTTGAAAAAGCTATTTTTGTGAGGTGCTGACCTCAGATAATCAAATGTTTTGCTTTCGCCATAAAGCCTTTTTGAAATCTGACAACAGATTTAGATTACCAAGACGCTAAGCTTTGTAACCATGTGCAACACTTGTATTTCCATGAATGTTAAATATTACGAATTCTTATTTTGAATTTGGCGTTCTTTGTTTTTATCGAAAATGATCTCGCTCACGGGATCTGTGCGGCAAGAAGTTAAGAAACCCATACAGTTGTGTAAGCCTCTCTAAAGCTACATTAACATCTGTTAACAATACAACAGAATAGATGAACCAGAATCACATTTACTCTCACGGGTGGCCAAAAATAACTATACGAAAGCCACGCCCCTGTTAAGCCACACCCCCATTATTTTGAACTGACTCGCTGGGTCATATCCGAAATCCTTCCAGGTGTTATTATGTAGACATGGTATAGTGACTGTATAGATGCTTTTCAAACTGTGCAATTAATGTGCGCTTGCTCCCAAATGGCACCCTATTACCTACATAGTGCACTACTTCTGGTCAAAGGTAGTGCACTATGCAGGAAATAGGGTGCCATTTGGGACGCAGCCTTACCCTCCTCACCTGCTCCCATTGTGAGGGTTAAGGAATCCATTCAATACATACAAAATCTCACATCACACATGTAGACCCGAGAGCACACACACAGACCCAAACAAACAGAACATATCATAAAGCCCGGGGATGGGGAAGGGTAAGTACCGGTGAAGGTCATGAAGGCTGTTTATTGGCTCTTCCTCTCAGTAGGTGGGTGGGTGGGCGTGCGGGCGGGCGTGTGTAACCACAGTTTAGACTTCTTAATGGAGGAAGTTCTCATTTAATGGGCTCAATCTAGAGACTAAGGCAGCATCCCTAATGGCACCCTATTTCCTATGTAGTACACTATTTTTGACTAGGGCCCGTATGGTCTGGTCAAAAGTATTGCACTAATAAATAGGGTACCATTTGGGATGAGGGCTAAAGCATCTGCTCCTGTCCACCCCCACAGCCAGACATACTTGTGGCGCACTCTCTCTCTCTCTCTCTCTCTCTCTCTCTCTCTCTCTCTCTCTCTCTCTCTCTCTCTCTCTCTCTCTCTCTCTCTCTCTCTCTCTCTCTCTCTCTCTCCTGGTTTCTCTCACTGACTCAGCTCTGACTGCTGAAATATAGCAGCTATAATAGTTAATCCAACTAATCTATCTCCCTGGACTGGCTGCCACAGGCTTTAGGTATGGCACACAGACACACAGACACACAGACACACACACGCACACACAAACTTTCATCTTCTCCAATGTGGGACAGGGCATGTATTCATCTTCACTCTGTGTCTGTCTGTCTAGTTCACTGAGAGCTACCCCCTCTACCCTCCAACATCACTTCATCGATGCTGGGATGGACTAATGAAGACAACTCCGGGATAGGGCTAGACGGTATCCCTCTCAACTAGGAAGAGAGAGAGAGGGGGAGGATGGGGAAGGGGAAATAAAGAATGAATGAAAGACAGACAGAGAGACAGCTAGATAGCTAGAAGAAAAAGAAAGTTGAAGGAGAGAGAGAGGGAGAAAGAGAGAAGCAGAAAGAGAGAGTGACAACGGCAGAGAAGGTAACTCTTCAGCTCGACTAGAAGGGCTGCGATCCCATCAGTGTCGCGTCAATGTGACGTTCTACCTGCTACACAGCACGTGTTGTTTCGAGAGCGGAGAGGAGCAAAGGGGAAGAGGAGAGGAGCAGAGGAGCAGAGGGAAAGAGGAGAGGAGAGGAGCAGAAGGGAAAAGGAGAGGGGCAGAGGAGAAGAGGAGAGGAGAGGAGCAGAGGGGAAAAGGTGAGGAGCAGAGGGGAAAAGGTGAGGAGCAGAGGGGGAGAGGAGAGGAGAGGAGCAGAGGAGGAGAGGAGAGGAGCAGAAGGGAAAAGGAGAGGGGCAGAGGGGAAGAGGAGAGGAGAGGAGCAGAGGGGAAAAGGAGAGGAGAGGAGCAGAGGGGCAGAGGAGGAGGAGAGGAGCAGAGGAGCAGAGGGGAAGAAGAGCAGAGGAGAGGAGCAGAGGAGCAGAGGAGCAGAGGGGAAGAAGAGCAGAGGAGAGGAGCAGAGGGGAAGAGGCCACATGCAACCAAAGTTTATTTGTCATTATTTAAATTCACAACATTGAATAAACCTTCGTCAGCCACCAAGAATGGAACCTCTGCGATTCTTGAGCTTGGATGCTGCCATTGGACGTAATGCAACGTGAGCACAACACGGGCAGTATAGCAGCTTTAATTGATTTCAAAGGAAGCATTCCCTCAATGGCTGATGGCTGTAGTGTAGCAGGGCCGTAGGGCTGTGGTTCCAGTGAGTTACTATGCAGTTACTTTGGCGATAGCTGCTGTCAGTGTGCTGAGGAGGGGGACACCTCACAGCGCCCTCTCCTCTCAGGGCTCAGATCCCACATGCATTAGTCAGTCTAACAAAGCCCTGGTTACTCCCTCTCTCTTTTTCTCCCCTGGCTTCTCTCTCTCCCTCCCTCGGCTCATCTCTTCTCTGTCACACACAGACTGAATAGAGAACCAGGGGGTTTCAGTCTTTTCTCTAAACTCCTCTCCCTCAGCTCAGACACAAAGAATCCCTGTGCTCTGCTCTCATTACAATACCCTGCTCTTCTCTGCTCTACTCTAGCCTGCTACCCTGCTTTTCAGAAATGGTGTCAGCTGCAATCTTCTCTCCTAATTATTTCTCTGTTCCTCTGAGGGTTGGATGGCTGGGGTTCAGGACTGACTGCAGAGTGGAGCTGGAGGAGGTAGTGAGGGGTGGGGGTTTGAAAGGTGGGGGGTGGATGGATGAGGCAGCAGGGGATGAAGGGTCGGGGGGTGGGGCGTGAGGGTTGTGGAGGAAGGGGTGGGAGGGGGTAGTAGTGGGGATGGGAGACGTGGGGGTGTTGTGACAAGGATTAGTTCCTAATCAAGTGCCAATCACACATCGAGTGTGTGTGTGTGTGTGTGTGTGTGTGTGTGTGTGTGTGTGTGTGTGTGTGTGTGTGTGTGTGTGTGTGTGTGTGTCAGTGAAAGGTTCTCAGAGGAGGAAGGGGAGGACCATCCTACTCAGTGAATTTCAGAACATTTTAAAATATTGAAACATTAAAATAGTTATCCTTTTTAGATAAAACTATTCTAAATATATTATTGTCATCAAATGCCTGATTAAAACACACTTTTTTTGCAATGAAGGTCTACAGTAGTCTCAACAACACACTCTACACCATGGTGTAGCAGGAAGACATCTATTTCCCGTCCTCCTCTGGCTACATTGACTTCAATACAAAACACAGGAGGCTTGTAGGCCTTACCCTCTTCCATAGACCAACATGGTGATTATGACCACTTTCGGGGGACGTCCTCCAACTAATCAAAGCTTTTGCAATATGAACTGACATGTTGTCCATCCAATCGTAGGATTAGGATCAAAGAATCAACCTAGTGTGGCGTAGTGGGGTTGTGCCACAGAGCATTATGGGGGTTCTATGAGAAGCTTGGTGAGTTGGTGACAAATTGGACAGAGATTGAGAGTGAAGCCTGATAGTTGTCCATGTTTAGGATATTATTCAATTGAACTACAGGAGACAGAGGAGACAGGTGATATATAGGTTTTTGTTTTTAGAAATGTTTGCGTGGTGTTAGTGTTAGTGCAATGTATTTCAATTTGCCTTGCTAGATAGTAGCTAGCTAACATTAGCTAGCTACCAGAGTGCAGTTTTCTCTTCCACAATGGCTAGCTAATGCTAACAACAATGTAGTGGATTTTTTGTTGAAGAACCCCTTTCATTGCCCACATCAGATTCAAGCTTCTTGGAAAATGGACGAACGTCTGCGTATTTAAACTGTGCAACACAACAAGAAGAGAAGAAGAAACAGGGTCACAAGCAGCTTATCGGCAAGAGTTTGCTTTTACTTAGGGGTATGATGAGAGGGAAAGTTCAGCTAACAAGGGCACCTACAAGGAGTTTGCAGATGTAATTGTACATTACGATGCTTCACTTGCTGAGCATATGAAGGTTCCTACAGTCTTTTCTGGGATGTCGAAATCAATTCAGAATGATTTGATCGCCTCCATCGGATCTTCCATTGAAAGTTAGAATAAAAAGCCAGGTTGATGCAGCACATTTTATAGTGCACGCTCAAGTAGGGTAGGCTTTCCTCCGGTATTTATTTAGCAAAGACGATAACACATCATTACTCCGTGCAGACACAAGCAAAAACCCATGACAAACATTGCAGCAGCCTAGACTACACCTACACATTAGAAATCTGACATGTTGGATGGGATAAAAATGGGACTCTTTTTCAGTCTGATCAACTGTAGGCTACTAATAAGAGCAGCTGCATACAGCCTATGCTCCATCTGGTCAGGGTAAACGAATTGGTAACGTTATGTATTTGTAGACAATTTGTCTGTCAGGAGAAAATGTGAATGTGATCAAATTCGGTTTATATTCCAACTTGGGCTGGCTAGGCTGCCTATACCTTTTCAATCCAAAATTATTAACTGGAATTAATCAATTAACTGTGAGTAAATGTTTTAGTAGACCTACAGTTGCATAGGCCTGCATGATACAAACATGCATAAAGCAAGCTCAGCCCTGCGAGTTCTATTGTCTATCAGTTGTTGCCTCTGTGTCTGGGTAGAGGAAACCCCACTGTTAGTCTAGTCTAAATATAATTCATATGAACACTGTTAGTCTAAGGTTGCTGCAGTTTGACTGGGTTTTCATCCTCCCAAGGGCCAGGAGTTTGTTTAAACCATGTGACCTGATTAGAAAAACTGGTCCCATCATAGCCCGTGTTAAACCTTTTTACAACTAATTAATAATTCTCATACCATATAGGGTACAGAGTTTTCCTGGTTAGGTTACCAAATAAGGAAAAACTCCAGGCCCCATGGGGTAAAAATTGCCCCACCGCTCTGGGACCGATGGTGCCACCAGTCTGCTTGCAGTTGTCTGTTATCATCAGGTATGTGGATGATCAGGACTGTATTCAGGAATGTTTCTTGGGATACTTTGATGTGTCAAGTGGGCGAGATGTGCAGTCTGTGTTTGACTTTGTGAATTCTGAGATGTCTGCGCTTAACTTAATGAAAAAACCTGTCGACCAAACCTATGATGGCGCTGCTGTAATGGAATGTATTTGCCATCTGTATTTACAGCTAAGTACCTTCCTGTTCCCTGACTTAGAGGTGATGACTACTCCACTCCACTACTATCGTCAACTCTCTGCTGACATGAACTGAAGCCACGTCTCATGTGCTCTGTCATTCACTGGCACATTGAATGTTTCCTCTCCAAGCACTGTGAGTAGACCTGTCAATTTTCACTCATTACTCTAGAGTCAATCACATAAACAAACCTATTATTACACATCAATGTGATTTTAATCATTGCTTGGACTAACTCATTCTTAGCTCTTTTGTCTAACTGTGTAGTGTATTGTGTTATAGTTTTTTGTCTTCCCAGTCAAATCTTGTCCTGGTATCAATGGAAGAGTTGAGCTCTTCTCCAACACCATCCATCCATGATGAGCCTGTCCTGCACTGAATCCTCTGAACACCTCAGCCCCTGTCCTGCACTGAATCCTCTGAACACCTCAACCCCTGTCCTGCACTGAATCCTCTGAACACCTCAGCCCCTGTCCTGCACTGAATCCTCTGAACACCTCAGCCCCTGTCCTGCACTGAATCCTCTGAACACCTCAGCCCCTGTCCTGCACTGAATCCTCTGAACACCTCAACCCCTGTCCTGCACTGAAGCCTCTGAACACCTCAACCCCTGTCCTGCACTGAAGCCTCTGAACACCTCAACCCCTGTCCTGCACTGAAGTCAAGCCTCTGAACACCTCAACCCCTGTCCTGCACTGAAGCCTCTGAACACCTCAACCCCTGTCCTGCACTGAAGACAAGCCTCTGAACACCTCAGCCCCTGTCCTGTACTGAAGTCAAGCCTCTGAACACCTCAACCCCTGTCCTGCACTGAAGTCAAGCCTCTGAACACCTCAACCCCTGTCCTGCACTGAAGTCAAGCCTCTGAACACCTCAACCCCTGTCCTGCACTAAAGTCAAGCCTCTGAACACCTCAACCCCTGTTCTGCACTGAAGCCTCTGAACACCTCAACCCCTGTCCTGCACTGAAGACAAGCCTCTGAACACCTCAGCCCCTGTCCTGTACTGAAGTCAAGCCTCTGAACACCTCAACCCCTGTCCTGCACTGAAGTCAAGCCTCTGAACACCTCAACCCCTGTCCTGCACTGAAGTCAAGCCTCTGAACACCTCAACCCCTGTCCTGCACTAAAGTCAAGACGCTGAACACATCAACTCATCCCTCATAACCTCATTCATTCACTGCTGTGATCCCTTCCCAACACTGTGTAAGTAGCCCTCTCATTCCCATTCCCTATAATATTGTACTAGAAATATCTTTATTTGCTTTAGGTTAAAATAATTACTCTTTGACGATTTTTGAAACACGCTTTGTCGTCTCTGTGCGGTCAGCGCCTTTACCATGGGTCTCCCATCCTCCTCAATTGTTTCAATTAACCAGCCTCCACTGGTGTGTGTGTTTGTGTGTGCATGGCTGCCTGAACTAAATGATGTACAGAAGACTGTTCCAACCCCTCATTGACAGATATTCCCATGTGGTTTTAGATTATGTTGCCTAATCACACCTGTTTAAATAGAAAGACAAAACTGTTGCAGCAAAGTTCCCTCAATGAAGATTAGCATCAGAACAAGAATGATCAGAATTAACCTCCACCTGTAATACCATTGTATAGATGTTAGGCTACATCCCAAATGGCACCCTATTCCCTATTTAGAGCACTATTTTGACCATGGCTCTGCTGGTCAAAAGTAGTGCACTATATAGGGAATATGGTGCCATTTGGGACACAGCCTTACTCTCAAGATTGAGTAAAATGAAACACCACAGGATGAGTTACAACCCCTTAGACAGACGCTGGTGTGTGAATAGGGGAGGTTTGTACTGACAATGACACACTATAACAACTGCTATTCCCAAGGAATGTCTACAGATCTGCTCTATTGATGCAGATACTTTTCCTGCGCAGCGGGAAATACAAATTGTAGTGTATTCAAGGTTTAAAAAGGCTTCTAAAGGTAGAATTTTCACTTAAAAAATATTTTAACCCCTATAATCCACATAATTATTCACATTTCCTGTTGCTGCAGGATTATTTGTGAGAAGCAGGGTTAAATTAAGTACTGTACGGTGGATTCAAATGAATAACTGAGTTTCTCTCTGACCAGACTGTCATTTGATTCCAGCATTGTTGTTTCAGGCCCTGCCAGTCCAGGACAATAGCAGGGGTGGAACAATGAAGTGGAGGAGAAAGGGTGGGATGGGAGGAGACGAGGAGACGAGGGTAGGTGTATTATGTATTAGTGTCAGACACCTTTATTTATAACTGCTCTAAATTGTCATGATGATTACCATGCAGGAACCATGCTGAGAGCATGCTGAGACTATGCTGCGCAACAAGATCTCATAGTTTCCCTTCGAAATACAACGTATTATGGACAAACATTATTTCTGACGCATCAATTCCGCGTGGTTACAGGGTTAATTCCGAGTGGTTACAGGGTTAATTCCGCATGGTTACAGGGTTAATTCCGAGTGGTTACAGGGTTAATTCCGAGTGGTTACAGAGTTAATTCTGAGTGGTTACAGGGTTAATTCCGCATGGCTACAGGATTAATTCTGCGTGGTTACAGGGTTAATTCCGCATGGTTACAGGATTAATTCCGCATGGTTACAGGAAATAATTCCGCATGGCTACAGGATTAATTCCGCGTGGTTACAGGGTTAATTCCGCATGGTTACAGGGTTAATTCCGCATGGTTACAGGGTTAATTCCGCGTGGTTACAGGGTTAATTCCGCGTGGTTACAGGGTTAATTCCGCATGGTTACAGGGTTAATTCCGAGTGGTTACAGGGTTAATTCCGCATGGTTACAGGGTTAATTCCGTGTGGTTACAGGGTTAATTCCGAGTGGTTACAGGGTTAATTCCGCGTGGTTACAGGGTTAATTCCGCATGGTTACAGGGTTAATTCCACGTGGTTACAGATTTAAAACAGAAACAAGTCAAAGGGTTAAGCTTCGGTATTGATACCGAGTGGTTAAGGTTAGGGCTATGATTTGGGGAAAGCTTAAAATAAAATAATGAAAAACAAGGTGCTAGTACCATACGTTATCAGTTGTATTCACAGTATTCTCTGGGCTTGTTAGAGCATGGTGAACTGCCGTAGCGCAATGGTCTAAGGAGTGCGCTTCAGCGTGTCTGCTCCCAGTTCTGGGCAAGCATTTTAAATTTTTTGGGTTGTTTGGGAATATATCGAGTTCTCTGGACCTTTTCAATTTCCGACATCACATTTCTAGTGATCAGTCTGTGCTGAGATCCAGAAATAACCAAGTCAGCGAACTAGCCCACCATACGGATATGAACACATCAGGGACATACAATTTTCACTCTCAAATCTCCTGGATAAATTAAAACACTTCAGCCTTCATAAAAAAAAGTCAATATTATAATTATATATATTTTTTAACATTAACATAATTAAAGAAAAATAGAGAAATATTAGTGGTGGTCGTAGCTGGGGGGTAGACACATACACACACACACACAGGCCAGACATTTCAGTGTGGACAGGGGGTCGTTCCCAGGGTTGTAAAATGGCTGCTAGACCAGCTTAGGTTACAGACACTCATCTGGCCTGCCGTTGAAGCTCTTTGTGTGTGTGTTTATGTGTGTGTGGTTTGGTCTGGGTCTCCCTCCTCTCCCTATGACAGCTGTGGACGGCTCGGTGCCAGACCCCAACCGTGCAGCGGCCTTTCCCTGGGACAATGCAGTCCTGGCCCTGGACTGAACCTTGTTTTAACTTTAAGTTTCAAGTTTCACACCAAAGTGATGGTGTTGGAGTTGTGCGTGGCCACGCAGTCGTGGGTGAACAGGGAGTACAGGAGGGGACTACGCACACACTCCTGTGGGGCCCCCGTATTGAGGGTCAGGTGACAGAGGTGATGTTGCCTACCCTCACCACCTGGGGTCGGCCCATCAGGAAATCCAGGATCCAGTTGCAGAGGGAGGTGTTCAGTCCCAGGGTCCTGACCTTGGTGACGAGCTAGGAAGGGACAATGGTGTTGAACGCAGAGCTCTAGTCAATGAACGGAATTCTCACTTAGAATGCTTTTGTTTTTCCAACAGCCCAGTCAGAGGTACAGCGGAGTCAGTCTGTCCTAGACAGCATGCTCTGCATTCTACACCTCTTTCCTTACTCCTTTTCCTCTGTCACACCAATGAGATTCCAATCCTATGGTTACTGTGGCTCCCTCCCTGTCTGTATCTCCCTCCACGTCTGTCTCTCATTCCCTGTCTGTCTCTCTCCCTGTCTGTCTGTGTCTCCCTGTCTGTCTGTGTCTCCCTGTCTGTCTGTCTGTCTGTCTGTCTGTCTGTCTGTCTGTCCCTGTCGATCTGTCTGTCTGTCTGTCCCTGTCGATCTGTCTGTCTGTCTGTCTCTCCCTGTCTGTCTGCGTCTGTCTGTCTGTCTGTCTGTCTGTTTGTCTGTCTGTGTCTGCCTGCCTCCCCCTGTCTTCCTCTCCCTGTCCGTCTGTGTCTCCCTGTCTGTCTGTCTCTCCAAGTCTGTTTCTCCCTGTTTGTCTGTGTCTCCCTGTCTGTCTGTCTGTCTGTGTCTCCAAGTCTGTCTCTCCCTGTCTGTCTGCCTGTGTGTGAATGTGTGTGTGTGTGTGTGTGTGTGTGTGTGTGTGTGTGTGTGTGTACAGTATGTGTGTGAGTTAGGGCTGTGTTTATGTGTAGTTATAACAGTGGGGGCATGGGTGGTAAAGTAAATGAAAAGAGCAGGTTTGAAAACCCCTGTCTGTCTCTCTCCCTGTCTGCCTCTCCCTGTCTGTATGTGTCTCCCTGTCTGTTTGTCTGTGTCTCCATGCCTGTCTCTCCCTGTATGTGCCTCCCTGTCTGTCTGTGTCTCCCTGTCTGTCTGTGTCTCCCTATCTGTGTCTCCCTGTCGGTCTCTCCCTGTCTGTCTGTGTCTCCCTGTCTGTCTCTCCCTGTCTGTCTGTGTCTCCCTGTCTGTCTGTCTTCTTGGTTTTCAAACCTGCTCTTTTCATTTACTTTACCACCCATGCCCCCACTGTTATAACTACACATAAACACAGCCCTAACTCACACACATACTGCACACACACACACACACACACACACACACACACACACACACACACACACACACACACACACACACACACACACACACACACACACACACACACACACACACACACACACACACACACACACACACACACACACACACAAACCCTATTTCACCTTCTCTTCCACTGCCAATATCACACTCATTTCTCACCTTTGACTCTTCATAGTCTGTTATTACAAACAAGCAGTGTGTCGATACGGCCATCATCAACTCTCCTTCCTCCCAGCCTAGATTACCTTTGGCACCCCAACTTTACAATTACTGCTCCCCGGGAGAGTGTGTGTGTTCCCCAGGAGAGAGGCGAAGTGTATGGGTAAGAGACCCACATCTTGCTATTGTGTGTGTGTGTGTGTGTGTTATCGTATGTGTTTGTTCACTAAGGACATACTGCTCTCCCATAAGGACCAACTTTACAAACTGCACTGCTATCAATATTACAATCTGCCATTCTGGATCCTGTTCATTACGTTTCCTCACTACATTAACTTGTTCTGCATAAACCCAACAAGACACATTTCAACTTTAATGTCTTCTGGAGGTTTATGGTAAGAATCAACTTATTTCAGAAACATCTGATACATACTGAACAACATCAACATGTTAAACAACAGCGATAACATTGCAGTCAGTTAAAGATGAAACCCAGTCACATGTCAAGGAAATACCATCACAGGCTATTTCCCAACTTACACCCTATTCCCTACATAGTGGACTATAAAGGGAATAGGGTGCCATTTGGGAAGCAAACGAAAAGGTAAAGGTTACATAGAAGAGGGATATACCTGTCGTCCAAAGACTGAGATGATGCTCCCATGGTAATGATCTCCTGCCACCACACACACACGCACACACACACACGCACACACACACACACGCACACGCACACACACGCGCACACACACACAGGCACACACACTCCTGCCACTACACACAGCACGAGATAGTTGTGGGTACACACAGCAGGAGGTAGTTGGGGCACACACAGCACGAGTTAGTTGGGGGTACACACAGCAGGAGGTAGTTTTGGGTACACACATCAGGAGGTAGTTGAGGATACACGCAGCAGGAGGTAGTTGGGGATACATAGGGCAGGGGGTCATTGGGGGTACACGCAGCTGGAGGTAGTTGGGGGTACACGCAGCAGGAGGTAGTTTGGGGGTACATGCAACAGGAGGTTGTTGGGGGTACACGCAGCAGGAGGTATTTGGGGGGTACACGCAGCAGGAGGTACACGCAGCAGGAGGTCGTTGGGGGTACACACAGCAGGAGGTAGCTGGGGGGTACACACAGCACGAGGTAGTGGGGGGTACACACAGCAGGAGGTAGTTGGGGGTACACACAGCACGAGGTAGTTGGGGGTACACACAGCAGGAGGTAGTTGGGGGGTACACACAGCAGGAGGTAGTTGGGGATACACACAGCAGGAGGTAGTTTGGGGGTACACACAGCAGAAGATAGTTGGGGGGTACACACAGCACAAGGTAGTTGGGGGGTACACACAGCACGAGGTAGTGGGGGGTACACACAGCAGGAGGTAGTTTGGGGGTACACACAGCAGGAGGTAGTTGGGGGGTACACACAGCAGGTGATCGTTGCCCTGCTCCAACCACACCTTACTTCCCCTCTCCTCTGTAGTTGTTCTAATGTTCATCTTAGACCAGGCTAAGTAGTCTCAGAGGACACATGCATTTGAGATCGATTGAACCAACACACAATTTAAACTAGACATAATTAAATGTCCCCTCCTGTAGAAAGCTGCCCTTCGTTTCTCTGTCTCCACCCAAAATGGCACCCTGTTTCCTATATAGTGCACTACTTTTGACCAAGGTAGGGTGCCATTTGGGACATAACCTTCGAGAGGTTCAGCTAATAAGGGGCAGGCTAATGTAGAGAAAACACTGGAAAGATACAACCTCTCAAAGCAGGCGGATCGCAGGCAATTTGATCATTAATTACTTCCGGTGTACAAAGTTCAGCCCGTGTCGCCTGAGAGAGCAGAAAGCTTGATGGTAAAGGGTTTTCCAAGACCCAGCCGGGCTAGATGTGAAAGTCAGGAAACACCTAGAACAGAGGATCTTTGTTCAACATGTAGCTACAGTGGTCTGAAAAACATAAACGCTAGTGGTTGTCTGCTAGACCAATGCATGTAAATACCTTGGAGAGGTAGTTTGTGAAGCAGAGGCCTGCTTTCAGGCTGGTGTGTGTGCGTGTATGTGTGTGTGTGAGGGTGAGCGTGCGTGCATGCATACGTGTGTGCATGACGTAACGCGCATTGCGTACTCGTGCATGTGTCTGTTTTTTTCATTTTTATTTCACCTTTATTTAACCTCTCAGGGATTGCTGGGGCGCTAGCGCCCCAATCCCGACACTACCAGGTAAAATGTAAGGCGCCAAATTCAAAATCCAAAAGTTGAATTATTAAACATCCACCAATATACAAGTGTTCCATACTCATCAAAAGCTCTGTTTCTTGGCAATATCACGGCGTTGTCAGATTTCAAAAAGGCTTTACGGCGCGAAAGCAGCACATTTGATTGTTTGAGGGTAGCACCTCACATATTTTTCCCATAGCCATGAATCGATTAGCCATCATGGCACACACATAACACATTTCACAGCGAAAACAAATCAATTACCTATTGAAGAACTTCTGCTGAGATCATCCTAAGTGTCCAACGAAGACAATCCATGGTTCTTTTGTTAGAAAAAGTAATGTATTTTATCCATAAATCTCCATTTGGTTCTGCGTTATAATCAGAAACGACAGCCTCCACTCCTCCATTGAAGCGTGGCATAAACTCGTTCATCTTATACCTATAAACCTGTCCAAGAACAATCAAACATAGTTTTAAATGTATCCTTAGGAACACTTTTATGTATATTTACTATTATAAATCAACCGAATATAAACTGATCGATAAAGACGGTAAAAAAGACACTGCGCGCCTTGTCGGGAACGCGCACTGGGTACTGTTTACATAAAAAGGTCACTTCCTGGTTTGCTCTTATTCTCTGGTCTAATTCATCCAAATTGAAAATTTACACTGTCTCGAGACTGTTGACATCTAAAGGAAGTGATGGGTACTGCATTCATATGCCCTTATATGGTCATTTCCATGAGGGAGGGGTTCCAAATGAGCAATGTGTCAAAATCACTTTTTCCAGGACAGAAATTCCTCGGGGTTTCGCCTGCCATATGCGTTCTGTTTCACTCACAGACAAATGGTTAACACTTTTGGAAAATTCAGAGTGTTTCCTATCCAATGGTACTATTTTCTGGGCCTGAATGGGAGGCATTTTACTTTGGGCACGCCAGGCTCTCCAAAACCGACCCCTCAGCTGCCACTCCCTAACAAGTTAACCAGGTAGGCCAGTTGAGAACAAGTTCTCATTTACAACTGCGACCTAGCCAAGATAAAGCAAAGCAGTGCGACAAAAGCAAACAACACAGAGTTATACATGGGATAAACAAACGTACAGTAAATAACACAATATAAAAATCTGTATACAGTGTGTACAAATGAAGTAAGGAGGTAAGGCAATAAATAGACCAATAGTGGCGAAGTAATTACAAATTAGCAATTAACACTGGAGTGATAGATGTGCAGATGAGGATGTGCAAGGAGAGATACTGGTGTGCAAAAGAGCAGGAAAAACAAAAACAAATATGGGGATGAGGTAGGTAGTAGGTTGGATGGGCTATTTACAGATGGGCTGTGTACAGCTGCAGCGATCGGTTAGCTGCTCTGACAGCTGACGTTTAAAGTTAGTGAGGGAGATAAGTCTCCAACTTCAGAGATTTTTGAAATTTGTTCCAGTCATTGGCAGCAGAGAACTGGAAGGAAAGGCAGCCAAAGGAAGTGTTGGCTTTGGGGATGACCAGTGATATATACCTGCTGGAGCGCGTGCTACGGGTGGGTGTTGTTATGGTGACCAGTGAGCTGAGATAAGGCGGAGCTATACCTAGCAAAGACTTGTAGATGACCTGGAGCCAGTGGGTTTGGCAACGAATATGCGAACAAGCATACAGGTCGCAGTGGTGGGTAGTATATGGGGCTTTGGTGACAAAACGGATGGCACTGTGATAGACTGCATCCAATTGGCTGAGTAGAGTGTTGGAGGCTATTTTGTAAATTACATCGCCGAAGTCAAGGATCGGTAGGATAGTCAGTTTTACGAGGGTATGTTTGGCAGCATGAGTGAAGGAGGCTTTGTTGCGGAATAGGAAGCCAATTCTAGATTTAACTTGATGTGAGTCTGGAAGCAGAGTTTACAGTCTAGCCAGACACCTAGGTATTTATAGTTGTCCACATATTCTAAGTCAGAACCGTCCAGAGTAGTGATGCTAGTCGGGCGGGCGGGTGCGGGCAGCGATCGGTTGAAGAGCATGCATTTCATTTTACTAGCGTTTAAGAGCAGTTGGCGGACACGGAAAGAGTGTTGTATGGCGTTGAAGCTCGTTTGGAGGTTTGTTAATTGAGTTTGACATACTTTTCAAATGTGTTCTAAAACCTAAAAACTCCTGCTCTAGAGAGTTTAACCAATGTTGACCTTAGAGAATGAACCATCACCTGTCGCGGCCTGCCTGCCTGCCTGCATGAACAATGTGTCAGTTGGCTAACTCTCTAGCGATCATGAATTAATGCAGAGACCCCGTCCCAAATGGCAACTTATTCCCTTATAGTACACTACTTTTGACTAGGGCCCATAGAGAATCACAAAGGGTCAAAAGTAGTGCACATTAAAGGCAATTGGGTGCCATTTGGGACAGAGCCACATAGATTCCAGGGGCTTAAGCATTTACCTTATTAACGCATGCTGACCGACGTTAGAGCGCTGGAGTCTAAATCCCTGGGAGTGATAACAGCTAAAGCCACAGATATCTCTTAATTAGGTTTAGTGCTTTCATTTGGTGTCTGCTTTCCTGAAAAGTAAACAGCACGCAGCATGTGTCCATTTCTGAAATCTCTCTTACTAAAATGACATACTAAACACATAAACATAAAAACAAGAGTGCTTGTTTCACTTAATAAATGTTCTGAAAATATCAAATATCCTTGCTGTTTTTCATTATTATTGATGCATTATTAAAAATGGTATTGAATATTTCTTTCATAAAAAGCCAGCCACAGTGTTTTTTACTTATTTGACATATATTGGGTATGTTTATTTATACAGTCATTGTTATTACTCAACATGTCCTCAACCTGAGATTTGAACTCACAACCTCATGGTTCACAGCATTAGGATCTAGTTACGCCACCATGTCTGCATCAGAGTTCACCTGTATCCCCACACTTTGGACTTCAAAGTAACTCTCAGCTTTTTTAAAGGTGCACAATGCAGAAATCGCTCTGCCATTTCCTGGTTGCTAAAAGTCTAATAGTTTGCCTAATTTCAGTTTATGTGATAAAACAAGCAAGTATAGTGTAGTGAATCATTGTATTATCTAAACCGCTGTGAAATATTTTTTCCATAACCAAAACCATTGTATTTTCAGCTGTTTGACGCTGGTGTACAAAACCAAAAGTAAAAGACACAAAAACTAAACTTAAGAAGGGAAAGATTAGAAATAGCACACATAGAACAGATCTACCACTTCTAATACATGCTTTCACAGATCTATAACTCACATTTCTATGTGAATTTGGTCAGGTCGCCCAAAAAGTTAAATATTGCAGCTTTAAAATACACAAGAAAAACTCTAAAATTGCTGAAATAAGTAAATGAAATCAATGATGAGAGAATAGTCAGATTAACTAAAATAGCAGTCAGATGGTCCAGAAATGTATTATAGGTAATGAATGTTTAGGGAACTTCAGAGAATGTTACAGGCTTTTTTTTCAGCAGCAAGATCAGATTTGTGAGTTCAAATCTCAGGTGGGGTCAAATTGAAAAGTCAACACTAAATAATCATGTAAAATCAAATTGATAAAAGGTGTTTACAATATTTTAGCTGAACAGCATACCACTTACCATAAAACCCCCATACCATTTAATTACTTCCATTACAAAAGAGCCACATGTGAGGTCAGTTGTTCACATGTAAAAACCATATGTTCACATGTATTACATTTTAAGTTCATGTTAACACCATCTTTTCACACGTGAGGAGAATAACATGAATTTATAGTTTCACTTGAAAAAACGTTCACCTGTGAAAATCGAACTCACATGTGGAATAGCCTTTTCTCATTTGAAAACCGTTCAAATGTTGTCACGTGTAGTTATATGTTACCACATGTTGCTTTTACATGTTGTCACAATTTTCACAATAACTTCACATAATGAAATTCACGTTTTTTTCAGTAACGGTGTATGCGTGCACGCAACCGTGTTTGTGTTTCTGAACCCTGAGAAAGTATGAAGGGGATTCCTTAATCTTATTATAAACAGCTGCCATTTCACAAAGTTAAAGTATCACCAGGAAGTATTGCAGGGATAAACACACATACAAATAAATAACCATTTAATCTGCATCTCAACTGACACCCATAGGGCCCTGGTCAAAAGTAGTGCACTATAAAGGGAATAGGGTGCCATTTGGGAGGCATTCTTAAGCTGCTTAATCAATGAGCAACAGAGTGGTTTTTTGTTAAGTCGATTAGTTATATTCTGCAGGTGATTGTTACGTTGTCAACAAGAAGATTAGAAGAAAAACTAAGGACAGAAGTTGTGGATATCAACGTGTGAAAACCAGCAAGTGATTTAAATCTGTTTTGGTCTTCCAAGCTGTTTACCGAGCCAAGCTGTTACAAATGTGATATTTTAGTCCAGGATGTTGATTTGATCATATACGTGACAAATCATTAAGCAACAAATTAATTGTAATTTAATTGGAAATGTAACAACATAAACCTCTTGACTCTTGACTTTTTACTGTTCTCTCCGTCTCTTTACACGCTGACTTGTTTGAGGATCATCTCAGCGTAGTAAAGTATGTAGCCTTTCCGGAACGGCTCATAGGAGCAGGAGCCTATATCATGTTCCTGTAGTATGAGGCAGCTTGATGTACAAGCACACCCCCTGGACAAGACGCTAGTCTATCGCAGCATCCCGACCAACGTGGTGTTGACTAAAAGCATTTCTATGTCTACAGACCCGTCACCCTCCACCTGTACGTACAAATGATACAAACAAAGAAAGAAGCCAGAGTCCAGCAGACCTGGATTCAAAAACTATCTGAAATCATTTCAAATATTATATCTTGATTGAGTTTGCCTCAAGCTTGGACATATATGATATTCCCCAAATTGCAAAAACCTGCACAAGTAAACAACACATCTTCAACAATCCGCACTCCAGGTAGGCTCGCGCAAACTAGAGCAAACACTCAAAGTTTTCTGAAAGATTTATAATAGTAGCTGAACCCAGGTCTGCAGCCCTCCCCAGCCCAGCTGACGAGTCCAGAGCAGAGAGGAAGGAATCCTTTAGTGATTTATCTGACAACTTTCCTACTGAGTCCCAGAGTGGGATATCTATTAATTGAGTCTGTGTCAACGCTTGGGAGATGGAGCGTTAGCAGCTGCCCACTCAAACACACACAGAGAAAGACAGAGAGTGTGTGAGAGAGAGAGAGAGAGAGAGAGAGAGAGAGAGAGAGAGAGAGAGAGAGACGTGCAGACACAGACAGGCCCCCAGCCCTCTTCCTCAGCTGTGAGGCACAAATCATGGGGCGATTGCTGACCGGCGCAGGCAGAGACAACAGCCCTCGTCCCGCCTCCAGACAGAAAATCACTAACGTCAGCACCAATCGACCAGTCATACAGACCTGAGTTACTGTTAAGTAAACTACACATCTTCAAAAACCCAACAGTCTTGCTAACTCTGTACCAGACTTCTCGAGCATTCTTCAAACCTGTCAGTTCAGGATGGATGAGCTCATGATTGGGATAACCATGGGTATAGGAGAATGCCTACGTTATCATTACAATACCATGGTCATCATGCTGACAGATATTTTTCAGTTGGCAAACAAAAAAATGATGGGTTGTTTGGATGACCCAACTGCTGACAGTAGGTCACTTAGTTGGGTTGTTTTCTTTAAAAATAGCAAGGTTAGGTTGTTGGTGATGGGTTATTATGAAATTACCCATCAGGTCAGATCAGTGGACTGGAGGTGTGGCTTAGTAGGGGTGTGGCTTTTTACCACCCGTGAGAGTAAATGTCATTCCGGTTCATCTGTTATGTTGTATTGTTAACAGATGTTAACGTTGAACAATGACAATTTTGTAGCTTTAACAACTATATGGGTTTCTTAAGAGCCTAAGCAAAGCCCAACGTTGATATAGTTTTATTTTTATTTTATTTCACCGAGATATTTCTGGTGATGGGGAAACTTTCATTAAACTGTGCCAAAAAACGGTTCATTACTCTGAGCTTCCTTATCTGTTCACAATGTTCACAGGGCGGCAGGTAGCCTAGTGGTTAAGAGCGTTGGGTCAGTAATCGAAAGGTACTTAACCCTAATTGCTCCTGCAAGTCGCTCTGGAGAAGTGCGTCTGCATAATATCAAAAAAGATTAAAAAGAATGAACATTTGTGACATCTGCTGGTCAGCAATAAATAACATTGTGTGATTATTAGATAAATGTTTTCCTTTTTTAACAATTTTTCTGTTTTCATCAGAACTCTGTGGCGCAACGGTAAGTCATTGGTTTTAGTAGCCAACCTATAATCAGTTGAAATATAACCCAAGTTCTCATCTTACATCACGCTTCCCTTTCTTGACTTCAAGCTGTGTGCCCAGGGTCGTTGTCCTGTTGGAAGGTGACTCTTCGCCCCCGTCTGAGGTTCTGAGCCCTCTGGAGCAGGTTTTCATCAAATTTATTTATAAAGCTTTTCTTACATCAGCTGATATCACAGAGGATCTCTGTGTACTTTGCTCCATTCATCTTTGCCTCAATCCTGACTAGTCTCCCAGTCACTACTGCTGAAAAACATCCCCACAGCATGATGTCACCACCATGCCTCACCGTATGGATGGTGCCAGGTTTCCTCCAAACGTGATGCTTGGCAATCAGGCCAAAGAGTTTAATCTTGGTTTCATCAGTCCAGAGAATCTTGTTTTTCATGGTCTGAGAGTCCTTTAGCATGCTGTCATATGCCTTTTACTGAGGAGGGGCTTCCGTCTGGCCACGCTACCATAAAGGCCTGATTGGTGGAGTGCTGCCGAGATGGTTGTCCTTCTGTAAGTTTCTCCCATCTCCACAGAGGAACTCTAGAGAGAGCTCTTTCAGAGTGACCATTGGGTTCTTAGTCACCTCCCTGACCAAGGCCCATTTCCCCTGATTGCTCAGTTTCACCGGGCGGCCAGCTCTAAGAAGAGTCTTGGTGGTTCTAAACTTCTTCCATTTAAGAATGATGGATGCCACTGTGTTCTTGGGGACCTTCAATGCTGCATAAACTTTTTGGTACACTTCCCTAGATCTGTGCCTCGACACAATCCTGAGCTCTACGGACAATTCCAACGACCTCATGGCTTGGTTTTTGCTCTGACATGCACTGTCAACTGTGGGACCTTATATAGACAGGTGTGAGCCTTTCCAAATCATGTCCAATCAATTGAATTTAGCACAGATGGACTCCAATCAACTTGTAGAAACATCTCAAATATGATCAATGGAAACAGGATGTACCTGAGCTCAATTTCGAGTCTCATAGCAAAGGGACTGAATACTTATGTAAATATTTTTTTTTATATTTTTATTTTTTTACATTTAAAACGCTTCGTCATTATGGGGTATTGTGTGTAGATGGCTGATGATTTTTTAAATTTAATCCATTTTAAAATAAGGCTGTAAAGTAACAAAAGATAGAAAAAGTTAAGGGGTCTGAATACTTTCCGAATGCACGGTATATTTGTTAGTACAGTGTCCAGTAGAGGTTGGTGTTTTGAAGTAGCTTGGAATCAAAGAAAACACTGGAACCACGACGAAATCAAAATCTCGCATTTTGCAACACACCGTTTGAAAAAGCATGTGATCAAACGAAGCTTCGGACATCATTAATGACGTACTTCTGACAAAGTGATCCACGCATCGGCACACTGCTTCGAAGTTAGCTGCTTAGTGATTTTGACGCATGCCTCGGAGCTCCGGTATCAAACGTAACATCGCTAGATATTTTTGTTTAAAGGGAGGAGGGTGTCAAATGCCTCAGTGTGTGAGCATTTCTTGGAAAAACGCAAGTAAATAAGTAAACATGTTTATCACGGACACACTACGGCTCTGTGGGCAGCAACACAACAACATGCTTTAGCTTGTCATGTTCTCTGTAAAATACCTATAATTTTGTGGTTTCCCTCTTCTGACCCTATGACTAAAAAAGACCAGCTGTATTCTAATCTCCAATCTATATCTAAAATGCCTGTAGCTATAGGGCCTTCCTCTCCGAACTCTACACAGAAAGTGTGTTTTGTGCCCATTTTTTATTACTCTTTCTTCCCCATCGTCAAGGTCCTAACATGGTCCTAACACGGTCCTAACACAGCCTTAATACGGTCCTAACACGGCCCTAACACTGTCCTAACACAGCCTTAATACGGTCCTAACACGGTCCTAACACAGCTTTAATACGGTCCTAACACGGCCCTAACACTGTCCTAAAACAGCCTTAATAGGGTCCTAACACGGCCTTTAGATGGTCCTAGCACAGCCTTAATACACAGTACTACATAGAGCCATGGCTACATGGAAATCTTTTCCACATCAACTCACGCAAGCAGTAAAATCTGATTTAAAAACAGAAAAATACACCTTATGGCACAGCTGGACCGTGAAAAGTCACACACAGGTACAGACACACACATACAACCACATAACATACAAACTACACACACGTACATCTGGATATTGTTGTAGTAGAGTAGTGGCCGGAGGGCACACACTTAATGTATTGTGAAATCTGTTGTCAAAATTTTTGTATAAAAATTATATTACAATTTACAGTATATTACTGCCTTCATTTTTAAATACACATACAAATACAGACCTAACACAGCCTTAATACGGTTCTAATATGGTCCTAACACAATGCTAACATGGTCCTAACACGGTGCTAACACAGCCTTAATACGGTCCTAATAAGGTTCTAACACAATGCTAACATGGTCCTAACACGGTGCTAACACAGCTTTAATACGGCCCTAATAAAGTCCTAACACAATGCTAACATGGTCCTAACACGGTGCTAACACAGCCTTAATACGGTCCTAATAAGGTCCTAACACAATGCTAACATGGTCATAGCACGGTGCTAACACAGCCTTAATACGGTCCTAATAAGGTCCTAACACAATGCTAACATGGTCCTAACACGGTGCTAACACAGCCTTAATACCGTCCTAACATGGTCCTAATACGGTCCTAACACAGCCTTAATACGGTCCTAATAAGGTCCTAACACAATGTTAACATGGTCCTAACACGGTGCTAACACAGCCTTAATACGGTCCTAATATGGTCCTGACACAGCCTTAATACGGTCCTAACCTGGTCCTAATACGGTCCTAACACAGCCTTAATACAGTCCTAACACAACCTAATAAAAATATGTCGTTCTGCTCCTGAGCAAGGCAGTTAACCCACTGTTTCCCGGGCGTCGAAGATGTGGGTGTCGATTAAGACAGCCCCCTTCACCTCTCTGATTCAGAGGGGTTGGGTTAAATGCGGAAGACACCTTTCAGTTGAATGCATTCAGTTGTACAACTGACTAGGTATCCCCCCTTTCCCTTTCCTTTCCCTTAATATGTTCCTAACACGGTCCTAAAGTGGTCCTAACACAGTCATAACACAGCCTTAATATGGTCCTAACACGGTCCTAACACAGTTCTAACGCGCTCCTAAAGCGGTCCTAACATGGTCCCGCTCCACCATGGTGATCGTGGCCTGCCACCACTACCCCAGGTCCCTGACAGGAAAGTCCAGGATTAACATTAATGGCTGTGTTATAATTATACATCTTGATTCCGGTCCGTTCCTGCTGGTCCTTTTAATTAAGTAGATTAGTCTCCCTCTGGGGAAGACTAGCTTTAATATACTTACAGGGCATTTTCTCTTTCACTAGCCAGCCCTTTTTCCTTTCACATAGGTAGCTAGAAAGGAAAGAGCTGCCCCATATTTCAATTATATTCCTTCTCTTTCATGCATTATTCTCCCTTCAAAGAAGTCCTAGCGTCACATATGTTCAATCAAGCCAACAGTCTCAATGTGACTCTAGTAAACATTTAACCTCTTTCAACCCCCGACAATGTACAGTATAATAGTACAAACTACAGATGTAGACTGATCAAGTCTTTTTCATTGTCTCTCCTCCTCTCTCCTCAACGATTAGGTGATGTTAAAAGCTGCCTTGTCAGCCGTGATAGTAAAAGGTTGCTTTTACCCGGCAAGAGCGTGAGGTGTCAGCTTGGTGTATCTGATCTGTGAGAGTAATGTGATCTCCTGTCAAGAGCTGACACTGCGAGTGGCAGCTGAGGAGGAGGATAATAACGCTGGAAATGCATGGTCACCCTTTCATTTAGCCGTGTCACTGAAGGGTCCCATCCCTATCCCTCCCTGTCCTATCTCTCCCTGGGCCCTGGTCCCATTGTCAGCCATGCATCAGCTATCCCATCTCTCCCTGGGCCCTGGTCATCAGCCATGGTCAGCAGCACCTATCCCATCTCTCCCTGGGCCCTGGTCCTATGGTCAGCAACAGGTATCCCATCTCTCCCTGGGCCCTGGTCCCATGGTCAGCAGCACCTATCCCATCTCTACCTTGGCCCTGGTCCCATGGTCAGCCATTCAACACCTATCCCATCTCTCCCTGGTCTCATCTAAAAATCTAAAGAAACATTTATGGAAACACTACATGTTTTCATGTGATCTTATGTGAAGTTAATGTGATCACATGTGAAGTTAATGTGATCACATGTGATCTTATGTGAAGTTAATGTGATAACATGTGACAACATGTAAAGCTATGTGATAACATGACACTACACATGTGAAGTCTTTCAATGTGAAATCATGTGGTTTTTCTGTATAGTTGTCTAATGTCCAAAGTGTAGGTATACAGGTGAAATCAGTTATTGACACAGACATGGTGGCGTAGCAGGAAGATCAGAATGCCTTGAACCAAGAGGTTGTGAGTTAAAATCCCAGTTATGGACATAGTTACTGTATAAATAAACATGTACAGTTAAAGGGTGTCAAATATGTACATTGAAAACGGTGTGACTGTGCAGAATTCTGGAGACATCCTAAAGTCTCAATTCTGTTTGCAGGGCATCACCAGTGAAATATCATCACATGTGAAGTGTTGCAAATTCCCATGTGAAATAACGTGATTTTCCATGTGTGAAATCATGCATTTCTTTCCACAAGGGCCTGGTCAAATATAGGGCCCTAAATATGAGACAAGGTGCCTTTTGGGATACGAAAACAGACTTATCTGCCATGAAAGCTATGGGTACTAGAATGCTCCGGAACCAACAAGTTCAGCACTGTATTATGCTAATTGATCAGTTTATGCTAATTGATCAGTTTCTTCTCCCAGAGCAATCTACAGTCAATAAAGCCTACTATCTAAAATCCTACTGTAATGATTGGAGCACTTGACCTACAAAGTCTACAGGTCGGAAAGAAAATGTGATGTTAATTGGGTGGCAACACACATACAACATCATATCGCCATGACAGTCATGAATTTATGAAATGTATTTGAGAGACAGTACAAAGTCTACATGTCAGTGTTAAAGTGCCGAAGTTAGCTAAAGAGCACATTTTTCATCCAAAGTCCCCCTGAGCACTGCCACCTTTCATGGGTCATATGCTTCCCAGAGAAATCTACTGTTAGTAAAGTCTACAGTGGATGATTGACCTTTAAAGCCTTATGGTAGGGAACATATGCAGTCCTCCTTCTTTCCCATCGCCATACTCAGCCATGAGCACTGCTATCAATAGTATGTTCATGAACTTCCAGCACTGTCTGTCCGTACATCTGTCTGTCCATCTGACACACCCGCGCAGTCACACGAACATGCGCGCACACACACATACGCACACACACACTGTCTGAGTGCTAATCTGATGATTCTCCTACACACTTTTAAGCAGGTCAGGATGCTATAATTATTTTTAATCTGTGAAAAAGAGCAGGATAATCTGAATAGAGAATAAAGTGCTGATGTCATGAAGGAAGAGATTAGGAGTTCATTAACCTCTACGGGCTAGGGGGTAGTGTTTGGAAGTATGGAGGGTCTGACGTGCCCAAAGTAAACTGCCTGTTACTCAGGCCCAGAAGCTAGGATATGCATATAATTGGTAGTATTGGATAGAAAACACTCTGAAGTTTCTAAAACTGTCTGTGAGTATAACAGAACACAATATGCAACCAGGCCTGGTCTGTCACACTGTATGGGACAAGACAGCTCTGAGGTAACCAGGCCTGGTCTAACATACTGGTACCATTTTCATACTATTCTGCCAACCCAAAACCTAACAGTGCTGGCTTGCATATTTCCAAGTATGGTGGATCTGTAACCACATAAACATAGTGCAGCTTAGAAAAGCCCTTAGAAGTGTCAGCACCAGCTCTGAGGAAAACCATGGTCTAGCCTGCTCTGGTCCAGAGTATGGCAGGGTGATATGGCCAAAATATCATATCGCAATGTTTTTCTATTTTTTGACAATATGGGCGTATTTGACGGTATTTTATGTTTTTGAACAATGAAAGTTCTAAATAGGTTTTATGAATAATGCATGAACCTTGGATGTTAACAAAGGAATTAGAAGTGGTTTAAATCGGCTTTATCCATGCTGATGGTTTTATACTCTGACAGAGAAGTAATCAAATTTGTCTAAAATGTTCATTTAATTTAGCACTGTATCAAAATATTGTCATAGCAGGTATTATACAAATTAATAACAGTATGTGGATCCACACTGGTATACCGGTATTCACGATATATCGACCTAGTCCAGAGGTTTGGCATAGCCACTCTATCTTGCTGACTTCGAAAGCCCAGTTGAGGCCCCTCTGTGACTAATTAACGACACTTTAGACTACAGCCTGTTTGTCTCAAATACAGTG
Source organism: Brachymystax lenok tsinlingensis (assembly GCA_030435695.1). NCBI lineage: Eukaryota > Metazoa > Chordata > Actinopteri > Salmoniformes > Salmonidae > Brachymystax > Brachymystax lenok. The sequence goes on from CM059780.1 coordinate 66,623,410, forward strand.
TGACTAAATATCATTCCAAAAACAAAGCTAATTTAGACTGTGTACTCATATTGTTCATGTACACAAACACCCAAACCCTCCAATATATTTTCTTAAAGTGGACATTTTCTTGTGAGGTCCTGCGTTGGCCAGTTACTGTGGAAACACAAGGCACACTGCTCTAGAGCTTTGTGATTGGTTAGTCAGTCAGTCTTGTGGGGGGAACAGGCGATGGCGGAGAGCAATCTGTCATTAAAGTGCTAGGTCTGATTTGCTTCAGTTGATGTTCCCTATAACTTTTTTGTCTGCTTGGCAGGTGAACTGAACTGACTGACACCCCGGTATTAATGAGACAGTGGAGGAAAAGGCTGCGGCCCAAATGACACCCTATTCCCTATATAGTGGACTACTTTTGACCAGGGCCTATGGGGTTCTGGTCAAAAGTAGTGCAGGACATAGGGAATAGGGTGCCATTTGGTACACAGACAGAAGGTCATTCTGGGCCAGGAGCCAGAGACTATAGGACTGGTTGAGACAGTGACAGCATTATGCTGGAGAGATCAGGGGAGAACTACAGCCTGGGAGTGAGCTCAGCCACCTCCTCTAATACAGTATAATCTATCTATACAATCTGCATTGCAAATCTATCAACAGACAGTGTCCGCCCAGTGAGGCCAAGAGCCAAAGACTATAGGACTGGTTGAGAACAGTGACAGCATTAGCCTTGAGAGAGAGAGCTCAGGAGAGAGCTCAGCTACACTCCTTGTCTTATATAGCCTATCTATTTACAATCTGCAATTCTAATCAACCAAAAGGCAGTGACTGATGAGGCACAACAGTTCTGCAGGGCATGCATGCTTCCCTCCTTCACTCCCTCTCTGTCTCTCTCTTTCTCTCTCGCTCTGTCTCTTTCTCTGTCTCTCCTCTCTCTCTTGGTGTCTCTCTCTACTTCCTCCTTATCCCTCTATTTCTCTCTCTCTGTGTCTGTATCTCTCTCTCTCAATTGAATTTCAATTCAATTTAAGAGATTTATTTGCATGGAAAACACATGTTAACATTGCCAAAGCAAGTGAAGTAGATAATAAACAAAATTGAAATAAACAATAAAAATGTACAGTAAACATTACACTCGCAGAAGTTCCAAAATAATAAAGACATTTCAAATGTCATATTATGTCTATATACAGTGTTGTAATGATGTGCAAATAGTTAAAGTACAAAAGGGAAAATAAATAAACATAAAGATGGGTTGTATTTACAATGGTGTTTGTTCTTCACTGTTTGCCCTTTTCTCATGGCAACAGGTCACACATCTCGCTGCTGTGATGGCACACTGTGGTATTTCAGCCAGTAGATATGGTTGTTTATCAACATTGGGTTTGTTTTCGCATTCTTTGTGGATCTGTGTAATCTGAGGGAAATATGTGTATCTAATATGGTCATACATATGGCAGGAGGTTAGGAAGTGCAGCTCAGTTTCCACCTCATTTTGTGGTCAGTGTGCACATAGCCTGTCCTCCTTTGAGAGCCATGTCTGCCTTCGGCAGCCTTTCTAAAATAGCAAGGCAATGCTCACTGAGTCTGTACATATTCAAAGCTCTCCTTAGGTTTGGATCAGTCACAGTGGTCAGGTATTCTGCCACTATGTACTCTCTGTTTAGGGCCAAATAGCATTCTAGTTTGCTCCGTTTTTTTGTAAATTCTTTCCAATGTGTCAAGTAATTATGTTTGTTTTCTCATGATTTGGTTGGGTCTCTGTTGGGTCTGTTTGTGTACAGAGCCCCAGGACCAGCTTTCTTAGGGGGCTCTCATCCAGGTTCATCTCTCTGTAGGTTATGGCTTTGTTATGGAAGGTTTGGAAATTGCTTCCTTTTAGGTGGTTGTATAATTTAACGGCTCTTTTCTGGATTTTGACAAATAGCGGGTATCGGCCTAATTCTGCTGTGCATACATTATTTGGTGTTTTGCGTTGTACACAGAGGATATCTTTGCAGAATTCGCAATTTGGTGTTTGTCCCATTATGTGGACCCCAGACCACACAACCATAAAGGGCAATGGGTTCTATAACTGATTCAAGTTTTTTTAGACATATCCTAATTGGTATATCCAATTTTATGTTCCTTTTGATGGCATAGAAGGCCCTTCTTGCCTTGTCTCTCAGCTCGTTCGCATCTTTGTGGAAGTTACCTGTGGCGCTGATGTTTACGCCGAGGTATGTATCTTTTTTTGTGTGCTCTGGGGCAACGGTGTCTAGATGATGGAATTTGTATTCGTGGTCTTGGGAACTGGACCTTTTTTGGAACACAATTATTTTTAGTCTTACTGAGATTTACTGTCAGGGCCCAGGTCTGACAGAATCTGTGCAGAAGATCTAGGCGATGCTATAGGCCCTCCTTGGTTGGAGACAGAAGTACCAGATCATCAGCAAACAGTAGACATTTGACTTCAGATTCTAGTAGGGTGCTGCAGACTGTTGTAGTGCCCTAGCCAATTCATTGATATATATGTTGAAGAGGGTGGGGCTTAAGCGTCCTCCCTGTCTCACCCCCCGGCCCTGGGTGTGTTTTTTTTGCCAATTTTAAACGCACACTTGTTATTTGTGTACATGGATTTTATAATGTTGCATGTTTCCGTCCCCAAAACCACTTTCTATCAATTTGTATAACTGGGGAAATGTACAAGTCTGCTGTTAATTATAATGCAGTGGATTTTCAAACTCTCCCTGACCGAGACTGTAATTTGCATACCGCCCCAACAGATCCACAGATGACACAATCTCAATCGCACTCCACACTGCCCTTTCCCACTTGGACAAAAGGAACACCTATGTGAGAATGCTGTTCATTGACTACAGCTCAGCGTTCAACACCATAGTGCCCACGAAGCTCATCACTAAGCTAAGGACCCTGGGACTAAACACCTCCCTCTGCAACTGGATCCTGGACTGGATCCGCCCCCAGGTGGTAAGGGTAGGCAACAACACATCTGACACGCTGATCCTCAACACTGGGGCCCCTCATGGGGTGTGTACTTAGTCCCCTCCTGTACTCCCTGTTCGCCCATGACTGCTTGGCCAACACTATCATTAAGTTTGCTGATGACATAACAGTGGTAGGCCTGATCCCCAACAACAAAGAGACAGACTATAGGGAGGAGGTCAAGGAACTGGCAGTGTGGTGCCAGGACTACAACCTCTCCCTCAATGTGAGCAAGACAGAGGAGCTGATTTCCTTATTAATTTCTAGCCAGATGTAACATTTTCCTGTTTTGACTAATTTAAGGGAAAGGGGGGTACCTAGTCAGTTGTACAACTGAATGTATTCAACTGAAATGTGTCTTCTGCATTTAACCCTCTGAATCAGAGAGGTGCGGGGGGCTGCCATAATCGACATCCATGTCCCGGGGAACAGTGGGTTAACTGCCTTGCTCAGGGGCAGAATGACAGATTTTTACCTTATCAGCTCAGGGATTCAATCCAGCAACCTTCCGGGTAGTGGCCCAACGCTCTAACCACTAGGCTAATTTAATAGAGTGGATTAGGTCTGCTCTATACCAAATTAGCATACCCCCTGAGTTTCTTCCCTGTTCCACACCTGGTAGTTCCACACTCTCTGTAACCTAGAGGGTTACCAGTGTGTTTGTCTCCTTTATACCAGGATTACAATGTCTGTATTTCCAATTTCTTTGATGAAGTCTGGGTTCCTGCTCTTTAGGCTAAAGGCAGAATACCTCAGACCTTGTATATTCAAGGATGAGATGGTAAAAGCTTAGTATTCCATAGTGTCTAGTGTTGTTTTTGTGTGGTAGGCCCGGACCACCAAAGTAGGTGTGAGCAGAGCATGTTGAGCATCTGATACATATCTCTGGGGCTTGAGCGGGTGTAATAGTGGGGGTTGGGCCTGTTGCTCTGCTCATGGCCTGGGCATATGTCCTGCTGTCATGTTGAGGTCCTTGCCGCAGGGGTGGGGGGCATGGGGTGGGCAGAAGAGGCATAGGTCTGAAATGGGGGGGCCTATATAGAGTGTAGTCCCCCCCTCTCTCTCCACTGCGCTGCTAGAATGTTCTCCTCTCCCTCTGAAGACATCCATATCTGTCAGGAGTCATCCCCGTTTCCCGCCCGTCTCCCTTTGTCTCTCCCCCCCGTCTCTCTCTGTCTCTCCCCCCATCTCCCTGTCTCTCCCCCCGTCTCCCTCTGTCTCTCCCCCCTGTCTCCCTCTGTCTCTCCCCCATCTCCCTGTCTCTCCGCCTCGTTTCCCTCTGTTTCTCCCCCTGTCTCCCTCTGTTTCTCCCCCTGTCTCCCTCTGCCCCCCGTCTCCCTCTGTCTCTCCCCCCGTCTCCCTCTGTCTCTCCCCCCGTCTCCTACTCATCTCCCCCCGTCTGCCGGATGGGTATCCCTGGCGCATGCAGCCATTGTGATGGGGGGAGAGAGAGAGAGTCAGAGGCACGCTAGGGAAACACACGCCTAACACTGAACGAGCAGGAGTAAAGAGAGAGATCTACTAATACTACAGAATTAATTCAAATCCAGGGTCAAACCCAGCATCAAACCCAGCATCAAACCTAGCATCAAACCCAGCATTAAACCCAGCATCCTGATCATGAACTTCCTACTAACCTCGTCTTTTCCCTCTTCTTAAATCCTTTCTTTCTACACCACGTTGAGAAGAAATTTAGGAAAATTAGAAAATGGAAATGGAGTCCACTAGAGACTCTGGTGTCCTCGTTTCGAACAGTCATGTCCTGTTGCTATGGTTGCAGTGTGAACTCTAACTCTACCTCCATCTGCAGCAGGCAGGCACAGAGAAAATCCCCTCATTGATCAGTAGTTTAAATGCTCAGCGTTCCAGGTGAATTGGTTTATTGGGTTGGTGGCCTCAACAACAAGTTAGATTAAAATGCTTAGTAAGAAATGGTTAGGTTCAGCTCAAGGTGCCGGTCTGTGTTCAGGTGATGGCTACACACAAAAAAATGAGAATTGTTCAAGGGTTCTTTGGGAAGGGTGACCATAATGACTCAAAGAACACAAAGCTCTTCAATGGTTCTTCACAGTTCACAAAAGTGTTCTTTGCACTTTTAGTGATAATTCAAATTTAGGGGAGGCAGCGCACAGCTCCTTTTTGTGCAACCGTGAGTGAGAGTTTAATTCCAGTCGATCTAATGTGTTGTGTTATGCTGTTACATACCATGAATGAGAACGACCAGCGAAGGTGTCTTGTGAAAGACTTGTATTGCCTTGGGTCAATTGAGAATGGTTGACAGAATCAGTCAGCTGTTCCAGACGTAGCTCACCTGGTTCAACTTGTCAATTAACAGAATAATAACACCTATGGAATTTAACACTATAATATGGCTGACCAGAATATAAAACCCTGTCTTCAAAAGGATCTGTCTCATGGTCTGACAAACACCGCTCTAGCTCTGTCGATTGAAATGCATCCAAACAGATATCTCTAGTTCAAACAGATATCTCTAGTTGAAACTGACAGATTTTTATGGGGATTATTTAAATATGCTAATTAGATTTCCACGGGGCGTGGACATCAACTCTAGGGGTTTTTAAAGGATTCATTCATTGAGTTTAATATGTTGGGTGAGATTCTACAGGAACCAAAAAGGGTTCTACCTTGGAACCTAAAATAGTTCTACCTGGAACCTAATAGGGTTATACCTTGAACCAAAAATGTTATTCTAAAGGGACAGCTGGAGAACCCCTTTTGGTTCTAGTCAGACCCAATTTTTTCTAAGTATATAACCTTGCCTCTCTCAATGGCTCCAGACCAGAAACATTTTTCAGAGCACAAAAGACAAGCACAAAGAGAGACAACAAAGATAACCATTTAGTAACCTATTTAATAAATACATGTACTATGGGAAAGGAGTGTATTTGTGACAGTCAGGACTGGAGGGCATGCAGGCTTAATGAATGTGTTGCTCTGAAGTCATTTAGAACAGATAGAAACTAGTTTAGTTGAATTAGATTCTCTAGAGAGATGGGGTGGGACGGGGGGGCTGTCCCACTTCTGAGAATAAAGGGAGGGGGCTCAATAAAAGCTAGGGTTAATGGCCGTACTGTATTGTTACATGCATGGTAATTGTATCTCAAATAATACATGGTTTACAAAGGAGATGTTGAGTCCAGTTTCATATGAAATGGGCACATCAAAGCTGATGGAGAGATTGGACAGTAGAGATAATGACCACTTTTGACTCATCCTTTCTCTCCTCCTCCCTCTTTCTCTCCCTCCCTACCAACCTACCTCCCCCCCTCCCTTTTTCTCCTCCTCTCTATCTCTCATCCGTTCTCGTCTTCATTTATTTTTTATCCTGATTTGGCAGAAAATGGTCTCTGTTTTTTGAGAACTGACAAAAATCCTCTAAAATCCTCAAATATTTGCTGAGCAGTATTATGTCTGACAAATTATCCAATTAACTCCCTGCTTAAGGAAACACTAAAAGTCTCTGGTCACCATTCCAGGTCATGCAAAATGAACAATTATACCCTACATGTGATTGTTACAACAATGACAACCAAATGATTCCACGCTGAACTTAACGGAAGATGTAAAATGTGCATTGTTGTATTCATCTGTATAACCATGGATACAACCCAGATACTATTCAACAAACAACAAGAATACATCACAGCATGTCATTACCTGTGTGTGTGTCTGTGTGTGTGTCTGTGTGTGTGTGCAAGCCTCTAATTCAGTTAAATCCTCCATTAAGCCACACCTCACGTAACATGTTTCCTGTTGAAGGAAACACACTGGTCATAAGATTATGGGGGGTACAACAACAAGTTCAGCTTCCCATCACGGCCTTTAAATGGACCGGAAGGATGAGAATGACACACAGAGAGGTGAAGCTGCACTAATGTAAGTCACTCTGAATAAGAGCGTCTGCTAAATGACTAATATTGTAAAATGTCAGCTGCTCACCCTTCCTTACTCTTCTCACCTGCAGTGAAGGTCAGGACTCTGTTTTACTGGGTGTGCTAGTATGGTTAAAGGCAGCTAGAAAGGCTAGAGTATCCACATGTGGTCGACAACTGGCAGTCTATTCAGAGCAAGAACACTGCTTTCAGGCCTCTGTGTAAGTGTGAAAAAAAGAACCATTTGAAAGCACTGTCATACTAACCCTGACTTGCTCATTTGTCAGAATTGAGTCTAATGGAAAGGCTGAATGCTTCTATAAAGGCTAACACTGCTTCACTCTGTTTACAGGTAGTCCACAGCTGGCAAACTGCCTTGGTCACAACCCATTAGTCTGTTATGGTACAGCTTATTCTTACATACCAGCTACCTACCACTAACAGCCTTAGTGCAGACCTTCCTTCTGCTCGTCTAGTACTCTTATAGTACAGCTAACCATAGACTTAGCGGCATTGCAAGAAAACTCAACCTAACCAATACCTGTTCATCTGCTACATACTGTAACCAAAGGACACCAATACCTAGTCCAACTGCAACAAATCAGTCAACATCACATTGATACATGTTTCAATTAATAAACAGACACATTCAACAATTCAATTTCTCATTACATAGAAACAAATGGAGGGAGAGACCTTTTCACTGACCCTTATCATTGGTTCCCTGCCATGGGATAGGACCTGAGTGAGAACCACAGACTGACCTATGGAGTCAGAGGTTGACCACTACAACCCTTCTTAACCCCGAACAGATCGCTATGGATCACTTCACAATGGATCACAATGGATCACTCTGCAAGGAAGGTTTACATGATTTATAATTAGTAAAATCACATCTACCAGCATCTGTGTGGTATTTCCGATGTCCCTTTATATGAGTCAGATAAGGGGGAGGAAGAGAGATTTCAAATTGGTTGTTAGTCTCTCATCTCCATAATGTTGTTGATCACTCGGCTAGAAAAAAGCCTGGAAGAGGCTAGAGGGTTGATTGAAAAACAGAATGACTAATAGTGCATGTCCTTTAAAGGGGCAATCTGCAGTTCAAACAATAACAAAGTGCTGACCCCGCCACTGTTTTGGTAAACAGCTGAGGGAAAGGGGCTGGAGCAATGGAACCACTGTCAAATTCATAGAAAAAGCTATGGATGCAAGGACTGACCACCCATGCTATCAAAACTATAGTTCTGAGGCTATACAGCATTTGTTTAGCATTACATTGTTTACAAAGTAAAACAAGCTAATATTTTGGGTTCTGATGAGGTACAACAGTTGAACTAAACTCATGAGGCATTTATAAGTTAGTCAAGAATCAATGGATATAAATCATGAATTTAAAAGTCACAAAAAGTCTGAGGTCTTGCCTAATTTGAATTGATATTCAAATGAACGAAGGGGGAGGAAATGTAAAGTCAGAAATCTTTTATGACCTAGTGTGTGTGTGTGTGTGTGTGTGTGTTTGTCTTGCATGACCTAGCCAACTGCCTCCACACAGTAATTGCATCTACAAAGTCATCCTGACCTTAGAAAGTTTAAGGTTGACTTACTAAGGTGCTAATGGGATGTAAGGGGGGTTAAAGTTTTGTGGAGGGAGTGTGTGTGTGTGTGCATGCGTCCATGTGTGTGTGCACGCCCGTGTGTGTGCTCAGGCAGTACAACTGAAGCACCTAAAGACACATAAAGACCGGTTCACCCATCAATACATCTGACTGAGACACAGGCTGACAGCAGCCACTGCTCATCTTCTCTCTGCCTGCTGAACACAACACTAAGCTGCTATAGAGACACAGGCTGACAGCAGCCACTGCTCCTCTTCTCTTGGCCTGCTGAACACAACACTAAGCTACTATAGAGACTTGGGCTGTTGAAGAACATAAAGCTAAATGAACGTGCAACTGGGAAGTGAGAAAGAAAGCACCATTACTAAGCAGAGTCAAAGGTTCATTGCTGCAGGGCACATTCCCGCTTTGACATAGAAAGAAAAGCAGTGAAAAGACAAACCCCCCTTATTTACCTTGATCGGTGTCCCTTTACTGGGACGGTTGATGCTAATGTGCGCTAATGTGACTAGAATGACGTTGTAAGTAGCAGTAAACTTTCCAGGACATAGACATGTCTTATATGGGCAGAAAGCTTAAATTCTTGTTGATCTAACTGCACTGTCCAATTTACAGTAGCTATTACAGTGAAAAAAGACCATGCTATTGTTTGAGGAGAGTGCACAACAACAAAAACCTTTTATCAAGGCAACTGTTTTTTTTTTACCTTCACCTCTGAAGGTAAATAATGTACTTACATTCAGTAAACTTGTTCTGATTTGTCATCCTAAGGATCCCATAGATAAAATGTAGCATAGTTTTGTTTGATAAAATAAATTGTTATATTTAAATGTAGGAACTGGGTTCTACAGTTCTACAGAACCCCTGCTGTCACTGTCTCCATACCCACCCCGCCCGGCCATCTAGATGTGTGAAAGTTAGTGTAAAAGCTAATGATCCATCATGTATGACATTCCTGGGAGTGTGTAAACTTAAATTTTGTATTACCATATCCTTTTTGTATGTTCTCTATAGTTATGTACTTGAAAACTGACCAATTCGGCACAATTGGGCACACTTGATACAAAATAATGTGCAGTATTGAAAAAAAAAAATTATATCAGAGATTTTGCACACACACTGCTGCCTAAATTGCACCTAAACTGCAATATTATTTTATTACCTCTCTCTTGCATTTCAAAGATGATGTAACAAAAAAAACAATAGAAAATACATGATATTTTACCAGATTTAATGTGTTAAATTCTCCTACATTAATTTCACATTTCCACAAATGTTTCCTTTCAAATGGTGTCAAGGATATGCATATTGTTCTTTCAGGGCCTGAGCTACAGGCAGTTACATATGGGTATGTCATTTTAGGCGAATTCTTTTTTTTTTAAAGGGTTTGATCCTTAAGAGGTTTACGGAAACAACAACAAATCGATGAACCATAATCCCAACCCATAGAGTACTAGCAATACAAATTGTCATAGCTAGCTAAAGCTACCCAACTAGGCTCAATGTTAGTTAGCTAGCTAACATTAGGCTATAACTATAGGTTTTCTACATTTCAGCAACTAGTAAATACAGTACTTAATCCATTTACTACAATATCACCTGTTCCTTTCACACAAAGACCTCCATTGTTTGCTTACAATACATAGGAATGTTGAGTGATACAGATTCATTTATTCCATTTAAATCAAGTTAGCAGGTTGTTAGCTAGCTAAGTAACATGACTGAACAGCCTTGTTTGTTATCAAACCAATAATTAGCGACCCGGAATTAGTTTCAACCAGCCCCTGACATGGTTTGTGAAATTATATAAAATGGGCGAGAATCCCAATAGAAAGAAAAAAAGGCATGTCTGTTAATATGGCTCATATTTTATAACCATTTAGGCTAGAGACAAGACCTCTGGTAATATGGCTCATATTTTATAACCGTTTAAGCTAGAGACAAGACCTCTGGTAATATGGCTCATATTTTATAAATGTTTAGGCTAGAGACAAGCCGTTTTCCTCTCTGACACGCAGAGGCTGCATGACAGTGAACTTGCAAAGTCTACTCAGACTGGTCTGTTCTCTTGGTTATAACTGGCGATGAAATGATACAAGGCATCAACATTGCTCGCTTTGCACGCTGCTCCAACGTAACAAATGTACAACTCTAACAACAGAAGACTCATCAGGTTCTGGGTCTGAATCCCCGCTCACCATCACGGCTAAATTCTATTTAAAAACTGATGGAGGAAAATACACGCATGAAGAGCGGATGGAGAGAAGCAGGTGAGTGGGGGCTGTAGGGGATGAGACTGGCTGACAACATCTGCCAGGTGATATGTGCATGAAGAGCGGATGGAGAGAAGCAGGTGAGTGGGGGCTGCAGGGGATGAGACTGGCTGACTACAGCTGCCATGTGATATGTGCATGAAGAGCGGATGGAGAGAAGCAGGTGAGTGGGGGCTGTAGGGGATGAGACTGGCTGACAACATCTGCCAGGTGATATGTGCATGAAGAGCGGATGGAGAGAAGCAGGTGAGTGGGGGCTGCAGGGGATGAGGCTGGCTGACTACAGCTGCCATGTGATATGTGCATGAAGAGCGGATGGAGAGAAGCAGGTGAGTGGGGGCTGTAGGGGATGAGGCTGGCTGACTACAGCAGCCAGGTGATATGTGCATGAAAGTGAAGTGGATATCATTGGACCTGCTCATACAAGAGACTAGTGGCTGTTGATTAAATTCAACTGAATTTATACACAAAACTGACTTTATTAACGTTTTATAAGAGGCGCCAGCAGGTTCTTTAGATTGGTAGGGCTGAAAAAGTCAGTAGCATCATATGAAACGGTACTACGCTATTCTAAAATGTTAGTATCATAAGTATCATGATGTTTTGGTCCGGTGATATTACTGTGGTACCTGTATACCGTGCAACACTACTTGGTATGCAGACTGGGCGTATTATTATGACCACGTCTGTGATCAGTCACTACACACACGTCAATAGCAAAGAAGACAGAGTGAGGTGATTATCTTCATAGGACTTTTTATTTTATTTTATATATATTTCTATTTATTTAATTTTTTATTTTAGGGTGGATCAGCTTTAATATTGCCGATAGATTGTTGCTTCCATCAATGTAATTGTCTGCATCATTTCCAATCCCCAGTATATTTTTGGGGTAAATATATATATATTTACATATACATACAGTTCAGAAGTTTACAAGTCAGACGTTTACATACACCTTAGCCAAATACATTTAAACTCAGCTTTTCACAATTCCTGACATTTAATCCTAGTAAAGATGCATTGTCTTAGGTCAGTTAGAATCACCACTTTATTTTAAGAATGTGAAATAATAATATTAATAATAATAACAGAGAGAATGATTTATTTCAGCTTTTATTTCTTTCATCACATTCCCAGTGGGTCAGAAGATTACATGCACTCAATTCATATTTGGTAGCATTGCCTTTAAATTGTTTAACTTGGGTAAAACGTTTTGGGTATCCTTCCACAAGCTTCCCACAATACGTTGGGTGAATTTTGGACCATTCCTCCTGACAGAGCTGGTGTAACTGAGTCAGGTTGGTAGGCCTCCTTGCTCACATACGCTTTTTTAGTTCTGCCCACACATTTTCTATAGGATTGAGGTCAGGACTTTGTGATGGCCACTCCAATACCTTGACTTTGTTGTCCTTAAGCCATTTTGCCACAACTTTGATAGTATTCTTGGGGTCATTGTCCAATTGGAAGACCCATTTGCGACCAAGCTTTAACTTCCTGACTGATGTCTTGAGATGTTGCTTCAATATATCCCCATAATTTTCTTTCCTCATGATGCCATCTATTTTGTAAAATGCACCAGTCCCTCCTGCAGAAAAACACCCCCAGAACATGATGCTGCCACCCCTGTGCTTCACGGTTGGAATGGTGTTCTTCGGCTTGCAAGCCTCCCACTTTTTCCTCCAAACGGTGGTCATTATGGCCAAACAGTTCTATTTTTTTTCATCAGACCAGAGGACATTTCTCCAAAAAGTACGATCTTTGTCCCAATGTGCAGTTGCAAACCGAAGTCTGGATTTTTTATGGCGGTTTTGGAGCAGTGGCTTCTTCCTTGCTGAGCGGCCTTTCAGGTTATGTTGATATAGGACTCGTTTTGCTGTAAATATAGATGCTTTCATACCTGTTTCCTCCAGCACCTTCACAAGGTACTTTGCTGTTGTTCTGGGATTGATTTGCACTTTTTGCACCAAAGTGCATTCATCCCTAGGAGACAGAACGCGTCTCCTTCCCGAGCGGTATGGCGGCTGCATGGTCCCATGGTGTTTATACTTGCGTACTATCGTTTGTACAGATTAATGTGGTACCTTTAGGCGTTTGGAAATTGCACCCAAGGATGAACCAGACTTGTGGAGGTCTGAGGTCTGAGGTCTTGGCTGATTTCTTTTGTTTTTCCCATGATGTCAAGCAAAGTTAGAAGGTAGGCCTTGAAATACAGTGGAGAAAAAAAGTATTTAGTCAGCCACCAATTGTGCAAGTTCTTTCACTTAAAAAGATGAGAGAGGCCTGTAATTTTCATCATAGGTACACTTCAACTATGACAGACAAAATGAGGAAAATAAATCCAGAAAATCACATTGTAGGATTTTTAATGAATTTATTTGCAAATTATGGTGGAAAATAAGTATTTGGTCACATACAAACAAGCAAGATTTCTGGCTCTCACAGACCTGTAACTTCTTCTTTAAGAGGCTCCTCTGTCCTCCACTCGTTACCTGTATTAATGGCACCTGTTTGAACTTGTTATCAGTATAAAAGACACCTGTCCACAACCTCAAACAGTCACACTCCAAACTCCACTATGGCCAAGACCAAAGAGCTGTCAAAGGACACCAGAAACAAAATTGTAGACCTGCACCAGGTTGGGAAGACTGAATCTGCAATAGGTAAGCAGCTTGGTTTGAAGAAATCAACTGTGGGAGCAATTATTAGGAAATGGAAGACATACAAGACCACTGATAATCTTCCTCGATCTGGGGCTCCACGCAAGATCTCACCCCGTGGGGTCAAAATGATCACAAGAACGGTGAGCAAAAAAGCATGGGGGTGGAAACATCATGCTTTGGGGCTGTTTTTCTGCAAAGGGACCAGGACGACTGATCCGTGTAAAGGAAAGAATGAATGGGGCCATGTATCGTGAGATTTTGAGTGAAAACCTCCTTCCATCAGCAAGGGCATTGAAGATGAAACGTGGCTGGGTCTTTCAGCATGACAATGATCCCAAACACACCGCCCGGGCAACGAAGGAGTGGCTTCGTAAGAAGCATTTCAAGGTCCTGGAGTGGCCTAGCCAGTCTCCAGATCTCAACCCCATAGAAAATCTTTGGAGGGAGTTGAAAGTCCGTGTTGCCCAGCGACAGCCCCAAAACATCACTGCTCTAGAGGAGATCTGCATGGAGGAATGGGCCAAAATACCAGCAACAGTGTGTGAAAACCTTGTGAAGACTTACAAAACGTTTGACCTCTGTCATTGCCAACAAAGGGTATATAACAAAGTATTGAGATAAACTTTTGTTATTGACCAAATACTTATTTTCCACCATAATTTGCAAATAAATAAAAAATCCTACAATGTGATTTTCTGGATTTCTTTTTCTCATTTCGTCTGTCATAGTTGAAGTGTACCTATGATTAAAATTACAGGCCTCTCTCATCTTTTTAAGTTGGAGAACTTGCACAATTGGTGGCTGACTAAATACTTTTTTGCCCCACTGTACATCCACAGGTACACCTCCAATTGACTCAAATTATGTCAATTACCCTATCAGAAGCTTCTAAAGCCATGCTATTATTTCCAGGAATTTTCCAAGCTGTTTAAAGGCACAGTCAACTTAGTGTATGTAAACTTCTGACCAGGAAGTTTTCTGATGAATGATCTAATGACTCTGCTTCCTCACAGCAAAATCTGCAGAGCTGGGAAGACTGTATCCCCCATATATATAACATTCTATTGGTTGCAAGAAATTTGTATAATAATTTAAATTGAAAAATTCTAGGTATTCATAGCACTTTTAGCTGTTGTGCATGGCTTTTCTTCATATGAATTAACTGAGTGGTCACACAATATATGCCATTTATACTGCAGCGTTGTTGAATACTCATTTCTGATTGGCTAGAGGGGCATTCTAAAACGGATATTAAAACCAGATAACGGGACAGTTGGAAAAGATATCAGGACACCTTGCAATCATGATGCAATATGTACCTACACATGCAAACCGTACTTGCTACAAAGCTAGAGAAAAGCTAAACCAACAACTACACAAACGGAAATTGGATACATTGTAAACGCAGGTCCAATAAGGAAAAAACGTCCCACATCCCACATTTTTAGTTTGACCAGCTGGTTTCAGCAACTGATATTTTTGAATTTGGTTGTCATATTGGCAGGTTTGCTAGCAACAAACTATTTAGCTAGCTTCTAGCCTAGTACTTGATATGCAATGTGATCTCCTCGTAATTAACAGTCAGTGTCGACGAGTGTCCTGATGAGAAGGCAAACTTTTCTTGCTACGCCAGGCAAAATCGGCATAGATACATGGATGTATCCATCGTTATGGATGTATCCAAATGAATGTCAATAGAAAAAAGCTACTTTGCTGTTATTCTGGCTGCAGAGGTTGTGATGTGTTGGCCATAGCTAGCTGGCTAGCTAGCTAGGAAGCGAGGGATAAGAACGTTGCCACTGAGCATGGCAATGGAACATAAAGAACAATCGGCAGGGTCACATCCATTAATATCAAACGAATCGATCAAATGTCTGGGTCTCGTCTCTAGCAACCACAAGATGCGAAAGTATGAATTTTCTTATATAAATAAAAAAAATCAACAACAAAAAATTATTATACCGTTAAACGTGTGCTTAGGGTTGTTTTCTTTGGCAACTGTGGTAAAAGCTGGATAAACAGCTTAAACAAACGCAACGCAATAAACTTTGCTGTTAGTCTGGCTGCAGAGGTCGTGACTGTGTAGCCATATCTAGTTGGCTAGCTAGCAGCAAGCTAGGGATAAGAATGTTACCACTGAACATGGCAATGGAACATAAAGTACGAACAACTGGGTCGTGTTTCTAGCAACCAAAAGATTGAGAAAGTATACGTTTTATTTTGTATTTCCAGCAGTAAATGTGTGCTTGGCTCCGCCTCGTCGTCCATTATTTCCAAGCTAATGTACAGAACTTAGCAGACGCTATATCCATTACTTAGCAGATGCTTTTACAGTCGTGTGCATACATTTCACATATGGGTGGCCCCATCGGGAATCAAACCTTGGCATTCCAAGCGCTATGCAAGTAATTTACTGGTGGAGGTCTGATGTTGTCTTGTTGCTTTTACAAGGTAGGTCAGATTTCACAGGCTGCATCCAAAATGGCACCCTTTTCCCTATACACTACACTACACGCCATATGGGCCCTGGTCAAAAGTAGTGCACTACAATGGGAACAATGTAGCATTTCAGATGCAGCCATTGTAGTAGCCATTAGCACTCCACATTAGTCCCTACAGCCCAATTAAAAACAGGAAGATGAAGAACATCTTAGCTGAAATAGGAAGAGGCTACTTCACTTTACAGTTTACACAGGAAACTTTTAACTTTTATCATTCGTATATCTGAATCCACTTATCCACTACATCTCACTGATAGGGATTTGTCATGTCCACACCTAATGTAATTTCCCATGGTGCTTGGTGATTTATGTTGGGGGCCCTTATAGCATCGTCACTGTCTATCTGTGTGGCCTGTACTCTGAATTCTGTCTATTGCTTTCTTTGTTTAACAGCCTCTCTCTCTCTGATGAGAAGTGGAAAGAAAGGAGAGTATTATTTTGACTGTGCTCGGATCCTGGATCCAGACTAGACTGACTGTGATCGGATGTGTAGGCCTTGATCCAAATTAGACTGACTGTTCAGATGTGTAGGCCTAGCCTGGATCCAGACTAGACTGACTGTGTTCAGATGTGTAAGCCTGGATCCAAACTAGACTGCTTTGTTTCACTTGCAGAGAAACAGGAAGGGAAGCGTTGCTAGGGTACACAATAGTAGATCTTTGTAGATAGATGATCTTTGGCAAAGGGGTTAATAGGTCATAGGAAAAGGAGGACCAAGGCACTCTTCATAACATTAAAATGCCTTTGTTTTTACGACATCTTCAATGGAACAAAGATTTTAAAACTCTGATGCGTTTTGAGAGCATGGCCTTCGTCAGGGAGTTCTTTGTTTCAGTGTGACTTCCAGGCTAGTGAATGTCTATCCCATTGACTCACTAGTAGCAGACTGTCTGTGTCCTTCTGGTTTCAGTACTATAAATGGCCTCTGATGACCTCCAGGAGTGAAGGAATCATTTATTTTATAGATTTCCTACTTTACCATTGTGGATTAACCTCTCAACCCTACCTTCCACTGCTTCCACTTCCTTATTGGCTCTGATATCGATTGTGTGTGATTGTTTGTTGTTTTTCTTCCTCTATCTTCCTGAGTTCAAGGTGACCCATAACTAATAAACACACTCCCGGAGTAACACTATGCTGCTCCGCTCACCAAGTTGCACTCTATTTTCTGTCCATGCATGTGTGTGTTTAGATGTATCAGTGCATATAGAAGAAGAACAATACTTGATTGGCGATTGGCGGTTTCAGGTCATGGAAATTAATATTTTTACATTTTAACACAACCTGTTCAGAATCACAAACACCCCAAGGGTAGTTTGTTGCTTAAAGTAAAAACTCTCTACATTCTGTGTTCTGCATGAGCCTGTGCATCTGTGTGTACATGTGTCAATGCATAAAAGACAAAGGATACTTTATCTATCACCCATTCCCGTTTTCAGATCACAGAAATTCCCCCTCTGAAAAACAGGCCCACACAGACACCCAGAAGGTAGTGGTTGTTTTTCAGTTTAAAGACAGAGACTGAGACTTTGAGTTAGTGGGTCCACAGCACATCTTATTTAACACACATTAATGTGTTTTCACTTTACGTCTATCAGTGCATAGTATGTAGAAGAAAAAAACCGGAAATGTGTATTCTTCAATTTTAACCCAATCCCCGTGAAACACACACACAAACACCTTAATGTAATATGATGTATGTGGTTGTCTTCCAATTTAGTTACAGGTTTTGAAACCAGTATCCTTTAAGTTAGTGAGTTCAGGTCCACAGCAGGTCTGAGTCACCAAAGGTTCTGCTAAAGCACTAGATGGGAAAGACGGCGGTTTGATTATCAGCCTCTTCCAAAGAACCAAACACAATTGTCTATTTAGGTCAGGTTGGGGATTTGTCATGTCCACACCTAATGTCATTGCCCATGGTGCTTAGCGCCTATAGAGACCCCTAGAAACGGGTTTTGTTGTTGTAGGCTGCAGTCTGCCTAGTGCTTTCTTTAACTAACAGCTCGTTTCTCTCTCTCTCTCTCTCTCTCTCTCTCTCTCTCTCTCTCTCTCTCTCTCTCTCTCTCTCTCTCTCTCTCTCTCTCTCTCTCTCTCTCTCTCTCTCTCTCTCTCTACCACTCTTACCCCCTTCCTCGCCCCATGATGTGTGCCTCACAGCTGAGGAAGAGGGCCTGTGTGTGTCTGCACGTGTCTGTCTCTGTCTCTCTCTCTCTACCACTCTTCCCCCCTTCCTCCCTCCCTCCCTCTCTCTCACTCTCTCTCTCTACAACTCTTCCCCCCATTTCTCCCTCCCTCTCCCTCTCTCTCTCTATCTCTCACTCTCTATCCTTCCGTCTTTGTTTGTCCCTGAGAGGGTCCCTGTGAGAGGCATCTTGATGAAGAGGGAACATCTGGTTCTAAGAGTTCCTTCATTATCCTCCAATAGAGAGAGAGGGGCACCTGAGCAAACACAGCGCTCCATCACAATACCTCCTTTATATTCTTCATCATCTCAGACAACCCAAAACAGACACAGAGGATGCATCCCAAATGGCACCATATTCCCTATATAGTGCACTACTTCTGATCAATGCCCTACGGGTCCTGATGAAATGGCAACCTATTCCCTATATAGTGCACTACTTCTGATCAAAGCCCTAAGGGTACTCATCAAATTGCAACCTATTCCCTATTTAGTGCACTACTTGTGCCATTTGGGAAAGAGATGGAGAGAGCTGTTAAAGAGGATCTCCTTCTCTTTCAAGGCTTTTAAATTAAATGGCACTACTCTAAAATAAAAAATAACAATTACCAGGGAATTTAAATAGCACTTAATTCAACCATTATTCAAGTGACATGTCTTCCTCTCTCTAAAGTGTTCCACTGATGAGACAAACAAACAAAAAAAAAACCTGGAGTTGCTTTATACTTGACCTGTTCCTCCATGCTGGAGTGTCCTTTCCAGGCTAATGGTGTTTTGCATATTGCCATTACTAAGATGAAAGCATGAAATCACTCTGCTTCAGTCCATTTCAGCACAGTCTGATAATCTGGATAAGGGAAAGAGAGGGAATAGAGGGAAAGAGAGGGAATAGAGGGAAGAGGGGGATAGAGGGGAGAGGGGTATAGAGGTGAGAGGGAATAGAGGAATAGAGGGAATATAGGGGAGAGGGGGATAGAGGGAGAGGGAATATGGGAATAGAGGGGATAGAAGGGAGAGGGGATGTAGAGAAATAGGGGAGAGGGAAAGAGAGGTATAAATGGGAGAGGGATAGAGGAATACACGGGAGAGAAGGATAGAGGAATAAACGGGAGAGAGGGATAGAGGAATGAATGGGAGAGGGGGATAGAGGAATAAACGGGAGAGAGGGATAGAGGAATGAATGGGAGAGGGGGATAGAGGAATAAACGGGAGAGAGGGATAGAGGAATGAATGGGAGAGGGAAGAGGGGGGAATAATGCCCTTGTAGGAAGATTGCGTGACGAGGACAGCTTTCCAAACTGCCTCTGTGGAGAGCGGCAGGGAAGTGAGAAAAGAGGAGGAAGGCGAGGGTCAATATCACACAATAGTAAGGTTGGAGAATAAGCCACCGTTAGGCCAACATCCATGTACATCAACTAGTGCTTCTCAGTACGGTCAAAACGACAGCACACGACAGTGGGGTTAGAGAATGACCTACCATACATTCATTACATTGCAAATTTACATCAATTATTTCAGACAAACGAGTTTGATTACTCAAACCTATAGATTCTCGCAGTGTAGTTTACTTCCTACTGTTTGTGATAGAATCTAGGACAGACAGCAGAGCAGTTCGACTAACAGCTATAAAATAAGAGAAACAGCAAGTAAGACCATGGCAATGGGGAGAGATGGATATTGGGATGACCTCAACCTGGTCACTGAAAGAGTAGTGGGTTCTACCAGACACATTATTTATCCTCAACACAAGCCCGACGTCTAGCTAGCTACATTCCTAGCCATCACTACTCATTGATATACATGAATGTCAACCAGGGTTAGGCTCATTTTCATCTGAAATTCCAAATCTCCTTATTTGAATTGAGTGAATTTAAATGGAATTCACCCCAACCCTGGTTGACGTATTTATAAGGACTGAAATTGGGACAGATCACGGTCGAGGACCTCTTCAACTGGTCAGTGGGAGAGTCATGGCTGACCCTCCAGGCCTTACCGAACGGACACATTATTAATCCCAGTCCCTCAATACATTCCTGGCCTTCACCAGTCCACCACACCACCAGTCTGTCCATCCATCCCTCTATCCATCCATCCATCCATCCCTCAGACTCCCGGATGGTGAATCCCAAACCAGTACCTCGCCCCTACACTGTAAAATGGCACCGGAGAGAAGAATGGCACCGGAGAGGATGGCTGACGTTTTACATGCTCCTAACCAACTGTGCTATTTTGCTAGTTTTTGCGTTGTTTGTAACTTCTTTTTTTTACTTATTTTGTACATAATGTTGCTGCTACCGTCTCTTATGACCGAAAATAACTTCTGGACATCAGAACAGCGATTACTCACCTCGAACTGGAAGAAGCTTTGTCCTTTAACGAGTCCGACGCAAATTATTTACTGCTTTCTCTGGAACACGCCCAAATCTCCATCATTTGCATGAAGAAAAGACAGAGAAAAATGGGGTGGAGGTCAGCCTGCCTTCTGAGAATTGGTAGGCGAGCGAGTAAACCCCCACTGCCATTCGTTCTGTTGGCCAACGTTCAATCATTGGATAATAAAATCGATGACCAACAATAAAAATGATCCTACCAACGGGACATTAAAATTTGTAATATCGTATGTTTTACAGAGTCGTGGCTGAACGACGACATGGATATGGCTACCCGGACTTTTTGCATTGTGCCCCCCCCATACTACCTCAATTGGACCGACCAACCAGTGCTACCGCACATTGGCTAACCGGGCTATCTATCTGCATTGTGTCCCACCACCCGCCAACCCCTTTTTTACGCTACTGCTACTCTCTGTTCATCATATATGCATAGTCACTTTAACCATAACTACATGCACATATACTACCTCAATCAGCCGACTAACCAGTGTCTGTATGTAGCCTCGCTACTTTTATAGCCTCGCTACTGTATATGGCCTCACTACTGTATATAGCCTGTCTTTTTTTACTGTTGTTTTTATTACTTTACTTTTTTGTTTGCACTATTGGTTAGAGCCTGTAAGTAAGCATTTCACTGTAAGGTCTACACCTGTTGTATTTGGCGCACGTGACAAATAAACTTTTATTTGATTTGATTTGATTTGATAATGTAGAGCTGGAGGGATTTTCCATCCCCCGGCAAAACAGAGAAACTACATCTGGTAAGACGAGGGGTGGGGGTGTGTGTCTATTTGTCAATAACAGCTGGTGCGCAATGTCTAGTATTAACTAATTAGGGCTAGGGGGCAGTATTTTGAAGTTCGGATGAAAAACGTGCCCAAAGTAAACTGCCTGTTACTCAGGCCCAGAAGCTAGGATATGCATATAATTAGTCGCTTTGGATAGAAAACACTCTGAAGTTTCTAAAATTGTTAAAATAATGTCTGTGAGTATAACAGAACTGATAAAGCAGGCAAAAACCCTAGCAAAATCCATCCGGGATGTCTGAATCAGTCATGTCACACTGTTTTCAATAGGCCAGCTATTCAAAGCCTAATAGATGAACCTGGTTAATCTATCTATGTTCCTGGGTTCACGTCAAGTGTACTGTTTTGGATTTTGCGCGTAACAGGGAATGCGCGCTCAGTTCTTTTTCTCTTCTATTCAGCAGGTTATATTCCGTCTGAAATATTATAGTGTATATTCATTTTAGGGTATCTGAGTATTGATTACAAATGCTGTTTGACTTTTTTCAACGAACTTTACGGGTACTTTTGGGATATCGTTTGTCTGCATGGATGAAAGCCTTTGGGCAGGTGGATTACTGAACAAAACGCGCCAACCAAACGGAGCTATATGGATATAAAGTGGAACTTTATCGAACAAAAGGACCTTTATTGTGTAACCTGGGCGCTTTGATATGCCATCAGAGGAAGATCCTCAAAGGTAAGCGATTTATTTTATGCTATTTTTGAGTTTTGTGACACCTCTGCTGGTTATGTTATTTTGCTAATTGAGTTTTTGAGTGGGGCACTGTCCTCAGACAATCAAATGTTCTGCTTTCGCCGTAAAGCATTTTTGAAATCTGACAATGCTGTTAGATTAACAAGAGTCTAAGCTTTTGAAGGGTGTGCAGCATTTGTATTTTCATGAATGTTTGAAATTAGAATTTTTGTAATTTGAATTTGGCACTCTGCATTTCACCGGATGTTGTCAAAATCGATCCCGTTCACTGGTTTGGATCCCTAAGAGGTTAAAGAAGTCTTGAGATATTGCTCGCCTGAGGTAGAGTACCTTATGATAAGCTGTAGACCACACTATCTACCAAGAGTGTTCTCATCTATATTATTCATTATTAGTAGACGTCTATTTACCACCACAAACCGATGCTGAACACTAAGACTGCACTCAAAAAAAACTCTAGACCACCTTTACTCCACACACAGAGATGCATACAAAGCTCTCCCCAGCCCTCCATTTGGCAAATCTGACCATAATTCTATCCTCCTGATTCCTGCTTATAAGCATAAACCAAAGCAGGAAGTACCAGTGATTCTCTCAATAAGGAAGTGGTCAGATGATGCGGATGCTACGCTACAGGACTGTTTTGCTAGCACAGACTGGAATATGTTCCGGGATTCATCCGATGACTAAGGAGTATACCACCTTAGTCATCGGCTTCATCAATAAGTGCATCAACGACGTCGTCCCCACAGTGACCGTGTGTACATATCCAAACCAGAAGCCATGGATTACAGGTAACATCCGCATCGAGCTAAAGGCTAAGGCTGCTGTTTTCAAGGAGCGGGACATTAATACGGACACTTAAAATAAATCCCGCTATGCCCTGAGACGAACCATCAAACAAGCAAAGTGTCAATACAGGATTAAGATTGAATCCTACTACACCGGCTCTGACGCTCATTGGATGTGGCAGGGCAGGGCTTGAAAACTATTAGGGAAACCCAGACGCGAGCTGCCCAGTGACACGAGCCTACCAGACAAGCTAAATGCCTTTCATGATCACGTCGAGGGAAGCAACACGGAAGCATGCATGAGAGCACCAGCTGTTCTGGATGACTGTGTGATAACGCTCTCGGTAGCCGATGTGAGCAAGACCTTTAAACAGGTCAGCATTTACAAAGCCGCGGGGCCAGACTGATTACCAGATAACCTGCCTAAATGATTACCGCCCCATAGCACTCACGTTGGTAGCCATGAAGTGCTTAACACCAGCGTTCAACACCATAGTGCCCAGAAAACTCATCACTAAGCTAAGGACCCTGGGACTAAACACCCCTCTCTGCAACTTGATTCTTAACTTCCTGACGGGCCGCCGGTGGTAAGGGTCGGCAACAACACGTCTGCCATGCTGATCCTCAACACTGGTGCCCCTAAGGGGTGTGTACTTAGTCCCCTCCTGTACTCCCTGTTCACCCATGACTGTGTGGCCAAACACGACTCCAACACTATCATTAAGTTTGCTGACGACAAAACAGTGGTAGGCCTGATCACAGACAACAAAGAGACAGCCTATAGGGAGGAGGTTAGAGAACTGGCAGTGTGATGCCAGGACAACAACCTCTCCCTCAATGTGAGCAAGACAAATGAGCTGATCGTGGACTACAGGAAAAGGTGGGCCGAATTGGCCCCCATTAACATTGACGGAGCTGTAGTGGAGCGGGTTGAGAGTTTTAAGTTCCTTGGTGTCCACATCACCAATGAACTATCATGGTCCAAACACATCAAGACAGTCGTGAAGAGGGCACGACAACATCTTTTCCACCTCAGGGTCCCCAGATCCTCAAAAGGTTCTACAGCTACCATCGAGAGCATCCTGACCGGTTGCATCACCGCCTGGTATGGCAACTGCTCAGCATCTGACCGTAAGTCGCTACAGAGGGTAGTGCGTATGGCCCAGTACATCACTGTCTAGGACCAAAAGCGCCAAGCCTAGGACCAAAAGGCTCCTTAACAGCTTCTACCCCCAAGCCATAAGACTGCTGAACAATTAATCAAATGGCCACTGGACTATTTACATTGACAGCCCCTCCAGTTGTTTTGTACACTTCTGCTACTCGCTGTTTATTATCTATGCATAGTCACTTCACCCCTACCTACATGTACAAATGACCTCGCTTAACCTGCACCCCTGCACATTGACTCAGTACTGGTACCCCCTGTATATAGCCTCATTATTGTTATTTTTTTGTGTTACTTTTTTTTGTAATTGTTTTTTACTTTAGCATTTCACGGTAAGGTCAACACTTGTTGTATTTGGCCCCCTGTGACAAATAAAGTTTGATTTGATTTAAACCCCAATGTGCTGTCATTACACACAACTTTTGAGGAAACCCATTGCACTTAATATATCTGAGTACAGTTACTTACAATTATGTTGTAGTCATTACTCAAACCGATAGAGCCACTGTGACCCTGTAGGTGGTCCAGATTGGAGTTGTATCAGCTTGAAAATAAATTCTCATGCCTCCACTAAGCCACGCCTACAACAGTAGCGGTGTGTTGGTAAAATCACTTCACTCCGAAGCAGGATGTTTAGCTGGCTAGATCGAAGTAGCTATCGGAGGGTCTAATACGGCCATTCGCCCTTCAAAATGTTTCCTTCCTCAACTTTGGGACACTTGTGCATATGGCGGAGGCGCACGTGAACACACAAATGGAGGGCAGAGGGGTGAGTGGAAGTGGGCGATTTGGGATTCAACCTCCCACTTACCAGCCCAGCAACCCCAGAGTACAACACCAGAGGTTGGACTGACAGCCATCCGTTTGACAACAGGGAGATTGTTTTTCAGACCCCTGAAACGCTAGACCAGGGAGGGAAGATCAATGTTGCAGCTGGCCTGAGATCCCAGTCTGGGGGGCCGGAGAGGGGGTGAAAGAAAATCTGGAGTGGGTCTGGACAGGCTTGAGAGGCAGGGGAGGTAGGGGGGTTAGGTCAGGGTCCTATCCCTGGCCTCTGTGGTGTGTTTGGGGAAAGTCAGTACTCCACAGACAGGACCGTCAGGGGGGATTCCTCCACTCTCTACCCCGATAAGGTCACCTTTTCTGGGGCATAGAGCTGACCCCTGCCCCCTGCCTGGTTCTGATACCCTCTGGTCCTATGATCCATAAATGTACATGTAAAAGAAGAAACAACAAACACACACTGTATAAAGATTAAAACTCAAAGAGAGATCAACCTCCATTTAGTATATATATTTATGTGTGTCACGTACCCATAGATAACGGCTAATACAGTCCTGAAGAGCTTAAGGCAGGATGAAGATTAAAGAAAATCTACTGTGTAAAAGTAATCTACAGTAATGTGTTGTTGTGAGAGACAAACTAGAAGCTGTACATTATCAGTACAGCCATGTATTTTCCAATAGCAACATCAAATCAAACGTTATACAACAAGTGTAGACCTTACCGTGAAATGCTTACTTACAAGCCCTTAACCAACAGCGCAGTTCAAGAAGAGTTAAGAAAATATTTACCAAATAAAGTAAAAAATAATACAAAGTAACACAATAAAATAACAATAACGAGGCTATATACAGGGGGTACCGGTACCGAGTCTATATGCTGGGGTAAAGGTTATTCGAAGTAATTTGTACATGTAGGTTGGGGTGAAGTGACTACGCATAGATAATAAACAGCGAGTAGCAGCAGTGTACAAAACAAACTGGGTGGGGTCAACGTGACTGGAGTCTCTGACACCGCCTAGCACTACCCTCTGTAGCGCCTTACGGTCATGGTTTGACACTTGTGATTTTAGCTACATGCAAATGTTATACCACATCCTATACAGTATAATGCAAATATATACAATTGCCCAACCATATATTCAGCAGAAACAACATTCATTTTACAACCAGAGAAATCTCATCCATCATGAAATTAGATATTTCTCACCACACACACACCATCCCATCACTGTAACACTCTAAAAGATGACAGCAACATCAATGACACATTTTAGGTCAGTACTACATGAGTGAATGGGTCCTCATATTATGCTTGTGCCATTATATGAACTCAGAGAAGCACCATACTTAGGATTATAACCCACAGGCAGCCAGAGCCACGGTTGTGCTAACATGCATAACAAATCGGCACCTTATTCCCTATCAAGTGCACTACTTTAGACCAGGGCCCATAAGGGGATAGAGAGGAAGAGAGAGGCAGATAGAGAGTTTTAGAGATAGAGAGAGAGAGAGAGAGAGAGAGAGAGAGAGAGAGAGAGAGAGAGAGAGAGAAAAGAAAATAGTGTGATATTTGGGAAGCAGCCCAACAACCAAAAGCAGAGTACTCCATATGACACCGGTTCACCCCCCCAAGGCATATCTCACAGGAAGAGAAGGGGGTTTTAGTGCTTATCACAGAATGGGTGGGTGATCAGGTGATTAGGAAGTGAAAGTTGGAGTTAGAAAATAGGATGATCCTAGGCCATTCATCCGGTATAGCAGTTGCATTTTAATATACATTTGTTTCTCACATATGGGTAATGCACGGTAACTTGAAAACCAACTCTTTATCATAATAAAGTTAATCATAATCATTGGAAATAGAACAATTATGTCAGGTTAATGCATTGAGAATTACAAAACACATTTCCACACATAGGGAATACGTACTTTTCCATTCAGATCACCGCACTGTGGATCGCCATTTCAAAGGGCTAAGGCAACAAGATGCATTATTTTTAGGCTTCTGGGAGCATTTAGGATGATTCAATTTCAGATAATCCCTTCACAGGAAACATTACCTATCCAAGGCCAAGCAACTGTCTCTCTTCCTTGACTTCTCTCTCTATCTCTCTTTCTCTCTCCCTCTCTCGCACCCTCTCCTTCCTTCTCTGACAGAGTTGAGGAGTTACAGAATTCTTGTCTGGATCTGAGGTCATCTTATCACCTGTCTAGCCTCTGAATGCGGTAAGGAAATGTCTCTTCCTCTCTATACATTGACTACAAGTGAAGCAGTGAGATGGTGAGTGTTTGCACCTCGTCTAGCAGCTGCGGACGCTGTGGTTTCTCACCTGTGTGTGTGCGTGTGTGTCAGTCGGCCGCCCCCAGCAGCTGATAAGCTCTATCTGCATCGGCACAGGCCCCCTCAACATCAATCTGACTCAGCGAGACCCACACACACTCACAGTTATAACACATGCATAGTACACTCTCTTGTCTCTTGTCTCCTCTCTGCATAATAATAAAAACATTGATGTTTTACGCAGTGTGCCATTTTAGATAAAAAGCTTTTTTATTCTAATATGATGTGTCTGTTTGTTTCTCAAGAGATAATCACGAGCCCTTGGAGGAGAGGGAATGAAGGAGGGAATGAGGGAGGGATGGAAGGAAGCCTGTCATGGACGTGATACTAAGTAGGGAAGGCCTTAACAGGACAGATTCCCTCTCTAAGACCAACCATCTCACAATCTCTCGCTCTATCGCTCGCTCTCTCTGTACAGCAAATTCTCCAGTGTTTGAAAAGATGAAATTAACACTGAGTGTATTAAATCTACAGTGAGAGTGCTATGTCTGTGGACCAATACAGACAACAGTGTTAAACACAATAGCAGGGGTATTTCACAAGGCCTTCATTTGAAGGCCTAGTTTTACCCTAATACGGGGGCCTGAATCTCATACACATCACTTTGAACCAAAACCACACCCATCATTATCATATTTCCCAGCATTCTTTATTGCAGGTTGATCGTTATTTTTGTTGTTGTTCAATTTCGATCTTGTCTCATCGCTGCAACTCCCCAACGGGCTCGGGAGAGGAGAAGGTTGAGTAATGTGTCCTCAAAACATAACCCACCAAACCGCGCTTAACTCGGAAGCCAGCTGCACCAATGTGTCACTGTTAAACTGATGACTGAAGTCAGCCTGCAGGCACCCATGAGTCAAGTAAAGCCCACCCGGCCAAACCCTCCCCTAACCCGGACGACGCTTGGCCAATTGTGCACAGCCCTATGGGACTCCCGGTCACAGCCGGTTGTGACACAGCCTAGGATTGAACCCGGGTCTGTAGTGACGCCTCTAGCACTGTGATGCAGTGCCTTAGACCGCAGCACCACTCAAGAGGCCCAACAGGTTGATTATTTTGTATTGTTTGTTTCAATATCTATGTTTGATTAAAGTTGTTCCTAACCCTGTCAGTCATTCTGAATTCAGATTGCAGGTGAATAAAAATGTTGGATATCCTAACTCTGGCTGGATTCCAATAGGAATTACACATCACTTTGCAAGCCAGCATAATGCGACTTGAAGGTAGGGTTGCAATATTCTGATAACTTTCCCCAAATTTCCCGGTTTTCCAGAAATCCTGGCTGTGTTTTTCTTGGAAACGGAAGCAGGGAATCCGAAATCCATCAACCAGAATTTTGGGGAAATTTGGGAAACTGACTGGAATTTTGCAACCCTACTTCCAGGCCTGATGTAAGGTATGAACTGGGGTACAATTATGCACTTATAACTAAATGTACAAAGGATGTCCTTACAGGGTACCACTACAGTGACAAGTGTCAAATCCAATTTTATTTGTCACACTCGAAAAATGCAACAGAACCCTTTTTTCCATGAGCATGGACTTATTTCAATTACAGCATATTGGATGACTCTCATTCATATTCCATTCACCCAGTTCAATGTAACAGCGATAGGTTTAGGCTACTACATGACACTCAAAATTTCCCTATACCCATCATGAGGTTGCTACAACCTAGCCTATGAATGAAAGTTTACAACACAAATTTGAGGTGACAGACAGTGACACATGGACAGAAAGTGGCATTCAATACTGTCTTGCACACTCCTGCCTGCATCTAGCTGATATAGGGTGTAATCATTAGTCCAATAGTTGCAAACAAGAGTTTCTATTCGACAAATTCAGGTATGTTTATCCCCGTTTTTGTTCCGTTTCCTTCTGTATAAGAAACGTTTTTCAACAGAATACACCCCTAACCACACGTAAACTCAGTTCACTTTCATAGCAGCCACGTTGTATTCCTTCACGCACAGCCTACATCGTTGTCACCATATTCGCTAAAGTAACGTCATAGTAAGCATAGCTAACAGAACCAACACATTAGTAAACCTGCTACAATCCCTGTTTTAGAGCAGGGTGTTTCAGTACGCTAAACTAGCAGGCTGCATTTGCTAGCTAAGTAAGTGAAACTGAATTTTTCTCTCTCTATTTGTCTCTTGCTTCTCCTTCATTTTGGAAGAAATTAATTTGTTCAAAACTATTAAACTATTGTCTTTCTCTCTCTTTGACTCAACTAGTCACCACATACACTGCAGTGCTAGCTAGCTAGCTGTAGCTTATGCTTTCAGAACTAGATTCATTCTCTGATCCTTTGATCAGGGTGGACAACATGTCAGTTCATGCTGCAAGAGCTCTGATAGGCTAAAGGACGTCCTCCGAAAGTTGTCATAATTACTGTGTAAGTCTATGAAAAGGGGTGAGAACTATGAGCCTCCTAGGTTTTGTATTCAAGTCAATGTACCCAGAGGAGGACGGAAGCTACAGTAGCTGTTCTCCGGCTACACCATGGTGCTACCCTACAGAGTGCTGTTGAGGCTACTGTAGACCTTCTTTGCAAAATAGTGTGTTTTAATCAATTACTTGGTGACATGTGGTTATATTTAGTATAGTTTTATCTAAAAAAAACGAGGAGCCTCCAATGGTCAATATTAAATCAAAATCAAATCGTATTTGTCACACGCGCTGAATACAACAGCTGTAGACCTTACAGTGAAATGCTTACTTACAAGCCCTTAACCAACAATGCAGTTTTAAGATAATAAAAAAATAAAAAAAAATAGAAATAAAACAAATAGTTAAGGAGCAACAATAAAATAATAATATCTTTATTTTTACTATTTTCTACGTTAATAATAGCAAAGACATCAAAACTATGAAATAACACATATGGAATCAAGTAGTAACCAAAAAACTGTTCTAAAATCTAAAGATATTTAAAAAAATAAATTCTTCAAAGTAGCCACTCTTTGCCTTGATGACAGCTTTGCACACTCGTGGCATTCTATCAACCAGCTTCACCTGGAATGCTTTTCCAAGGAAGGAGTGAAGGAGTTCCCACAAATGCAGAGCACTTGTTGGCTGCTTTTCCTTCACTCTGCGGTCTAACTCATCCCAAACCATCTCAATTGGGTTGAGGTCGGATGATTGTGGAGGCCAGGTCATCTGATTCAGCACTCCATTCTACAATTCTACAATATAGAAAATAGTAAAACAATTAAGAAAAGCCCTGGAATGAGTAAGTGTGTCCAAACGTTTGACTGGTATTGTACAAAAAAATATTATGTCATTGATGGAATTTCAATGTTGTTTGACTTGCTTTGTGCGTCACAAAATTAGCTTGAGGTGATTTTACTGCAACACTGCAGTTGCTTGACATACGTGTTTCAAAGAGCTGTCAGTAATTGTGACCCACTCAGCTTGTCTTTTCAAATTTGCTAGCAGTTAGTAGTGATGTTACTTTGATACCGGCGCTCCGAGGCATGCATCAAAATCGCTAAACAGTTTACTTCGAAGCAGTGTGCCGTTGCCTGTATCACTTTATCAGAAGCCACGTGATCAATGACATCCAAAGCTTTGTTTCGTCAAACAACCACCTGATTGGTTTGGTATTGGTTTGGTAGAAGACAAAAAGGCTACCCTGTGCACGTCGTCTATAATAATTTGGTTGCTCTAAATAATTGTAAACAGCAGGTGCCACTGTGTTGATTAAAGCCTAGAGCAATGACTCTATGTTCAACACAATTGGCTGGAAAACTTCAATGCTTCAAAAAGCTTTGCTTCCCCATTACTAGTAGCCATGAGAGAAGTACTTTTCAAAATGACTGTTCAGGACCTTTAATCACCCACAACCTGTAACCTAAACCATCTAAACTGGAACAACCATTTCAGTAACGTGTGCAGTAAGTCCAAGTAACATATTGGATTACTTTAGAAACATTTTGTAATTTATATTTGAGTGGCAAAAGATGAATTAATTAATCAATCAATGTACATGCACAAATATAAATGTTGAAACAAACAATTCAAAAATCAACCTCCAATAGAGCAGGTTGGGAAATATGACAATGATGGATGTGGTTTTGGTTCAAAGTGATGTGTATTTTGGGCTCCCGAGTGGCGCAGCGGTCTAAGGCATTGCAACTCGGTGCTAGAGGTGTCATTAGAAACCCTGGCTGGATTCCAGGCTGTATGACAACTGGGTGTGATTGGGAGTCCCATAGGGTGGTGCACAATTGGCCCAGCGTCATCAAGGTTTTTATTTATTTATTTCACCTTTATTTAACCAGGTAGGCAAGTTGAGAACAAGTTCTCATTTACAACTGCGACCTGGCCAAGATAAAGCAAAGCAGTTCGACACACAACAACACAGAGTTACACATGGAATAAAACAAACATACAGTCAATAATACAGTAGGAAAAAAAGAAATCTATATACAAAGAGTGCAAATGAGGTAGGATAAGGAAGGTAAGACAATAAATAGGCCATGGTGGCAGAGTAATTACAATATAGCAATTTAACACTGGAATGGTAAAAGAAAACTGTGCAGTAGATGAATGTGCAATGTAGAAAAACTGGGGTGCAAAGGAACAAGATAAATAAATAAATACGGTAGGGGATGAGGTAGTTGGTTGGGCTATTTACAGAAGGGCTATAAACAGGTACAGTGGTCTGTACACTGCTCTGACAGCTGGTGCTTAAAGCTGTTGAGGGAGATAAGTGTCTCCAGTTTCAGAGATTTTGAAGTTCGTTCCAGTCATTGGCAGCAGAGAACTGGAAGGAGAGTCGGCCAAAGGAGGAATTGGCTTTGGGGGTGACCAGTGAGATATACCTGCTGGAGCGTGTGCTACGGGTTGGTGCTGCTAAGGTGACCAGCGAGCTGAGATAAGGCGGGACTTTACCTAGCAGGGACTTGTAAATGACCAGGAGCCAGTGGATATGGCGGCGAGTGTAAAGTGAAGGCCAGCCTACGAGAGTGTACAGGTCGCAGTGGTGGGTGGTATATGGGGCTTTGGTAACAAAACGGATGGCACTGTGATAGACTGCATCCAGTTTGTTGAGTAGAGTATTGGAGGCTATTTTGTAAATTACATCACGAAGTCGAGGATCGGTAGGATGGTCAGTTTTACGAGGGTATGTTTGGCAGCATGAGTGAAGGAAGCTTTGTTGCGAAATAGGAAGCCAATTCTAGATTTAATTTTAGATTGGAGATGTTTGATGTGAGTCTGGAAAGAGAGTTTACAGTCTAACCAGACACCTAGGTATTTGTAGTTTTCCACGTAATCTAAGACAGAACCGTCCAGAGTAGTGATGCTGGACGGGGACAGGTGCGGTAGCGATCGGTTGAAGAGCATGCATTTAGTTTTACTTGCGTTTAAGAGCAGTTGTAGGCCACGGAAGGAGAGTTGTATGGCATTGAAGCTCGTCTGGAGGGTAGTTAACACAGTGTCCAAAGAGGGGCCAGAAGTATACAGAATGGTGTCGTCTGCATAGAGGTGAATCAGAGACTCACCTGCAGCAAGAGCGACATCATTGATGTATACAGAGAAAAGAGTAGGCCCAAGAATTGAACCCTGTGGCACCCCCATGGAGACTGCCAGAGGCCCGGACAACAGGCCCTCTGATTTGACACACTGAACTCTGTCGGAGAAGTAATTGGTGAACCATGCGAGGCAGTCATTTGAGAAACCAAGGCTGTTGAGTCTGCCGATAAGGATGCGGTGATTGACAGAGTCGAAAGCCTTGGCCAGATCAATGAAAACAGCTGCACAATAATGTCTCTTGTCGATGGCGGTTATGATGTCATTTAGGACCTTGAGCGTGGCTGAGGTGCACCCATGACCAGCCCTGAAACCAGATTGCATAGCGGAGAAGGTACGGTGGGATTGAAATGGTCGGTAATTTGTTTGTTAACTTGGCTTTCAAAGACCTTAGAAAGGCAGGGAAGGATGGATATAGGCCTATAACAGTTTGGGTCAAGAGTGTCTCCCCTTTGAAGAGGGGGATGACCGCAGCTGCTTTCCAGTCTTTGGGAATCTCAGACGTCACGAAAGAGAGGTTAAACAGGCTAGTAATAGGGGTTGCAACAATTTCGGCAGATAATTTTAAAAAGAAAGGGTCCAGATTGTCTAGCCCGGCTGATTTGTAAGGGTCCAGATTTCGCAGCTCTTTTAGAACATCAGCTGACTGGATTTGGGAGAAGGAGAAGTGGGGGAGGCTTTGGCGAGTTGCTGAGGGGGGTGCAGGGCTGTTGACCGGGGTAGGGGTAGCCAGGTGGAAAGCATGGCCAGCCATAGAAAAATGCTTATTGAAATTCTCAATTATTGTGGGTTTATCGGTGGTGACAGTATTTCCTATCCTCAGTGCAGTGGGCAGTTGGGAGGAGGTGCTCTTATTCTCAGGTTAGGTTATTCAGGTTAGGGTTTGGTCGGGGTAGGCCGTCATTGTAAATAAGAATTTGTTCTTAAATGACTTGCCTAGTTAAACAAAGGTTAAATAAAATGAGTTTCAGGCCCCTGTATTAGGATAAAACTAGCCCCTCAAAATAGAATGTTCTTCCCTCTCAAATTCATTCTAGACAGCACACTAGATGCAAAGAACTGACAGTTATAATCCAATAATTGACATTTTCCTGTCAGGAAAACTCACACCTGAGTAGTACAGATTGGACTGATTCTGGAGACAGAAAAACTCACACCTGGGTAGAACAGATTTTCACTGATTCTGGAGACAGGAAAAATCACATCTGGGTAGAACAGATTGAACTGATTTTGGAGACAGGAAAACTCACACCTGGATAGAACAGATTGAACTGATTCTGGAAACAGGAATACTCACACCTGGGTAGAATAGATTGAACTGATTGTCCCAGATCCCAGACTTTAACAGTTACCAGGCACCTCTGTTTATTTATTGTTCTCTGCCGGTTTAATGGCTCATGACTGGTTGGCTTTATTAAACTGGGCTTTGAGCGAACGCAGAGCGACACTAAAACCTACACACACACACACACACACATACACACAAACACACACACGAGTAGAGCACCACTAAAACTATCCTGATGGCTGAGGGGAGATCAATTCCACCCCGCTTCCCGCCCTCCCTCCTCGCCTAGTGGGAGTTACTGCAGAGTAATGGTACTATCATCACACAGTGTCTATGTCCCAAATGGCATCCTTTTCCCTTCATAGTACACAACTGTTGACCAGGGCCCTAGTACTTTTGACCAGGGTCCATAAATGAAGTGAATAGGGTGCTATCTGGGACTCACACAGTGTTAAAAATGGCACTAGCGCACAGGTAGAGAGCCTGGCGTGCCGGCGTCAAGGGGTTAAATGGTCTGTTTAAATACTTTAATCAACTCTAATAGCTGAATCGGAGGGAAAAGAGGATAAAAAAGCCATAAGGTGGTCTTCAATAAAAGGTGCTCGTCAATAAAAGCCGAATGCTGGTATTTTCCCATGAATACAAAATTAGGACAGTTAAAATGCAAAGCTCTCTCACCACTATAAAAGATGCTATCTAGAACCTAAAATGGTTATTTGGCTGTCTCCAAAGGAGGACCCTTTGAAGAACCCTTTTTGGTTCCAGGTAGACTATATGTTACTATAAAATGTTGAGGTTTCTTATGAAAGACTGATATAAGAGTTCTGACAGTATTCTTTCCCTTATAACAATTTCTCTCTTTTCTTTCATTCTCTGTCATACATATAGATGTAAGATCTTAAGATACACTACATGACCAAAAGTATGTGGACACCTGCTGGGTGAAAATCTCATTCCAAAATCATGGGCATTAATATGAAGTTGGGCCCCCCTTTGCTGATATAACAGCCTTCACTCTTCTGGGGAGGCTTTCCACTAGATGTTGGAACATTGCTGCGGGGACTTGCTTCCATTCAGCCACAAGAGCGTGAGGTCTGGCACTGATGTTGGGCAACTAGGGCACTGATGTTGGGCACAATGAGTAGTAAACCCCCACCCCGGCCAAACCCTCCCCTAACCTGGACTATACTGGACCATACTGGGACAGTTGTGCACTGCTCTATGGAATTGAACCTGGGTCTGTATTGACACCTCTAGCACTGCGATGCAGTGACTTAGACCAATGCGCCACTTGGGAGGCCACCATTAATGGACATTTTTGTAGAGGTTGATACATTTTTCATAAGGGAAAATCAAGATGGCGCCGATAGAGATGGCAGCTTTGCTTCTAGTCCTTAGGAAACTGTACAGTATTTAGATTTTTTATGGATTATTTCTTACATTGTTAGCCCAGAAAACCTTAAGTGTTATTACATACAACCAGAACTATTGGATATCAGAATAACCAGCATTATGACCAGGAATATGACTTCCCAAAGCGGATCCTTTGTATGCACCTCCCAGGGCAACTGATTCCAGAGGCCGACCCAAAACAACACAGCCGGAGGAGAGGGTGCCACAGCAGGCTTCTAGTGAGGCTTCAGATGCATCACAAGACATCACAACTATGAAATAACACATATGGAATAATTTAAGAACAAATTCTTATTTGCAAGGACAGCCTACTCCTTCCTCCCCAATAGGGATTTGAACCCCGGTCTCCTGTGTGCCCCGCATTCTGCAGTGCAGACATGGCCTGCTTAAGTAAGGAATTATGCACTTTCACATGTTTACTACAGTATGTATTGCAGACTGCACAGTAGCCTAATAAACAAATAAACACATTTTGTTACTATAATAATGATAAAAAATACTCTTTCAAAATCCAGATGTTGATTTAGTTATGGATCCATAACGAATTACCATGGGAATAAATATAACTGATTTACAGAAATATTGGAACAAAGTTGTCTAATGAAGGCAAACAATTTAGAATCCTCCAATCCTGTAGCCTACTCCCGACCATCACGTTGTACAGCGCCATATTTTCCATTCCATCCTAACGGAAACCCTGAGGGTTTCCTTTTTTTGTTTTTCTCTGAATAAAAACACCATAATATTAATCAAATTAATTAAGCCAAATTTCTTAGAATCAATCCCATATACTATGTTATTACAAAAAAGGTTTTAAATTCTCTGGTAAAGCCATTACGGAATACTATCAAATGCTTCTAAAAGATGCACTCTGGTGGTCAAACTAGCAATAACTTGCAGTAACAGAAAAAATGTCTGACAATTAAATGACGTGCCACAGAATGCTGCAACAGCACGCAAGGTCTGCCGCAGTATGACGCAACTTGTAAAGGAGGAACCACTGTACATGGGACTATGTGTAACCATAATGTGTAACCATAATGTGGAACCATAATTATCCAAAGGACCTTTTGATCTCTTCAATGGTTCTTTAAAATTCACAAAAGGGTTCTTTGTTCTATTAGTGATAATTAAAATGTAGAGGAGACAGCTCAGAATATGTTGGGCCGTGAGTGAGAGTGTCATTCTAGTTTATATGATGTATTGTGTTATGCCATTACATTTTAAATATGACTGTGGCAAGTGATGGTGTCTTGTGAAAGTGTGTCAATTGAGAACGGTTGATTAGAACTGACCCTGTATCAGGGATTACATACTTTCCGGTGTTCTTCTTATTTCTTATGTGTTTTTGTTCAAATTTACTTTATTTTATAATATAATGTTTTTACTACCAATATTGATTTTATATTGTTATTGCATTTTGGGGAATTTTTGGGAAAGAGCTTGCAAGAAAGGCATTTCACTGTACTTGTGCACGTGACAAAAATGTTTAACTTCAAATCAGTCAGCAGTTCTCAATTCTCTCCTCAGGAACCCACAGCTGTTTCAGGTAGTTCAATTGATTCAACTTGTCAATTAACACAATAATAACGCCTATTGAATTTTAACATAACATGGCTGACCAGAATACAAAACCCTGTATTGTTCTTCAAAAAGATCTACAAATAACCTTTCAGACTGAGAAATAACCATTCTCCATAAAGGTTCTATAACGAACTGTATAAAGGGTTCCATATAGCCCCAAATAGGGTTGTAACCATAGCAGAACCCTTTTTTGGTGCTATCTAGAACTTTTTTTATTGGAACCTTAGTAAAGGGTTCTTTATAGCACCATACAGGTTCCATTTAGAACAGTACATCACCAAAAAGGGTTCCTCTATGGTTACAAGCCAAAGAACCCCTGGCAAGCACCATAGCGCTTGCCAGGGAGGCTAGCAGTCTAAGGCACTGCATCGCAGTGCTAGATGCGTCGCTACAGACCCTGGTTTGATCTCGGGCTGTATCATAACTGGCCGTGATCGGGGGTCCCATAGGGCGGCGCAAAATTGGCCCAGCGTCATCCGGGTTAGGGGAGGGTTTGGCTGGGTGCCTGCATAAACTGACTTGCCTATTTAAATAACCAATACCCAAATGGAGATTAAGTGAAAATAAAAATATCCTTGATTTATCAAGACCAGTCCCCATGCTTGCCTCAGAGCAGTGCAAAACGGTGCTCAAATAGATGTAGGCTTTTGCTTCTAACTTTTCTATGCTCTTTAAATAAATAAGACCTACTCCATTTTTAACAGCACATTACTCAACACTAGTGAGACTCATTTCGCCTATGGTAGGCCTACAGTATATCGTTTTTTTTTTTCATTTTTTTTTTAACTAGGCAAGTCAGTTAAGAACAAATTCTTCTTTTCAATGACGGCTTAGGAACAGTGGGTTAACCTCTACGGGCTAGGGGGCAGTGTTAGGAAGTACGGAGAGTCTGACGTGCTCAAAGTAAACTGCCTGTTACTCAGGCCCAGAAGGAGGATATGCATATAATTGGTAGTATTGGATAGAAAACACTCTGAAGTGTCTAAAATAATGAAATAATGTCTGTGAGTATAACAGAACTGATATGGAAGGCCAAAACCCGAGGAAAATCCATCCGGAAAATGCATTTTTTTTGATGTCACAGTTTTTCCATTGACTTGCTATTGTCTATAGAGGGAATTAGCTCCCAGATTGCAGTTCCTATGGCTTCAACTAGATGTCAACAGTCTTTAGACATGGTTTCAGGCTTGTTTTTCCAAGTGGCTGTTGAAACGGACACTACTGTTTTGCGCGCGTGACTGTGTGCGCGCTCTTCGTTATTTTTCTTCCCTTTTGAACAGACTATTCTCTGTCTGAAATATTATTGTTTATTTAGATATTTGACAACCTGAGGACTAATTAGAACATTGTTTGACTTGGTTGGAAGAACTTTACCGGTACTTTTGGGATTTCTTTGTCTGCATGTTGAACGACTGGATTACAGAACTCCATGGCGCCAACTAAACTGACTTTTTTGGGATATAGAAGGACTTTATCGAACAAAACAACCATTCTTTGTGTTCCTGGGACCCTTGTGATTGCAAACAGAGGAAGATCTTCAAAGGTAAGTGATTTATTTTATCGCTATATTTGAATTTGTAACGCCTGTGCTGGTTTGAATAATATGTTGTTGTGGGGTGCTGTCCTCAGATAATCGAATGTTCTGCTTTCGCCGTAAAGCCTATTGTAAATCCGACAACAAGGTTTGATTACTAAGATTCAAAGCTTTTGAATGGTGTACAACATTTTAATTTTCATGAATGTTTAATATTACTATTTTTGTAATTTGAATTTGGCGCTCTGCATTTCACCGGATGATGTCGTAAGTGGACCGCTAGCGGTCCCAAACAGGTTACCTGCCTTGTTCAGAGGGAGAACAACAGATTTTTTACCTTGACAGCTCAGGGATTTGATCTTGAAACATTTTGGTTACTAGTCCAACGCTCTAATATATATATATATACAGTTATTTGTTTATTATCATAACATTAACCAAGTGTGTTTGCTTGTTTTGTACTGTTCTGTAGTTTCGACCCAATGATTCGTCTGACAAACAAATAACTTTGCGTCCTGCAGACCCAGGCATGGATCAAAGTTTCACAGATGAATCAACTGTGGCCATTGAGCAATTTGCTCAAAATTGCTACAGAAAAAAAGAAAGAAGATCAAGAAGATTAACGAAAGCATTAAGATGTTGATGAAGAAATGCTGTTTTGAGTTAGAAATGTAACACTTTCGAGTACTTAAGCATTGAATACATTGCAAGTTGGTGGATTTTCACAACAGTAGCCGGGCTATAAAAAGTATATTGTCCTGCTAATAGGAAACATTTGCATGATGGGCTACATTCTTTATTGTAACCAAAATGTCACACATAATTTGTATCTACCTTTCCAATTACTTTTAGAGTTTGGGATTTACAAATGTGCGCTTTTAATTATTAGTTACATTGTTGTAGTTCGAAAGTTGAAGACGATTGTTTTATGTAGGATGCTACATTTTTGACCGTTTGCTATTGTAAGTAGGCCTAATAAAAAAAATCCTAATTCTATTAGGCAGTTAAGCCTCATAGCCTACCTCAGCCAGTTAAGTTATTTTATATAGGTCTAGGCTCTGAAGAAATAGACTCCAATTAAGCCCTCTTGTTGTTTGTAAAGCCAAATTAAAATAAAGATTATTGTTGAACTGAATTGCTCGACTGGTGTAGGTTTTCTCCATCTGTTGGTGTGCAACACTTCCGTAACAAGTTAGCTATGTTTTCAGCACCAGCCACTGTTCACCTCCTATTGATTGCACTGCGATTGCC
Organism: Brachymystax lenok tsinlingensis; assembly: GCA_030435695.1. NCBI lineage: Eukaryota > Metazoa > Chordata > Actinopteri > Salmoniformes > Salmonidae > Brachymystax > Brachymystax lenok. The sequence continues at coordinate 66,663,085 of CM059780.1, forward strand.
GCCAGTTGTTTTTTTAAATTGAACCTTTAGGAAAGTTAGGTAAAACAAATTCTTGTTTACAATGAAGACCTACCCCGGCCAAACCCGGATGACGCTGGGCCAATCGTGCGCAGCCCTATGGCTCTCCCAATCGGATGTGATACAGCATGAATAAGAACTAGGGACTGTAGTAAAGCCTCTTGCACCGAGATGCAGTGCCTTAGAACGCTACGCCACTCGGGAGCCATGACCAATATATAAATAAGGAGTTGTAGGTAGTTATGGAAAGATAGATACAACTGATTTGTTGCAAGTTGGGGAGGGGGGGTTCACACCTAGCTCGGCTATTAGACAATTCTTTAGTAAAGGTTGAATAGTCTATTGTTCAGCTAATAGGCCATCCTGCTACGCTTATGGAAATACTCATAATAATACTTTTTCCTCTTTCCACATGTTAAATATTCCAAAGTGTTTTTAGCCACAGTCGGCCCCAACCCCATTAATACATTTGGGCACAGTCGATAGCGTGCAGGACTTCAGGCTAGAATGTTGAGGGTTCAAAACCTGCTCCCTGCTTGTTCAAGAGCAAATAGCCTGGATTGTTACTCCCATCTCGTTCCATGCGTCATTCAGCACGCTTGTGGGCGTGCTGGCAGAATGTACTGTTTTTTATTCTGTATATATGAATTACAAATCAGCCTTTACTGAAATCATGTTTCTAGTCTATTGCATAGTTACAATGTGTAATCATTGATGTCCCAGGAGCAGGAGTGGTAAACATTGTTGAACTGTATAATTGTAATACCTACATGCAGACACAGCATCATTCAAAGAATGGAGTTTGATACACCTGGTATTGGATATGACTGAATTTTTTTTGTTGATAAATAGCGATTTTCGTAAATTGACTTTATGACAAAAATATATGCACAATCGTTTGTCACCACATTAACTAGCATATTCCTCTCAATTATATATTTTTTGCTTGACTCGTTATGACGTTATAACTACTTACATTTGCTTCCCACATAATGTTTTGTCAGCCATCTTTGCTGAAGAAAATCACCAGGGACAGGTGGCTCGCGTCAAATTCATCATTGGAACCACTTGATATGATTGGTCATATAAAAACCTTGGGACCCAAATACATAATGAGTGCTCTAACTCCCCCTTGTAGTGGTCTGGAGCAATGAAGCCGTGACGCTGGGTACCTCTAAATCCCGCGGTGTAAGCTCGCAACTTTTAAAGGAGGAACCACTGTATCTCAGTTGGTAGAGCATGGTGCTTGCAGTGCCAGGGTTGTGGGTTCAATTACCATGGGGGACAAGTATGAAAATGTATGCACTCACTTCTGTAAGTTGTTCTGGATGAGAATGTAAAACATAGAACTGTCACCCTTTCTGACGAACCCTCATTCTTGTGTGCAATCAACACAGATTTTAGCCTCTGTAGCTGTGAACTTTCCTTGATTAGCACGGTGCTAATCCACTTTAGCAAGCTAGCAAAGCTAGAATGTTCACATGATTGTATAGACTTTTGGGTCCCACTTTAAACAAAGTACAATTTATGAAGGCTTTATATAGCACACATGAAGGCTTTATATAGCGTACATAAAGGATTTATATAGCATACATAAAGGCTTTATATAGCATACATAAAGGCTTTGCCTATGAAGCTTTTATGTATGTGTTACGTTCCCCAGTTTCTGTGTTGTGGGTTTGTTTGTACGTGTGTGTTTCAGGATGGCTTCCTGAAATTCCAAGCAGCTGATTGGTCGGCCCATTACTGCAGATTGGAGCTGACCCCACCCACTCGTCAGAGGATACAGCTGTATATAGCTATATAAAGCCTTTATAAGTTATAATTAGTTATAATTAGTTTAAAGACTTTTCCCATTAGCATTGTGCTAATCCACACAGTATTTATTTAAAGCACAGCTAATACATGTAGCGTTAGTTATTTGCAAGCAAGCAGATCATAATGATACATATGTTTTAATAACCCCCCACCTAAGATCTCTGTTCTTTTCACAAAGCTTATTCATATAATCAAACATTTGCCTGCCAACTGTATTTAATATTAGTTTCTAAACGGCTATTCATTTCGTAGCTAGAATGAGAATGAGACAATACCTGTTTAGAGTTCTCCGACTGCCTAAACTCTAAACTCTCCACTAATCTTATTAAAATATAGAATTTGAATAATTGTAGTACTACTTTGGAGTTTCATTAAATTAAAAAGAGGGAGCGAGGTACAGTGAGAGAGAGAGAACATGGGGAGACTTAAAAAAAAGACTACTATAACTGTAATACTTTTTAATAAAACTACTCATCCTTAAATATCCTTAAATATTACTTGTATCCAGGGTGGTTCATTCACAGTCCATAGGGCATACTGTCCCACTCCGTTCAATAAAACGATTCTGTCAGGGTGTCAAATGGCACCCTATGACCTATATAGTGCACTACTTTCGACCAGACCCCTATCGGCCACAGCAAATTATGTTCTGTATGTCTTTGAGTGTTACTCCACCAAACCATTCCTCCTAGCTTCTACCCCCCCTGCACTAAACTCCCTCTAATTACACTATGACATCACCCCAACCATCGTCACCTCTCTAAATTGTGTTTCACGGCTAACAGACCGGTAAGAGTTTGAAGATAAACAGCTTCTATGGGAGGACCATTCCAGATTAGCGCTCATCAGGAAAATGTGGCTAACATCGCTGGTCATGGGGCTAACCCCTACCACTGACCCATGTGGCACTCAGCCCTGCTGACTTTCATACAGCCACACATGGGGCCCTGAATGGCCCTACACACACAACACAAGAAACACACACACCCCTCTCCCAAAAACACACACACACGACTATATACAAGCAGAAAAACGTACATCCGGAGGCTACTTTTCTGGTTTTCTGTCTGCCTGCGATTTTAATTGCACGTCATTAAACCCTTTACAATGAAGATCTGTGAAGTTATTTGGATTCATACGAATTATCTTTGAAAGACAGGTTCCTGAAAAAGGGACGTTTATTTTTTTGCTGAGGTTATATATCGACCTCCATCACTCCAGAATCCTTGTACATATGTTACCCGGAACAGACCCTGTATATAGTATGCTTACTTAATTCATCATGTTCTTCGTATTTCATATTTTTATTTATTGTGTGTTTTTGTTCTACCTTGTTATTTGCAGTATTACATTGTTATTGACTACAGCATTGTTGGGTTTAGAGTTTGCAAGAATGGCATGTGACATTAAAACTTGAAACTGAAACACACACTGCCACACATGGGACCCCGAATGGCCCTACAGGGGCCTATTGTCACCATTCACCCCAGAGAAAGGAGAGCAAATCGCCTGGTCAGGAACTCTGTTCCCTGCGTGACCCCTGTGGCCCCCAGGCCAGGATAATGCAGGACCTTTGGCTCCTTTGGTCCTCATCTGGCCTGGTATTGTAAAGCGGTGTTGAAGGGTGTATGGATGGGGTCGAACCACCTTCACTTCTAAAAAGAAAAAGTGCTGATCTGTTTGAGTATAAGAGATTCTGCTCCTTTTAGTTGTGTTTGCGAGTGTGTTTGCATGTGTGTGTGTGTGTGTGTGTGTGTGTGTGTGTGTGTGTGTGTGTGTGTGTGTGTGTGTGTGTGTGTGTGTGTGTGTGTGTGTGTGTGTGTGTTTGCGTGTGTGTGCTTTTGTGTGCACATACAGCACATCTATCTGTGTGTACACTGTAAAGGGATTACTGTGAATTTGACAGTATCTTACAAAATGTTGTATTTAATATTACAGTTCACCTACTGTTTCAAAGCAAGTATTGTGTAATGACACACAGCACAACAAATTGAATCAAATCAAATGGTATTGGTCTCATACACATATTTGGCAGATGTTATTGCGGGTGTAGCGAAATGCTTGTGTTACTAGTTCTTACAGTGCAGTAATATCTAACAATATACAACCATACACACAAATCTAAGTAAATGGAATGGTATTAAGAAATCTAGAAATATTAGGACGAGCAACGTCGAAGTCTGGGAATGTATACAGTGCATATGGAAAATATTCAGACCCCTTGACTTTTTCAAAATGTTGTTATGTTACAGCCTTATTCTAAAATGTATTAAATTGTTTTTTCCCCCTCATCTATCTACACACAATACCCCATAATGACAAAGAAAAAACAGTTTAAAAAAAAAAGGTTGCTAATTCATAAAAAAAAAAATACTTAACTTAAAAAGCGTGTGCGAGCAAGGAGGCCTACAAACCTGACTCAGTTACACCAGCTCTAGCAGGAGGAATGGGCCAACATTTACCCAACTTATTGTGGGAAGCTTGTGGAAGGCTACCCGAAACGTTTGACCCAAGTTAAACAATTTAAAGGCAATGCTACCAAAATTGAGTGTATGTAAACTTCTGACCCACTGGGAATGTGAAATAAATCATTCTCTCAACTATTATTCTGATATTTCACATTATAAAAATAAAGTGGTGATCCTAACTGACCTAAGACAGGGAATTTTTACTAGGAGTTTAAATGTATTTGGCTAAGGTGTATGTAAACTTCCGACTTCAACTGTAGTAGCAGCCCCAGCAACTGACGCTAACCGCGTCACGGGATTCAAACTCAAAAGGTAGCTATATAGTAACCAAACGTTTTCAATAGACTTTCAAAACTTTCCAAAATGACAAACTTTCCAAAACAAGAAACCGAGCTCTCCCTCGTCCTGTTTTCTGAGTTTAACAGGAAGATTTCAACTGCTGCGCTCCACATATCAACTACAGTAGCTACATCATTTAATAATAGCAGGGCTGCTCAATCTAAATAGCATTCCAAAGCTACTAATCTGTATTAGTGTGGAATCTAAAAGTTACAATCCAGTACGCATACAAAACTCAGACAGTCAATTACACACACAGACAGTCAATTACACACACAGACAGTCAATTACACACACAGACAGTCAATTACACAGACAGACAGACAGACAGACAGACAGACAGACAGACAGACAGACAGACAGACAGACAGACAGACAGACAGACAGACAGACAGACAGACAGACAGACAGACAGACAGACACACACACACACACACACACACACACACACACACACACACACACACACACACAGCTACTACATGTTTCTAATCAGCACAGCAGCTCTCCTAAATGGCTGCAGTAAAACCACACAGATCTATGCAGGAACATAAAAATCCCCAGTAAAAATAAAATTCAACATTTAATGCCCATCTGCTGTGTGTGTGTGTGGGGGGGGAGGCACAGGGGAGCCTTAACTATAGCCACCCAACACAGATAATTTCTCCATGCTGTTCAGTCTCTTTTGATCCGCTAACAACCTTACCTAACACTCTCACAGTCAGACCTGGGTTCAAATACTATTACAAATCATTTAAAATCCTTCAATTTGTGCTTGATTGAGCTATTTAAAATAGCATTTCAACCCAGGTGATCTCCAGAATAATGTCACAGCGTACAGAGGAAATTAGATCACTATTGCCATTACTGATAATAACATGACACTTAGGACCCCTCCTATGACGCCCTCACACATGGGTGCAAGTAAACACGCACTCACACATAAACACAGATACTACGGAGGCAAACAGACACAGCAGACTTGAGTCGAGAAACAGACAGCGATACATAAAAAATAGATAAATGAACTTACTACTTAATGCTTAAAAACATTGATATGTAAACACAGATGGAAATATCACATTTACATCACTGATTAGACACAGACAGATGCCTAAGGCATACGCCTGCAAATATACTGTACAGTACAGATCCATAAGCCTACAAATATACCGTTTATATGATAATATAAACGACACATTCAAAACCGCCTTGCACACTCTTGCCTGCATCTAGCTGATCTAGGCTGTAATCATTAGTCCAACAGTTAAAAACGAGAGTTTCTATTGGACAAATTCAGGTAGGCTTATCCCTGTTCCGTTCCATTTTGCCTCTGTTTAAGAAACAATTTTCAACAGAATCGGTCGAATGAATACCCCTGATCACACGCAAACAGTTCACTTTCATAGCCACATATAAATTGCTTGTTGTATCTACGTGCTCTCCTCCTCTCACCTTTTCCCTTCGTATGTGTACCTGAGTGCACAACACATCAGCTGTCTGTGGTCAGGCGAAAAAACTTTCCAAGACAAACCTTCATATCATAACCACTACACACAGCCTACATCGTTGTCCCCAGCTAAAGTAACATCCTAGTCAACATAGCTAATAGAACTAACGCGCTAGTAAATCCGATACAATCATGCAGTACGGTGTAACTGCAGTTTAGAAGTTACACCGACGTGCCCCGGTGGCAATACATTTGTAAAACCAAAAGCTTACATTGACTTGGAAGAGTTCCAGTGTTGGATTGTCCTAGCCAGCTAGCTAACATAGCATCCCTCTGTTTGAGACGCATATTTCTTTTTCCCAACGCAGTTATGCCAAAACCACGCCCCGTTATTCAGAGGGGCGTTCTACTATGCTCCCATTGGCTAGCTAGCGTTGTCTCACTCACAGGCAATCAGTGCAGAGACTGTGACCTTCCAAGGTAAGGATGGAAAGTGTAATTTAACAATTAGCTGCCTACTGTCATGCAGGCTTATTATTATCATGCTTGGTAATGTTTGCCCGTGTATTTAGTTTTAATGAATAATGTCTCAGAGAACTCTGCTTAATTCCCTCAATTGAATGTCAGCTAAGTTAACCTAGGCTACTTAACGTTACTAGCTCGGTATTTGAAGTTGTTATATTATCATTAGTAGTCTATTATCAGGTAAAAGCATATGCTTACTATTCATAATTTCTCAAATATTTATTAGCTAATCATTCAGTCAAATATGCTATGCTACAGCCATTGAATCTGTCTTTGAGCGTTAAGGGACTTTAATGGCTAGCTTGGTCCAAGACATTATGTCATTATATTTTTCAAACTTGAAATACAAGGGCAAATGTTATTAATCAGTGACTGAAATTTCACGCTACGTGATATTCACTTCCGGACTTGGAGACTTGGAGAGCGCTCAAAGCGGTGTCGAACGCCGCTCTGAATAACGGGGCGTGGTTTCGGCTTAACTGCGATGGGAAAAAGTAAGACGTGTTTGAGCCAGGTGTTTGAGTAGGCTAAACTATCTACCTGCTTTGGTAGCTAAGTAAGTGAAAGTTTTTTGGTTTTTTTTCACTTTCTCACTCTTGCTCCTGCTTCATTTTTGAAGAAATGAATTTGTTAAAAACTGTTCAGCTATTGTCTTTCTCTCTCTTTGAGTCAACTACTCACCACATTTTATGCACTGCAGTGCTAGCTAGCTGCAGCTTATGCTTTCAGTACTAGATTCATTCTCTGATCCTTTGATTGGGTGGACAACATGTCAGTTCATGCTGCAAGAGCTCTGATAGGTTGGAGGATGTCCACCGGAAGTTGTCATAATTACTGTGTAAGTCTATGGAAGGGGGTGAGAACCATGAGTCTCCTAGGTTTTGTATTGAAATCAATGTACCCAGAGGAGAACGGAAGCTAGCAGTCTTCCGGCTACACCATGGTGCTACCCTACAGAGTGCTGATGAGGCTACTGTAGAAAACAGTGTGTTTTAATCAATTATTTGGTGACGTGAATATATTTGGTATAGTTTTATCTTAAAATTATAACTTTTTGAACGTTTTCAATAAAAAAAATATGAAACTTACTGAGGAGGATGGTCCTCCCCTTCCTACTCTGAGGAGCCCATGTAAAATGAAAGGAGGAGGAAGTCACATTGGCTTTCATGAGGAGCCAATATAAAACAAGCTACAGCATTCCACCATATGACTAAACACAGGCTTCTGCAATCAACCATAAGGCGTGAAAAATGTCAGGTGGGCGAGAGACAATATTCACACATTACACACACACACACACACACCGATCCCACTGCTGCTCACACTCTCTCTCTCTTTCTCTCTTGCTCGCTCAATTCGATTCAAAGGGGCTTTATTGACAAGTGAACAAAACTATAAACAGCAGTGAAAAAATATCATAAATCAGAAAATCTGAAATTAGCAGTAGACATTACAAAGGTTTTCAAAGGGGCATTTCAAATGTTATATTATTAGCTACAGTGGGTATCATAAGTAGTCACCCCCGTAGGATATTTTCTAATTTTGTTGCATTACAAAGTGGGATTGAAATACATTTAATTGTGATTTTTCCAATTGATCTAAACAAAATTCTCCATAATGTCAATGAGACATTACACATTTTTACTAATATATAGTCATTGCATAAGTATTCACCGCCTTTGTATAGGCAAACCTAAATTATTTCAGGATATTATTTTTTTTAACAAATCACATAATAACATGGACTCACACTTTGTGAAATAATAGGAGTTGACATGATTTTTGAATGTTCCCCATACAGACATCTGTAAGGTCCCTCAGTCAAAGAAGGGCTGTGATTGGTAGACGGGCAGATATTACATTTCTCTTCTAGCATGGTCAAGTTAATAATTATGCTGTGGATGATATATCAAACCACCCAGATACACCAAAGATACAGTTGTACTTCTGAACTGAACTGCAGGACAGGAAGGAAACTGCTCAGGGATGTCACCATGAGGCCATTGGTGATGTTTAAAACAGCTACAGAGTTCAATGGCTGTGATGGGAGAAAACTAGGGATGGATCAACAACATTGTAGTGACTCCACAATAACGACCTAAATGACTGAGCGAAAAGAAGAATACAAATATGTGACCTGATTCAGGAAACCAGGCGTGAGCGTTTTCCTGTTTGCTCACTGAGTGTGGTCTTAGTGCCAGCTTCAGTCTGTGGTGGTATGTAGACAGCTACGAAAAATACAGATGAAAATTCTCTAATTAGACCGTGTGGTCTACAGCTTATCATGAGATACTCTACCTCAGGCGAGCAAAACCTTGAGACTTCCTTAGATATCGTGCACCAGCTGTTATTTACAAAAATACATAGTCCGCCGCCCCTTGTCTTACCAGACACCGCTGTTCTATCCTGCCGATACAGCATATAACCAGCCAGCTGTATGTTGATAATTTCGTCGTTCAGCCACGACTCCGTGAAGCATAAGATATTACAGTCTTGTATAATCTTCCGCGTAGATCATCAATTTTATTTTCCAAAGATTGCACGTTTGCTAGCAGAATGGAAGGCAGTAGGGGTTCATACGATCGCCTACGAATTCTCAGAAGGCAGCCCGCCAGCCCATTTTTCTCCGCCTTCTCTTCACGCAAATGACAGGGATCTGGGCCTGTTCCCAGGAAAGCAGTATGTCATTCACGTCGGGCTCGTCTGACTCGTTAAAGGAAAAAAAGGATTATGCCAGTATGTGGTGAGAAATCGCAGTTCTGATGTCCAGAAGTTATTTTCAGTCGTAAGAGACGGTTAGCAGCAACATTATGTACAAAATAAGTACAAAAATAAGTTACAAACAACGCAAAGAAACAAACAAAAAAACACAATTGGATAAGAACACGTAAAACGTCAGCCTTCTCTGGCGCTCCTATTGGCAGAGGACTTTAATGCAGGGAACTTAAATTGGTCTTACCAAATTTCTATCAACATGTTAAATGTGCAACCAGAGGGAAAAAAACTCTGAACCAACTTTACTCCACACACAGAGAAGCATACAAAGCTCTCCCTCGCCCTCCATTTGGCAAATCTACCCTCCTGAAAATTAAAGCAGGTAGCACCAGAGACTCGATCGATAAAAAAGTGGTCAGATAAAAGTGGTCAGATATGTACGTACATACCCCAACCAGAAGCCATGGATTACAGGCAACATCCGAACTTAGCTAGAGGCTAGAGCTGCCGCTTTCAAAGAGCGGGACTCTAACCCGGAAGCTTATGAGAAATCCCGCTATGCCCTCCGACGAACCATCAAACAGGCAAAGTGTCAATACAGGACTAAGATAGAATCGTACTAAACCGGCTCTGACGTTCGTCGGATGTGGCAGGGCTTGCAAACCATTACAGACTACAAAGGGAAGCACAGGTGAGAGCTGCCCAGTGACACCAGCCTACCAGACGAGCTAAACTACTTCTATGCTCGGTTCGAGGCAAATTACACTGAAACATGCATGAGAGCACCAGCTGTTCTGGAAGACTGTGTGATCACGCTCTCCGCAGCTGATGTGAGTAAGACCTTTAAACAGGTCAACATTCACAAGGCCGCAGGGCCAGACGGATTACCAGGACGTGTACAGCGAGCATGCGCTGACCAACTGGCAAGTGTCTTCACTGACATTTTCAACCTCTCCCTGTCCGAGTCTGTAATACCAACATGTTTTAAGCAGACCACCATAGTCCCTGTGCACAAGAACACTAAGGTAACCTGCCTAAATGACTACCAACCCGTAGCACTCACATCTGTAGCCATGAAGTGCTTTGAATGGCTGGTCATGGCTCACATCAACACCATTATCCCAGAAACCCTAGACCCACTCAATTTGCATACCACCCAAACATATCCACAGATGATGCAATCTCTATTGCAATCCACACTGCCCTTTCCCACCTGGACAAAATGACCACCTATGTGAGAATGCTATTCATTGACTACAGCTCAGCATTCAACACCATAGTGCCCTCAAAGCTCATCAATAAGCTAAGGACCCTGGGATTAATCACCTCCCTCCGCAACTGGATCCTGGACTTCCTGACGGGTCGTTGCCAGATGTTAAGGGTAAGTAACAACACATCCGCCATGCTGATCCTCAACACAGGGGCCCCTCAGGGGCGGGTGCTCAGTTCCCTCCTGTACTCCCTGTTCACTCATGACTGCATGGCCAGGCACGACTCCAACACCGTCATTTAGTTTGCCGATGACACAATAGTGGTAGGCCTGATCACAGACAACGACGAGACTGCCAATAGGGAGGAGGTCAGAGACCTGGACGTGTGGTGCCAGGACAACAACCTCTGCCTCAATGTTATCAAGACAAAGGAAATGATTGTGGACTACAGGAAAAAGAGGACCGAGCACGCCCCCATTCTCATCGATGGGGCTGTAGTGGAGCAGGTTGAGAGCTTCAAGTTCCTTGGTGTCCACATCACCAACAAACTAACATGGTCCAAACACACCAAGACACTTGTGAAGAGGGCATGACAAAACATATTTCCCCTCAGGAGACTGAAAAGATTTGGCTTGGGTCCTCAGATCCTCAAAGGGTTCTACAGCTGCACCATCGAGAGCATCCTGACTGGTTGCATCACTGCCAGGTATGGCAACTGCTCGGCCTCCAATCACAAGGCACTACAGAGGGTAGTGCGTATGGCCCAGTACATCGCTGGGGCCAAGCTTCCTGCCATCCAGGACCTCTATACCAGGCGGTGTCAGAGGAAGGCCCTAAAAATTGTCAAAGACTCCAGCCACCCCCCCCTTACACCGCTGCTACTCTCTGTTGTTATCATCTATGCATAGTCACTTTAATAACTCTACCTACATGTACATTTTACCTCAATTACCTCGACTAACCCCCCGTATATAGTTTCGCTGTTGTTATTTTACTACTGCTCTTTAATTACTTGTTACTTTGATTTCTTATTCTTATTCGTATTTTTTTATATATTTTTTTTTTAACTGCATTGTTGGTTAGGGGCTCGTAGGTAAGCATGTGACTAATACAATTTGACTTCACAGGCGAGTCATTTGCTTTTTCACAGAAATACATTCTGGAACATGTGAACTTTCATGTCCCTTAATAACAAATGCGTATGCCATCTGTAAATACAGATCAAATTGTTAAATTACGAGCCTTGATGGTTAAGCCCCAGAAAAAGGCAGCAACTGTGCCACTAGCCATGATTGGCTGAGATAAGGAGTGGGCTGGACATGCCGAAAGAGGAGTTCGGATTGGTCTGCCAGGCTTCTGAAGGCTTCTGTCCATTTGAGCTTGTCAGTTTGTGTTGGTAATCCTGTTGAACACGGCTTTTAAAAATGTTTCTTGTGTAGTGGAGCTACATAAATGTTGCTCTCCACTTTCTGGAGGATCACGTTTTGAAATCAGTGGAATTAGAGTATGATAGCTAAAGAGATGGAGAAAACACCTGTCTCCGGATTACATCTTCAAACTAAGGGTAACCGTGGTATGGCATTCCTGACAGGGAGACGCGTCTATCATGCACGATGATGTATACAGGTAAGATAGTCTAGCGTTAGCTAGATACATTTTCAGATATTACACATTTCTAATTTTGACAGAAAGTGGTTTCATTTCAAGTTAAAGTGTACTGTTAGCTAGCTAACTAGTGTTAGCTGGCTGGTTCCCTAGTTGACGTTATTATTTGTTTCCCAGAGCCGTTTCCCTTTCTAGTTAGAGCCTAATATTAGTTAGCTAACATTGAACCTGGTTGGAAGCTCCAAGCACTGTGGTATTGTTGGCACTTTGTTCATTGTTGTTTAACTAGCTAACATTAGCTGGCTGGCTCATTAGATAATATTTTGTGACGTGTGGGATCTTAAACGTTGTTTACCTAGCTAGGTTCATTGTTTACCTAGCTAGCCAACTTTGCTATATGTCTTAAGCTAAAGTGTACTGTTAGCTAGCTAGCTAACGTTAGCTGGCTGGCTCCCTAGCTGACGTTATTATTAGTTTCCCAGAGCTGTTTGCATTTCTAGTTAGAGCCTAATGTTAGCTTGCTAACATTGCACCTGGTTGGTTAGCTCCCAGCACTGTGGCATTGTCTGCACTGTTCATTGTTGTTTAACTAGCTAACATTGAACCTGGTTGGTAATCTCCCAGTGTAACCGGTGTGAAATGGCTAGCTAGTTAGCGGGGTTCTCGCTAATAGCATTTCAATTGTTGACATCACTTGCTCTGAGACCTTGAAGTAGTTGTTTCCCTTTCTCTGCAAGGGCCGCAGCTTTTATGGAGCGATGGGTAACAATGCTTCGTGGGAGGCAGTTGTTGATATGTGCAGAGGATCCCTGGTTCTAGGTAGGTGCGAGGAGAGCGGGTCCCTGGTTCGAGCCCAGGTAGGGGGCGAGGAGCGGGTCCCTGGTTCGAGCCCAGGTAGGGGGTGAGGAGCGGGACGGAAGCAACACTGTTACACCAGCACTGTGGCATTGCTGGCACTGTTCATGGTTGTTTAACTAGCTAATGTTAGCTGGCTGGCTCGTTACTTAATGTTATGTGACGTGTGTACAACACCTGTTGAATATGGCCGGTGTCAGTAAACGTCTGCAAAAAAAAAGCGCAATGAATTGTTGCCAGCAGAGCTGTTTAGGCTGTTTTCATGTTATCCAGAGGTAAACAAATCATCGGCCAGAGCGTCAAGTGTGCGCTCCGAGAGCGAAACAAGATGGGTGGTGCTAAAGCTTAAGAGGGTGTGAACGATGCTGAATGGGTGTAGACAAAGAAGAGCGCTTCACTAGATACCGAATTATTCAAAGGCCATTTTCTCAAAAGTGAGTTTACAAGTTGATCAACTTTCACATTGTTCCTCAAATGCAGTGTATGATATACCATTTTGTTGCTATGAGTCTCTACTTTTATCCAATGTAAAAAACACAATTTCAAATTTTGCTACATAAGACCAAATCCAGAATAAAAATATTCCAAAACATGCATGCAACAAGGCACTAAAGTAATACTGCAAAAAAAACACGGCAAAGGAATACACTTTTTGGCCTAAATGCAAAGCTTTATGTTTGGGCCAATTCCAACACAACACATCACTGAGTAACTGTCTCTTTATTTTCAAGTATGGTGGTGGCTGCATCATGGTATGGTATGCTTTTTCAGGATAAAAAGAAACGTGATGGAGCTAAGCACAGGCAAACTCATAGAGGAAAACCTGCTTCAGCCTGCTTTACACCAGACACTGGGAGAAGAACTCACCTTTCAGCAGAACAATAACCTACAACACAAGGCCAAATCTATACTGGAGTTGTTGCTTACCAAGAAGACAGCGAGTTTGGACTTAAATGTGCTTGAAAATCTATGGCAAGACTTGAAAACTGCTGTCTAGCCATGATCCCCAACAACCTGACCGAGCTTGAAGAATTGTGAAAAGAATATTGGGCAAATATTGCACAATCCATGTGTGCAAAGCTCTTAGAGACTTACTCAAGAAGATGTATTAACTCAGGGGGGTGAATACTTATCTAATCAAGGTATATTAGTGTTTTATTTTTCATTCATCTTAAATAAAATAATAAAAAACATCTTCCACTTTGGCTATTGACAATTTTGTGTATATCATCGTCAAAATACATTTTAATCCCACTTTTTAAGATGATATAATGTGACGAAATCCAAGAGGGTAAACACTGACGATTCCCACTGTATGTAGAGTGTTGGAACAATCTGCAAATGCAGTGCCTTCGGAAAGTATTCAGACTCAATGACTTTTTCCACATTTTGTTATGTTACAGCCTTATTCTAAAATGATTTTTTTTTTATTGTTTGCAAATTTATATATATATATATATATATATATATATATATATATATATATATATATATATACAGTGGGGAAAAAAAGTATTTAGTCAGCCACCAATTGTGCAAGTTCTCTCACTTAAAAAGATGAGAGAGGCCTGTAATTTTCATCATAGGTACACTTCAACTATGACAGACAAAATGAGGAAAATCCAGAAAATCACATTGTAGGATTTTTTATGAATTTATTTGCAAATTATGGTGGAAAATAAGTATTTGGTCAATAACAAAAGTTTATCTCAATACTTTGTTATATACCCTTTGTTGGCAATGACAGAGGTCAAATGATTTCTGTAAGTCTTCACAAGGTTTTCACACACTGTTGCTGGTATTTTGGCCCATTCCTCCATGCAGATCTCCTCTAGAGCAGTGATGTTTTGGGGCTGTCGCTGGGCAACCACGGACTTTCAACTCCCTCCAAAGATTTTCTATGGGGTTGAGATCTGGAGACTGGCTAGGCCACTCCAGGACCTTGAAATGCTTCTTCTGAAGCCACTCCTTCGTTGCCAGGCGGTGTGTTTGGGATCATTGTCATGCTGAAAGACCCAGCCACGTTTCATCTTCAATGCCCTTGCTGATGGAAGGAGGTTTTCACTCAAAATCTCACGATACATGGCCCCATTCATTCTTTCCTTTACACAGATCAGTCGTCCTGGTCCCTTTGCAGAAAAACAGCCCCAAAGCATGATGTTTCCACCTCCATGCTTCACAGTAGGTATGGTGTTCTTTGGATGCAACTCAGCATTCTTTGTCCTCCAAACACGATGAGTTGAGTTTTTACCAAAAAGTTATATTTTGGTTTCATCTGACATTCTCCCAATCCTCATCTGGATCATCCAAATGCTCTCTAGCAAACTTTAGACGGCCTGAACATGTACTGGCTTAAGCAGGGGACACGTCTGGCACTGCAGGATTTGAGTCCCTGGCGGCGTAGTGTGTTACTGATGGTAGGCTTTGTTACTTTGGTCCCAGCTCTCTGCAGGTCATTCACTAGGTCCCCGTGTGGTTCTGGGATTTTTGCTCACCGTTCTTGTGATCATTTTGACCCCACGGGTGAGATCTTGCGTGGAGCCCCAGATCGAGGAAGATTATCAGTGGTCTTGTATGTCTTCCATTTCCTAATAATTGCTCCCACAGTTGATTTCTTCAAACCAAGCTGCTTACCTATTGCAGATTCAGTCTTCCCAACCTGGTGCAGGTCTACAATTTTGTTTCTGGTGTCCTTTGACAGCTCTTTGGTCTTAGCCATAGTGGAGTTTGGAGTGTGACTGTTTGAGGTTGTGGACAGGTGTCTTTTATACTGATAACAAGTTCAAACAGGTGCCATTAATACAGGTAACGAGTGGAGGACAGAGGAGCCTCTTAATTAAGAAGTTACAGGTCTGTGAGAGCCAGAAATCTTGCTTGTTTGTATGTGACCAAATACTTATTTTCCACCATAATTTGCAAATAAATTCATTAAAAATCCTACAATGTTATTTTCTGGATTTTCCTCATTTTGTCTGTCATAGTTGAAGTGTACCTATGATGAAAATTACAGGCCTCTCTCATCTTTTTAAGTGAGAGAACTTGCACAATTGGTGGCTGACTAAATACTTTTTTCCCCACTGTATATAAAAGAAATACCTTATTTACATAAGTATTCAGACCCTTTGCTATGAGACTTGAAATTAAGCCCAGGTGCATCCTGTTTCCATTGATCTTCCTTGAGGACAACCATCTCTGCAGCATTCCACCAATCAGGCCTTTATGGTAGAGTGGCCAGAACGAAGCCACTCCTCAGTAAAGGCACAAAGAACCTGCCCCAAAGCGCTCAGGACCTCAAACTGGGGCGAAGTTGGACTTGAAACCGGAGGGTTGCAAGTTCGAATCCCCGAGCTGACAAGGTAAAAAAAATCGGTTGTTCTGCCCCTGAACAAGGCAGTTAACCCACTGTTCCCCGGGCGCTGAAGACGTGGATGTCAATTAAGGCAGCCCTCCGCACCTCTCTGATTCAGAAGGGTTGGGGGTAAATACGGAAGTCACATTTCAGTTGAAGGCATTCGGTTGTACAACTGACTAGTAATGGTGACTTTGAAGACAATGCAGCAGTGGCTTCGGGACAAGTCTCTGAATGTCCTTGAGTGGCCCAGCCAGAGCCCGGACTTGAACCCAATCGAACATCTGTGGAGAGACCTGAAAATAGCTGTGCAGCAATGCTCTCCATCTAACCTGACAGAATCTGAAGAGAAGAATGGGAGAAACTCCCAAAATACAGGTGTGCCAAGCTTGTACCCAGGAAGAGTTGATGCTGTAATCGCTGCCAAAAGTGCTTCAACAAAGTACTGAGTAAAGGTTTTGAATACTTATGTAAATGTTATATTTCATGTTTTTATTTGTAATAAATTAGCAAACATTTCTAAAAACAGTTTTTCTTGTCATTAAGGGGTATTGTGTGTAGATTGATGAGGGAAAAAATTATTTAATCAATTTTAGAATACGGCTATAACGTAACAAAATGTGGAAAAAGTCAAGGGGTCTGAAAACTTTCATGAAAACCTTAATGAAAACTTTCTCTCTCTCTCTCTCTCTCTCTCTCTCTCTCTCTCTCTCTCTCTCTCTCTCTCTCTCTCTCTCTCTCTCTCTCTCTCTCTCTCTCTCTCTCTATCCCTCCCCCCCATCCCTCTCTCCCTATCACTGTTAATAATGTACCTGCTACCAAAACATGACAGGTGGGTGGACAGGAGTCCGCCCAAATCACAAAATCTGCTGCTTTGGTCCAATTAACCCCTTTCCCACCTATCTACAAATATCTACGATTGTGTTAGAGATGCTTTAGACCCTCACAGAGTTACCCTTCCTCATTCTTTTTTCTTACACTACTTTGTTTTCTTTGTTCACAGCTCAATTGTCCCAGTCCATGTTGTGGTGTTTTTGTACTGTGTACTATTATTATTGTCAAGATTTCAGCTTTACACTGCTGCTGCCCTTTGAGGTAGAGAACAAATGTTCCAGGGCCTAGTGTTTTACGCAGTCAAATCCGCATGCTCTTAAGAGAACACACATGCACACATACGCGCGCACACACAGCAGTCCCTGTGCCCAAGAACGCCAAGGTAACCTGTCTAAATGACAACCGCCCCGTAGCACTCACATCTGTGGCCATGAAATGCTTTGAAAGGCTGGCTCACATCAACACCATCATCCCAGACACCCTGGACCCACTCCAATTCGCATACCGGCCCAACAGATCCAATCTCTATTGCACTCCACATTGTACTTTCCCATCTGGACAAAAGGAACACCTATGTGAGAATGCTGTTAATTGACTACAGCTCAGCGTTCAACACCATAGTGCCCTCCGAGCTCATCACTAAGTTAAGGACCCTGGGACTGAACACCTCCATCTGCAACTGGATCTTGGAATTCCTGACGGGCCGCCCCCATGTTTATGGTGCATTCAAAACAAATATACGAGGTAAAATCATGACGTCAGTGATCTTCAGGTGAGAAAGTCGGGCATCTAGAAAGAGGCCTGAGTTCCCGAGTTGGAATTGGATGACTGTTCGAAACTATTGGATGACTGTTCAAAACTATTTTTCACAGTCAGAGCTAATTTTTCTTCAAGTTCCCAGTTGTCCTGAACACACTGAAGTCAGTAGTCTGATATTTCCAAGTTCCTAGTTGTTTTGAACACCTCTTCCCCCTCAGGAGGCTGAAAAGATTTGTCACGGGACATCAAATCTTCTAAAAGTTTTACAGCTGCACCATTGAGAGCATCATGACTGGCTGCAACACCGCTTGGTATGGCAAACTACTTGGCATCCGACCGCAAGGCGCTACAGAGGGTAGTGTGTACAGCCCAGTTCATCACAGGGGCCGAGCTCCCGGCCATCCAGGACCTCTATACCAGGCGGTGTCAGAGGAAGGCCCTAAATTTTTTTTAAAAACTCCAGCCACCCAAGTCATAGACTGTTCTTTCTGCTATCTGCCTTGACCCTTTTGAACTAACTTTTTTGATTCATCACATACGCTGCTGCTACTGTTTATTATGATTCCCTGACCCACCTCTATGCAGACGACACCATTCTGTATACATCTGGCCCTTCTTTGGACACTGTGTTAACTAACCTCCAGACGAAACTTCAATGCCATACAACACTCCTTCTGTGGTCTCCAACTGCTTTAAAATGCTAGTAAAACTAAATGCATGCTCTTCAACCAATTGCTGCTCGCACCCGCCCGCCCGATTTGCATCACTACTCTGGACGGTTCTGACTTAGAATATGTGGACAACTACAAATACCTAGGTGTCTGGCTAGACTATAAACTCTTCTTCCAGACTCATATTAAACATCTCCAATCCAAAATTAAATCTAGAATCGGCTTCCTATTTCGCAACAAAGCCTCTTTCACTCACGCTGCCAAACATACCCTCGTAAAACTGACTATCCTACCGATTCTCGACTTCAGCGATGTCATTTACAAAATAGCTTCCAATACTCTACTGCGACCTGTATGCTCTAGTCGGCTGGCCCTCGCTACATATTTGTCGCCAGACCCACTGGCTCCAGGTCATCTATAAGTCTATGCTAGGTAAAGCTCCGCCTTATCTCAGCTCACTGGTCACGATAACACACCCGTAGCACGTGCTCCAGCAGGTATATCTCACTAGTCATCCCCAAAGCCAACACCTACTTTTGGCCACCTTTCCTTCCAGTTCTCTGCTGCCATTGACTGGAACAAATTGCAAAAATCGCTGAAGCTGGAGACTTATATTTCCCTTACTAACTTTAAGCGTCAGCTATCTGAGCAGCTAACCAATCGCTGCAGCTGTACATAGCCCATCTGTAAATAGCCCATCCAACCAACTACCTACCTCCTCCCATATTGTTTTTATTTACTTTTCTACTCTTTTGCACACCAGCATTTCTACTTTTTCTATTTTTATTTCTACTTATTCCATGTGTAACTCTGTGTTGTTGTTTGTGTACGTGTTTTACTTTTCATTATTTCAATGTTTTCTTTCTCTCTGTATTGTTGGGAAGTAAGTAAGCATTTCATTGTTAGTTTACACCTGTTGTTTTTAGCAAAGCTTGTGACGAATGAAATTTGATTGACACACACATACACAGGCCTAAATTCACACTGTATCCTGTAGTAGTTCCTTCAGCCCTCTTTATATAACAGAGTAGTGGTACAGTAGATCTGTGGGTAAACACTCTGTTTGCTGAATCTGTTGGGCTTTCCGTTCCCAAAACCCTTTGATGGGCGTTACGTAAAGAGAGAGAGAGCTGTACTTCAAACAGACACAGTGTGGTGTGAAGCGGGAGAGGCGAGGGGCGATGAGGGGTGGAGAGGGAAGTAAATAAGGGGAATACTGTTGCGGAAATGAGGGCGGGCAAGGTCAACTCCCAGCTCTCCTTAAACTCTACCCTTCATCTTTCAGCCCACTCTCCCATACCCCTACCCCTACCCCAACTCACAGCTCTCCTTAAACTCTACCCTTCATCTTTCAGCCCACTCTCCCATACCCCTACCCCTACCCCAACTCACAGCTTTCCTTAAACTCTACCCTTCATCTTTCAGCCCACTCTCCCTACCCTACCCCAACTCCCAGCTCTCCTTAAACTCTACCCTTCATCTTTCAGCCCACTCTCCCATACCCCTACCCCTACCCCAACTCACAGCTCTCCTTAAACTCTACCCTTCATCTTTCAGCCCACTCTCCCATACCCCTACCCCAACTCCCAGCTCTCCTTAAACTCTACCCTTCATCTTTCAGCCCACTCTCCCATACCCCTACCCCAACTCACAGCTCTCTCTACTGAGTCCATGTAGTGGGAAATGGCGTCAGGCAAAGGTCAACTCCCAGACCTCCACATACTTTGTCCCCCCCCATCTTTCAACCATCTCTCTCCACATACAACACCCCCAGGTCAACTCCTAACTTTCCCCATACCCGACACCTTTTCCCAGGCAACCCCCTCCGGAGTCCATTTTAGCGACCTTCCCAAGGACCACCATTGCAGCTGTGTATGTCAGAACCCCCCTCCCACCACCACATCATCACACATGAACCAACACCTGGCCTGCCTCTCTAACTTCTAAGCTACTGCTGCCCCACATGTATTACCTCCCAGCCCCTGAAGCCCTCTCTCATGTTTAGGAACTCTGCATCCATGGGGCAGAGAAAGGCTGCAGTGACAGGGGTGGTTAGCCTTGCCTTCATTAGGGGCATTTGGAGTTTGGCCTATCTTATTATTCACACCCATTGTAAATTAAATCATGTTGTTTTTACAGTAACTTACTGGCAGCCAGTTACCTGGAAGTTAATGTAAAAAAAAAAGGTACAGTATGTTACGGTAAATTCCAAATAAACTTTGGTTTAACCGTGCATTACTACCCATCCACCCCTTTGTAAACACACTGAGTCCCTATGGGATGTATCTCCTCTACCGTCACTCTACCCATCCACCCTTCCACCCCTCTGTCACTCTGTAAACAAACTGAGTCCCTATGGGATGAATCAGCCTGGTAGTAATCAGAACCACGCTGAGTTGACATCTGTCCGTCTGTGAGTGATTTGTGAACTAGTTTATTTATCATGCCCGTGGGAGGCACAGCACACTAGGGGGTCAGAATCTGATAGGAAATGACTGAAAATGTTTTAATGTATAATGTCGTTCTCTCTGTGAAAGGCATACAAGTGACTAGTCTCTTCGCTCTGGGAGACTTGTAACGTTACACATTGATCTCCCGTTGCTGATACAATGTGTGAAAAGAAACGTTTATATCCAACTTTTCCTGAGTTGACCGAATTCACACCATATCTCCCTAAAGGTGCCATCTGGGATCATGCGGTAATCTGGCATGGCAACTACTACGGAGTATGTGGATAATTTTTTACCATAGTTCACACATTGTATGAACCGAAACGACAAGTAAGGCATTCTGGATTATAGATTTTCCGTCGGTAACGGGAAAGGTTTCTGGGAAATAGGTCAATCAGAGGGTAGTAGTTTTTGGTAGTTTTTTTTTCACGGTACAAGATGTTGCCTTCGGTGAGCGAAGACGCTAGCAAGTGACAGGTATCTGTAAATCACTTTGTGGGTTTATAAAATGCATTTGATTGATTGTATATGATTGTATATCTTGTTTTCCAGGGTTGTTGAGTCATTCCTGATGATATAGGACAGCCAATGGCCTCAGCTACTGTAAGAACTTCATTAATAAGGCTCAGGGAAACTGCACCACACTGGATACCAACCTACTATAATGTCCAATATTACCACTAAGTACGCTCCTCCATCAAGTATGACATGTGCTAATGAGTCTCAGAACAGAGCAGAGAACAGCCAGGATGTTTCAATGGCCTGCACATGCACGCACCCACACGCATGCACGTACACACGCATACACACACACTTTCACTCTTCTTATCCTCCCATAAATTAATCTTCCACCCAGCAGACATGCCTCTCGCTCTCTCTCCCCACATGCACAGCCCAGTATAGACCAGCAACAGAGAACCAGACAGTCTTAATTGGTTTATCTTCATTGTAAACTCTATTCCAGTCTAACGTCTCTGCCCTTCTGATGTTACATTCCCAGAACACTCACACAAAGAAATATTACTGGAGATTGATCATAGTATGTATTTATTTGCTACAGTATAAATTGCCATGGTGTTTCGGTGTTCTGATGAATAGCTAGGGATACTGTCTCTCAGAAATATTACTGGTACTGTGTATTTGCTACATGCTCTGTTCTCTCTCTCTCTCTCTCTCTCTCTCTCTCTCTCTCTTTCTCAATTAAATTAAATTTAAAGGCTTTATTGGCATGGGAAACATATGTAAACATTGCCAAAGCAAGTGAAGTAGATAATAAACAAAAGTGAAATAAACAATAAAAATTAACAGTAAACATTACACTCACAGAAGCTCCAAAGGAATAAATACATTTCAAATGTCTTATTATATCAATATACAGTGTTGTAACGATGTGCAAATAGTACAAAAGGGAAAGTAAATGAACATAAATATGGGTTGTATTTACAATGCTCTCTCTCTCTCTCAGCTCTGCGGAGCACTTGGACAGTCAGTCAGACACTTCACCATGGGAGCAGTGAGAATCCTCCCCATCCCTCAGCTGACAGCTTTCCTCCAGAGCCCTTTCTCCCTCTCTCCCTCCTTTCATTTTCCCCTCCCTCAGATGACAGCTTTCCTCCAGAGCTCTCTCTGCCCTCCCTCGCTGGGTGTGAAACCCCTGTTGTAGGCGAGTAGCAAGGAGAGCATGGCTGAGTGTGTCTGTCACACAACACTAACTAGTCTGCCCCCTGGGCCCAGAGAGAGGCAGAGAAGCCACCAATGCAACGGAAGTCTCCACTCATGGGAGGTGTCAAGGATATGACGCACTAGTATACACACCACCAACGATGTGTCAAACACTAGGACAACCATCAGCCACATCTTTATCTGTAACAGTGGACATGAAACACTTCCTTGTGTGAGCTAGAACGGCTCATATGAGCAGGAACATATGATTGATTCCTTTAAAAACCCATACAAAAAAAAGGCCATGATTTGGGCGATCTTCACTAAACGTAATACATAACATAGTCATTTGGAGAATATGCCAGTAGAGTGCATAATGTTCAACAATATATTGAAAGATTACCTAAATCAAAAACTGTATATTTTCAATATTCGTGTTTATATTTTTCACTGTTCATAAATGAATGTAAAAAATTGTTTGGGGAATCAAAATACTACTCTTACTACAGAGCAAGCGGTAAAGCTTCATATGACACCAATGTTTGCTTTGTAGCACCTACAGATAAAACACTATGGAGACTTAAAGGAGGCCTGGGTAAGGCCAAAATGTAGCAAATATGGCAACCTATATAAATGATTTCTTAATTATGATTTTAGATACAAATGTCAAATATATGTCAACAATCCTTCCTCCAAAGGACCATTCTATGGATTACATTTAGTGAAAATACCCCAAAATCATGGTCTTTTTGTCTGGGTTTTGTGAGGAATTACTCATATCTACTGTTTCTGTAAAGTGTAAATGTACAACACCCCCTGGACAGGACACTAGTCTATCGCAGGGCCTTATCCCCAAACTATCTCCTTAGTGCTAAGAAGAGACGGATTTGGCACCATTTTTAAAGTCTTTGGTATGACTCGGCCGGGGATCCAATCTCAGGGCAGACACTCGAACCGAAAGGCCACTGAGTTGTTAGACTAAAACACACTAAGATAATCTTTTGCTTTGTTATTATGGGGTATTGTGTGTCGATTGATAAGATAATCTTTTGCTTTGTTATTATGGGGTATTGTGTGTCGATTGATAAGGGAATTTTTTTTTTTAATACATTTTAGAATAAGGCTGTATCGTAACAAAATGTGGGAAAAGGAAAGGGGTCCGAATGCACTGTATGTGGCACTGCGACACTTCTATAGGTTAATTTTACCCCATGACTCGTCATATAATAGCATAGTATTTAAATAATGAATAGTAGTTCTATATAGCGCCCCAACTATTATAAAGATACTTATAAACGGGGTGGTTCGAGCCCTGATTGCTTATTGGCTGACAGCTGTGGTATACCACGGGTATAACAAAACATGTATTTTTACTGCTCTAATTAAAATGCTAACCAGTTTATAATAGCAATAAGGCACCTCGGGGGGTTGTGGTATATGGACAATATGCCACGGCTAACGTCTGTATCCAGGCACTCCGCGTTGCGTCGTGCTTAAGATCTACCCTTAGCCGTGGTATAATGGCCATATACCACAACCCCTCAAGCCTTATTGCTTAAATATACAATGATACACTCTATATGGCCTATTTCAGTCTAATTGTTTTAACTCTGTGGGCTAATTGCTTTGGCCAGTAGCCATTTAACATGACCTTGTGGTTGTAGATCGAAAGCTAATGGTGCCTTATGTTACCCTGGTTAACGTCATCTAGTGTCCAGTCCAGCCATGTTTCTCTCAATTGATCTTCTTTCAGGTTGCTTCTGTTATTGCAATTACTTGACTGGTCGTGTAACTACGTTGAAGGGAGAGAGTTCTAGGCTAAAAAGGCTAAAGCCATAAGATTGGGTCAGGAAGGTACTGAATTAAGCAATATGGCCTGAGGGGGTGTGGTATATGGCCAACCACGGCTAAGGGCTGTTCTTGGTCACGACGCAACGCGGAGTGACTGGATACAGGCCTTAGATGTGGTATATTGGCCATATACCACAAACCCCCGAGGTGCCTTATTGCTATTATAAACTGGTTGCCAACGTACTTAAATAAATGTTTTGTCATACCCGTGGTATACCCGTGATAAACCACGGCTGTCAGCCAAACATCATTCAGGGCTCGAACCAGCCAGTTTATAATGGTCATTAGAACATTTAGAACTGGACAATGTCCTTGATAATCGTCTTGTGCTTGCGCTCATATTAATCAATTTCTTTACATATTTGTGGCTACCCATGTCGTGGTGGGGTGGTGGGACCAGAGATGGGAAGTATTTCTGTTACATATATTTGAAATAAGTATTTTAATTACTTCTGAGTATTTAGTATATTTACACTGGGCTGAACTACACCAATGTATTTTGTAACAAGCTATTTTTGAAATCTGTAATTCGTATTTTCAAAAGACAATACTTTTCTATACCATTTCTTTATAGCGGTTCACGTTTTTGTGGCCCCCTTTCACCCTTCATTGGTATCAGATATCTGTTGGCACTATGGTGTGATAACAGCATCTGCTAAATAAACTAAATGTAAATGTGTATGTAGAAAAACAATTTCAAAGCATGCTGGGTATTATTATAATGAACCCTGCCCCGAAACAAGGCCAATGACAGGGTGCTTTGCAGATGTTAAACTTCAAATCCAGTACCAGTCAAAGGTTTGGACGTACCTACTCATTCAAGGGTTTTTCTTTATTTTTACTATTTTCTACATTGTAGAATAATTGTGAAGACATCAAAAATATGAAATAACACATGGAATCATGTAGTAACCAAAAAAGTGTTAAACAAATCAAAATATATTTTTGATTCTTGAAAGTAGCCACCCTTTATCTTGATGACAGCTTTGCACACTCTTGGCATTCTCCCAACCAGCTTCACCTGGAATGCTATTCCAACAGTCTCAATTGGGGGGTGGTCAGGTGATTGTGAAGGCCAGGTCATCTGATGCAGCACTCCATCACTCTCCTTCTTGGTCAAATAGCCCTAACACAGCCTGGAGCTGTGTTGGGTCATTATCATGTTGAAAAACAAATGATAGTCCCACTAAGCGCAAACCATATGGGACGGCGTATCGCTGCAGAATGCTGTGGTAGCCATTATGGTTAAGTGTGCCTTGAATTCTAAATGAATCAGTGTCACCAGCAAAGCACTCCCACACCATCACACCTCCTCCATGATGCACGGTGGGAACCACACATGCAGAGATCATCCGTTCACCTACTCTTTGTCTCACAAAGACACGGCAGTTGGAACCAAAAATCTCACATTTGGAATCATCAGACCAAAGGACAGATTTCCACCGGTCTAATATCCATTTCTCGTGTTTCTTGGCCCAAACAAGTCTCTTCTTCTTATTCGTGTCCTTTAGGAGTGGTTTCTTTGCAGCAATTCAACCATGAAGGCCTGATTCTGAACAGTTGATGTTGAGATGTGTCTGTTACTTGAGCATTTATTTGGGCTGCAATGTGAGGTGCAGATAACTCTAATGAAATTATCTTCTACAGCAGAAGTAACTCTGGGTCTTCCTTTCCTGTGGCAGTCCTCATGAAAACCAGTTTCATCATAACGCTTTATGGTTTTTGCAACTGCACTTGAAGAAACTTTCAAAGTTCTTGACATTTTCCAGATTGACTGACCTTCATGTCTTCATGTAATGATGGACTGTTGTTTCTCTTTGCCTATTTGAGCTGTTCTTGCCATATGGACTTGGTCTTTCACCAAATAGGGCTATCTTCTGTATACCACCCCTACCTTGTCACAACACAACTGATTGGCTCAAATGCATTAAGAAGGAAAGAAATTCCACAAATGAACTTTTAACAAACCTGTTAATTGAAATGAATTCCATGAAGCTGGTTGAGAGAATGCCAAGAGTGTGCAAAGGGTGGCTTCTTTGAAGAATCTCAAATATATTTAAAATTTGTTTAACAATTTGGTTACTACATGATTCCATATGTGTTATTTCATAGTTTTGATGTCTTCACTATTATTTTACAATGTAGAAAATAGTAAAAATAAAGAAAACCCCTTGAATGAGTAGGTGTGTCCAAACTATTGACTGGTACTGTATACATTTACATGTTGGTCATTTAGCAGACACTATTATCCAGAGGGACAGTGTATTCAACTAAGGTAGATAAACAACAACATATCACAGTCATAGCAAGTAAAACGTTTCTGTAACCGCTACTGAGAATGGTGTTGCTGTTCGGGCCGGCTACTTGCAAATGTATTTATTTTAATTAAATACATGTATTTTAATTAAATGCAATACTTCACAAAAGTATTTTATATTGTATTTTGATACATTGGTCTTTAGGGTAGTTTGTAGTTGTATTTTGTAATTGTAATTTATGCCCATACCTGGGTGGGACTATGGCCTGATGTTCAAACACACGCCCTGGTCCAGAGTCTGTCCCTCCAGTCTGCCACATCGGATCCATCCTCCACTGCCGTGAAAATAAATAACAAAGCCACCGCAGCAAAAACCCCACTCATCCGCAGATGTAACAGCCACACTAAACAAAACCTAAGAAGACAAATCCACTCTGACATTAGGTTGGGTAATGCTCCTAGATGGCCAAAACCCTCAGCTATTGACCCAGAAAGAGTCTCAGAACATCGAGTTGTGGTGGGGGCGAGGGAGGGAAGGAGGCTGTGTGTAATTTGTAAAGAGTCTCAGAACATCGAGGCGTGGCGAGGGAGGGAGGTTGTGGGTCATGTGTAAAGAGTCTCAGAACATCGAGTCGTGGTGGGGGCGAGGGAGGGAGGTTGTGGGTCATGTGTAAAGAGTCTCAGAACATCGAGTTGTGGTGGGGCGAGGGAGGGAGGTTGTGGGTCATGTGTAAAGAGTCTCAGAACATCGAGTCGTGGTGGGGGCGAGGGAGGGAGGTTGTGGGTCATGTGTAAAGAGTCTCAGAACATCGAGTCGTGGTGGGGGCGAGGGAGGGAGGTTGTGGGTCATGTGTAAAGAGTCTCAGAACATCGAGGTTGTGGTGGGGGGCGAGGAGGGAGGTTGTGGGTCATGTGTAAAGAGTCTCAGAACATCGAGTCGTGGTGGGGCGAGGGAGGGAGGTTGTGGGTCATGTGTAAAGAGTCTCAGAACATCGAGTCGTGGTGGGGCGAGGGAGGGAGGTTGTGGGTCATGTGTAAAGAGTCTCAGAACATCGAGTCGTGGTGGGGGCGAGGGAGGGAGGTTGTGGGTAATGTGTAAAGAGTCTCAGAACATCGAGTCGTGGTGGGGGCGAGGGAGGGAGGTTGTGGGTAATGTGTAAAGAGTCTCAGAACATCGAGTCGTGGTGGGGCGAGGAGGGAGGTTGTGGGTAATGTGTAAAGAGTCTCAGAACATCGAGTCGTGGTGGGGCGAGGGAGGGAGGCTGTGGGTAATTTGTAAAGAGTCTCAGAACATCAGTCGTGGTGGGGGCGAGGAGGGAGGTTGTGGGTAATGTGTAAAGAGTCTCAGAACATCGAGTCGTGGTGGGGGCGAGGGAGGGAGGTTGTGGGTCATGTGTAAAGAGTCTCAGAACATCGAGTCGTGGTGGGGGCGAGGGAGGGAGGTTGTGGGTAATGTGTAAAGAGTCTCAGAACATCGAGTCGTGGTGGGGGCGAGGAGGGAGGTTGTGGGTAATGTGTAAAGAGTCTCAGAACATCGAGTCGTGGTGGGGCGAGGGAGGGAGGTTGTGGGTAATGTGTAAAGAGTCTCAGAACATCGAGTCGTGGTGGGGGCGAGGGAGGGAGGCTGTGGGTAATTTGTAAAGAGTCTCAGAACA
The DNA here is from genome assembly GCA_030435695.1 of Brachymystax lenok tsinlingensis. NCBI lineage: Eukaryota > Metazoa > Chordata > Actinopteri > Salmoniformes > Salmonidae > Brachymystax > Brachymystax lenok. Next base: position 66,691,577 of record CM059780.1, read on the forward strand.
TCGAGGCTTGGTGGGGGCAAGGGAGGGAGGTTGTGGGTAATTTGTAAAGAGTCTCAGAACATCGAGGCGTGGTATGGGGGGCGAGGGAGGGAGTTTCTCCCTGCCAGTCGCCCAGGCAGTGGGTCACACCAGTTTCTCCCTCCCAGTCACCCAGGCAGTGGGTCACACACACTTCAGCTGATGGCAGGAGACACACACCCTCAGTGAGATTTGCAAGTCTTGAACGATGATCATTTAATTAATAAATAGACGCATAAGAAATAAGGGGCATAAAATACAGAGAGAGAGAGAAGAAAGAGAAAGAAAGAGAGAGCGAAAGAGAGAAAGAGAGAGAGAGAGAAAGAGATAGAGAGCTAGAGAGAAGAAAGAGAGAGAGAGAGAGAATAAAGCATCTCTAATAATGTCTCTAAATATAGCCCTGAATGACAGATTTTTCCTCCAACACTCTTTCTCTGTCTCTCCCCACTCTCTATCTCACCTTTTCCCCTCTCCCCTCCTCCCTCTCTTTCATGAAATGATGTGATGTAGCCGTGTGTGTGTGTGTTGCCGGCCAGAGAGAGAGAGAATTGAAATTGAATTCATTTCAATTCAATTGAGAGACAGATAGAGAGATTGATTATTGTGTGAAGATCACTTTTGTATATTGTCTACTTCACTTGCTTTGGCAATATTAACATATGTTTCCCAAGCCAATAAAGCCCTTGAACTGAATTGAGAGAGAGGTCATGGGCTCCTGAGTTCTTCTGCAAAGAACTCAGGAGACCATTAGTTATTTTCGCAAGGACAGGATACTAACCTCAACATTAAAACCTTCAATCCAAATTCAATCAAAATTCCATATGTAAAAACCTTGATTTTGGACAAAATGACCTGAATGGACAAATACTACCAAGGACTTTCAAGAAAAAACTTCTAACAAACCAAAACCTGCAGAAGAAACACAGAGGAACCTGGAAATACCACCCAACACAAAACTGAGTGAGTAATGTTCAGTCTGAACCTACTTCTGAAACCAAAAACTAAAATAAAATAATCTCAAGCTAATTTTGTTATATAAAGCTAAGTAAATAAGTATACTAAGCTACCAAGCTGCTAGGGCAGAACAGACCTGGCGGCACTTTCATTTGGTCTGAAGTGTGAAGTCAAATGTGTGAAAACTCTTGAGCCCAACAATGGCAGGAGAGTTTCACAGCCCCCATGTGTGCTACCTATACCTCCCTAATATAATGCCCATACTTTTATGGGGATTCCGGGCTCAGGGACATGTACTAGTCTGTGGCGACCTAAATGCCAAAACTGGACAAGAACCCGACACCCTCAGCACACAGGGTGACAGCATTCCCTCCCCCGTATGCCACCTTAGACACTACTAAGACCAACAAAAACGGGTCACAACTCCTGCAGCTCTGGGTATATACATAGTCTGGGTATATACATAGTCAATGGTAGGCTTCGAGGGGACTCCTAAGGTAGGTACACCTATAGCTCATCTCTTGGCAGTAGTACTGTAGACTAGTTTATCGCTGACCTCAGAGTCTCTTAGAGCGTTCACAGTCAGTCCACTGACACTCCTCAGAAATCACACTCTACTTGAACAGAGCTATGCTCAATCATGAGGCATCAAAGCCAAAGGACCTGAATAATATTAAGAAATTCTATCGATGGAAGGAAAGTAGTGTGGAACAAATTCAATCACTTCGAGACAATTTCCTGGACAAAAGGTTTCACTGTAATAGTGAAGGTGTAAACTTGGCAGTAGAAAACATAAACAGTATATTTGACCTCTCAGCTTCCCTATCAAATAAAAAAATGTCAAGCAGACAACCTAACAAAATTAACAACAACAACAAATGGTTTGTCGAAGAATGCAAAAACCTAAGAAAGAAATTGAGAAACAGATCCAAACAAAACCTGAGATAATGCCTTCACTATGGTGAATCACTAAAACAATACATTAATACACTACAGATAAGAAGGAACAGCACATCAGAAATCAGCTCAATGTAATAAAAAATCTATTGAATCTAACCATTTCTGGGGAAATTGTAAAACTCTAAAGAAGTGATAAACCACTTCTCCAATATCTTTGGCTCTATAACAAACAACAAACAGCAAAAACACATACATGATCAAATACAATCTTAGAATCAAATATTAAAGACTACCAGAACCCACTGGATTCTCTGATTACATTGAATGAACTACAGGACAAAATAGAACCCCCCCAACCCAAAAAGGCCTGTGGTGTTGATGGTATCCTCAATAAAATGAACAAATATACAGACAACAAATTCCAATTGGCTATACTTAAAGTCTTTAATATCATCCTCAGATCTGGCATCTTCCCCAGTATTTGGAATCAAGGACTGATCACCCCAATCCACAAAAGTGGAGAAAAATTTGAACCCAATAACTACCGGGGGATATGTGTCAACAGCAGACCTCTGCATTATCATTAACAGCAGACTTGTATATTTCCTCAGCGAAAACAATGTACTGAGCAAATGTCAAATTGGCTTTTTACCAAATTACCGTACGACAGACCACGTATTCACCCTGCACACACTAATTGACAAACAAACCAAAACAAAGGCAAAGTATTTTCATGCTTTGTTGATTTCCAAAAATCTTTCGACTCAATCTGGCATGAGAGTCTGCTATACAAATTGATGGAAAGTGGTGTTGGGGGAAAAACATATGGCATTATAAAATCCATGTACACAAACAAGTGTGCGGTTAAAATTGGCAAAAAACACACATTTCATTCCACAGGGATGCAGCTTAGGCCCCACCCTCTGCAACATATATATATATCAACGAACTGGCAAGGGCACTAGAACAGTCTGCAGCACCCGGCCTCACCCTACTAGAATCTGAATTAAAATGTCTACTGTTTGCTGATGATCTGGTGCTTCTGTCCCCAACCAAGGAGGGCCTACAGCAGCACCGAGTTCTTCTGCACAGATTCTGTCAGACCTGGGCCCTGACAGTAAATCTCAGTAAGACAAAAATAATGGTCTTCCAAAAAAGGTCCAGTTGCCAGGACCCCGAATACAAATTCCATCTAGACGCCGTTGCCCTAGAGCACATAAAACTATACATACCTCGGCCTAAACATCAGTGCCACAGGTAACCTCCACAAAGCTGTGAACAATCTGAGAGACAATGCAAGAAGGGCCTTCTATGCCATTAAAGGAACATAAAATTTGATATACCAATTAGGATCTGGCTAAAAATACTTGAATCAGTTATAGAACCCATTGCCCTTCACGGCTATGAGGTCTGGGGTCCACTCACCAACCAAGAATTCACAAAATGGGACAAACGCTAAATTGAGACTCATGCATAATTCTGCAAAAATTATCCTCCGTGTACAACGTAAAACACCAAATAATGCATGAAGAGCAGAGTTAGGCCGATACCCGCTAAGTATGAAAATCCAGAAAAGAGCCGTTAAATTCTACAACCACCTAAGAGGAAGCAATTCCCAAACATTCCATAACAAAGCCATCACCTACAGAAAAATTAACCTGGAGAAGAGTCCCCAAAGAAAGCTGGTCCTGGGGCTCTGTTCACAAACACAAACAGACCCCACAGAGCCCATGACAGCAACATAGTTAGACCCAACCAAATCATGAGGAAAAAAAAGGTAATTTCTTGACACATTGGAAAGAATTTACAAAAAACAGAGCAAACAAGAATGCTATTTGGCCCTAAACAGAGAGTACACCGTGGCAGAACACCTGACCACTGTGACTGACAAAAAATTAAGGAAATCTTTGACTATGTACAGACTCAGTGAGCATAGCCTTGCAATTGAGAAAGGCCGAAGAAGGCAGACCTGGCTCTCAAGAGAAGAAAGAATTCGAAAACAAATCCAATTTTGATAAACTCCCATATCTATTGGGTGAACTACCACAGTCTGTAATCACTGCAGCAAAATGTGTGACCTTGTCACGTTGGTATAAAGGGTCGGGAGACAGGCGCAGGAATGAGTAATATGGGTTTTATTATGCCCACCGGGCCTCGAGGACAATCACAGGAACGCAGTGCGGGTCGATCAGGACCCGATGCAGCTGCCAAAGTTGCGGCGGACGAACCAGTCGAGCGGCGTCAGACGGACCAGTAGCAGTGGCGTCGGACGAACCAGTTGTGGCGGCGTCGCACGGGCCAGTTGTAGCTGCTGAAGTTGCGGTGTCGGACGGACCCGTTGTGGCGGCGCCGGACGAGCCAGTTGCAGCTGCCAAAGTTGCGGCGCCGGACGGACCAGTCGAGCGTCGTCGGACGGACCAGTAGCAGTGGCGTCGGATGGACCGGTCGAGCGTCGTCGGACGGGCCATTCCCGCTGTCTCCCTTAATGGTCGATTGTTCTGTCACGTTGGTATAAAGGGTCGGGAGACAGGTGCAGGAATGAGTAATATACTTTTTTATTATGCCCATATTACGGCTTGTCGTGTATGGGCACGGGGACGAAGACGAAACCAACACGTATGCAAAAACACAGGGTTGAAACCCAAAACAAAAAGAGCAAGGAGTATCTTGAATAAATACACACGCGTACAATGATTAAACCACGGGACGAGACCCCGGAATCATCTGTGCAATCCACAATGGCACGAAAGCCAAAACACACAGTACAGGTACTCACATGCACTAACGGACATAGTACAACAAACGACAGCCCAATGGAGAACCAAAGGGCACATATATACAAACACTAATCATTGGTAATTGGGGCCAGGTGTGCGCAATGACAGTTCCCGGAGGGATCCGTGACAGACCTGTTGCCACAAGAAAAGGCCAACCAGTGAAGAACAAACACCATTGTAAATACAACCTATATGTATGTTTACTTATTGTAACTATTTGCACATCAGCACAACACTGTATATAGGCATAATATGGGGGCAGCTCCAGTATTCTTTGATGTCTTCATTCTGAAGGGGAAAAGGTTCATTACTACTTAAAGTGTGACCAGCTCCCCTTTAGCACAAGACTTTAACTAGACCACCCAAACAAAACGCTCCTCTTACATACAGCTCTGGCCTGGCTCTCTGATGTCAACCAGGACGTGTTAGTTTGGTTCCCTTGGCATGTGGGGCAGGTTTCTCAATCGAAATAGAATGACTTGAAAGATATGAGGTCCTCTCCCATTCTAGTCATTCTATAGCTACTGCATGGGTATACCCCTCTCTCGTTGTTGGATTAGCTAGTTACTGCTATTGTTTAAGTAATAGTCTGCAGAACTGAAGACAGTATATAGAAAGACAATTAAAACTGAACTTGATCTGAACTTTGAAGACATACTGTTACCACTGTTATCATAGATGCAATGGTTCATTGATCTACCAATTGCTTTTTAGTAGAGCTTCAACCCTTGCCAGCTCAGATGTTTTTGGTTGAATGATAGGATAATGGTGTGGGAATGTTATGATAATGTTATGATAATGTGCTATCAGTATCCTTAAGTGGATCTCTCTTCTTATCTCCCGTCTCAATGTGTCTTTTAAAGAGCTCTGTTTTCCTTTCTCTCTCACCTCTCTGTGAACCACTATCCCCCCACGCTGTCTACATCCCTCCTGCCTCATAGCCTTGAGTTGTTTAGAGACGTTATTTGGAGAGACTAGGGGGGTGGGGGTATTATCTGTTTGAGGTGACTGTGATGGGGTAGTGGTGGAAGGTTAGGGGTGGGGGTGGAGAGGTAGGATTGGAGGGTTAGGGGTGGAGGGGTAGGGTAAGAGGGGTAGGTATGGAGGGGTAGAGGTGGAAGGTTAGGGTAGGAGGGGTAGAGGTGGAAGTTTATGGTTGGAGGGGTAGGGGTGGAGTGGTAGGGTTGGAGGGGTAGGGTTGGAGGGGTAGTGGTGGAAGGGTAGGGGGGGAATTTGGGTAGGAGAGGTAGGGTTGGTGGAGGTTAGGGTAGGAGGTAGGGATGCACAATATATTGGTGAACATATCGGAATCGGCTGATATTAGCTGAAAATGCCAACATCGGTATCGGCCGATGTCTAGTTTAACGCCGATGTGCAAAACTGATGTCAAAGCTGACGTGCATACCTATATAACGTAGGTACATGACGTAATGTCACGTAAAATGTTGCGCTATACGTGCAACACAGCATTCCAAAACTAGACCACAAAGTATGCTGTATGGATCAAGCAGTCAACAATCGAGCAGTCATTTGAAAGAGTAAGAACATTTCAGCGAGACAACTCAAAGGCGAAATCCATTAAAGCCAAGATAATGGAATTCATTGCCCTTGAAAATCAACCGTTCTCTGTTGTGGGTGATGTTGGCTTTCGCCGACTGGTCAAGCACCGGTAAAAACTACCAAGTGCGCTATTTTCCACAGTAATAGCGTCACTGCTATTAACTTCATGACATACATACTATGGAACGCCGTTTGGGTATTTGCGTGTCAAAAAAGATACAGTAGCACTGTCAAAGCTGTACAAAAAGGTCTGCAAACACCGGCCACGAACGATGTGTTTACAATACTGCGTTGGTAATAAAGCATAATTTGTTCAACCGCAACTTCTGGGGTAGCTAGTTTTAACTTGGTACCTAGCTAGCACCCATACAACCAGCCTGAAAACAATGACCAGTAGAAACTGAAGTCATTTTCATTATTGTTAGCAATGGTTTAGGAATCCTTCTGAGTAAGTATTAGCTAGGTTGCCACTTGTTGTTCACCTATTGAAATTGAACAGTTCATGAAAATAAATAGCTAGCCAGCTATTTTAACCCTGTTGCTCAAAGCTAATGTTATAAGCAGCCAGCTAGCTTCATCTGACTAGCGAGGCTCGTCTGCACCGGGTTATGTGTTGTGAAGCTGGCCACAATAAGGGTTAGGCACAATAGTGGAATTTGCGGTTTGCCTTCATAATAAAAGTATGTCATTGACAGTGATGCAAATTAATACAACTAATAGAATTATGCCATACTTTTATTTTGAAGGCTGACCGCAAAGTCCACTATTGTGGCTAATCCTTATTGTGGCTAGCTTCACATAGATGGGTCCGACCACCATTAATCAAATAAGAACAGTCTTATAAATTAGGGTTATTTTAGATGATGACACCTAGCTATATAGTTAGCTAACTATAGCTACTGAAACAGATTATGTTGTTTTGCTATGTTTTTGGGGAAGAACATTGTTTGCATCCATGTGCTAGCTAGCTTTTTTTATGACCAGCACTGTAGGTGCGCGAGACAACTTTACCGACATCATAGCATACGTATCGATGAATAGTTGTGACATATGAAATACGAGTGATAGTGTAATCAATGTGCAATAACTACGTAATAAATGCATGAACGCATTCAATTATTATGTGACGTGCAGGTCCTGATTGGTCAACAAGCTTATTTGACACGTCAAATAGTGTTATTTGACACGTTAAAGCCTCCTCGCCTCCCCATCTCCTCCTCGTTTCCCCCCGTCTCCCCTCCGTCTCCCCCAGTCCCCACATCACGTCTCCCCCTCAGTACTCTTCTATATAATTAATCACTCAGGGTTTACAGTATCTCTCCTGAAGGGTACTGGGGTGCTAGCGTCGGCATGGGATACAAATAAAACTGTTAACAATCAGCACTACTATCTATGGCAAGTCATTCCCTCTCCAGGCCTCCTGTCAGTGATATATACAGTATATTTTCAGTTCACAGAGACTCAAGGGAAAATGTAAAAGGATGTTTGAATAAACAAATTCCTTCCTCTCTGTAGTTTATTTATCTACTCTCTACTCTCTGATCTGGTTTATACCGGCATGTCCTTTGATGTCTGTGTGTTTTTGAAGTCCAATTTAAAAACGATTTAGTCTATTTAAGTCAGCGCTCATGACTATTACTCTCTGAGTAGGCATCTCTGTCAATGACACACTATAGGCCTACTGTTGTCACTGGTTGCTTGATCAATGGCTGGAGTTATTCACCGGTGCAGAGGGTCATGGCTAGAAGGGATACGGTGTATGTCAAAGTGACGTCACGCTCTGAACTCAGACTTCGAACAAACCTACCCACCCGATATTGCTAGCTAATTAGCTAGTTATGCTGGCTAGCAGGCAACAAAAGCCAGGTGTTAATAAAAAATTGTAGAGAAAGTTATGTTTATATCGATGGGCGAGGGAGAAATAATTTTCAATATTGGTCACCATCTGGATGTCACAGTGAGATGCTAAATAGATATTGTTACCGCCCTCAGGATGCACAACGACAAGCTGGTGCGAATGACCAGTGCACCAGTGTTATAATGAGGTGCTTGCTGATGTCAGTTGCTTCCCACTGGGCAGCCTAGTATCACTATGTCGCCATCAGTAGCTAACGTGGCCAACTTCAGCAGAGTAGAGACGTTTCAAACTCTCGCGGGAGTTTGACATCACTTTGACATAAACTGTATCCCATCTAGCCATGACCAGTGCAGAAGGGTGACTTCACGATAGTCCTCACTGGGCACACACTGGTTGAATCAACATTGTTTCAGTTGAACCAATGTGAAATAGACATCTGTGCCCAGTTTGTTTTAACTTTTATCCCCACAAATTGTAATCTATATGCCATCGATGTTGATCTAATCACAGATCAATGATAACAGTAGATCGTGTTCATGACCATACATAAATGGCTGTCGACCGTAGTGATGCCTACCTGCTAACTCCAATACTATAGACTGTACCTAATACAGTTATATACAGTGCCTTCAAAAAGTATTTATACCCCTTGACTTTTTACAACTCCATCCACCTGACAGGTGTGGCATATCAAGAAGCTGATTAAACAGCATGATCATTACACTGTCTCGACCATGTGCTAGGGACTTTAAAATGCCACTCAAAATGTGAAGTTTTGTCACACAACACAATGCCACAAACGTCTCAAGTTTTGAGGGAGCGTGCAATTGGCATATTGACTGCAGTAATGTCCACCAGAGCTGTTGCCAGGGAATGTAATGTTAATTTCTCTACCATAAGCCACCTCCAACGTCATTTTAGAGAATATGGCAGTACCCAACTGGCCTCACAACTGCAGACCACGTATAAGCACGCCAGCCCAGGACCTCCGCATCCGGCTTCTTCAGCTGTGGGATCGTCTGAGAACAGCAAACCCGGACAGCTGATGAAACTGAGGAGTATTTCTGTCTGTAATAAAAAACTTTTGTCGGGAAAAACGAATTCTGATTGTTTTGGCCTGGATCTCCAGTGGTGGGCATGGCTCTCAAGTGGGTGGGCCTATGCCCTCCCAGGCCCACCCATGGCTGCACCCCTACCCAGTACTGAACTGAAACTCAGTAAAATCTTAGAAATTGTTACATATTGCGTTTATATTTTTATTCAGTACAGTAATCCTATATACAGTTGAAGTCGGAAGTTTACATACACTTAGGTTGGAGTCATTAAAACTCGTTTTTCAACCACTCCACAAATTTCTTGTTAACAAACTATAGTTTTGGCAAGTCGGTTAGGACATCTACTTTGTGCATGACACAAGTAATTTTTCCAACAATTGTTTACAGACAGATTATTTCAATTATAATTCACTGTATCACAATTTCAGTGGGTCAGAAGTTTACATACACTAAGTTGACTGTGCCTTTTAACAGCTTGGAAAATTCCAGAAAATTATGTCATGGCTTTAGAAGCTTCTAAAAAGCTAATTGACATAATTTGAGTCAATTGGAGGTGTACCTGTGGTTGTATTTCAAGGCCTACCTTCAAACTCAGTGCCTCTTTGCTTGACATCATGGGAAAATCAAAAGAAATCAGCCAAGACCTCAGAAAAAGAATTGTAGACCTCCACAAGTCTAGTTCATCCTTGGGAGCAATTTCCAAACGCCTGAAGGTACCACGTTCATCTGTACAAACAATAGTACGCAAGTATAAACACCATGGGACCACGCAGCCATCATACCGCTCAGGAAGGAGATGCGTTCTGTCTCCTAGAGATGAACGTACTTTGGTGCGAAAAGTGCAAATCAATACCAGAACAACAGCAAAGGACCTTGTGAAGATGCTGGAGGAAACGGGTACAAAAGTATCTATATCCACAGTAAAACGAGTCCTATATTGACATAACCTGAAAGGCCGCTCAGCAAGGAAGAAGCCACTGCTCCAAAACTGCCATAAAAAAGCCAGACTACGGTTTGCAACTGCACATGGGTACAAAGATCATACTTTTTGGAGAAATGTCCTCTGATCTGATTAAACAAAAATAGAACTGTTTGGCCATAATGACCATCGTTACGTTTGGAGGAAAAATGGGGAGGCTTGCAAGCCGAAGAACACCATCCCAACCGTGAAGCACGGGGGTGGCAGCATCATGTTGTGGGGGTGCTTTGCTGCAGGAGGGACTGGTGCACTTCACAAAATAGATGGCATCATGGGGTTGGGAAATTATGTGGACATATTGAAGCAACATCTCAAGACATCAGTCAGGAAGTTAAAGCTTGGTCGCAAATGGTTCTTCCAAATGGACAATGACCCCAAGCCTACTTCTAAAGTTGTGGCAAAATGGCTTAAGGACAACAAAGTCAAGGTATTGGAGTGGCCATCACAAAGCCCTGACCTCAAACATATATAACATTTGTGGGCAGAACTGAAAAAGCGTGTGCGAGCAAGGAGGCCTACAAACCTGACTCAGTTACACCTGCTCTGTCAGGAGGAATGGGCCAAATATCACCCAACTTATTGTGGGAAGCTTGTGGAAGGCTACTCGAAACGTTTGACCCAAGTTAAACAATTTAAAGGCAATGCTACCAAATACTAATTGAGTGTATGTAAACTTCTGACCCACTGGGAATGTGATGAAAGAAATTAAAGCTGAAATAAATCATGATATCTATTATTATTCAAACATGTCACATTCTTAAAATTAAGTGGTGATCATAACTGACCTAAGACAGGGAATTTTTACTAGGATTAAATGTCAGGAATTGTGCAAAACTGAGTTTAAATGTATTTGGCTAAGGTGTATGTAAACTTCTGACTTCAACTGTACCTTACTCGACCTGTAAAGAAACCTCCCCATCTGTCATTCCATTAGGAAATAATAATCTATGCTTTCAAGTCATTTCACTAAATCATTATATGTAGATGAAGAGTTTTAGAACTAAAGCACATTCCCTTGGAATTAGCAAGGCAAGGTCATTGTAGCAGGGCTGGGGTCTCACGTCATGGGGAACACTATTTCAGCATGAAAGCTTCTCCTTATTACCTTCTCTGTCTTCTGCTGCCACTGGCACCGCAGGGAGGCCTTGGGAAGGACTATATCTCTCTCTTTCCATCTCTTTCTCTTTTTATTTTATTTGTCGTGCTCTCATACTCTCTTTCTCTACCCCCCTTTCTCTCCTACTCAAACCTCTCTCTCTCCTCCATCCTTCCCCTCCCCCCTCCCCCAATCAGTGATGATGGATGAACTAATTGATGCAGAATGATCAGGCCATTCATTTCACCCTACAACACTCAGCTCCCTATGTAGGGTTAGTGTTGTGTCATAGTGAAGAGGAAGGGAGGGAGGAGGGAGGGAGGGAGGGAGGGAGGGAGGGAGGGAGGGAGGGAGAGTAGGAGACAGAGGGAAAGGGCTAAAGAGAGAGAGAATGACAAAGAGGGAGGGAGGGAGGGAGGGAGGGAGGGAGGGAGGGAGGGAGGGAGGGAGGGAGGGAGGGAGGGAGGGAGGGAGGGAGGGAGGGAGGGAGGGAGGGAGGGAGGGAGGGAAAAGCTGAAAAAATATTGGTTGGTTGACTTTTAGTTACAGTAACCCTGATGAGCATGGCTAATATTGAACTCATGATGCCAGCTAAACACACAATGTACAATCAAATCACGAACATGACCCACCGGAATAAGTGAGGGTTGAGAGAATAACCCTGAGGAAAGGAGAGATAGTGTCTCACACCCTAGGTAAGGTTGCTGTGTCTCTCTCTCCTCATTTGAACATCAGTTTATCCAAAGCGAATAACAGTCATGCATAATTTTTTTTTTTATTATTGGTGGTCATGGGAATAGAACCCGCTATCCAGACATTGCAAGCACCATGATCTACAGAGGACCATTCTCAGTATATGTGATTTGTAATGCTTCTGAGTAAGGTAGGGTATAGAAACAGAACGCATGTGTCCCTCTCTCTCTCTCTCTCTCTCTCTCTCTCTCTCTCTCTCTCTCTCTCTCTCTCTCTCTCTATCGCTCTCTCTCAGTTTAAGTCTATGAATCATTCATCCCTGTCCCAACATATAAATCAAGCTGGTGGCCACCATGTCGCCTGCGGCGACCATGTCATTAACAAGTCAATGACATCGCTTGATCTCTGGGGCTGTGTCTCAAATTGCACCTTATTCCTTATGTAGTGCACTATTTTTGACTAGGGACCTATGGAAATAGGGTAGAGTTTGGGAGACACCCAGTCTGCAGTACAGTGTTGCTATATGAAGAGACTAGGGTGTGTATAGGGAGAAGGCTTTACATACCAGTTTCATTATATTAAACTAGATGGTCACTTCTGTCTTGGTTTGTGGCATGAAGAAATGAAATGGGTACATTAGGGATTCACGTTCACACAGAGAGAAAGACAGGCATGTGTGTGCATAAGAGAGAGTTAGATGGAGAGAGAGAGAGAGAGAGAGAGAGAGAGAGAGAGAGAGAGAGAGAGAGAGAGAGAGAGAGAGAAAAGGGAGAGAGGGAATGTTGGTTTGTGAGTGAGTACTTGTTTTCCTACCTTATCAGGACCCTAATATCCTAACAATTCACCTGAATATCCTGACAAGGTAGGAAAACAATAACTTTTTGAAAAGTCAGGACTTTCTTCATGTCCTGAAATTTTTCAAATACTATTTAAAGTTTTAGAGTTAGGTTTAGGGTTTTGGGGATAGGGTAAATATGATTTTTAATGGTCAAACATTTTGACTCCCCAAAAAGTCCTGACATTTCATGAAAATAAATCTGTGTGTGTGTGTGTGTGTGAGCAAGAGAGAGAGAGAGAGAGAGAGAGAGAGATATGAGGGAGAGAGACAGAAAGATGGAACGAAAGAGAAAGAGAGAGAGGGAAAGAGAAAGAGAGAGAGGGAAAGAGAAAAGGGAAGCAGAGAGAGGGAGAGCTAAAGATATGCATATTGCTTACACTAGCTGAGGTCTTCAGGGACAGTGTCAACATGCATCCAGCCTATCAGCTATGTGGTGGTGACACATCAGAGACCCCATAGCGTTCATAATTACTCACTGTTCTCAACTGCTTCATTTACCATGATTGCATTCCAAATACCACCCTATTCCCTTTATAGTGTACTGCTTTTGACCAAAGCCTAATGGGCCTTATATGGGGAATAGGGTGCCATTTGGGACGAGACATCTCCCTATCAGGGATTAGTGTTAATCTCATGTACTGTATGTGTGACGACTACCTGTTTATCATGCAAAATACCACTGTTATTTGGTCAAAAACAAAAAGCCTAAACTTTTTGAAGACTCTATATATATATACAGTGGGGCAAAAAAGTATTTAGTCAGCCACCAATTGTGCAAGTTCTCCAACTTAAAAAGATGAGAGAGGCCTGTAATTTTCATCATAGGTACACTTCAACTATGACAGACGAAATGAGAAAAAGAAATCCAGAAAATCACATTGTAGGATTTTGAATTTATTTATTTGCAAATTATGGTGGAAAATAAGTATTTGGTCAATAACAAAGTTTATCTCAATACTTTGTTATATACCCTTTGTTGGCAATGACAGAGGTCAAACGTTTTCTGTAAGTCTTCACAAGGTTTTCACACACTGTTGCTGGTATTTTGGCCCATTCCTCCATGCAGATCTCCTCTAGAGCAGTGATGTTTTGGGGCTGTCGCTGGGCAACACGGACTTTCAACTCCCTCCAAAGATTTTCTATGGGGTTGAGATCTGGAGACTGGCTAGGCCACTCCAGGACCTTGAAATGCTTCTTACGAAGCCACTCCTTCGTTGCCCGGGCAGTGTGTTTGGGATCATTGTCATGCTGAAAGACCCAGCCACGTTTCATCTTCAATGCCCTTGCTGATGGAAGGAGGTTTTCACTCAAAATCTCACGATACATGGCCCCATTCATTCTTTCCTTTACACGGATCAGTCGTCCTGGTCCCTTTTCAGAAAAACAGCCCCAAAGCATGATGTTTCCACCCCCATGCTTCACAGTAGGTATGGTGTTCTTTGGATGCAACTCAGCATTCTTTGTCCTCCAAACACGACGAGTTTACCAAAAAGTTATATTTTGGTTTCATCTGACCATATGACATTCTCCCAATCCTCATCTGGATCATCCAAATGCTCTCTAGCAAACTTCAGACGGGCCTGAACATGTACTGGCTTAAGCAGGGGGACACGTCTGGCACTGCAGGATTTGAGTCCCTGGCGGCGTAGTGTGTTACTGATGGTAGGCTTTGTTACTTTGGTCCCAGCTCTCTGCAGCTCATTCACTAGGTCCCCCCGTGTGGTTCTGGGATTTTTGCTCACCGTTCTTGTGATCATTTTGACCCCACGGGTGAGATCTTGCGTGGAGCCCCAGATCGAGGAAGATTATCAGTGGTCTTGTATGTCTTCCATTTCCTAATAATTGCTCCCACAGTTGATTTCTTCAAACCAAGCTGCTTACCTATTGCAGATTCAGTCTTCCCAACCTGGTGCAGGTCTACAATTTTGTTTCTGGTGTCCTTTGACAGCTCTTTGGTCTTGGCCATAGTGGAGTTTGGAGTGTGACTGTTTGAGGTTGTGGACAGGTGTCTTTTATACTGATAACAAGTTCAAACAGGTGCCATTAATACAGGTAACGAGTGGAGGACAGAGGAGCCTCTTAAAGAAGAAGTTACAGGTCTGTGAGAGCCAGAAATCTTGCTTGTTTGTATGTGACCAAATACTTATTTTCCACCATAATTTAGTATTTAGTATGCTTCCAGTGCTTCAGTCTTTTAACCGCAGACTATTTTCACTTGCTTTGGCAATGTTAACATATGTTTCCCATGCCAATAAAGCCCTTGAATTGAATTGAGAGAGAATGCAATCTCTGCTGAAATAAACCCATGTTCTAACATCAACAACAACGAACGACAACACAAGTATCCCAAAGAAGTAAAACAGCAAATGAACAGCTAAACCTAAACACTTAGAAACATATCATTATTAGTAATTGGCAATCACACCCAGTTTAATATACAGTAGAATTGCTGGTAACACTTTCTAATAACTCCACGTAATAAAGCATTTATAAAGGATTACTGAATAGTAATCAGATGTACTGTAGCCTACACAACAGCTGGCCGGACCGGACAGTTTTTCTCTGGTGCATTTTGATTCCTTCATTACTACTGATATGTGATTGAGGTGGAAATGTTACATGTATAACGCTTCCACTTCCAGTGCTTCAGTCTTTTAACCGTAGACCATTTTCAACTTCATTTAAACCTAATGGGATATTTCAGCGAAATAATGTATTCAGATATTTGTTTCCATAACTCGTAAGCAGCCTATGTCCCTCTCTTAATCTCTCTTGGACAGAGTCTGCGCGTAAACTGAAGAATCTGTCGCAACGGGATAGAATGTATAGGATAAACGGGATGGGTGTGTAGGATAAACGGGATGGAATGTGTAGGATAAACGGGATGGAATGTGTAGGATAAACGGGATGGAATGTGTAGGATAAAGATCAACAGTAGCACCAGTGTTTGTGTTTTTGTCACAGATTATTAGGATGTACCAGGATTGGGCGAAGGCGGTGCTTAAACTTTGATTGCTTTGCACGTGTGGTGAAATTAGCGGAAGGGTGGGGGCCTTTCGCTGAGGGTGGAGACTTCGCAAACCAGAACTCCCCATTTCTAACAGGTATGGACCCAGAACTTAATTACCCAGTTTACCAAATTACAAAATATTTAAATTCTGGGTTGAACGAGATTAGACTGCTCTAAGGAGTGCCTGTAATCCACACTTTGGTTTTGGTAGAAAAATCCCTGCCAATAAACACTTATGCTCAATACATTTTCTTAAACATCCTCTGTATTGTGTGCTTATTGTTTAACCATTGATATGTTTTAGGGGCCATTTTGCGACCTTAAGGAGCAATCTTTTTTGTAAGACATTCTAAACATTTATATAAAGTATAAATATCCCACACTTTAGATGAGGCCATGCAAAAATACTTAACTAATGATTAGTAAATCATTACGAATCATTATTAAATATGAATCATTATTTATTAAATACTTTAAAATATGTGAATGTTTATTTTTTACATCAAACAGCTAATACTCTAGGTGCACTTCCACGTTGTTAGAGAGGGTCATGTCTAGATGGGATACATCTTTTGTCGAATTGACATCAAAAGTAGTTTTCTTTGGCATTTTAGCTAACCCTAACCTTAACATAATTGTCCTAACCTGCTACATTAGTTCTCCTAACCTGCTATGAAAAGTTCATTTTGACAAAAGCTGTATCCCATCCAGACAAAACCATTAAAGAGCTATCCAACCACCTGCTCCTCTGTGTGTGCATGCCATGTGCTTTTGCCAGCGTGAGTTGGGCCGTTAACAGAGGAGAGAGAACAGAGAGCAAGTAGTAGTCTATACAATTTGATAGACAACAACACTAACTAGAGCTGAGACCACACACCAAGCCTCTGGTGAGCTAGGTAAGGTCCAGTATAATAGTGATAGATCATCCTGCCAGCTGTGAACCTGAGCCTCCACTCACAGCACCCAGTCTGGACAGGTCTAAGATAAGAGGATTCTTTTATGAGATGAGCAAGAGCACACCCATGGATCCATGCTTACATCTCTCACACACACACACACACACACACACACACACACACACACACACACACACACACACACACACACACACACACACACACACACACACACACACACACACACACACAGTCATGGCAGGAGGCCGAACTCACAACTTCACATGCTAGATGATAGGAGGACAGGGTAAGCAAGAGAGAGACAGAGGAAAAGAGAGAGAGAGAGAGATGAGAGAGGCAGAGAGAGAGATAGAGAGAGAATGAGAGTAAAGAAAACAGGTTTACATAGCAGCCACCTCAGAATGATAAAGAGAGTGCCAGATAAAGCCAATGTATAGGCCACACACAGATAAACGAGAGAAGATAGAGAGCTTTGTTTTAAGAAAACATTATTCTAGAGGCAGAGCCAGTCAGATAACCTAGATTCCTCACCACTCAAACAGGTTTCTACTACCACCGCAGCCTTCAACAATAGATCCTGGACCAGAAATGGTAGGAGGAGGAAGGAGAAGAAGAGTTAGTCCACACGACTCCTCCAGCCTTTAACATACTGTAGTAGTCAGGAGTCAGACAAAAACAAAGTGTTCCTACGCATATTGTACACTAGGCACAGAACCAACTGTCTTATTGTCATATTTTAGCAAGGTTAATTGGCTTGGATTGTGTCAGTTGATTGGTTTATTTATGAGGAGTAACATCAGGGGAAGGCAATTAGTGAAGACAACAGTATGTAGCCTTTAGGCCTCCTGACTCAAGCTATTAAAGAAACCTCACGTGAAAAAGCACATGAATTTCACATGCGATCTTATGGGAAGTTAATGTGATGACAAGTAAAAGTAACATGTGACGACATAAAACTACACATTTGAGCACATGTGAAAACATGATCTCGTGAAATAAATGTGACAACACGAGGATGCAACATTTCAACATGTGATACCATGACACTACACATGACAAAATGTGATACCTTGACACTACACATGACAACATGTGATACCATGACACTACATGTGACAACATGAGGATGCAACATTTCAACATGTGATACCATGACACTACACATGACAACATGTGATACCATGACAACATGAGGATGCAACATTTCAACATGTGATACCATGACACTACAAAAGACAGCATGTGCTACCATGACACTACACATGGCAACATGTGATACCATGACACTACATGTGAAAACATGTGATACCATGACACTACACTTGACAACATGTGCTACCATGACACTACACGTGACAACATGTGATACCATGACACTACACATGACAACATGTGATATCGTGACACTACACATGACAACATGTGATAACATGACACTACACATGACAACATGTGCTACCATGACACTACACATGACAACATGTGCTACCATGACACTACACATGACAACATGTGATACCATGACACTATACATGATAGCATGTGCTACCATGACACTACACATGACAACATGTGCTACCATGACACTACACATGACAACATGTGCTACCATGACACTACACATGACAACATGTGCTACCATGACGCTACACATGACAACATGTGCTACCATGACACTACACATGACAACATGTGATACCATGACACTATGCATGATAGCATGTGCTACCATGACACTACACATGACAACATGTGCTACCATGACACTACACATGATAACATGTGCTACCATGACACTACACATGACAACATGTGATACCATGACACTACACGTGACAACATGAGGATGCAACATTTCAACATGTGATACCATGACACTACACATGACAACATGTGATACCATGACAACATGAGGATGCAACATTTCAACATGTGATACCATGACACTACAAAAGACAGCATGTGCTACCATGACACTACACATGGCAACATGTGATACCATGACACTACATGTGAAAACATGTGATACCATGACACTACACTTGACAACATGTGCTACCATGACACTACACATGACAACATGTGATACCATGACACTATACATGATAGCATGTGCTACCATGACACTACACATGACAACATGTGCTACCATGACACTACACATGACAACATGTGCTACCATGACACTACACATGATAACATGTGCTACCATGACACTACACATGACAATATGTGCTACCATGACACTACACATGATAACATGTGCTACCATGACACTACACATGATAACATGTGCTACCATTACATTAGCATCATCGCTAACGGCTAGACAGTTGTCATTATATTAGCATCATTGCTAACGGCTAGACAGTTGTCATTACGTTAGCATCATCGCTAACGGCTAGACAAAGTGGTAGACAAACGCGCACACACAGACAGGGGCAGTCCTGTGCCGTTGCATCTTCAGAAAGTTGAAGGAAAATACGAATCACTGATGCATTTTGTTCATATCTTATGATAATCTTAGGCAAATTAATGCATTTTTTTATAAATGTTGTAATTTCCTTCTCAGTTCAACGCATTTCTGAATATTGTTGAATTCCGTTTTAATTTCTTGTGGCACAAATCTCATTCAAGTCATGGGGCCAATATTATCTTTTTTGTGCATCATGTCCAAATCATCAAAAGTATCTACAATTAATTATAGATGATTTGATTTTTTTTTTTTTATATCAGTCCCATGACTTGAATGGGATTTGTGCCACAAATGCTAAATGGGATTTGTAGCACAAATGCATTTGGAAACAGTGTCAAGGAAACTTAACCAAAGCAGCGTTTGCAACATACATTGGTTATGTAAAACATAATTGAGAGGTGAAGAGGAGCAGAGAGATGGCAATCAAGAAGCCAATGTTTAGTGTTGCATTAGACATCATTGAGAAGTGCTTGAGTGAGTCCACTTCGGTTACGGAGATACATTTTTCTGACCTCTGATCCCAATCACTCGCACGCATGCAAATGCACACATGCTCACACACATTACTCTTGATTATCGTGTTGCTAAAGGTCTCTCTCTCTGTCACTAGGTAAAGATCTGGAGAACTGCACACTGAGGCGACGCAATATGGCTGCCGAGGGCCGAGGTCTAACCATGTATCAGATAAGATGAGAGCCACTTGGGACAGAGCGTGATTAGACGTGGGTAGGGTTTCAGCTCAGCAATTATATATAGCAAGAACTAACTGTCTGTCTAACTAACTAACTAATTGTCTTCTGAGATGGGATAAATAAATAACCAGGATATCTCATATAAGAGTGGAGAAAGAGAAAGAGAGAGAGAGAGAGAGAGAGAGCAGAGAGAGAGAGCAGAGAGAGAGAGAGAGATGTCTGCAAACATCCAAACACAGATGGATAAACAGTCGGATAACAGATAAGACATGAAGCTGAAGAAATGACCTTGTTTCCACCCTTCAACCCAGAGATCAGAATTCCACAGCTAATTAGGATGATACTCCAAGCCCAACTCCCCCCGCCCAATATTCCAAGGAACCATTATTTCAATCATGTCAGGGTAAGTGCCACATTTCCAAAAGAGGAACCCCTGGGTTTGTGTTGGGCCTACCCCACTCCACTAGGCTCCTCCCTTTCACCTCCCCTCCCCATACCCCATTTCACTGGACTCCCCTCCCTTCACTCCTCCCTTCCCGTCTCCCCCTAGCCACGGTCGGTCGCCTCAGATTTCCTCAGCTGCTTTGATAATAACAGGCCTGGACAGGCCAGTAAAGTAATGACCACCACGTCTGGCCATGACACGGCACAGTCAGTCTGCATGGATACCGCACCCCGTGTAATGCTTCGCTCTGATGTGTTGGCACTAATGCATTCAGTCCCATTTAACGGAAGCACTCAGAGAGAAACAGACACTACAGTCCACGGTATACTAATGGATAAATAAATATCTAGGTCTATTAGACAGACATGTCTATGGTATAGGACTAATGATAGGATTACTTTGTTTTATTACGATGGGGAGATGAGAAGTGTGTGTGTGTGGGCGTGTGTGTGTGGGCGCGCGTCAGTGTGAACAGCATGGGCAGCGCCATGAAAATTCCCCCCAAAAGGACAAACACTCACCTCCACCGCCTCCCCGAAGACTGGAGTTAGCTGTGAAAGAGATAAAAAGCACAACATAAGTTCTCATGTTTAAAGATTGTTCAAACAGATGTGGATCGTTAAGATTCAGCTCAGTCAGCACTTCTTCTTTTGGCAACATGACAAAAGTCAGCGATATTCAGATCCATGCAGATCAAACAAACGCTATCACACCAAACTGTTAGGACACTTTAATCAGCCAACAGTTTTACAACAGAGGAGTTTCTAGTACTATCGGAGTTCAGAGTGAATATAAAACACCTTTACACACACACACACACAATCAGAGTCCTGTGTGAGGGCCTGCTGATGTTCTGAACAAAACACCTCCACCAGCTCTGTGAAGGCTCTGTGATAACAGCGTGTGTTAGATGTAAGACATAAGTGCTGAGCAGCAGTGAGTTTGAGCAGCGACCAGCCAGTTGCTGTGCTAGGAGAGGAGAGGAGGAGTACTTTGATGGTAGTATCTTTTACATGTCTGAGACAGAGAGAGGGCGTGAGAGAGAGAGAAAAAAAGAGAGAGGGAGAGAAAGAGAGAGGGAAAGAAAGAGAGAGTGAAAGGGAAAGAAAGAGAGAGGGAGAGAGAAAGAGAGAAAGAGAAAGAGAGAGAAAGAGAAAAAGAGAGGGAGAGAGAAAGAGAAAGAGAGAGAAAGAGAGAGGGAAAGGGAGAGGGAAGGAAAGGGAGGGAGAGAGAGAGAGAGAGAGAGAGAGAGAGAGAGAGAGAGAGAGAGAGAGAGAGAGAGAGAGAGAGAGAGAGAGAGAGAGAGAGAGAGAGAGAGAGAGAGAGAGAGAGAGAGAAAGAAAGAAAGAAAGAAAGAAAGAGAGAGAGAGAGAGAGAGAGAGAGAGAGAGAGAGAGAGAGAGAGAGAGAGAGAGAGAGAGAAAGAGAGAGAGAAAGAAAGAGAAAGAGAAAGAGAGAGAGAGAGAGAGAGAGAGAGAGAGAGAGAGAGAGAGAGAGAGAGAAAGAAAGAAAGAAAGAAAGAAAGAAAGAAAGAAAGAAAGAAAGAAAGAAAGAAAGAAAGAAAGAAAGAGAAAGAGAAAGAGAGAGAGAGAGAGAGAGAGAGAGAGAGAGAGAGAGAGAGAGAGAGAGAGAGAGAGAGAGAGAGAGAGAGAGAGAGAGAGAGAGAGAGAAAGAAAGAAAGAGAAAGAGGTAGCACAGATAAGAGGTCTAAAAACTTCCAGTTTAAATATCCATGTGTAGTTCTATTCTGAAACAGCGTGACAGTTAGGCTCATAAACACTCATTAAATACTCTGTCCTGTGTTGTTAGTGACTCACGCAGCCTCCTCTTCTCATTGGGAATATATCATTAAAACTTAACACATCATTTAGTTTTACGTGTTGTCAGTTATACACATCCTTCTGAGTCCCTACTTCCTATATTGTACACTACTTTTGACCAGGGCCCATAGGAGATGAGTGCATCCCAAATGGAACCCTATTCCCTATATAGTGTAGTGCACTACTAGGGTCCTATCGTCTCTCTACACTGGAGGGAGAGATTAGTGTGGATTAAAGTTATGTCGGTTCATTTGACTGTTACTGAAAGGGAAAGTAGGTAGAGCTGTGTTTGAAGTGCGGTTCATGCAGCGGGCAAAGAGGACTCATCAAACTGTTACAAATGGTATCTTCCACAACAGCAATCATATCCACATTATCCAACCACTGCATACACTCTAACAGGGTTGCGTAGGTTATTTTCTAAATGTAATCTGTTACGGTTACTAGTGTCCAGAATTGTAATCAGTAATGTGACTTTTGGATTACTTTCCATTAGAAGAAGACAAAATGTATATTACCAATTGAACAACATCTATTGCAGGATAAATCTATGTTAGAGTTTACATAGCTGGCTAGAAATGGATGTGGCATTTTACTTTATGGGTTATGTAGGCTTCTAACCCATCGCTTTCTACTTCAATACAGATAATACAATTATTATATCTTTACATTAAAAACCAAAGTCTGTCAGATTTCCAGTCATTCCAATTAATTTAATACCCCTTTGTCTATCAGAATAGGACTTGAAAATATGGAAATATAGATGAATCTAATTGTTTTACCTAAGCATTCCAGTTGAAGAATAAATGCTGCTCTCATGAAATGGAATGCTTCGAGCCTATGCTTACTGAAAACTGCAATTTACATGGGCTATACCGCTCCACTAGGCTGCTCCCATTCACCTCCCCGTCCCATACCACTGGACCCCTCCATTCACCCTCACCTCCCTTTCCCATACCCCATACCACTGGACTCCCTTCAAATCCCAAAGTTGGAATAGTTACCACTTTATTACTGTATGTAATCAGCAATGTTTATATTATATTAGAGTACGTAACATGTATAACTATTCAAGGAATATTTTTAGATGCAGTGTACAAACTTAACATGATAAACAGGAATAACATTTCCAATCTGATAGGCTGCCACCACTACAATATATTATTCAAAAGTATACAAATTGAGCCCCTCCGATCACAAAAAGGTTCTGGTTTGAACCTTTACACAGGGTTCCTCGAGGAACCTTTTTCAACTAGAAACTAGAGGCCCCTCAAATTCAAATACGGACCCCAAAGCCGGTTTGAACACCCCTGCTGTAGGATAACATACTGCTAGACTATCACTATACTGCACTGTCTGACTCAAATCTGACTACTGCCTCAATACCGACCATAGAACAATAGCACAACGCTATTCTGCATACTGTAGATTAATTTGCTTATACATAAAAACAGACCATATGCATAGAACAAGCAACCGCTCCGTAACGTGTGGTATCAGAAACATCCCATTGGTCTAATGTGGCAATATAACAACAACTATTATTTACATTATTTCTCTCCTGGCTGTGAAAATGCTGAAAGGTGCTTTTAGAGGCTACACTGCTTCCACACCTTTCCATACACACACACACACACACACACACACACACACACACACACACACACACACACACACACACACACACACACACACAAATACACACACACAAACAAATACACACACACACACACATACACATACACACACACAAATACACACACACATACACACACACACACACACAAACACACACACATACATACACATACACTCACACAAGCATGCACAGGCACAAATGCACACACACACACACACATATAACCTTCCACACCTTTCCCCGACAACATTAGTAGCTGGGCGTGATGCTGTGGTTGTATCCCAAATGGCACCCTATTCCCTATAGAGTGCACTACTTTTGACCAGGCCCCATAGAGCATTATGCAGGGAATAGGGTACCATTTGGGATGCAGCCAGTGTGTGTGGGCACAGGGACAAAGAAACCTCTCCAGCAAAAGAATGAGAATTTCACAGAGCGGAGCGCTTTGCTTTTGTTGTTCTATGCTCACACACTAAACATAGCACAAGAGATGTAAAGAGGTGTGTGTGTGTGTGTGTGTGTGTGTGTGTGTGTGTGTGTGTGTGACGATACGCTGGCATGCTTTACAACAGAAACCCTCTTCTAGGTCATTCTGTGTTGACAGAGGTGTTTGTGTTTCTTTTCATCTCAGTTTATACAGTTCCACTGTTGTCTGCCCATCATCACAGCGAAGAACTCTAAATAAAGTCACCACAGAAATATACCCTACAACTTCGGACTGTCTTAGTTTGCAGTAAATGCACATATCAGCCTTAGAATCTTCCGTGGTATCCATAGGAAGAGGTCTATCTACATGAAACAAGGTCAAGTATCGTCCTAGTGCTGTGTACTGTGTAGCTAAGCTACAGGCACCAGCTAACAGATCAGGCTCCTATGCAATGTTCCCTCTAAACCGCACGCGGGCGCGCAGCTCCCCTGGGACTGCCGCACAGAAGAAATATCAGCCTGCTCAGAGAAGCACAAGACTGAACTTCACTTCTAGTTTTCCCCTTTAGTTAACACTATCAACGTTTCACTCTGCTGTGGGAATTGGGATCGAATCAACGCAATATTCGCCACTTTCAATGCAACATACCGAAACAAAATGAACTATGCAAGAGATTTTCTTGTAGGCACAGCGCATAGGAGTAGGATTCTATTGCATTGACAGACACGACTCAGGCCCTACTCTATTCCTATATGCAAATAGACCATTGCCATATATGGATCTGTGCCAGTAGATGCGCTGGTTTGAGATCAAAGGGAGAGCTGCATGTAGCCACGTGTGCACATTTGTTCATATCCTTTGCTAGTTAGTGAGTTATTAGCCCAGTTATAGATCATTTTGAGTCAGCAATGGGGGACTGGTTGCTTCCTACAAAGGCACAAAACATGCACATTTCTAGACATCTTTGAAAAGCAAGTCAGGTAAATAGCTTTTTTTCTGTCTTAAAGGGGCAGTGTTGCCAATATGCAGAGGGTATCATCATATGTCTGATTCCCTGTAATAATTGTATGGGAATAATGATGCATTTTATTTTGTAAAGTGGTCTCTTGCATCAAAAATCAACATTTTCAGTCACCTTCTTGTCTGAAGGACATGTTTTTTTCATGGAATGTAGCCTACATTGAACACCACACATTGGCTGCTACTGTGGGCTGAATGATAGAACAGCTATTTCCATGGTAAAATGTTATGGGATGCATTTTCTCCATGGTTTTTGATGGTAGCCACTCTAATAGGTCTACATTATGATCAAATAGCCACAGTAGCCTACTTGACCACTGTTAAAACTAACTTAAAAAGGGTACAGCCTCAGTGTTCACAGTAAAAGCGCAACAGGTTTTACACAGAATTTTCACAATGTTCAAGTTTGCGCTCAGCAGACATGAAATTTGCTCAGTGCCGAAAAAAATTAGAGGGAACACTGGTCCTATGACAATATTATATTGCTAGTTGTCGGCCGTCCGCAGTCATTCCCCATGGGCTTCATCTGTGTTGATCTACCGCGGTATAGCCAGACCCCAGCCTCACCCTACCCCAGCCTCAGCCCAGCCTTCGCCCTGGGCAACTCAACCCCTAGACAGACCAGCCAATGTAGAGAGGAGGTACTTCATAATTAATACCACACTATTAAATATGTATTATGGCCTGGATGTGGCCAAGTATGGATTTTTGTTTCGATTTTTCACTCAGGATAATTGAAGCACTTTTCAGGCTTGTCATATTGAATAAGGCTTATAAATCCATACAGATGTAGTATCTTAATTTGAGCCAGTTTGCTACAGCAGGAAAATAATCCTGCAGCAACAGAAAATGTGAATTATTGTGTGGATTATAAATTATGGGCATTTTTGTTAGGGTTGATAGATTTTTCATAAAGGAAAATTAAGTCTAAAATCTCAAAGTGGAAAATACAAAACTTCAGAAGCCTTTTTAAACCTCAAATACACTACTAGTTTTACATTTCATGCATTGCAGGCAAGTTGTCCAGCAACAAGGTGATCAAATTAAGCAACAGGGTGATCAAAATAAGATCCAATTAAGATCAAGGCTGTTATGTGGGCTTCTGCTTTACTCGATACAAGGTGGGGTGCTGTGACTTTGTTTATTTGTACCTACATTGTTTAACTCCCGTCTGGTACTCCACACTGTATGAAACTGTGTGATTGTGTGTGTTTGAGTGAGACGCTTTGAGAGAGTACAGGTTAGCTTTACTCTTTTCTTTTCTCAGCAGCTGTTCCATATTTGTTCTTTGCTCCCCTCTGCTCCCCTGCTCCTGAAGGGAAATAGTTAAAACAAGTCCCCATACATTTTGGGATTCTAATGTCTCCCTTGATATCTGTCTGTCGCTGAGGGCTGTGTTGCTCTTGTTTTCTCCCTCTGTGGAGGTAACTGATATTTTGTGTGCACAAGAAAAGAAGCTTGCGGTGTTCTAAAATAAAAGACCAAAAAAGATGAAAGACTGGAAGCTCCCAGAGCTTCACATCATGAAGGGAATAGAGAGAGGGAGGGAGGGAAGAATGAAAAGACATAAAGCGTCCCACGCACTGTTTTCCCCGTCTACCTTCCAGCGTGAACATTTACAACATAGTCCCCACTGAGAGGAGACGGCTGCTGATCGCTCTATCTGTTTCCCTGAGGGCCTCCCCCTCTCTCTGTCTCTCTCCCTTTCTCTCCAAATCTCTCTATTTCTCTCCAAAACACTCTCTATTTCAATATTTCTCAATTTCTCTCAAAATCTTTCTCTCTATATTTCTCTAACAAATTTCTCTCTATTCCTATATTTCTCTACCAAATCTCTGTCTCTCTCTCTCTGTAAATCTCTCTATTTCGCTCCAAATCTCTCTCTCCCTCTCCTTCTCCTTCTCCCTCTCTCACGCCAAATATCCCTATCTCTCTCTCTCTCACGCCAAATCTCCCTATCTCTCTCTCTCCCTCTCCTTCTCCCTCTCTCTCTCACGCCAAATCTCCCTATCTCTCTCTCTCCCTTTGATACGTTATAGCCTTTTTCTAAAATTGATTAATTCATTTTTTTCCCCTCATCAATCTACACACAATACCCCATAATAACAAAGTGAAAACAGGTTTTTAGAAATTTTTGCTAATGTATTAAAATAAAAAACAGAAATACCTTATTACATAAGTATTCAGACTCTTTGCTATGAGACTCGAAATTGAGCTCAGGTGCATCCTGTTTCCATTGATCATCCTTGAGATGTTTCTACAACTAGATTGGATTCCACCTGTGGTAAACTCAATTGATTGGACATGATTTGGAAAGGCACACACCTGTCTATATAAGGTCCCACAGTTGACAGTGCATGTCAGAGCAAAAACCAAGCCATGAGGTTGAAGGAATTGTCCGTAGAGCTCCGAAACAGGACTGTGTCGAGGCACAGATCTGGGGAAGGGCACCAAGAAATGTCTGCAGCATAGAAGGTCCCCAAGACCACAGTGGACTACATCATTCTTAAATGGAAGAAGTTTGGAACCACCAAGACTCTTCCTAGAGCTGGCCGCCCGGCCAAACTGAGGAATCAGGGGAAAAGGAGCTTGGTCAGGGAGGTGACCAAGAACCTGAAGCATGGTGGTGGCAGCATCATGGTGTGGGGATGTTTTTCAGCAGCAGGGACTGGGAGACTAGTCAAGATTGAGGGAAAGATAAATGGAGCAAAGTACAGAGAGATCCTTGATAAAAAACCTGCTCCAGAGTGCTCAGGAAATCAGACTGGGGTGAAGGTTCACCTTCCAACAAGACAATGACCCTAATCACACAGCCAAGATAACACAGGAGTGGCTTCGGGACAAGTCTCTGAATGTCCTTGAGTGGCCAAGCCAGAGCCCGGACTTGAACCTGATCGAACATCTCTGGAGAGACTTGAAAATAGCTGTGCAGCGACGCTCCCCATCCAACCTGACAGAGCTAGAGAGGATCTGCAGAGAAGAATGGGAGAAACTCCCCATATACAGGCATGCCATGCTTGTAGCGTCACACCCAAGAAGACTCGAGGCTGTAATCCCTGCCAAAGGGGCTTCAACAAAGTACTGAGTAAAGGGTCTGAATAATTATGTAAATGTGATATTTCCATAGTTTTTGTCGTTTTGTTTTGCATAAAATTCAAAAAAACTGTTTTTGCTTAGTCATTATGGGGCATTATGTGTAGATTGATGAGGGAAAAAAACAAATGCAATCCATTTTAGAATGTAACAAAATGTGGAAAAACTCAAGGGGTCTGAATACTTTCCAAATGTACTGTAATAGATATATGGAAACGTTGCTTAACTTGCTACTTCATGTTTAATTATTTAAATTGTTTAATTATTTAATTGTAGAATATCTGAAGGCGTACCTGAAGCCCAGTTCCTGCCTGCCATTAGGCTACAATGACTTGTTCTGCAATTACGAAAACCATTGTCATCATATCATATTTTTAGGTTACGTTGATATTTTCTATAGCTAACGAGGGACTTTGGCTTTATTAATTCTTGCTCACAGTTTACAAAAACTGAAGACATAATCAAACATTGCCTACAGAATAGCATGAGGAAACACTTAGAATACATAACACATGGACAACATAATACAACATCTTAAATACATAACACATGGACAACATAATACAATATCTTAGAATACATAACACATGGACAACATAATACAATATCTTAAATACATAACACATGGCCAACATAATACAATATCTTAGAATACATAACACATGGACAACATAATACAATATCTTAAATACATAACACGGTGATTATGTCATGTCATTGTGTGGAATTGATCATTGTTGCATGTGTGTGTAGTACAGGCTCATTTCTCCGGGTAACGTTTGTTAACCTGTATTTGTATTTCTGTGCTTTTGTTGGACTGTGTTTATGTCGTAGCGCTAGACACTTATATTTAGTGGCCTAGAATATTGACGCGTGTTTGCGTTCTTTCTTTTGTTTGTTGTGCCATTAAAGTGTGCGCCTTTACGACACCTTCCGCTCTCCTGCACCTGATTTCACCCCAGTAGCGCTCACCGTGACAGAATTCCACACCCCTACTATGGAATCAGCAGGAGCCGGGCACTCCAGCCCTTGGAGTTGAGGATCGTGTCCAAGAACACTCTGTCATGCTCCAACAACTCGGATCAATGATGGATCGAGTTGTCCAGACTTTGGACCGCTTGGAGAGACAGGAGGTCTCTCCCGCGCCTCGACTGGCACGACCAGATCTCCATCTACCCGTCCCTCCTGGAGCCAGTCCCAGTGGGATGCGTCTCTCCCTTCCCAGGGAGTATGATGGAGTCAGCAGCCTTGCGGTGCCAGGGTTTCTCCTCCAACTGGACCTGTATCTGGCCACCGTCCACCCAGCTCCCTCGGGAAGGGAGAGGGTGTCCGCCCTTGTCTCATGCCTCTCGGGGAGAGCTCTGGAGTGGGCCAACGCTGTTTGGACCACTTCGATGAGTTCAGAACGACCTGTGTTGTGGGTTATTGTTTGTGTTTCGTGTTAGTGCGCTACACGTATTGTTTTGGTCGTTGTGTCTTGTTTTGTAAGTTTCGCTTTGATTAAAAGATGTGGAACTACATGCACGCTGCGCCTTGGTCCGTTCTTCATGAAGATCGTGACAGAATAACCCACCACACCAGGACCAAGCAGCGTGCCCAGGAGGAGAAGGTGTTCTGGACCTGGGAGGAGATAATGGGGTTGCGAGACCCTTCCGTGGCGGGAGTCGCCGAGGAGAGAAAAGGAACAGCGACGACGCCGTGGTCCGCGGGCACAAGGAGCCCAAGGGCAACCCCAAGATTTTTTTGGGGGTTGGGGGAGCACATGGGGCTGTCGGTCGAGCAGAGGAGAGAGCCCGAATGGAGGAATATAGAGGAGTTTAAGGAAGGATATAGGAGAGAAGTGTTGGAAAGGAATAACCTGCAGCGCAGGCGCCTAGAGGAGCGTCTGTCCAGCCCGGTGCGTCCTATGCTGGTTCCCTGCACTCGTCCTGAAGTGCGTGTCAACAGTCCGCTGAAACCTGTGCCAGCTCCACGCACCAGGCTTCCAGTGCACATTTCAAGAACTTTGAAAGTTTCCTCAAGTGCAGTGGCAAAAAAACGATCAAGGCCTATGATGAAACTAGCTCTCATGAGGACCACCACAGGATTGGAAGACCCAGAGGATAAGTTCATTAGAGTTACCAGCCTCAGAAATTGCAGCACAAATAAATACTTCACAGAGATCAAATCTAATCGAATCAAATTTTATTTGTCATATACACATGGTTAGCAGATGTTAATGCGAGTGTAGCGAAATGCTTGTGCTTCTAGTTCCGACCATGCAGTAGCATCTAATAAGTAATCTAACAAATTTACAACAACTACCTTATACACACAAGAGTAAAGGAATGAATACGAGTATGTACATATAAATATATGGATGAGCGATGGCTGACCGGCGTAGGCAAGATGCAGTAGATGGTATGGAGTACAGTATATACATATGAGATGAGTAATGTAGGATATGTAAACATTATATAAATGGCATCGTTTAAAGTGGCTAGTGATACATTTATTTCATCCAATTATAATTATTAAAGTGGCTAGAGATTTGAGTCGATGGCCGAACGGCATGGCCAAACGGCAGATTCAGTAGATGGTTTAGAGTACAGTGTATACATTTGATATGAGCAATGTCGGATATGTAAACATTATATACAAAATTGTTTAAAGTGGCTAGTGATACATTTGTTACATCCAATTCCTATTATTTAAAGTGGCTAGAGATTTAAGTCAGTATGTTGGCAGCAGCCACTCAATGTTAGTGATGGCTGTTTAACAGTCTGATGGCCTTGAGGTAGAAGCTGTTTTTCAGTCTCTCGGTCCCAGCTTTGATGCACCTGTACTGACCTCGCCTTCTGGATGATAGCGGGGTGAACAGGCAGTGGCTCGGGTGGTTGTTGTCCTTGATGACAACACCACAATAACAGACACATCTCAACATCAACTGTTCAGGGGAGACTGTGTGAATTAGGCCTTCATGGTCTAATTTCTGCAAAGAAACTACTACTAAAGGACACCAATAAGAAGAAGAGACTTGCTTGGGCCAAGAAAGACGAGCAACAGACATTAGACAGGTGGAAATGTGTCCTTTGGTCTGGAGTCCAAATTGGAGATTTTGGTTCCAACCGCCGTGTCTTTGTGAGACACGGTGTGGGTGAATGGATGATCTCCACATGTGTATTTCCCACCGTAAAGCATGGAGGTGGTGTTCTGGTGTGGGGGTGCTTTGCTGGTGACACTGTCAGTGGTTATTTAGAATTCAAGGCACACTTAACCAGCATTGTTACCCCAGCATTCCGCAGCAATACGTCATCCCATCTGTTTTGGGCTTAGTGGGACTATCATTTGTTTTTCAACAGGACAATGACCCAACACACCTCCAGGCTGTGTAAAGGCTATTTGACCAAGAAGGAGAGTGATGGTGCTGCATCAGATGACCTGGCCTTCACAATCCCCCAACCCCAACCAAATTGAGATGGTTTGGGATGAGTCGGACCGCAGACTGAACGAAAAGCAGCCAACGAGTGCTCAGCATATGTGGGACCTCCTTCAAGACTGTTGGAAAAGCATTCCAGGTGAAGCTGGTTGAAAGAATGCCAAGAGTTTGCAAAGCTGTCATCAAGGCAAAGGGTGGCTACTTTGAAGAATCTAAAATATATTTTGATTTGTTTAACACTTTTTTGGTTACTACATGTTTCCATATGTGTTATTTCGTAGTTTTGATGTCTTCACTATTATTCTACAATGTAGAAAATAGTAAAAATAAAAAATAAACTTGAATGAGTAGGTGTGTCCAAACCTTTGACTGGTACTGTATGTATAAATGTTAAATTAATTGTGGGAAAACTAAATTAAATCATACAGAAGCCAGCCCAGAGACACTGTAAAGCGTAACAGAAAAATCCCTCTCAGCTCTACGTCTCTCTTTTTTTCGTCTTTACCACATATTGGGGAGAGTAGCAAACCTGGGTTCAAATAGTATTTGAAATGTTACAAAACTGTATTGAGTAAAAAATATATTTCGAAAAATATTACTATTATCCATAAATCATTTAAGAGCTACAGCGAGCTCTTTAGCCTATATTCTAGACTCATCTTCAGCATGGGACAGCTCCTGTAACTCTTAGTTAAGTTTCACTTTGTAACGATTGCACTACGTGGCGTTTTGGGAAATGGGTGAGACATTTTGGCTGTTATTTTTATGATGCACCGTTAAAACACTCGTAAGGCTAAGCTCCATTGCTATCGGAAAACCGGGCCCAGTGCAGAGGACTGGCATAGGCATGCTATGCCACATGGGAGGACAGAGGGACTGGAAACTGTCATAGAAATGGTCTGTCTGTCTGTCTGCCCGTGTGTCTGTCTGTCTGCCCGTGTGTCCGTCTGCCTGTCTGTCTGCCTGTCTGCCTATCTGTCTGCCTGTCTGGTCAGAATAACATCCTCTCTTTTAGTGCCTGCCAGCTTCCTCCACAGGGAGTTCCAGTAATCAAATTTGTCCTGAAAGACAGAACAGAGGAACACAGAAACAGAAAACAACCCAAAAACAACAAGGGTACATTCCAAATGGCACCCTATTCCCTACATATAGCACTACATTTGATCAGGGCCCATAAGGAATAGGGTGCCATTTGGGATGCACTCCAAGAGGTCATAACACAACCAGTTCACAGATTTCCAATGTTCCTTGAATCCTCAGAACATTTATTATTTCCTTTATATGGTAGTTTACTGATATTCCGACAACATCCTCCTCCTCCCTTGTTTATGTATGCACACATGCACGCACATAAATGCACACACACACACCACCCTAAGTCTTACAGGAAACCAGGCCATCCATATAAACATTTGTTACATCGGCCATTTGTTACATTCTCTAACAGTAGGACAGTGGATTCCTTCCCCTCCTGAGTTCTATTCTCTAACAATAGGACAGTGGATCCCTTCCCCTCCTGAGTTCTATTCTCTAACAGTAGGACAGTGGATCCCTTCCCCTCCTGAGTTCTATTCTCTAACAGTAGGACAGTGGATCCCTTCCCCTCCTGAGTTCTATTCTCTAACAGTAGGACAGTGGATCCCTTCCCCTCCTGAGTTCTATTCTCTAACAGTAGGACAGTGGATCCCTTCCCCTCCTGAGTTCTATTCTCTAACAGTAGGACAGTGGATCCCTTCCCCTCCTGAGTTCTATTCTCTAACAATAGGACAGTGGATCCCTTCCCCTCCTGAGTTCTATTCTCTAACAATAGGACAGTGGATCCCTTCCCCTCCTGAGTTCTATTCTCTAACAGTAGGACAGTGGATCCCTTCCCCTCCTGAGTTCTATTCTCTAACAGTAGGAGAGTGGACCCCTTCCCCTCCTGAGTTCTATTCTCTAACAGTAGGACAGTGGACCCCTTCCCCACCTGAGTTATATTCTCTAACAGTAGGAGAGTGGAGCATGCAGAGCTAGTGACAGCTATCATCTGTTAAATCTACTCCGTAATGGATATATAGAGCCTGATTCTTTATCTGATAAGGCTGGAAGAAGGAGAGGAGTATTTTTGGTGTGTGTGTGTGTGTGTTTCAAGGATCTCCTGTGGTCACCATAACAAGGGTTATAAATTGTGGTGGAAGGCTGGAAGTGCTCCCTGCATGCCTGTAGATAGCAGGTCATTAAGAAACCGCTGAGCTACGACGTTAGGCTGTGGCATCTCACACATGTCCCTATACAGATTACCCTGGGTCCGCCCATTTCCTGTCTCTGTGCCCTTTGAACTCTGCTCAGTCTAGCAAATAGCAGCACTGTGTCACAAATCACTCAGTAGGTAACACCTCAGTGGAACTACTGAGGGAACTCCATTCATCTGGCCCAGGACCCAGGTAGGCATGTTTTGCACCTGGTGAAAGTTGATTGCATTCGTTTTAGAATAGGTAAGATACAGAAAACGTTGCAGAGAGCCTTTCCAACTGGATATCTCTTAGAAAAAAATATTAACTATTGGAACCAAGACTTAAAAATAACTGATATTGGCACAAGATGAGGGAGTGTTGGAACATAACTAACAACATTACAGT
Source organism: Brachymystax lenok tsinlingensis (assembly GCA_030435695.1). Classification (NCBI taxonomy): domain Eukaryota; kingdom Metazoa; phylum Chordata; class Actinopteri; order Salmoniformes; family Salmonidae; genus Brachymystax; species Brachymystax lenok. The sequence continues at coordinate 66,725,879 of CM059780.1, forward strand.
TAACAAAAATGTACTCTTAATTCAGTATAAACTAATGTAAATAATGTATTATACAAGAGACAAAATTCATAAATTCTACAGCACAACGGCAGAGTCCTGTCTTAACTAACAATGACTCAATAATGAATGCCTTCTGGGAGTGCTGTAAAGTCCAAAAGTTATGGGCAAAGTTAGAAAGCTGTCTGTCAGAAGTTTTACAATGTAAGTTTACTTTTAATCCATCTATCTACATATTTCAAGACATGGCATATGAGGGTGCGGTGAAATACCCAATGGGTTGGACAATATTATCTTCGTCACTTATATTGAAGAAAACCTTACTTAAATACTTGAAGTCAAATGATACTCCAACTTTAAGAGAAGGGAAGAATCAAATGCTTTATTATTTAAATATTGAAAAATAAAACTGTCTAAAGACAGAAACAAGATAACAATCTGAAGCCATATGGGGCATAGACTTACAAGCATTGGAAACAACTAATGGCTGAAACCAATGGCGATTGATTATGAGAATAAATAAGAAACAATATCATAAATAAACAAAACATTGAATAAATCTGGAGAAGCACTGATACGGTGTCAACATGTGGGTCTGAGCAGTGTGATGTCATTAACAATTGTAGATTATTTAAAATGTTTTGTTTTGACTCTTGTGCAATAAGTCCTTGCCTAGTCATGTCGAGTCCTTGCCTAGTCATGTTGAGTCCTTGCCTAGTCATGACGAGTCATTGCCTAGTCATGTCGAGTCCTCGCCTAGTCATGTCGTTATGTCGAGACTTGCCAAGTCATGTCGAGTCTTGTGGATCTATGTACAGTACCAGTCAAAAGTTTGGACACGCCTACTCATTCAAGGGTTTTTCTTTATCTTTACTGTTCTCTACATTGTAGAATAATAGTGAAAACAGTGAAAAACTATGAAATAACACATACGGAAACATGTAGTAACCAAAAAAAGTGTTAGACAAATCAAAATATATTTTATATTTGAGATTCTTCAAAGTAGCCACTCTTTGCCTTGATGACAGCTTTGCACACTCTTGTCATTCTCTCAACCAGCTTCCTGAGGTAGTCACCTGGAATGCATTTCAATTAACAGGTGTGTTAAAAGTTCATTTGTGGAATTTGTTTCCTTCGTAATGTGTTTAAGCCAATCAATTGTGTAGTGACAAGATTGGGTTGGTATACATACAGTGAGGGAAAAAAGTATTTGATCCCCTGCTGATTTTGTACGTTTGCCCACTGACAAAGAAATGATCAGTCTATAATTTTAATGGTAGGTTTATTTGAACAGTGAGAGACAGAATAACAACAAAACAATACAGAAAAACGCATGTGAAAAATTTTATAAATTGATTTGCATTTTAATGAGGGAAATAAGTATTTGACCCCCTCTCAATCAGAAAGATTTCTGGCTCCCAGGTGTCTTTTATACAGGTAACGAGCTGAGATTAGGAGCACACTCTTAAAGGGAGTGCTCCTAATCTCAGTTTGTTACCTGTATAAAAGACACCTGTCCACAGAAGCAATCAATCAATCAGATTCCAAACTCTCCACCATGGCCAAGACCAAAGAGCTCTCCAAGGATGTCAGGGACAAGATTGTAGACCTACACAAGGCTGGAATGCGCTACAAGACCATCACCAAGCCGCTTGGTGAGAAGGTGACAACAGTTGGTGTGATTATTCGCAAATGGAAGAAACACAAAAAAACTGTCAATCTCCCTCGGCCTGGGGCTCCATGCAAGATCTCACCTCGTGGAGTTTCAATGATCATGAGAACGGTGAGTAATCAGCCCAGAACTACACGGGAGGATCTTGTCAATGATCTCAAGGCAGCTGGGACCATAGTCACCAAGAAAACAACAATTGGTAACACACTACGCCATGAAGGACTGAAATCCTGCAGCGCCTTGCAAGGTCCCCCTGCTCAAGAAAGCACATATACATGCCCGTCTGAAGTTTGCCAATAAACATCTGAATGATTCAGAGGACAACTGGGTGAAAGTGTTGTGGTCAGATGAGACCAAAATGGAGCTCTTTGGCATCAATTCAACTCGCCGTGTTTGGAGGAGGAGGAATGCTGCCTATGACCCCAAGAACACAATCCCCACCGTCAAACATGGAGGTGGAAACATTATGCTTTGGGGATGTTTTTCTGCTAAGGGGACAGGACAACTTCACTGCATCAAAGGGACGATGGACGGGGCCATGTACCGTCAAATCTTGGGTGAGAACCTCCTTCCCTCAGCCAGGGCATTGAAAATGGGTCGTGGATGGGTATTCCAGCATGACAATGACCCAAAAACCCACGGCCAAGGCAACAAAGGAGTGGCTCAAGAAGAAGCACATTAAGGTCCTGGAGTGGCCTAGCCAGTCTCCAGACCTTAATCCCATAGAAAATCTGTGGAGGGAGCTGAAGGTTGGAGTTGCCAAACGTCAGCCTCGAAACCTTAATGACTTGGAGAAGATCTGCAAAAAGGAGTGGGACAAAATCCCTCCTGAGATGTGTGCAAACCTGGTAGCCAACTACAAGAAACGTCTGACCTCTGTGATTGCCAACAAGGGTTTTGCCACCAAGTACTAAGTCAAGTTTTGCAGAGGGGTCGAATACTTATTTCCCTCATTAAAATGCAAATCAATTCATAACATTTTTCACATGCGTTTTTTTGTTGTTATTCTGTCTCTCAATGTTCAAATAAACCTACCATTAAAATTATAGACTGATCATTTCTTTGTCAGTGGGCAAACGTACAAAATCAGCAGGGGATCAAATACTTTTTTCCCTCACTGTATGATGGCAAGAACAACTTAAATAAGCGAAGAGAAACAGTCCATCATTACTTTTTTACTTATTTTTTTACCTTTATTTAACTAGGCAAGTCAGTTAAGAACAAATTCTTATTTTCAATGATGGAACAGTGGGTTAACTGCCTTGTTCAGGGTCAAAACAACAGATTTTACCTTGTCAGCTAGGGGATTCGATCTTACAACCTTGCGTTTACTAGTCCAACGCTCTAACCACTAGGCTACCTGCCACCCACAAATTTTAAGGCATGAAGGTCAGTCAATCCGGAAAATGTCAAGAACTTTTAAAGTTTCTTCTAGTGCAGTTGCAAAAACCAATAAGCGCTATGATGAAACTGGCTCTCATGAGGACCACCATAGGAAAGAAAGACCCAGAGTTACATCTTCTGCAGAGGATAAGTTCATTAGGAGTTACCAGCCGCAGAAATTGCAGCCCAAATAAATGCTTCACAGAGTTCAAGTAACAGACACATCTCAACATCAACTGTTCAGAGGAGGCTGTGTGAATCAGGCCTTCATGGTTGAATTGCTGCAAAGAAACCACTACTAAAGGACACCAATAATAAGAAGAGACACGAGCAATGGACATTAGACTGATGGAAATCTGTAATTTGGTCTGTTAAGTCCAAATTTGAGATTTTTGGTTCCAACCGCCGTGTCTTTGTGAGACGCAGAGTTGGTGAACGGATGATCTCTGCATGTGTGGTTCCCACCGTGAAGCATGGAGGAGGTGTGATGGTGTGGGGGTGCTTTGCTGGTGACACTGTCAGTAATTTATTTAGGATTCAAAGCACACTTAATCAGCATTGCTACCACAGCATTCTGCAGCGATATGCCATCCCATCTGGTTTGCGCTTAGTGGGACTATCATTTGATTTTCAACAGGACAAAGACCCAACACACCTCCAGGCTGTGTAAGGGCTATTTGACCAAGAAGGAGAGTGATGCATCAGATGACCTGGCCTCCACAATCACCCGACCTCAACCCAATTTAGATGGTTTGGGATGAGTTGAAATCTTACAAATACTTTGAGCATTTGCTTGCACTTTTGGGACGTTCCTATTGGTCACATTGCAACAGGCAAGCTCAATAAAGCACAGCTGACGATGACACAAACGATTTCAAATGGTATTTGAACCCTGATCCAGCGGGGACAGGAGGATAGTGAAAAGTCAAAGTCACCATTATTAGTCAGTTGTACAACCAAATGCCTTCAACTGAAATGTGTCTTCCACATTTAACCTGCACCCCTCTGAATCAGAGAGGTGCAGGGGGCTGCCTTAATCGACATCCACGTCTTTAGCGCCCGGGGAACAGTGGGTTAACTGCCTTGTTCAGGGGCAGAACACTAGATTTTTACCTTGTCAGCTCAGGGAACTTGCAACCCTCCGGTTACAAGTCCAACACTCTAACCACTAGGCTACCTGCCGCCCCTGAAGAAGAAGAAGAAGTGCTCAGGGCTTTTGTGTTTTGTGTGGTGTTTTGTGTGGTCAGCAACCATGACAATCCTGATTGTGCAACTGAATGGGGAGCTGGTAGGTCAAAACACCACACAAGCTGAAGGGTTCAACACCTCTGCATGATGCCTATAGTTTCAGATAACTTAGCTGAACCTATTACTAAATGCTCCACTGGATTTGCATAGTCTATTTATTATTCACTAAATGCTCTAAATGTGCCTCTAAATGCTATGAAACCGAATGTCTGCGGGTTTTAGATTTTTATTTTCAATTAAGATCTAGACAACCATATGAGGGAGTTCCTTACTAATTAGTGACCTTAATTTATCAATCAAGTACAAGGGAGGAACGAAAACCCGAAGACACTCGGCCCTCCGTGGAATAAGTTTGACACATGTGCTCTAAATGCTCCACAGTAGCTCAGTTGGTAGAGCATGGCTCTTGCAATACCAGGATAGTGGGTTCCATTCCCGGGATCACCCATAGGTATAAAGTGTATGCATGCATAACTGTATGTCCCCTTTGATAAAAGCGACTGCTATATGACATAAAAATTCAGCTTTTTCTAACATAATAATAATCAGAGGTCAGCATATTGTTGGAACGGATATTCAACAGTGAAGCAACAGAGTTCTACCAAGTAGACGAATGGTCACTCAGTCAAAAGCTTGATTTGAGCCTGATTCAAATATTCCAAGGCTACTAATGTATCCAATGCTACGAAAACAACCTATCCAAGTATCTCTGAATGTTAAACGGAGACAGTAATGTGTTCTGAAGCTGCCTGGCTGTAGCAGCAGTCTGAGACTGATTGGCACGGGTAAGAGCTGAGGTAGTTGATAGTCATTAGGTCCTCCTCTCCTCATACTAGAACTGTAGTGGTTTGGCATGGCATCTCTGAATTCCAATGTTCACAAGATCAGCCCACCCGGACACAACTTCACAAAATTCTCTCTGAATGAGTGGAGAAAATGTGACCCTTAACGAACACACGAACGCACACACGCGCACAAACACACAAGCACGCAAAGTGTGCAACCCCTTCTACTTTCCACTCCATGAGTCACTCTAACAAGCTCTGTCAATCTGAATGTAAGCTCCATCATCAGTACAGTGAGCTGTGAGAACAGTGCATTACTGGTCACACACACACATGCACACCAAACCAACTAGAGAACACATAACATATATGCCATCCAGGGTTTTAAACGATCATGCCTGAGAAGCACTGCATAATTTGAACCAACTCCATACTGTCTAATGATAAAGGCTTTTAATTCTTGTATTAGCGGCTGAACCTCACACCCTTTACAATCCAACCTCCACTGGGGAGAGGAGAGGAGGAGAGGAGGGTGGGGTGATGGGGGAAGGGAGAGGGAGGAGGGGAGGATGGGAGGGGGAGGGAGGGGTGATGGGTGGGGGTGATGGGAGGGAGAGGAGGAGTGATGGGGGGGGCGATGGGAGGGGAGAGGTGATGGGTGGGGCGGGGGTGATGGGAGGGGTGATGGGTGGGGGGAGTGATGGGAGGGGAGGGGGGAGAGGGAGGAGAAGTCTATGATCAGTCTATAATTTTAAGGAGAGGATGGGTGGGTGGGTGTTTCTTCCTGTGGGGAGTCTCTTAGAGCTAGACAGACAGACAGACAGGGAAAAGGCAAGGAAAGGCAGGGAAAGGTGAACGGATCTCAGCAGATCTTCCCAAGTATCATATCTCAGCCCAGAACGTCAAGCCAGTGGAGCAAGAACCCACATTTAATCTGAAGGTGAAACCCCTCCACAGAGAACAATGGTTCAGTATATAGGGTCTGGGGAGAAAACAGTGGGCGGTATCATCGGTACACTTCACTGCAACTATATAATACAGTTGAAGTTGGAAGTTTACATAGACCTTAGCCAAATACACTTAAACTCAGTTTTTCACAATTCCTGACATTTAATCCCAGTAAAAATTCCCTGTCTTTGGTCAGTTAGGATCACCACTTTATTTGAAGAATGTGAAATGTCAGAATAATAGTAGAGATAATTATTTATTTCAGCTTCTATTTCTTTCATCACATTCCCAGTGGGTCAGAAGTTCACATACACTCAATTAGTATTCTGTAAATTGCTTAACATGGGTCAAACGTTTCAGGTAGCCTTCCACAAGCTTCCCACAATAAGTTTTGGCCCATTCCTCCTGACAGAGCTGGTGTAACTGAGTCAGGTTTGTAGGCCTCCTTGCTCGCACACACTTTTTCAGTTCTGCCCACAATTTTTTTATAGGATTGAGGTCAGGGCTTTGTGATGGCCACTCCAATACCTTGACTTTGTTGTCCTTAAGCCATTTTGCCACAACTTTGGAAGTATGCTTGGGGTCATTGTCTATTTCGAAGACCCATTTGCGACCAAGCTTTAACTTCCTGACTGATGTCTTGAGATGTTGCTTCAATATATCCACATAATTTTCCTGCCTCATGATGCCATCTATTTTGTAAAGTGCACCAGTACCTCCTGCAGAAAAGCACCCCCACAACATGATGCTGCCACCCCCGTGCTTCACGGATTGGATGGTGTTCTTCGGCTTGCAAGCCTCCCCATTTTTCCTCCAAACATAACAATGGTCATTATGGCCAAACAGTTCTATTTTTTGTTTCATCAGACCAGAGGACATTTCTCCAAAAAGTAAGATCTGTGTCCCCATGTGCAGTTGCAAACCTTAGTCTGGATTTTTTATGGCGGTTTTGGAGCAGTGGCTTCTTCCTTGCTGAGCGGCCTTTCAGGTTATGTCGATATAGGACTCGTTTTACTGTAGATATAGATACTTTTGTACCTGTTTCTTCCAGCATCTTCACAAGGTCTTTTGCTGTTGTTCTGGGATTGACTTGCACTTTTCGCACCAAAGTACGTTCATCTCTAGGAGACAGAACGCATCTCCTTCCTGAGCGGTATGACGGCTGTGTGGTCCCATGGTGTTTATACTTGCGTACTACTGTTTGTACAGACGAACGTGGTAACTTCAGGCGTTTGGAAATTGCTCCCAAGGATGAACCAGACTTGTGGAGGTCTCCAATTTGTTTTCTGAGGTCTTGGCTGATTTCTTTTGATTTCCCCATGATGTCAAGCAAAAAGGCCTTGAGTTTGAAGGTAGGCCTTGAAATACATCCACAGGTACACCTCCAATTGACTCAAATGACTTCAATTAGCCTATCAGAAGCTTCTAAAGCCATGACATAATTTGGAATTTTCCAAGGTGTTTAAAGGCACAGTCAACTTAGTGTATGTAAACCTCTGACCCACTGGAATTGTGATACAGTGAATTATAAGTGAAATAATCTGTCTGTAAACAATTGTTGGAAAAATTACTTGTGTCATGCACAAGGTAGATGTCCTAACCGACTTTCCAAAACTATAGTTTGTTAAAAATACATTTGTGGAGTGGTTGAAAAACGAGTTTTAATGACTCCAACCTAAGTGTATGTAAACTTCTGACTTTAACAGTATATACACTGACATATGAAGTTGGCAAAGGTAGGTTGAATACTTGTTCATGAGTTCCATCATAACGTGTGGTGCCATATGACACACTTGACATAATCAGAGATCTAAATGTGTATTTTTCCATCTAGGACAGTCATAAGTACATGTGTGAGCAATATAGCACTCTTAGAAAAAAAAGTAGAATCGTACAAGGTTCTTCAGTTTGTCCCCATAGGGGAACCCTTTTTGGTGCTGGGTAGACCCCTTTGCAGATGGGTTCTATCTAGAACCCTCTATGTAGGGTTCATCTAAGAACCCCCTGTATATGGTTCTACCTAGAACCCTCTATGAAGGGTTCTACCAAGAACTATTTTATCATCTAAAGATTCTTCCTAGAACCATCTATGAAGGGTTCTACCAAGAACCCTCTTATTTTTGGAAGGTTCTTCCTAGAACCCTCTATGAATGGTTTTCTAAGAGTGCAGTAGTGTTCTGATGTGTGTCTGTATGGCTGTTATAACTGGCAACAAGCTGGCTTCTGACTAATGAAGAATCCCACTGTGTCACCTTCCTTTACAACTAAGCAACAATGGCAGGTGACAGTCTCTACCCACGCACTGGTCTGCATCCAAAATGGTACCCTATTCCCTATTTAGCGCACAAAGTTCCATAGGGCTCTGTTCAAAAGTAGTGTCCACGGAATAGGGTGCCATTTGGGATGCTCTGTATTGTCCTTCAGATCTCCAGTAATGAGCCGTGGATCAGCCTATTCTCTTTCATCATCTGCTTTCCAAGCCCTCGTTTTATCTAACAAGGTCACCTTTCTACTGCAGTGCTGTTCTCCATGGTGCTCCTTTACACATCATCCTACTCCTCATAAATATCCATCAATCTGCCTACAGTACACATCATCCTACTCCTCAAAGATATATCCATCCATCTGTCTACAGTACACATCATCCTACTCCTCATAAATATCCATCCATCTGCCTACAGTACACATCATCCTACTCCTCAAAAATATACATCCATCTGCCTACAGTACACATCATCCTACTCCTCAAAGATATATCCATCCATCTGTCTACAGTACACATCATCCTACTCCTCATAAATATCCATCCATCTGCCTACAGTACACATCCTCCTACTCCTCAAAAATATACATCCATCTGTCTACAGTACACATCATCCTACTCCTCAAAGATATATCCATCCATCTGCCTACAGTACACATCATCCTACTCCTCAAAAATATACATCCATCTGTCTACAGTACACATCATCCTACTCCTCAAAGATATATCCATCCATCTGTCTACAGTACACATCATCCTACTCCTCATAAATATCCATCCATCTGCCTACAGTACACATCATCCTACTCCTCAAAAATATACATCCATCTGTCTACAGCACACATCATCCTACTCCTCAAAGATATATCCATCCATCTGTCTACAGTACACATCATCCTACTCCTCAAAAATATCCATCTGCCTACAGTACATATCATCCTACTCCTCATAAATATCCATCTTCCTACAGAACACATCATCCTACTCCTCAAAAATATCCATCTGCCTACAGTACATATCATCCTACTCCTCATAAATATCCATCTTCCTACAGTACACATCATCCTACTCCTCATAAATATCCATCTGCCTACAGTACACATCATCCTACTCCTCATAAATATCCATCTTCTGACAGTACACATCATCCTACTCCTCATAAATATCCATCTGCCTACAGTACACATCATCCTACTCCTCATAAATATCCATCTGCCTACAGTACACATCATCCTACTCCTCATAAATATCCATCTGCCTACAGTACACATCATCCTACTCCTCATAGATATCCATCTGCCTACAGTACACATCATCCTACTCCTCATAAATATCCATCTGCCTACAGTACACATCATCCTACTCCTCATAAATATCCATCTGCCTACAGTACACATCATCCTACTCCTCATAAATATCCATCTGCCTACAGTACACATCATCCTACTCCTCATGTTCACCTCAAGACAGAGGAGAAATTGAAGACAAAGAGTGATGTGTGTGACTGATAAATATCAATAAAATGTATTTCATAAAGCCCAAAGAGCTAGTGATGCAGAGGCACAAGTTATAATGATCTTATTGACTTACATTTTTTTAACTTCATACGTACGGTAGTCATAACTTCATACGTACGGTAGTCATAACTTCATACGTACGGCAGTCATAACTTCATACGTACGGCAGTCATAACTTCATTCATACGGCAGTCATAACTTCATACGTACGGTAGTCATAACTTCATACGTGCGGTAGTCATAACTTCATACGTACGGCAGTCATAACTTCATACGTACGGCAGTCATAACTTAATTCGTACGGCAGTCATAACTTCATACGTATGGTAGTCATAACTTCATACGTACGGCAGTCATAACTTCATACGTACGGTAGTCATAACTTCATACGTACGGCAGTCATAACTTCATTCATACGGCAGTCATAACTTCATACGTACGGTAGTCATAACTTCATTCGTACGGCAGTCATAACTTCATACGTACGGCAGTCATAACTTCATTCATACGGCAGTCATAACTTCATACGTACGGTAGTCATAACTTCATACGTACGGCAGTCATAACTTCATACGTACGGCAGTCATAACTTCATTCGTACGGCAGTCATAACTTCATACGTACGGTAGTCATAACTTCATACGTACGGCAGTCATAACTTCATACGTACGGTAGTCATAACTTCATACGTACGGCAGTCATAACTTCATTCATACGGCAGTCATAACTTCATACGTACGGCAGTCATAACTTCATTCATACGGCAGTCATAACTTCATACGTACGGTAGTCATAACTTCATACGTACGGCAGTCATAACTTCATACGTGCGGTAGTCATAACTTCATACGTACGGCAGTCATAACTTCATACGTACGGCAGTCATAACTTCATTCGTACGGCAGTCATAACTTCATACGTACGGTAGTCATAACTTCATTCGTACGGCAGTCATAACTTCATACGTACGGTAGTCATAACTTCATACGTACGGCAGTCATAACTTCATACGTATGGCAGTCATAACTTCATACGTATGGCAGTCATAACTTCATTTGTGCAGCAGTCATAACTTCATAACAGTGTGTTTGTGTTTATGTGAGAGGATTACTGAAGTTAACTAGAATATGAAGATAAAAAAAGTTAAACTGAAAGCAGAACGGTCCTTTTTGCGAAGAGTGAGTCAGTTATATAAGTAGCCTAACTTGTGACTATTCAATCTACTCATCACATTAGGAATAGTAGGCTATCTTACATTCGACTGCAAATGTGATGATAGATGCATGCAATACTTTATCATAAAGGTGCTATTTTTTTCTTCCCCTAACTTGAAACTCACGCGCCGCCTGTGGACCTCCTCCACTCTAGCTCTACTACTTTCAGTCCCTAACAGCTACAAACTACAGTTTGAATCCTGACCATTTTAAAAGCTGAAGTTGAAGTTAAGTTTTCCTAAAAAATTGTGAACTCCAAAGCTTTCTACAAAGTTTGTTTGGTGTTTCAGATAGCAATGATGCAATGATCTGAGTTTGTTCTTGGTGCTGACACGAATAGTATTGGAATCATATGTTTCTCTTTGCCAGTGAAGGGTTCTGACTGAATCATTCAAAAATGACCTTCAACTGTAGTTCACGACTCATTCTAACACTTTCTTCACAACAATCAGAGAAAGCCTACCAGGTTGCACACATTCTCAGCCATCTTCCCCTCTGTCGAAGTATCACATCAACAAGACAAATAGGCCACTTACACAATGGTAGACGGTATTGTCGTCGCCGGCATCAAAGTAATGTACTGCACTAACTAATCATGTGCTTATGTGGAAACAAAACAACGGCACCATGCATTACCATGATTTATACTAGTAGAGAGATCAATAATATGGATATAATCCATTTAATATTAGGCAATATCACCCTCCTCACTGACAAGATAATCAATAGCATTCTTTATCATGGAATGGCAGGAAGCCAAGCCATTTAGTAATATTCTAATATAATTGAGATAGACCAACTCTAAAAGGGTACCCTAACTTTCTGAGCCTCAGTATAATTTTCTCGTTCAGATGAAATGGGTTTAATAGCTCCAGACTTCACAGGGTCCAGTTCAGAGCCGCTCTCTGGGGTTAATATATGATTTGGGCCAGTGACTCGTTGCATATTGAGGATTTAGCAAGTAATATTTCTGGAAGTATTCCAACAGCTCCTAGGTTATTCCCTGCTGCTGATCAACCCTGCTGCTTTGACCTGGGTTCAAACAGTATTCGTAAATCTTTAAAATACTTTGAGCGTTTGTTTTAGCCTGCCTGGAACACTAGGTGGGTAGGGTTTTGGGACGTTTCTATTGGATCTATTGCGTCAGGCAAGCTCAATCAAGAACAGGTCAAATGTTCTAAATGATTTGAAATACTAGGCCTGGGCCTTTACAGCCCAGAAGTCCCAGCTAGTTACAAGACAGACAGACAGACAGACAAGACCGAGTCCCAGCTAGTAACCAGACATAATAATAATAATAATAATAATAATAATAATAATAATAATAATAATAATAATAATAATAGGGCTGATGGCTGCCTCCTCTCACTACAGCTGAGTACCAAATGGCAACCTATTCCCTTCACAGCCCAGCAGTCCCAGCTAGTTACCAGCCAGACAGACAGGGCTGAGGGCTCCTATCCTCTCATTATATCGGTGTCCCAAATGGCAACCTATTCTCTATATAGTGTGATACTTTTGACCAGAAACTCTATGCACCTTTGTCAAAAGTACTACACTATAAAGGGAATAGGGTGCATATTTGGGATGAACACAGACACAGACCAGGGAGAGAAGCTCAATCACTGAAGAGTGTATTTCTGCATGGACTTTCTACTTTTCTTTGCATACCATTGCTCTCACTCTCTCACTGCATAAAGTTTTGAAAGTCTGGATACAAGCAGTTCATACTGGATATTGGGGACATGGTTTCCTGCAGGCTAAACACTTTAAATTGGTATGCTATTAGTAAAGATTTTTTTTTTAAACAAAGTGAAACTTTTTCTGGTGTATCCTTTAAAATCATGTGTTATCCAGCCTGTTCAGAATCCCCTCCCAACGGTCTCTCACTACACTATTAAAAAAAAAAGGTTCCAAAAGGTTGCTTCGGCTGTCCTGATAGGAGAAGCCTTTGAAGAACCCTTTTTGGTTCCAGGTAGAACCCTCTGTGGAAAGGGTCCTACATGGAACCCAAAAGGGTTCTACCTGGAACCAAAAAGGGTTCTTCAAAGGCTTCTCCTATCAGGACAGCCGAAGAAGCCTAAGGGCTAGTAGAGAACAATGCTACGCATTGAAGTGCTGAGTGACCACAGCTACAATACAGCAGGAGAGCGTTGTCTATGTAACAGGCTGTAATGTCTATTATGCCCTATTCTCCCTCCTTCCCTCTCCCTCTGGCTCCCCCTCTCTCTCTCTCTGTCTCCCCCCCACCCCCCCAGCTGTTCCATAAAGAAACTCAAAATCTCAAAAGGTTCTACAAATAACCTTATGAAGAACCATAGACGGTATTGTTTTCTGGTTTTACCAATATTATATTATTAAAATTGTTATCATTGTGGTAATTGACACATTTATTCAGGTGTGCTAGCCCTGGAACAGCTGGGGCTCCCAGAGAAGAAAATTGGGAACTAATGTAGACAGCAGTTCTCAGTTGACAATAGGCCATGTGTGAGTCTTTCACAAGACATCATCACTGGGCATTGTCATACGTAACATGTAATAGCATAACACAACACATTAGATCAAATGGAATGACACTCACTCACAGTTGCACAAAACAAAAAAAGCTGTGCGCAAACCTCCCCCATAAATATTCTACTGCCTCCCCTACATTTAAATGATCACTAAAGAGGAAGAACACTTTTCTGAACTGCAAAGAACCATTGAAGAGTTTATTATGGTTCCACATAAACCCACCACCCTTCCCAAAGAACCCTCATTATTTGTGTGCAGTCTAGGTAGCACGATGAAAGCACAAACACACACACAGACACACACACACTACTCTAGGTGGCATGATGAAAGCAGACTTTAATCACATTCAGATGAGAGAAGACGCTGTCATTAATAATCATACAGCAATTCAAATGAATAGTGACACTTGTAATCGTTTTGATCAAAATGGAAAGTGTTTCACTTTGAAAAAGCCTTGTTATTTGTTATGTTATTTAGCTACCTACTTCAGGAGGGAAATCAAGCTTCTGGTTTGGCACCTCAAAGAGTGCTGGTGTTCTGGCGTTGTGCTTTCTCCTACTCACACACACACACTCACACAAACACACACACACACACACACACTACCACACCCACACACACTCGGTGGGGAAGCGGCAGGGGTGGGGACGGCAGGTAGCCTAGTGGTTAAGAGCTTTGGTCAAATAACCGAAAGGTCACTGGTTTGATGCGCCGACTAAGTGAAAAATCTGTTGATGTGCCCTTGAGCAAGGCACTTAACCCTAATTGATCCTGTAAGACACTCTGGATAATAGCGTCTGCTAAATTATGTGAAATGTAAGCGCGGCACGAACACCACCCAACTGTAAGTGGCGACAGCTCTGTGTACGAGACAGTGTCAACTCGCCGTGCCACCTTTTGTTTGTGGGAAAGTGATAATAGATAATATATGCCATTTACCAGAAACTTTTATGTAAAGCAACTTACACTCTAAATACAAAAGCATGTGGACACTCCTTCAAATGAGTGGATTTGGATATTTCAGCCACACCCGTTGCTGAAAGGTGTATAACATTGAGCACAGTCATGCAATCTCCATAGACAAACATTGGAAATAGAATGGCCTTACTGAAGAGCTCAGTGACTTCCAATGTGGCACCGTCATAGGATGCCACCTTTTCAACAAGTCAGTTTGTCAAATGTCTTCTCTACTAGAGATGCCCTGGTCAGCTGTAAGTGCTGTTCTTGTGAAGTGGGAACATCTAGGAGCAACAACACGGGCTCAGCCGTGAAGTGGTAGGCCACACAAGCTCACAGAACGGGAATACCGAGTGCTGAACCTCAGTTGAAACACTCACTACCGAGTTCCAAACTGCCTCTGGATGAAACGTCAGCACAATAACTGTTAGTCGGGAGCTTCATGAAATGGGTTTCCATGGCCGAGCAGCTGCACACAAGACTAAGATCACCAATGCGCAATGCCAAGCATCGGTTGGAGTGGTGTAAAGCTCACCGCCATTGGAGCAGCGGAAACGCGTTCTCTGGAATGATGAATCACACTTCACCATCTGGCAGTCTGACGGACGAATCTGGGTTTGGTGTATGCCAGGAAAATGCTACCTGCCCGAATGCATTGTGCCAACCAATGTTCCCTCCAAAAAAAGCTAATTTCAGATCTGCTGAGCACAAAAATTCTGTGCAACTTCCAGTGTGTGTTTACTGTGAACACTGAGGCTGTACCCGCTTGAAGTTACAATTTTAACAATGGCCATGAAGCTACTGTGTAGACCTACCAGAGTGGCCTACCATTAAAAGAGTGGCTATGAGATGGGGAAGGGGAGCATAGTCACACGTGGGGATAGAGGATTCTCTTTTGTCATTTTAATTCCAACGACACCTAGTGAAAAATACCAATGTAGGTGATCACTGACCTAATATGTGAACACAGCCCCCCAAAAATCTTGGTTTGTGTATAGGTTTTAGCGACATGCTTGCAGCAAAGGTGTATTTCAAAATAAGTACTTTACAGTTTCGTAATTGGCAAGGACAGCTTTGTCACAACTGCACAAAAATACCTGTGTGGTGTTTTCATCACATATTCAAGCAGTATCTATTCAATATGGGACAATTGAAGAGGTAAAACCCAGCTAATAGACTGAGAACTACACCATCAGATTGTTTACATCTTGACAGTGCCATCAGATTAGTCTGGCTAACACCTAACGCTTTGCCAGCGCTGTCACGTGGGCGGCGTCAGCCAGGCGGCCATCAGATAGGCCAACGGCTTCAATAATACATGGGAGAGAAAAGGAAGATGGGGAGAAGAGAATAAATTGTAAACATTTTACCGTTTCATTATTTTCATGGACTTGCCCTGACTTGGGTGTGCTGTGAGGCTTGGAGTTTGCTGTGAGAGTCATTGGTTTCTGTCTTGTCAGTGTGACAACTCTTTTATGGGTCCTCTATCAGGCCTGTCTTTGCACCAACACACAAAGCCTTATCTTAGTATGGCAGCTCAGACTGAATGATGAGAACACTTCTGTTGTGTTATTATGCACCGAGACAGTGAAATACGTCGTTGAGAACAATCCACCTTCACGCACCAAACGAGGAAAGCGATGGAGGATTATCAATCAAATACTGATCATACACAATAACTTGCATGTACGCACATACACGCACACACACACGCCTACATTGAGCACCGAGTCATCTAAATGCTATTACCTTGTTCATTCATTCTCAGCCCTGCGGAGCTGGTTAATTGTGATGGCTAATTGGTTTACACTTGATGAGTCTTGTATTACTACACACAGATGGATGCCCAACACAACACAAGCCTTTTATCCAGCTTATTGTTGTTGGTCTAGGCTCGGGGAGGAAAGCTCATTTCCCCACACTTCTCTACTTTCCTCCCACCGTTATTCAGATGAAAAGGAAACGGGTGTCAATGCAGAACCCATGGAGGTTCTTAGAGTACAGAAGTGTTCCAAATGGCACCCCTATTCCATAGTGGGCCCTGGCCAAAAGTAGTGCACTACAAAGGCAAATGGGTGCTATTTTGGGGGCGGTGTTCAGACAGCCCAGTGTTGTACAGGTAACATTCTTAAGTACATCTTAAGAATGCAATACATCAGAAAGACTGGGCAACAGTCAGCCACTGACACACCAAAGGGACTGTAGCTGATGGCCCACTAAACGGTTTCAGACTGGTCTGTTTGAGGCTTTACAGAACAGTTCACTTACAACATCAAATGGTTCTTCCCAGGGTTTAACCTATGTTCTCACAGAGTGACACTAACCTGTTTCTGAGACCGCTTAGGTGGTAGTGGTAAGAGGGGTCTGTCAAGTTTAGAGTTCCTGTGCCAAGATCTACACAAAAGAGGAGGGGGCTGGATGGATAGCTAAGAATGGTCTATTCACTACCCAAACACCAATCAAACACTAAATCACACCTTCATTGTGTCTTACAGCATTCAATGAATAACAAGTTAACTTTGTGTCATAACTTTACTGTCTCACAGACTTCAATGATGTCTCACCTTGACTGCCATAGATCAATACCAACAAAACTGTGACATTCTGATGTTCCTGTCACTTTGACACTTGTCCGTCTTACAGGAACCCGACTGAATTGTGGGAAGATGGCACCGGCGGAGAATGGCAACATCTTACGAGGTCCAAGCCGACTTAGCTATTTAGTGACTAACAGAGAGACTTGAAAAGCAGCAATATTATATGCCTTGCAGAAATGTGGCTGGATGACTCCATGTACACTACCGGTCAAAGGTTTTAGAACACCTACTCACTCAAGGGTTTTTCTTTATTTGTACTATTTTCTAAATTTTAGAATAATAGTGAAGACATCAAAACTATGAAATAACACATATGGAATCATGTAGTAACCAAACAACTGTTAAACAAATCAAAGCGCCTAAACAACAATGCAGTTTAAAAAATACGAATAAGAAATAAAATGAACAAGTAATTAAAGAGCAGCAGTAAAATAACAATAGCGAGACTATACAGGGGGTACCGGTACAGAGTCAATGTGCGATGGGGTTAGTTGAGGTAATATGTACATGTAGGTAAAGTTATTACAGTTTTTTACGATTGTTTACACACTAAAATAAAAATTTCCACACAATTTGCAAAATTCTACTCCAATGAGCAAAACACCTCCACAGATTTGCACAACATTACACACAATGTCTGCTTCACCCTTTTTGCAAAACATTACACACAGTGATTTGTAAAACTCTACACACATTTTCACACCTTAGACACAGATAAGGATTTTGAGGTTACTTCCTTGTCATTACAAAGCCCCGGATTGCCAATGACCACACTAATGAACGAATTGGATAATCACATCCACCAGGTGTGGAAGCACACATGTGCTAATTTGAAAACGCAGCACTCAGGTGTGCTATAAAAGGCAGCAGGTGAGTTCACCTGTCTTCAACAAAAATGGAAGGAGCTAGAAGAAGAAGAAGAAGAGTGAGAATGAGAGGGGGAGCTCAAAGAGGAGATGAAGGAAGTAGAGGAAGAGGCCTAGGTAGAGGAAGAGGAGAAGGAGGTAGAGGAAGAGGAGAAGGAGGTAGAGGAAGAGGCCTAGGTAGAGGAAGAGGAGGAGGTAGAGGAAGAGGAGGTAGAGGAAGAGGCCTAGGTAGAGGAAGAGGAGAAGGAGGTAGAGGAAGAGGAGAAGGAGGTAGAGGAGGAGGCCCAGGTAGAGGAAGAAGAGAAGAAGGAGATAGAGGAAGAGGCCTAGGTAGAGGAAGAGGTAGAGAAGGACTTGAAGAGTTGATAGAACCTGAACAAAGAAGACGAGGACCAAATTTGACTCAAGAAATCCGTGCAACACTTATTGACCATGTTATCAACCATGGACTGACACTGATGGAAGCTGGACAAAGAGTTCAACCAAATCTCAGCAGAAATACTGTTGCGTCAGTAATTTTGACATTTCATCGAGAAAACAGGTAAGCTAACCACACAGTACATTGAAACTGAAGCTTGCTGTACTTATCATCAATATTGTTTACTGTGACATTTGACAGTAGGCTGCATGTGTATTTTTATATATTTGTTTTACATAGGATTGAGGGTCGAGGACACCAAGGTGGAAGGGGCCCTATGTTCACTCGTGCACAAGAGGCCGCCATTGTGAACATGGTTTTGACCAATAATTGTATCAGGCTGCGAGAAATCCAAGCCAATATCATCAATGATGACCATATTTTCAATAACATCCAACGAGTCTCTCTGTCAACATTAGGTCGAATCCTCAAGAAAAATCAAATATACATGAAGCAACTGTATCGGGTACCATTTCACAGAAATTCAGAGAGAGCGAAACATCTGCGCAATGAGTATGTGGAGGTATGTATTGTTCATCTTACTATGGTGTGGTATTGTGCACTGCTCATACATTCTGGCACAAAAAAATACTGTGCAATAGATATTGAATAGCATCCTATTGTCTTTTACTGTGTTTCAGAGAGTCTTGCAACCTTGCGAAAATAAGAAGAAGAGGGAGAAATGTAATTGGACACAGGGCAATCACCAATGTGCCAGGGCAGCGAGGGGGTAACATCACCCTTTGCGCTGCTATTACACAAAATGGGGTCCTCCACCACCATGCAAATCTGGGACCCTATAATGCAAATCTAATACTTGCATTTCTTGACAGATTGCACGAGATTGTCACAGCATTAAACCAAGTGGACCAGATGCGGTACATTGTCGTTTGGGACAATGTCTCATTCCATCGGGCTGCTCTGGTCCAGAATTGGTTCCATGAGCACCCTGAATTTGAAGTCTTATACCTTCCCCATACTCCCCTTCCTGAATCCAATAGAAGAGTTTTTTCAGCATGGCGGTGGAAGGTATACGACCTGCGGCCCTATGACCGTTGCCCCTCATTCAGGCCATGGAGCAGGCCTGTGATCATATCGAAGCAGCTTCTGTGCAGTGGTGGATTCGTCACACGAGGCGATTCTTCCAACGGTGCCTTG
Organism: Brachymystax lenok tsinlingensis; assembly: GCA_030435695.1. NCBI lineage: Eukaryota > Metazoa > Chordata > Actinopteri > Salmoniformes > Salmonidae > Brachymystax > Brachymystax lenok. The sequence goes on from CM059780.1 coordinate 66,745,416, forward strand.
CCAATGAAGACATAGCCTGTGATGTGGATGAAATCTTATGGCCTGATCCAGCCAGACGGAGAGATGATGAATAGTTACAGTATTCTTGTTGCTTTTACAGTAGTTTTTCTTCAGAGTCAAAGTGTATGTACTTCATGCAGTAATTTTTATTTGTCTACAGATTTGATTTGTTTCATTGATTTCATTGTTGGTTGATTACTGTAACTGATTATGGTAAGAAATACTGTAAGTATTGAAATAAATACTTGAAATATTCAGTCTGCAGCATCAGAGTTGTGCAGTGCTTGGTAAGTTTATAGTAGGCCTATTTGTGTACATTCTCCCTATATCTCAAACTAATCATGAAGAATGTTGTGGGTTTGTCACTATTTTTTTTTTTTCATCTAAATTATCCCTTACATAACAATGTCTGGCCAAAAATCTAGCACATGCTATTTCCTAAAATTAGTTTTTTTACAATTGTGTTTTTTATTTATCACAGCAGTGTGAAACTGGCTGCAATAGTGTCTGATCATTGAGGACTGTGTTGGTTAAATGAAAACTAATAGCATTTTCACAAATATGTGTATATGTTTTGACTGAAGTGTGTATGTTTTGACTGAAGTGTGTCATTTTGCAAACAATCTAGGAATTATGCAAATTGAGTGTGGTGTTTGGATAATTGTGATTATATTTTGAAAAAAAGAACCCGGTTTTCAAAATTGCGTGTAAACAATTGAAAAAAACTGTAAAGTGACTATGCATAGATGATAACAGAGTAGCAGCGGTGTAAAAAAAAGGAGGGGGGGTAATGTAAATAGTCTGGGTAGCCATTTGATTAGATGTTCAGGAGTCTTATGGATTGGGGGTAGAAGATGTTTAGAAGCCTCTTGGACCTAGACTTGGCGCTCCGGTACCGCTTGCCGTGCGGTATCAGAGAGAACAGTCTATGACTAGGGTAGCTGGAGTCTTTGACAACTTATTGGGCCTTCCTCTGACACCGCCTGTTATAGAGGTCCTGGATGGCAGCAAGCTTGGCCCCAGTGATGTACCGGGCCGTACACACTATCCTCTGTAGTGCCTTGCGGTCGGAGGCCGAGCAGTTGCCGTACCAGGCATTGACGCAACCAGTCAGGATGCTTGCTTTTATGTTTGCTTCGAGGAATACAACACTGAGTCTTGCGTGAAAGCCCCACGACAGCGCCTCTTACCCCTCAAGATTTGACATGAGCCTTCGGATCCTCAAAAAGTTATACTGCTGCACCATCGAGAGCATCTTGACTGGCTGCATCACCGCTTGGTATGGCAAATATATCGCTCTCGACCGCAAAGTGCTACAGAGGGTGGTGCGGACAGTCCAGAACATCACGAGGGCCGAGCTCCCTGCCATCCAGGACCTCTATATCAGGTTGTCTCACCTACTGTATCAATATAATGCGTTGTCATCCCTACTGCGTCTGATTTGGCAGACTCACTAAACACAAATAATGCATATTTAACTTCTTAGGGAGCGGCTGCATAGGTGACGGTTTTGGAGAGTCTGGCGTGCCCAAAGTAAAATACCTGCTACTCAGGCCCAGAAAATAGGATATGCACATAATTAGTACTATTGGATAGGAAACACTCTAAGAGTGTTAAAATAATGTATGTGAGTATAACAGAACTGATATAGCAGGTGAAAACCCGAGGATAATCCATCCGGATTTGCAGTTTTTGTACTTGACCTTCTTCTCCAGGCTGCCTATTTATTTTTATTTTAACCAGGACTGAGACTGTTATTGACCAAATACTTATTTTCCACCATAATTTGCAAATAAATTCATAAAAAATCCTACAATGTGATTTTCTGGATTTGTTTTCCTCATTTTGTCTGTCATAGTTGAAGTGTACCTATGATGAAAATTACAGGCCTCTCTCATCTTTTTAAGTGAGAGAACTTGCACAATTGGTGGCTGACTAAATACTTTTTTTCCCCACTGTATTTGTAGGGAGATCTGACACTGATTTTGGATGCGCCAGACAAAGACAGAGCAACACCTATGCATTAAAGGTCTCCAGGGTACTGTATTTTGAATCCATGGATCAAGGCATTAAACTTACAAGTTGTTTCTCTGTCTGTTAGACCCAATTAGACTTTGCAAAGTTTTGTGTTCTTCTCTCTCACTCTTTGTTGAACAGGGAGGGGAAATGTTTGATAAACATTTAGAGTTCTGGGATTGGAATCAGCGTGAAAATCCAAACATTAACACCCATATTCTAAACTAACCCTGATTGCCGATTTCCTGGAGACGCCATGTTTTAAGTGTATCCAGGGTAGTCTGTCTGTCTGCCTGCCTGTCTGCCTGCCTGCCTGTCTGTCTGCGTGTGTGTGTGTGTGTGTGTGTGTGTGTGTGTGTGTGTGTGTGTGTGTGTGTGTGTGTGTGTGTGTGTGCGGAGTTGAGTTTCAGTAAATAAAGCACTGTCTCCCCCTCACATTACGCTAATTGAGACATCTGGCAGGACATACAGGGCCGAGAAACACAGAGAGAGCGAGAAAGAGAGAGAGAGGGAGAAAGGGGGGGCAAGAGCAAGAGAGACAGAAAGAGAAACACATTAGAATTCAACCTGAGAAAGCAGCAACAGCCGAGACAGTTAGACGGATGAAATGGAAGCAGAATGGATGCAGAAGACATGGTTAGGGATTTAATTATTGCAGTACAAATGGGAGGTGATGAAATGGAAGTAGAATGGATGGTAATGATCGGAAAAACTGATTGGGCGAGATAAAAAGAGGGAGAGAGAGAGAAGAGAGAGAGAGACAGAGAGAGAGAGTGACTTTCAGATTTGTTATGAGAAAAACATGCACAGGCAAGGCCCGTCCTCTGCCTGTTCACAGCCTTGATGTGTTCCATCTATCCTCCCTTCCCTTCTCGCCGATGGACAAACTTAACATGGATGTGACATTTCAGAGGCAAGTCTGAACCCATCAAAGACATCGAACTACAGACTGACGGAAAAGGGCAAGCAACAGATTGCTGCTAGAACATTTTGTTACATCATCTCTGGTAAAAAGTAGATGTTTCATTTTACATTGATCTTCAACATCATCAAAATCAAATCAAAGTGTATTGGTTGTGTACCAATAGATTTGCAGATGTTATCGAAAGGTGTAGTGAAATGCTTGTGTTTCTAGCTCCAACAGCACAGTAATACCTAGCATTACAAAACAATACACACGTAATCCAAAAGCTGAAAAATATATAAATGAATGGTTTGAATAGACAGTATATGAATAGAAAAGGTGTGTACAGCAGTAGTTATATAGGATGAACCATAACTAGAATACAGTATATACATATAAAGTGGGTGAAACAGTATGTGAACATTATTAAAGTGACCAGTGTTCAATGACTTTATGTACATAGAGCAGCAGTCTCTAGGGTGCAGGGTAGAGTACCGGGTGGTAGCCGGCTAGTAACAGTGACAAGGTTCAGGGTAGTGTACTGGGCCTAGGCCGGCTAGTGGTGACTATTTAACAGTCGTCTGATGGCCTGGGGATAGAAGCTGTTTCTCAGCCTCTCGGTCCCAGCTTTGAGGCACTGGTACTGTCTCCGCTTTCTAGATAGTAGTGGGGTGAGCTCTGGTGGTCGTGGCTTGGCTGTCATCCATATTAAAGTCTATGGGAAGTCTATGAGTCTACCTGTTGTTAATGCCATGTCAGGTTTAGTTATCCATCCATCTCCCAGTCACTAATAGCATTTCAGTTTCCATTTAATCACATATGTTTAGCCATCTGTTGCATCACTTTGTTGCTGTTAACTTCACCTCAGCACTGTTAATGGACCCAGCTTTGGTATGTGTGGATAAACAGACAAACGCACAGGCAGGCAGGCAGGCAGACTCTGTTGACACACTATCCAAGGGTAGAGGTCATTTTAGTTCAGAGTAGGGGGGTGAGGATATAGGTGACGGTGGGGGGATGTCCTATCAGTAAAAGTAATTTGAAACCGGTTCTGTCCATCCTTGATCGTTTCAGTCAAATAGCCTTTAAAACAAATCCTTCAGAATTAGATGTATTCTTGTTAAACATCCACTCCAACCTTTCTCCCATGTCTGCTTTTCATATACAATATGGTAAACAGATAAGAATGAGAATGAGAGTGAGAAAGAAAGAGAAAGGGAGTGAGAGAGAGAGGAGAGAGAGGGGATAAAAAGAGAGGATAGAGAAAGAGAGGAGAGAGAAAGAGAGACTCTCTGTTAGTGCTTTGCATCTGAACTCAGGGCCTGTACCTGCTCGGATGGCCTGACTGGTTGCTGACAGCCAAGCCTTGGTGAGGTTAATGCTGGGAAAGGGATGCATCACAGAACAGTGGCACTCAATGCATTTCAAATGATGTGTCCTTGGAATGCAACGTTGCTGCCAGTGCTGGTGTCATTACTCAAAACAAGTAATATATTACCTATTACTTGTTACTTCTTTCAACAGTAACGAATTACTTTACTTATTACTCCCTGGCAAAAGTAACAAGTTACACTACTCGTTATACTACTTTTGCTTTACACCCCAAAACATTGTACGTCCTTACTTACTATGTACACAATGCCAACGCTACATTCAATAGGCCCATACATCAACAAAAGCCTAATAATGACCAACACAAAAGCAGAGTTTCCTCTTCTACATAGCCAGCTACAACCTTGTTCAGCTCTCCCTGCGTTACAGCCTGATTTAGTCAACCGTTCTCAAATGACACAAGGCTGGACTTGACTCTTTCACAAGACACTATCAGTGACCATAGCCATGTTTAAAATGTAACAAGCATAACACAACAGATTAGATAGACTAGAATGACACTCTCACTCACAGTTGCACAAAAAGAGCTGTGCGCAAACCACGCCCCGAAATATTCTAACGAGCTTCCTCCCCTACATTTTAATTATCACTAAAAGAGGTAAGAACCCTTTTGTGAACTGTAAAGAACCATTGAAGAGATTAACAGGTTCTTTGTGTCATTATAGTTCCACATAGAACCATCACAATTCAAAGAACCAGCGTTAGGGTGGTGAGTTTCCCCTGTATAGAGCAGCGTTAGGGTGGTGAGTTTCCCCTGTATAGAGCAGCGTTAGGGTGGTGAGTTGTCCCTGTATAGAGTAGGGTTAGGGTGGTGAGTTGCCCCTGTATAGAGCAGCGTTAGGGTGGTGAGTTGTCCCTGTATAGAGTAGGGTTAGGGTGGTGAGTTGCCCCTGTATAGAGCAGCGTTAGGGTGGTGAGTTTCCCCTGTATAGAGTAGGGTTAGGGTGGTGAGTTTCCCCTGTATAGAGCAGCGTTAGGGTGGTGAGTTTCCCCTGTATAGAGCTGCGTTAGGGTGGTGAGTTGCCCCTGTATAGAGCAGCGTTAGGGTGGTGAGTTTCCCCTGTATAGAGCAGGTTTAGGGTGGTGAGTTTCCCCTGTATAGAGCAGCGTTAGGGTGGTGAGTTTCCCCTGTATAGAGCAGCGTTAGGGTGGTGAGTTTCCCCTGTATAGAGCAGGTTTAGGGTGGTGAGTTTCCCCTGTATAGAGCAGCGTTAGGGTGGTGAGTTGCCCCTGTATAGAGTAGGGTTAGGGTGGTGAGTTTCCCCTGTATAGAGTAGGGTTAGGGTGGTACGTTTCCCCTGTATAGAGTAGGGTTAGGGTGGTGAGTTGTCCCTGTATAGAGTAGGGTTAGGGTGGTGAGTTTCCCCTGTATAGAGCAGCGTTAGGGTGGTGAGTTTCCCCTGTATAGAGTAGGGTTAGGGTGGTGAGTTGTCCCTGTATAGAGTAGGGTTAGGGTGGTGAGTTGCCCCTGTATAGAGTAGGGTTAGGGTGGTGAGTTTCCCCTGTATAGAGCAGCGTTAGGGTGGTGAGTTTCCCCTGTATAGAGCAGCGTTAGGGTGGTGAGTTTCCCCTGTATAGAGCAGCGTTAGGGTGGTGAGTTTCCCCTGTATAGAGCAGCGTTAGGGTGGTGAGTTTCCCCTGTATAGAGCAGCGTTAGGGTGGTGAGTTGCCCTTGTATAGAGCAGCGTTAGGGTGGTGAGTTTCCCCTGTATAGAGCAGCGTTAGGGTGGTGAGTTTCCCCTGTATAGAGCAGCGTTAGGGTGGTGAGTTTCCCCTGTATAAAGCAGCGTTAGGGTGGTGAGTTGCCCCTGTATAGAGCAGGTTTAGGGTGGTGAGTTTCCCCTGTATAGAGCAGCGTTAGGGTGGTGAGTTGCCCCTGTATAGAGTAGGGTTAGGGTGGTGAGTTTCCCCTGTATAGAGTAGGGTTAGGGTGGTGAGTTTCCCCTGTATAGAGCAGCGTTAGGGTGGTGAGTTTCCCCTGTATAGAGCAGCGTTAGGGTGGTGAGTTGCCCCTGTATAGAGCAGGTTTAGGGTGGTGAGTTTCCCCTGTATAGAGTAGGGTTAGGGTGGTACGTTTCCCCTGTATAGAGTAGGGTTAGGGTGGTGAGTTGTCCCTGTATAGAGCAGCGTTAGGGTGGTGAGTTTCCCCTTACACTATCAAGAGCTTTGGGTGTCTAGAAAAGTGTAATGTAAGTCCAATGGTGGACTGCAAGGCTATGTTAAGTTAAATAAATGAATGACTATAGTAAGTGCCTAGGTGTCAAATAAAGTAACAGGGTTGAAGTTTCAATCTTAAATCAGCCAAAAATAAGCCAATTTAAAAAACAATTACATTTCTGTGAACATTTCTGTGAAACTGTGTACGTTTTACTCTGCTTGTCTACATGCCATTTTAAAAACAATGCAGCTATTGATGTAAACCTATTTTGTAGTAACTCTGAGTAAGGGCAAACATCATGTTAAGCTCGCAAGCTGAGTTTGAATAAGACATCCGATTAGCAGTTTGCATTTAGAACGGTCGGTTTTATTATAGCTAATAAATAACCAAATCATTTATGGATCACCACATAAAATAAATGCATGTCTCTCGTCTGCCCCTGCAAGCCGGTCGGCATACGTGTCTCACGCTCCCTCATCTGATTGGACGAGTAGGTGGGCCTTCTGTCTTTGTGGCTGTGGTAACTAGTGATTACCAACTTTCTCCCACTGAAAACAGTCCATGTAATGGTGGCTATTAGGGAAGCTGATGTGGGTGATGAGAGGCCTAGCGAGCTTAGGGATCTGGAGCTATGTGGTTAGTAGTTAGGCCGGGCTCCCCATAGGAAAAATGACCATACGGAGAAACAACATACTGCAGTAATGGAATATAAAAAAAATCCTATATCCTCAATCCATCGTAAATAATGAAAGATAGTCATAATATAATAATAATAACCGTTACATAATTTGGGGGTTAAATAACAATGAAATAGACAAAAATGTTATTAAATTCCATCAGATGAGGTTGGTTGAGTTTTCACCATGAGTACACTAACAGAATGTGACTGAGTCTGGATTAAGATACGACTTCCAAGCACAGGGACTTTGTGATAATTAAAGGCACAATCTGGGATCTGTAAATCTGGAAATCTGTTGAATGGTGATTTGAACTCTAGAAAAATACTAATTGATTCTTCATAAATAAGCTACAATTAATACATGCCTTATGGGTTTAACACAACCGTCTTACTCTATCATAACCCAAAATATTAGGTTTTAATTACTTAAAACCTTTTAGGGATAATTAAAGAGCAGTGGGGCGCTACCCGCCCCAGCCACAACAACATCCGGAAAATGGAGAGCGCCAAATTCAAATTACAAATGTAGTAATATAAAACATTCATGAAAATACAAGTGTTGCACACTGTTCAAAAGCTTAGAATCTTGGCAATCTCACAGCGTTGTCAGATTTCAAAAAGGCTTCACGGCGAAAGCATAACATTTGATTGTCTGAGGACAGCGCCCCGCATATTTTCTGCATTAGCATAATAACATATCCAGCACGGGTGTCACAGAAATCATAAAAAGCGATAAAATAAATTGCTTACCTTTGAAGATCTTCTTCTGATGGCAATCCGAAGGGTCCCCGCAAGACAATAAATGTTCCTTTTGTTCGAAAAAGTCCCTCTTTATATCAATAAAGCTCCATTTGGTTGGCGCGTTTTGTTCAGAAAATCCACCGTCCACTCGTCCATTATACAGGACATACAATGTGTTAAAAATATACCTATAAACTTTGTCCAAAGCGCGTAAAACAGAAAAGTAACTTCCTCACTCCCCTTGCCAGTTCTTGTCTTACTCCTGAATTCTTCTAGATAAACACATGAAACCTTATCTAAATACTGTTGACATCTAGTGGAATCCATAGGTACTGCAAACTTGGAGCTGGATTCCAGTATTTCCTATAGCAAGTGAATGGCAAAACAGGCACCTCACGGAATCACATTTTTCCGGATGGATTTTCCTTGGGTTTTCACCTGCCACATCAGTTCTGTTATACTCACATACATTATTTAACAGTTTTAGAAACTTAAGAGTGTTTTCTATCCAATACTACTAATTGTGTGCATATCCTAGTTTCTGGGCCTGAGTACCAGGCATTTTACTTTGGGCACGCCATACTCTCCAAAACTCAGAACACTGCTGCCGCTCCCTAATAGGTTATTAAAACAAGTGACAGGGCTTTTATTTAGCTGTAAAATGAATTACAGATTGTAGCTTTATTTTAGGTTTTAATTGCAGAGAGAGGACCCACCAGTCAGTCAACATCAGCTCTTCTCTCACAGCGTTCATCAATTATTAAGCTGGACCATAGTTAAACAACAGTTCAACTTTTCTAGTTAATTGGATTATCTGGAAGCCTGCGATATCCTGCTACCCAAATGCACATAGGAAGTATGGTGCCAGAGTCACACAGAGACATACAGTCAGACACTTAATATCCTCACAGGCAGTGGTACCCAATTGTCATACTTGAGTAAAAGTAAAGATACCTTAATAGAAAATTACTCAAGTAAAAGTGAACGTCACCCAGTAAAATACTACTTGAGTAAAAGTCTAAAAGCATTTGGTACTAAATATACTTAAGTATCAAAAGTAAAAATGAAAGTATAAGTCATATCAAATTCCTTATATTAAGCAAACCAGACTGCACAATTGTACTGTTTTTTTTTTTATTTACAGATAGCCAGGTAACACACTTCAACACTCAGACATAATTTACAAACCAAGCATTTGTGTTTAGTGAGTTCTCCAGGTCCAACTAGCTCTCACAGTCTCAGGTCAGAATTAGATCTTCATGCATGTTTCACAAATGTAATATTTGATGTTGTTGCAAAAGTCACATTTTGAAGTGTTTAAAGTCAAGTTTAGGCAATAACTCTGAATGGTTAAGGTAAGGGTTAAGGTTTGGGAAAAGCTTTAAAAATCTCAAAAATAACTTTCTATTACTGGATTTGAACATGCAACCTTCGGAAGCAGAGGCAGATGCTTACAGCCATCCACAAAGCCCTAGCAAAACCGAAACCTACTTGAAGTTAACAACACTCACTGGTGCCCCTAGTGGCCAGTTTCCACGTCATCTCCCGACGTCCTCAGACATGGATGGACATTGAATACTGACTTGTATCACGGGTGACCTGGCTGGCCAGATCAGAGGCAGTAGTGATGACCAGGGATGTTCTCTTGACAATTGTGTGAATTGGAACATTTTCCTTTCCTGCTAAGCATTTAAAATGTAACGAGTACTTTTGGGTGTCAGAGTCAATGTATGGAGTAAAAAGTACATTATAGTACAGATACCCCCAAAAAACTACTTAAAAGTCAAAATCATGTTTTCATAAAATTTGATGATATTTTAAGGAAACCCGATCAAAGTATTTTGACGAAAGTATGAAAAATGACTGTTGCTTCTACATTGGTAAAGTTGAATCATAAAGTTACTGGTCCCCTCCCCCATGTCAAACACTTGGATTCATTATTAAGGGGACAAGGTGACATCACCTTAACTTTAATACACATTAGGTTTTAGGTTTAATTTATTCGCACCAATAAAGGATGTGAAAGACAAAACAGTACAGATAAAAAACAGGTAAAAACGGTGAGGTTGGAAGCCCAAAAGTGATGTTCTCTTAAACAATTTAAATAATAGTGCTGAGCGATTAGTGCTTTTCTAGGTCAGTTCGGTTTCGGTTTGATTATAAAAAAAGAATCACGTTTTGTTATTTCGGTTTTGATCATTTTAAACATTAAATGCATTTTTTTTTTTGCTTTTTAATGGAAATTCCAAAGACAAAATGTGTTAACATTCAATTGCCAAAACATTTAAAATATTCAATTCTCTCCATCAGGTCTACATTCGGTAGACATCAATAGAACATTTGTAAATTACTATGAAATAATAAAATATTTCAGTTGTGTATATCACTTAGTTTTCATCTGATTACTTTATTATTTTCCGTTCTTTAAAGTCATCATCTCATCTCTGCTCAAGCAGTAGCAGCCAAACAGTCAGACAGTGTTATCTCTGTACTCCCCATACTGTTCTGTCTTTAGTCATCCTATTTAGCTAGGCTAGCTGCACAGCTGTCTGACAATAACATTTGACTAGTTCTTCAAAGTAGATAAGGTATACTTTCAAACTGTCTATCCCCCTCTCTCGTCATTATCTTGTGTACCTTCCTCTTTCATGCGGTCTATGCGGTCTGTGTGTATCTAACCTAACGTAGCATGAGTAAACGTGTATCCATCTCTAGGAGGGGGTTCATGACTTTGTGGCCGTGATAACTAGAGATACAGGCGCAATGTATTATGGTCATTGTAGTTAATTACCATGTTTCTGCGCTGAACTAGGTTGAATATTTCCTTACTGAAAACTACAACTCCCTTCAGCCCAGCATCCCACGTAGTTCTTGAGTTCTTTATCTCGTGAATGATTTGATATCTTTCCAGAGAAATGGCATGTTGGGCTCACACAAAAAACTAACTAAATGGAATTCAAGTAATTGAACCGACGTCGGTCAATGAGTTGATTAATTATAATAATAAAAAAACGAAATGTTGGTTAATCGCCCAGCACTATTAAATAAGTACCGCCTTGTAACCAACATCATAGAAGGGGTGTTTGCAGAGTAGCGTGGTTTATGTAGCCAGTTAGCTACTCTACTGGTGCCAAAATATGACAGTAGGGTGTCAGCAAATATAATTAAAAGTGTATCCTATTCATACATGGCAAAGATACTTAAATATTTCCCTGTTCATCTGTATTTGATGTTAGTTACTGGCTAGCTAGATCTTCAGCCAGCAAGGAACAAAAGGGGGGGAAGGGTCATTCAAAACTCTGAGGCAGTTGTCAAGTCAACACATCACAAGAGACATGCCAAACGGGAGACGTATTGCTTTGTGTATTACTTGAGATTCATTTCCTGCAACCCTGCTCACTCCATCCAAGGTGCTTGACATAGGCTTTTCAAAGAGCTGTCAGTCAAGGCGAGTTCATGAATATAATAAGCTCCCCGCCCACTCTGCCTGTCATTTCAAACTTCCTGGTAGTTAGCCATGAGAGAAAAAGTACTTTTCAGAATGACTATTCAGGACCTTTAATTCCAAAGGTGTTATTATTGTATTAATTGACAAGTTGAATCAAGTGTGCTAGCTCTGGAACAGCTGGAGGTCCCTGAGGAGAGAATTAATCAACGTTCTCAAGTGACACAAGGCCATGAGTCTTTCATTTCACAAAACACCTCTACTGGCCATACTCATACAGTGCATTCGGAAAGTATTCAGACCCGTTTACCTTTTCCACATTTTGTTACGTTACAGCCTTATTCTAAAATTGATTAAATTGTTGTTTTTCTTCATCAATCTAATCACAATGCCCCAAAATGACAACTTTTTTGCAAATGTATAAAACATAAAAAACGGAAATATCACATTTACATATGCATTCAGACCCTTTACTCAGTACTTTGTTGAAGCACCTTTGGCAGTGATTACAGCCTCAAGTCTTGAGTATGACGCCACAAGCTTGGCACACCTGTATTTGGGGAGTTTCTCCCATTGTTCTCTGCAGAGCCTCTCAAGCTCTGTCATGTTGGATGGGGAGCATTGCTGCACAGATATTTTCAGGTCTCTCCAGAGATGTTTGATCGGGTTAAAGTCCGGGCTCTGGCTGGGACACTCAAGGACATTCAGAAATGTGTCTCAAAGCCACTCCTGCATTGTCTTGGCTGTGTGTTTAGGGTCGTTGTCCTGTTGAAAGGTGAACCTTCGCCGCAGTCTGAGGACCTGAGAGCTCTGGAGAAGGATTTCATCAAGTATCTCTCTGTACTTTGCTCCATTCATCTTTCCTTCGATCTTGACTAGTCTCCCAGTCCCTGAAAAACATCCCCACAGCATGATGCTGCCATCACCATGCTTCACCATAGGGATGGCACCAGGTTTCCTCCAGACGTGACGCTTGGCATTCAGGCCATAGAGTTCAATCTTGGTTTCACAGACACGCGCCCTTACGGTCTCACGCCCAGGAAAAGTTATTGACATCCGTGGTCCCTTCACTATTTCTTCTTCTATTCAGTTCTGTTCAATGATAAAGCCTTGAAACTATGTCTAAAGACTGTTGACATCTAGTGGAAGCCATAGGCACTGCAATCTGGGAGCTATTTTACATGGATTTCAAAAGGAAGCCTATCAAACTGAGGTAATGACACAACAACAAAAAAATTCTGGACAGAAATTCCTCGGGTTTACTTTGGGCACGCCAGACTCTCCAAAACCGTCACCACTGCTGATGATGCCTAAAGAGTTAATCGCCCAGCACTATTAAATAAGTACCGCCTTGTAACCAACATGGTAGAAGGCGTGTTTACAGATTGGCGTGGTTTATATAACTAGTTAGCTACTCTATATATAATAGCATATTAGATCAACTGGAATGACACTCTCACTCACTGCACAAAAAGAGCTGTGAGCAAACCACGCCCCAAAATATTCTAATGAGCCATCTCCCCTACATATACATTATCACTAAACGAGCAAAGAAACCTTTTGTGAACTGTAAAAAAGCATTGAAGACCCATTTGAGTCATTATGGTTCCACATAGAACACACACACACACACACACACACACACACACACACACACACACACACACACACACACACACACACACACACACACACACACACACACACACACACACACACACACACACACACACTGCTAGCAAGTAAAGTAGAACTATTTTTCTATTGCAATAATCCCCTGTTAAAAGCCAGTTAGGAGGCAGATAACAGGAAGGGGATGTACCTCCATCAGTGCGGTAGCTAGTAATAAATATGAATAAGGTCTACAGTATAGTGGGCACAGAAGGATGTTATGTATCGTCACGATATCATTCTGTGTCCCAAATGGCATCCTATTCCCTATATAGTGCACTACTTCGAACCAGGGCCCATAGGGCTCTTGTCAAAAGTAGTGCATTATACAGGGAATAGGGTGCCATTTGGGATGCAACCCAGTACTGTAGTTGGCAGTCAGAATGATTTGTGTGTCTCCGCTAGACCAGTACAGGGCAGAAGAAGAGGATGTGGTTTATTGTTCACTTCCATCTCTAATGTAATCAGATGGAGGATGGGGCTGAGGCAGGATACTGTGATTAGTCTCTGCTAATGCAGCCATGCAGGTCCACCAACAAGAACACCAGTAGAGGCTGCACTGTAAAGAGGTTGCCATGAACTTGACAGTATCTTACAGGCAGCTCGGTGGTGAGTAAAATTTGGTATATAAATACGGTATCAAAGCAAGTACTGTGTAATGACACACAGTACAATACAGTAAAACTAACTGTATTATACTGTAAAAAAGTAAATGCTACCGTAATCGGAATGAATGAATGATGGATGAATGATTGGGTTTGTATTTCACAGTATTTTACTGTAAATAATTGGTGGTATTGGTGGAAGCAGGTTGCCTTTTAGGTAAAGTGTTTATACATTACAGCATATTAATGAATATTTGAGGGTTTTAAATCACTTGCACTTCGAGAGAACTTAACAAAGGCTTCCAAACTGGCAGCGACTACAGGGCAAAACAGGCCAAAAGGATATGGCAAAATGCTCAACCATTTAATTGATGGGGCACTATCAACACATAGGAGTTAAATTGGTACAGCATTCTCACTCACGTGTGCAACAAATATAGCCTCTTACCAGGCGCGCCTCAAAATATGTTAATGAGCCAGATATGGTACAGTACTGTATTTTGTGGGGTGGAATTACAGTACCATTTGAAATACAGCAATTTTCCCACAATCATTTACAGTATGCTGCAGCAACAAGTTTTTTTACTATTGACAATACCTAAAATGACCGTATAAATGACAGTTTTCCGTTACAGCGTGGTGCAGAAGGAACGCTCATAGAAATGGATATTACAATGAGCCTATCTTCTGATGTTAAATGACACCAGTCTCCACTAGTGAACATAGAACATCCATGGTGCTCGCTGTGTGATGTGCTGAACACACACTATAAAGTGTACTGCCCTGACTCTTCTTGCTCAATAGGTAGGCTAAGGGCTCTATTCAATCTGTATCGCTGAGGCGACTCCATCACGACTCCAACACCATCATTTGCTGACGACACAACAGTGGTAGGCCTGATCCCCAACAACGATGAGACAGCCTATAGGGAGGAGGTCAGACACTGCCAGGACAACAACCTCTCCCTCAATGTGAGCAAGACAGAGGAGCTGATCGTGGAAGAGGATGGAAAAGGAGGGCAGAACACGCCCCCATTCACATCGACGGGGCTGTAGTGGAGCGGGTCGAGAGCTTCAAGTTCCTTGGTGTCCACATCACCAACAAACTAACATGGTCCAAACACACCAAGACAGTCGTGAAGAGGGCACGACAACACCTTTTCCCACCTCCAGGAGACTGAAAAGATTTGGCATAGGTCCCCAGATCCTCAAAAAGTTCTACAGCTGAACCATCGAGAGCATCCTGACCAGTTGCATCACTGCCTGGTATGGCAACTGGTATGGCAACTGCTCGGCATCCGACCGTAAGGCGCTACAAGTACCCAGTACTCCAGTACATCACTGGGGCCAAGCTTCCTGCCATCCAGGACCTATATACTAGGCGGTGTCAGAGGAAGGCCCAAAAAATGGTCAAAGACTGTTTTCTCTGCTACCGCACGGCAAGCGGTACCAGAGCGCCAAATCTAGGTCCAAAAGACTTCTTAACAGTTTCTACCCTCCTGCTGAACAATTAATCAAATGGCCACCCAGACTATTTACATTAACACCCACCTCTTTGTTTTTACACTGCTGCTACTCACTGTTTATTGTACAAATGTACAAATGTACTACATGTACAAATTACCTCGACTAACCTGTACCCCAGCACATTGACTCGGTACTGGTACCCCCTGTATATAGCCTCGTTAATGTTATTTTATTGTGTTACTTTTTATAAAAAATTTTTACTTTAGTTGATTTAGTAAATATTTTCTTAACTCTATTTCTGGAACTGCATTTGGTTAAGGGCTTGTAAGTAAGCATTTCACGGTAAGTATTTGGCGCATGTGACAAATACAATTTGATTTGATTTGCACGATAAAAATGCAAAGGTATTTTCCGATTGAGACGACATACGCGTTTATCGTGAATGCGTGAATGCAGTCTAACATGGGACATGGGACCAATGCCTTTAAATTTAAATCAGTTTATTGTGAATGCGTGAATGCAGTCTAACATGGGACATGGGACCAATGCCTTTAAATTTAAATCACGCTGTAACGCAAAACTTCTGCGATACGTATTGAATAGAGCCCTAAGTTAGAAGCGGGGTAAGATGAAAAAGCTAGAGGCAGGCTTCTTAGGTATGCTAGAGGCTAGGTTAGAGGCGGGGTTACAGGTACAATTAAAGGATTAGAGGCAGTACTCAGCCCATCCAAATGGCTTAGGGAATTCATGTTTGGAGCTGTGGACAGATGCTGCTCTTTAAATGAGACTTCTGACATTAACAACAGTTAGCGGTTTGCTGTTAGTATGCTCCTACGAGGCCTCCCTTTACAGCTGTGTGTGCGTGTGTGTGTGTGTGTGTGCGTGTGTGTGTATTCCGGTGAGGCCTCCCTACAGCTGTTCAGGGTCCGTTTCTTCTTTTAATTGGGATGTGAGAGATCATAGATTACATTAGTGTAGCCGCCCGCGCAGCACCAGACACTCTGGGCCAACGCACTCCCACAGACCACCCCTGCCCTTCCTCCCTCTCCCTCTCTCCCTTTCTACCTCCCCCTCTCCTCCATACCTACCTCCCTCCCTTCTCCTCCCTACCTCTCTCCTCCCTACCTACCTACCTCTACTCTCCTCCCTTCCTCCCTCCCTTCTCCTCCTTACCTCCCTACCCTCTCCTCCCTTCCTATCTACCTCCCCACCTCCCTCCCCTCCTCTCTCCTCCCTTCCTATCTCCCTCCCCTCTCTTCCTAACTCCCTCCCCTGTCCTCCCTTCCTATCTCCCTTCCCTCTCCTCCTTACCTCCCTCCCTCCATCCCCTCCCCTCTCCTTCCTACCTCCTATCTCCTCCCTCCCTACCTACCTCCCCTCTCCTCTCTCCCTCCTCTCTCCTCCCTTCTCCTCCCTCCCCTATCCTCCCTACATCCCTCCACTTTCCTCCCTCCCTCCCTCCCTCTCTCCTCTACTCCCCCTACCTCCCTCCCCTCCCCTCCCCTCTCCTACCTCCCTCCCCTCTCCTCCCTACCTCCCTCCTGCCTACTTCTCTCCCCTCCCTACCTACCTACCTCCCTCCCCTCTCCTCCCTTCCTACCTCCCCTCCCCTCCTCCCTTCTCCACCTCTCCCCTCCCTCCCTCCCTCTCCTCTCCTCCCTACCTCCCCTATCCCTCCCATCCCTCCTCCACCCTCTCCTCTCTTCCCATCCCTCCTCCCGCTCTCTCCCTGTTCTATATGCCCTCTGGGTTGTTACCATCAACACTGCCTGCTGTTTAATCAGACTCCCATACGGAGCATGGGCCCTGACGGACCTCGCTTAATAATGAGTGTGTGTGTGTGTGTGTGTGTGTGTGTGTGTGTGTGTGTGTGTGTGTGTGTGTGCGTGTGTGTGTGTGCACGTGTATGTGTGTGTGCGCGTAAATGGAATATGTGTTGCTATGGATACAGGGAAGAAGTGTGCTAAGAAGTCGTTTTTAAAAAAAGTATTAGAATAAATGTTCTATTCTATTCAGGTTTTAACAGTCAGTTCTTTTTCTTCTTCCCAAATCCAGTATGCTGCTGGCTGTCTAGACGGTGTGGCTGAAACCTATCCCTCCTGTCCGGGCCGCACTGACATATCATATATTTCAAGGAGACAATCTCCTTATTTCTATATAACTTAAATATGCCCAAGGGAGCCCAAGGGAGATTACATATCTGTAACCAGAGGAGAGGCATAGACTGACTCAGAGGCTGTTACTCGATTCAAACTTGATTAGGTCAAATTGAGGAACGAATGTGCTTCCCAGTCTCTGGGTTAGGGTAGATGGGGGGCTGCACACACACACACACACACACACACACACACACACACACACACACACACACACACACACACACACACACACACACACACACACACACACACACACACACACACATACACAAGCACACACACACACATTGGGCAGAAGACAGGGCAAAAGGGGTTATTGACATTGTTACATTGCTCTCTAAGAGGCCAAGGTATTGGGCAGAGTGCATGTTGTTTTTGCTCAGTATGGCTTCAAGGGAAAAGGGTCATATTTTCTGGGTAGAGTGTAACAGCCATTCAGTGTAATATAGTGATAGAGGGAGCTTTTTAGTTCTTAACTCCCCGTTCAATGAATAGAAGTGACAGGACATTTGATCCTGTCAGTCAAGACTAGGCCTAACCTAGACCTCTCTCAGGATCTCGTAGAGTTAAGCACATACACACATGCTGGCCCCAACTGACACCCTCACACACACACACACGGATGGATGGGACTTTTGACCAGAGGGCGAGTGAATTTGGGACGATCTATTTCACTTAAGCACAGAAGGGGCTCAGAGGGTTAATCCAGGACTACTAGCATTTCCCTTGAGTTTCCGCCCTGTCTGTTTGTCTGTGGTCTGGTTTGACTTGATTTGTTTTTCTCACTAAAGCTCTTCACTGAGGTCCCAAACACCAGATAACATAATCTTCTTTGTTTAAGAGACCAGAGATGTGATGCAGAGTGCAGATATAATCTGGTGTGATTCATTAATAAGAAAGACCATGGGAGGATTTGACAGTATAGTGTGTGTACTGCTGTCACACACACACACACACACGGATGAATGGGACTGTTGACCAGAGGGCGAGAGACCATGGTAAGATTTGATTGTACCAAGTGACTTCGTGTACAGAGAGAACAAGAGAGGACCTAGTGCTGAGGCTTGGAGGACACCTGTAGTGAAACATCATTAAGGACCTAGTACTGAGACTTGGGGGACACCTGTAGGGAGACATTGAAGAGGACCTAGTGCATAGCCCTGAGGGACACCATCTGAGCTAGCTACAAACATTAAGATCATTGAATTTGAATGCTTCTTTCACTTTTTATTAATTCAGGAGTCATTCCATGTCATTTCAGCAAGCCATGACACCCACCATCTCAGATTGTTCTGAAATAGTTTCTGTAGTTAGAAACAGGTAAGATTGGCATTCCAGAAACATTATTTTGTTGAAATGTAATTTTATCTCTGAGAAATTAAGCTAATTGATTGTACCCAACTTGGCCATTTTAATTTATGAGATACAGATAATATCAAATAAATATAGTAACCGACATCCGATTTGGACCAAACATCGTAAGACATGAGGGATAAAAAAAAGTTAAAAGCCACTCACGGACTCCCCTACAGGCCAATCCCACCCCAACAACCAGTATACAGGTATCACTTCTCCATGTTTAACAAGTAGTATGAAGGGGCGGCTTGAAGTATTGGTTCTCCACACTATGTAATGTATTCCCTGTGAATCTGGTGATGTTTTTTTCTCCTGTTCAGAGAAATTAGTAATTGAAGTCATTTGCATTATTTACCATAAAGTATTGTGACTATACCAGGACACACTAGATGACACTGTTCCTGCTATACCGCCACACTCTTTTATATATCACAACATTTTCTTTGCAACTTTGGGTAGAAAACCAATAGATTTGGCTCATGATGAAAATAAATTGTGTGGTCATCCTCATAATTCAAGCCAGTCCTCCATGAAAGCAAATCAGATTGTCCTAATAGCAACCTAATGCTATATTTGGGTACTATATTGATTGAATATGATCTGAATCCTAAACAAAATGGCCAATTTAGGTGCAATTAATTAGAGATCAAATTATATTTCAACAAAAGAATGTTTCAGTAATGCTAATCTCATCTGTTACATAAATGATTTCAGAACAATCTGAGATGGTGGGTGGCAGAATTCTACTTTTGTGCTTTTTCAGGTGGAACGACCCTCACATGTTTTCCATTCAGAATGATTTATTCTGTAATGTTATGTTTGTCAGTAGAATAAACCTCCAAAATGTAGACTACTACTTACGTCTTTATTATAGTGAAAGTCTATGCTGCTTCCTTGTTACATCAATACATGCTTTCCATAGTGGGGTGCCTGTGCTGAGGTAATGAATAGCAAATAATCCATACATGGGGTTAGTGAAGGGCTCCCACCTGACTCCCAGTCTCTCTACTGTTATTCACTAACACTGAAGGGGTTGACACACTTAACTATTGTCAAGTCAGCAAGAAAAAGCACATTCCACCCCACACTTGGTATACAATTTCACCCTAATTAGGTGGAACCACCAATACAGTGTCCTATCGGAATAGTAAGGACTCTCATATAGAACCATGCCCCCCTCTAAGCTCACCATAGTCTTTCCTGTCAAATTCCTTGCATCAGCATAAACCCCAAACAATGATGATATCACTCACAGAGATAAATCAAGATCTAGATGAATCTATGATGTCATCTCTCTGAAAAAGACAAGACAACGTTCTAGAATGAAACGTCAGTCTGCTGGAACTCGTGCTTTGGCACACACACAACCAAGTATGACTTTGGGTAGCTAAGCAACAGGCCCTCTTATGTAGATAAAACCCCAACACAACATTGACGTCACACTGTGTGTGACTGACTGCGATGACAGACTAAAACAGTCAATCTATGTGTATATTGGTTATTAATTGAGGAACATTTTGCATGTGAAAGAACTTGATAAACAAGAGGAATAATCAGTCAGACAAACTGTGTTCGGTGTTTGTTGCTGCTGTCACGCCCTGATCTGTTTCAGCTGTCCTAGTGATTGTCTCCACCCCCTCCAGGTGTCGCTTATTTTCCCCAGTGTATTTATCCCTGTGTTTCCTGTCTCTCTGTGCCAGTTCGTCTTGTATGTTTCCAAGTCAACCAGCGGTTTTCCCCATTCTCCTGCTTTTTGCATTCTCCTTTTTCTAGTCCTCCTGGTTTTGACCCTTGCCTGTTTCTGGACTTTGTACCCGCCTGCCTGACCGTTCTGCCTGCCTTGACCACGAGCCTGTCTGGCACTCTGTACCTCCTGGACCTTTTTGCCTGTCCACGACCATTGTCTTGCCTACCCCTTTGGATTGATAAACATTGTAAGACTCCAACCATCTGCCTCCTGTGTCTGCATTTGGGTCTCGCCTTGTGCCTTGATAGCTGCTACGCTTTGTTACATTGTCTCTGGCAAGTTGTGTCATCTTCTCAGTCATTTCATTTGAGCATTGTTGGAATAAAAGAGCCTAATTATTTCATAATAATAAAAACAAATTATACCCATAAGCCTGGTAAAAAGAGGAATAGGGTGCCATTCGGTGCCAGTGAGAAGACTTATCAATGAGACAAACTGGGGCAACAACTGAGGTTTATAAGCATGCACACACACACACACTATAGCGTGCATCTTTAAGATAAGCCAGTGTCTGTCAGTGCCACTGGAGTCATTCACAAGATGTTTTGCCTAAGAGCCCTGCCTGGAATAAATAGCATTTTCCATCACACACAAACACCACACGCACAAGCACACACACACTCAATAGGAATCAGCTTTCCTCTGATTTTAGCTTCTTAAGCTCCTGCCATATCATCAATGCAACCGGGGAAGAAAAGGGAGTTTGGCATGGCTGTTTATTTTATGGTATGTTATAGGGGCTGTTGGATGTTTACTCCACTAAAGAGAATATAAATATAAAAACAGACAAGACTACAGCTTCCCTTCCTCCATGACAACGTATCTGTTATTGTCAATTTGTGTTTTTTGTAAGAAGAAACTGTACACAGAATACATAAACCGTGTCTCTACAGGCATATAATAACATCTGGTTAACTTGGTCTGATGATGACGACTTGATTGACATATAATTACATATTGGATAGATTTTCATATGCTTTATGACCAAATAAGGGATGGAGAATGTTGTAATACTAACAGGCATTCATACAGTGTCATACAGATCGTGTTCCTAAACAGTCCGTGGTAAATGTGTCCGCAGCTACTCTATCTCATAGCTGTACTGTAAACAGTAAGTGCTCTCAACTGTTTTGATTATTCAAGAACAGAACAGTATAGCAAATATCAGTCCTACAATCAACCACCTGCGCTGCACTTCCTGATTTCCCTGATTACATAAACAACACTTTGGGCCAGACTGAGAAAGTTGACATGTTCTGACAGCGTGCTGCTTTTTACCTCTCTGACAGACTGACGCAGACACACAGACACAGAGACAGACAGACACACACACACACTTCCACCACCTCTCGAACACAGCAGGAAACACTTACCAACGCAGCATGAATTACTTTATTCAAATAAATGGAAAATAAGCACTGTTGACGTCAACCATTGAAATCTTAGGCATGATTCATGGGATTAATGGTAGTTAAGGGGACACTATCAGTGGTAGTGGTAATGGTAAGGTTAGCATTTGGATCTTGGCAGTTAATAAACATTTAAATAACAATATAAATTAAAAAGGTTTCAGAATATTTTCACTCCACTGTTGATACAGTCCCAAAATGTTTTCCGTGTCAGCAATCAAGTTGTTAAGATTTAGGGTTTTCAAGATGTAAAGTGTAACTTGCCACATCATCATGATGGTGTGTTTTGATTCATACGATGCATTTTGCATCATCATGATGGTGTGTTTTGATTCATACGATGCATCTTGCATCCTCATGATGGTGTGTTTTGATTCATACGATGCATGTTGATGTGGCTAGTGACACTTGAAATTCCGATACAGTATATTGACGGCTGACGTGCAAAAATCTTTGGGACTGTATTAACAATGGACTAATGAAAAAAATACCAAAACGTAGTTTTTGAGTGGATTATTCCTTTAACTGCCTGACTTGATGTAACCTGACAGTTAGATCAGACTGCACTTTCTAACTTAATGGCTACTTCTGTTGCATGTAACAACAAAAATAAGTGTTCCTCTTGCCCCTCCTTCCCTAGCTTTAAAAGCTTAGCTTTTAAGAGTATCATTTTGCAAAGAGTACTGGAGATGTTTTTATAATTACATTCACAACAAGTAAAGTCTAGCTCCAGAACTCTGAAAAAAACATGATGCCTCATGGTTCTGAACATATTGTTTCACCTTCCAAATGGCACCCTATTTCCTATATAGTGCAGTACTTCTTAACAGAGCCCTATGGGAACTAAATAGGGAATAGGGTGCCATTTGGGATGCAATCAATCTAATTTAGATACCAAACATCTTCCTTAACGAGCCCATCCCTCAGCTTTATAGCAAACCAAATGTCGGAGCTGGCAGTTTTGTTGTTGTTTTTTAAATTAAGGAGTGGGCCTTTAATAAAGCCAGGCCTTAGTAAAGTGAGGGTGGTTCCATAAAAACACTTTAGTGACGGAGGAGAGAGTCAGTTAGCAGATTCTGAGAGTGGCTTAATCTGCCTCTAAACATGCAAGTGTAGCAGGATGCAGAGTGTAGCAGGATGCAGAGTGTAGCAGGATGCAGAGTGTAGCAGGATGCAGAGTGTAGCAGGATGCAGAGCTTGGCTGTGGTCCAAACAGTGGTCCCAAAAGGCCAGACTGAATCTATGTGTTGGAGGGAAATCCAATTCCCATGTAGTGTTAAGGGCCTGTGCTGAGAGAGGTACTGTAGCCATCTTTTGTATGACCTTTTATGACTTGTTGTGTATTTTTTAATAAATGTGTATCGCACTGTTGAGGAGACCTTGCAAGTAAGCATTTCACTGTACCGTTTACACCTTGTATCCTGTGCATGTGACGAATACACTTTAATTTGATTCGCTACAGAGCATATCACTACCATGAAAGCCATGAATGGTGGAGAACCCAAGCCTGTATGGGACACTGCACCTCTTCATTGGTTCATTTGTTATTTTGTTCATATGATCATGCATAGATAGATTGAATGCTCCAATATCCACACAAGCATGCTACTTAAGAGTGAAGCAATGTATTGGCTATTCATTTGAAGTAGTATGTCACTGTAGCGTGGATTATTGGAACAGAGATCAGACCATGTATTTTCCCCAGCTCTTATTGCTGCGATATTTTTCAATCAATGTATTTTTCGATCACTTTAAAAAGCCTCAGTTTACAAAATAATATGCATCTTTCCACCCACAGTAACAGTAGGTGGTGATGACATGCAGCAGTGCACATGGGGAGCTCTTTCAGACGGCTTAGCTGGTAGTTAGCGCCCGTCGTGCACAGCGATGTGAAACTAGCTTCTCTAATTGGCATCCAGGGTGGAAGCGCCGTGCGCACTGCTAACGTCCTCTCTCCTAAGTGGTGCACCCACGATTGTCTTCAGGTCAGGGGGTCAGAGAGATTTACATAAAGTGCCATGCTAAAGACAATTTAAAGCCAAATAGGTTTCCATTTAAAGGCACTGTATAATATGGGATCTGGGAATCTGTTTGGCGGTCATAACCATTGAACAGATTCCCCAATTGCCAGACTGTACCTTTAAAGCAATGGTATAAAAGTATAAGGGAAGAAATATGTATTTATTTAATCCTCATTCTCCCTCGTTCCTCATCCCTCTGTCTCACTGTATGCATTTCATTTCCCCTTCTTTGATGGTGAACTAGGAATAGTCCAGCTCAAGGCCAACAATTCAACATAGACGCTCACAGACCACAGACACAAACCAATCACATCAACACAAGACTCTCGGAAAGGCACAAACAATCTTACTAACATTGTCCCCAAACTGATAGTTGATATGCTACCAATCAGCTAATGGGTGTTAGGGTCCAGTGGTTGATCTGGTCATCCATAAAGTGATGGGTTGGGATCATAACAGGGGTTAGGGTCAGGGGTCAGGAGGGGTTAGAGATCAGCAGGACGAAGCCTATTGTATCTGAGGACAAAGTGGCAGGAGATTAAAACACAACAACAGGAGTGACTTTAGCTGTGAGTTTAGCCCTGGTGTGTGTGTGTGTGTGTGTGTGTGTGTGTGTGTGTGTGTGTGTGTGTGTGTGTGTGTGTGTGTGTGTGTGTGTGTGTGTGTGTGTGTGTGTGTGTGTGTGTGTGTGTGTGTGTGTGTGTGTGTGTGTGTGTGTGTGTGTGTGTGTAATCTACTGTATGTCTAATCTCCTTCCCAGGCTGTAGCTAGTGAAGCTTCCTCACACCAGCTGGGCCTGAGATAGAATGGTCTCATTAGCTAAGGCTCATTCCCCCTTTTCCGCATTCCCTTTTTCACTCCTCTTTCTCTCTCCGCTAAGGCTCGTCCCCTCATTCCCCTCCTTCTCTCCATCCCCTATTCCCTCCTTCCCTCCTTCCCTCATCCCCTCCTTCTCTCTGCTAAGGCCCCTTTACCCCATCCTCTTAATTTTCTCCTCTAAAGGCTGATCCCCCTTTCTCCAGCCGCTCCAATGGAGCTCCTGTTGCTCTTTTAAGGGGCAGACACCATTTGCAATAGCATTAGGCCATAAGCGAGATGTGGCTACTGGGCTGTAGCATGCTAATACCAGCATTTTAAGAGTTTTTTAATCCTCTTGCCCAAAGAGCCAGAACAATGCCTTCTGACAGGGTAGTTCATGCATGCAGCTGTTAATGCATAGCTAAGTTAGCTAGGGTGTTCCTCAAAGAGAGAGAGGGAATGATAGGAATGATCAGATTTGTATTACAAAATAAAATAAAAATAAAAAATTAAAAAAATTAACGTCCTCTCACTGTCAACAGCGTTTATTTTCAGAAAACTTAACATGTGTAAATATTTGAATGAACATAACAAGATTCAACAACTGAGACAAAAACTGAACAAGTTCCACAGACATGTGACTAACAGAAATTGAATAATGTGTCCCTGAACAAAGGGGGGGTCAAAATCAAAAGTAACAGTCAGTATCTGGTGTGGCCACCAGCTGCATTAAGTACTGCAGTGCATCTCCTCCTCATGGACTTCACCAGATTTGCCCGTTCTTGCTGTGAGATGTTACCCCACTCTTCCACTAAGGCACCTGCAAGTTCCCAGACATTTCTGGGGGGGAATGGCCCTAGCCCTCACCCTACGATCCAACAGGTCCCAGATGTGCTCAATGAGATTGAGATCCGGTCTCTTCGCTGGCCATGGCAGAACACTGACATTCCTGTCTTGCAGGAAATCACGCACAGTACGAGCAGTATGGCTGGTGGCATTGTCATGCTGGAGGGTCATGTGGTACTTCTGCAAGAAGGGTACCACAAGAGGGAAGAGGATGTCTTCCCTGTAACGCACAGCATTAACATTGCCTGCAATGACAACAAGCTTAGTCCGATGATGCTGTGACACACCGCCACAGACCATGACAGACCCTCTACCTCCAAATCGATCCCACTTCAGAGTACAGGCCTCAGTGTAACGCTGTGTAACGTTCCTTCAACGATAAACGCAAATCCGACCATCACCCCTGGTGAGACAAAACCACAACTCGTCAGTTAAGAGCACTTTTTGCCAGTCCCGTCTGGTCCAGCAACGGTGGGTTTGTGCCCATAGGCGACGTTGTTGCTGGTGATGTCTGGTGAGGACCTGCCTTACAACAGGCCTACAAGCCCTCAGTCCAGCCTCTCTCAGCCTATTGCGGAGAGTCTGAGCACTGATGGAGGGAGTGTGCATTCCTGGTATAACTCGGGCAGTTGTTGATGCCATCCTGTACCTGTCCCGCAGGTGTGATGTTCAGATGTACCGATCCTGTGCAGGTGTTGTTACACGTGGTCTGCCACTGCGAGGACAATCAGCTGCCCCTCCTGTAGCGCTGTCTTAGGTGTCTCACAGTATGGACATTGCAATTTATTGCCCTTGCATCATGCCTAAGGCACGTTCACACAGATGAGCAGGGTCCCTGGGCATCTTTCTTTTTGGTGTTGTTTTTCAGAGTCAGTAGAAAGGCCTCTTTAGTGTCCTAAGTTTTCATAACTGTGACCTTAATTGCCTACCGTCTGTAAGCTGTTAGTGTCTTAACGGCCGTTCCACAGGTGCATGTTCAATAATTGTTTATGCTTCATTGAACAAGCATTGGAAACAGTGTTTAAACCCTTTACAATGAAGATCTGGGAAGTTATTTGGATTTTTACGAATTATCTTTAAAAGACAGGGTCCTGAAAAAGGTCAGTTTCTTTTTTTGCTGAGTTTATACGTTTGTGAATCGGCAGGATAGTCACAACCCTAGGATTGTGCTTTTTAAAATGCTCTATATCGTTCTGGGTTTCTGGGATGAAATGAAATGAAATGATGGAGCTTTAGTGATGCGACAAGGATTATTTTAGATAAAAAGACACTATGAGTCGGCTCTGTAGCGGACAGTTGGAGATTCTATCCTTCTGCGTCTGGCCGTTTTCAGGCACTGAGCTTTTGGACGCTGTGTTTCTTTGAAGAGCCCAGTATCTATGAGGAGATGTAGGAACTGAGACACAGCCTGGCTGGTCGGTCGGTGAATCTAAGCCAGGCCTTTGAGTTGTACTTGGACCATTTGATCGGTCAGTCCTTTGCTGTTCTCCTTGGAAGGCATTAGCTGAGGTATCTTCTTCATTTTTTTCCATTACGTAGCTAATCATAACACTGTATATTCAGTACCAGATGTTGACTTGGAGTTCTTCCATAGACAGAGATAAGACCAAAGCATAGCTTAGCTTTAACTTAGCCATAACATAACCATATCTCAACTGACAATGACCATCTCTGAGTGAGTGAATTAGATTCGAACCATCTACCATCAAGGCATTGTTTTAGTCCATAAACACAAGGGTAGGTAGCCTAGCACTTTGTATTGGAAGGGAAGCCACCACTTTGACAGAGCACTATAGTATGTAACAGTGTAAATATGGCCATCACTGTGCCTCTATAGCATAACTGCATGCTAGGTAGAAGCGTTCAGCGTTTTTTCCTCAGATCTCATCTGACCCGTTTCCTAAACATGAGGGAATGGCCCAACAGAGGTTTAAAATATGACAGGTACTCTACATTATAATAAAACACATGCACAGGTCGCACAAACACACAAACAGACACCCACACACGTCCACGCGCAAAGACACACACAAACTGAGAGACACCCCCACACACACCGAAGTGCCTTCTAATAAAGGGATGCAGTGAGTCAGTCGTTTGGTGGTGATAAAATGCAGCATGTTCCTGCCATGATCCTGGGTACAGGCACCCTATTCCCTACATAGTACACTACTTTTGACCAGAGCCCAATGGGCCCTGTGCACTATGTACGGAATAGGGTGTCATTTGGGACTATAAGTAAAACATGTAAAGCTTTCCCGCTGGAAATGATACTGGGCTCCTCCCCCAACCCCATACTGTAATGGTCATGAAAGCCAAGCCTTCCATGTATGAATATGGCTGCACTAATGTGAAATGGTGGTGTACAAGGGGGAATGGGAACGACTGGGAGGAGGGGGATAGGGTAGCTGCATACAGCTACATTTAATGTGTATTGACATGACAATTTACATCACATAAAACTGTCCAATAAAGGATTGGGTTATAAAGGTTATATAGTCATATTTTTATCCTGGTTGAAAGCCAGAAGAAAGTCTTCATATTTGTTGAAGCAGTTCAGAGAGCAGAAACTTGCTTCAAATGGTACATGCATCTGGACTATCTTCATTATATCCTACATTCGATGAGGGAAAAGTTGCACAGCATTGGTTGTAATAACGTCATTTTTAACCACTTTGCCAACTGGGATACATCTTCTATCTGCCTTCCTCCATTCTACATCTGGAATGAACAAAAACGAATCTAGAAGCCATTTCCTCCTGAGGTGACCAGAGGGCACACTAGATGAATACTGATGGGGATTGCTGGTATCCTGTTACTCTCTCTCTCTGCTTTTCTCTCTCTCTCTCTCTCTCTCTGCTTCTCTCTCTCTCTCTCTCTCTCTCTCTCTCTCTCTCTCTCTCTCTCTCTCTCTCTCTCTCTCTCTCTCTCTCTCTCTCTCTCTCTCTCTCTCTCTCTCTCTCTCTCTCTCTCTCTCTCTCTCTCTCTCTCTCTCTCTCTCTCTCTCTCTCTCTCGGCTCATTTGCGTGGTAAGGCTAAGGTAACCAACTGTAGATGTAAGTGAAGGAAGGAGTGATGTCGGGGGAGGTGCATCTGCTACAGCTGAAAGTCAGACACTGATGTGGTTTTCCAACAGCAAGGCTCAGTACATGGCAGTGTAGCCATTGTTTATAAAAGTTGTTCTTTGTAATGTCTCCAACCTCTATTACACACACTAACAAACTGTACATCTCCTGTATGTGTACTATCAATTGGGGAGAATGCCTCAAATAATTTGTACATTTCCGCTGTATACTTATGAATCGCGGCATAGTTGCTCCCAGTTTCAGTCATGTCTTTGGTCCATTCGCTTGGGTCTCTCTCTCTCTCTCTCTCTCTCTCTCTCTCTCTCTCTCTCTCTCTCTCTCTCTCTCTCTCTCTCCCTCCGTTTCCCATAGCAAATCTCCCAGTTGATAACTCATTTAGCAACTAAATAAAATAACCAATCCAACCACTCAGACATAAAGGTCAGAGAGTCTGTCTGTCCCGAAGGACTCTGTTCACTATTCTCTATATTATATTCACTCCAGAAAGTAAGAAAACGCAACGTGAGCTGCACAGTCTCAGCCATGACAAAGAGTTGGAGAGAGGAGTGAGTCTGAGAGATGGGTGTCTTAATTAATCACCAGTATGCCACCAGGAAGCTACACGTGCATAAAGGAATGAGTTTGAGCTGGCCAAAGCCTTTCTCACCTGTCAAGGCTTTGACTGAGCATCTGTTTGTCAATCCTTCTGAGTGCCTCGGAGAAGAGAGTAGGGAGGTTGTTGTTTTAGATGCATTGAAATTCAATTGCCTGGAATCGATGGGTTAGAGAAGAATTACCTGAGTAGATTAGAGTTAGGAGGAGCTGGAGAGAGAGACAGAAAGTGGAGAGGGAGTAAGGTTGCAAAGGGTTGGAAACTTTCCGATAAATTTCCAGATTTAAAAAAATATATATTTTTTATTCTAATCTTTACAGGAAAATGCCACGGGCACTACCTGATGTGTGGAGACATTTCACTGCAGCTAATAAAAGCTGTAAACATTTACAAATACTGTGCCAAATAATATGTGAAGAATGCAACAAAGATCATCTGGCCAAGTGCATAATTCCCTCAGTGCTCACAACAAGCAACCTCTGACAAAAGTCCTTCTACCTCTTTTCGAGGGGAAAATGATGAATCAGACACCTTTTCGATAGCAACAGCTCATGGTTCTCTTGGAATAAGACGTTTTTTTGACTCAATGGAGGAACGTAGTCAGAGAAATGCAGATGAATGTCTTGCTCGAGCTGTGTATGCAACTGGTTCACCTCTGATGCTCACAGGCAATGTGTATTGGAAGAGATTTCTGAATGTTCTTCACCCAGCATACACCCCTCCAACCAAACATGCTTTATCTACTCATTTGCTGGATGCAGAGTTCAACAGAGTTCAAGTGAAGGTCAAGCAAATCATAGAGAATGCAGACTATTGCAATCATCTCTGATGGGTGGTCGAATGTTCTTGGGCAAGGAATAATTAACTACATCATCTCCACCCCTCAACCAGTATTCTACAAGAACACAGACACAAGGGACAACAGACACACCAGTCTCTACATTGCAGATGAGCTGAAGGCAGTCATCAGTGACCTTGGACCACAGAAGGTATTTTCACAGGTGACAGACAATGCTGAGAACATGAAGGCTGCTTGGTCTAAAGTGGAGGAGTCCTACCCTCACATCACACCCATTGGCTGTGCTGCTCATGCATTGAATCTGCTCCTCAAGGACATCATGGCACTGAAAACAATGGATACACTCTACAAGAGAGCCAAGGAAATGGTATGTGAAGGGTCATCAAGTTATAGCAGCAATCTACCTCACCAAGCAAAGTGAGAAGAATAAGAGCATGACATTGAAGCAGCCCATTAACACCCATTGGGGTGGTGTTGTCATCATGTTTGACAGTCTCCTGGAGGAGAAGGAGTCTCTACAAGAAATGGCCATATCACAGTCTGCCGATATGGACAGCCCCATCAAGAGGCTCCTGGATGATGTATTTTGGGAGAGAGTGGTAAGCAGCCTGAAACTCCTGAAACCTATAGCAGTAGCCATTGCACGGATTGAGGTAGACAATGCCATCCTGTCTGATGTTCAGACTGCTTGGATGTAAGAGAAGAAATCTGTACTGCCCTGCCCACCTCACTGTTGCTCCAAGCAGAGGAAACTGCAGTTTTGAAATACATCAAAAAGCGTGAAGACATCTGCCTGAAGCCCATACACACCGCAGCGTACATGTTGGACCCCAAGTATGCTGGCAAGAGCATCCTGTCTGGTGCAGAGATCAACAAGGCCCACTGTGTCATCACTATCGTGTCTCGCCACCTTGGCCTGGATGAGGACAAGGTTCTTGGCAGTCTGGCAAAGTACACTTCCAAGCAAGGGCTTTGGGATGAAGATACAATATGGCAGTCGTGCCAACATATCTTATCAGACACCTGGTGGAAGGGACTTTGTGGATCTGAAGCTCTTTCCCCTGTGCCTCCATCATCCTCCAAATCCCACCAACATCAGCCGCCTCAGAGCGAAACTGGTCCTTGTTTGGGAACACGCACATCAAAGCATGCAACAGACTGCCCAATACAAGGGTTGAAAACTTGGTGGCCATCCGGGCAAATTTGAGGCTTTTTGAGCCTGACAACAAGCCCTCCTCAACAAGTTTGGAAAGTGACAGTGAAGATGAGGCCTCAGAATCTCATGTTCAAGAGGTGGACATAGAGGAGGTCCAGGGAGAAGACATGGAAGCCTGAGAGGAAGACAACCAAAGCTTTAGTTGTTAGACTATCATTTTACAGATGTATGTTGAAAATGTTTTTAGGAGACGCGATGGATCATTAGGGATCATTCAATATTCCCTTTCTTTTGTTGATCAGTGAAATCATCCCATGTGAAGAGTCAACTCATTTAATTAAAGTTCAATTCGTACCTAAATCGTTTTTTCTTTTTCTTTTTCTATTGGAAGGTTTGAATCATTTGCAATTATGCCTACTTATGATAAGGTAAAATGTTTGTTTCTGTCTCCATATGACATGGTAAATATATCCAATGCAAAAAAACATCTACATTTAAATGGTATTAATATTGATTTGCATATATTTCCGTTAATTCCCAAATATTCCCGTTAATTCGCATATATTCCCGTTAATTCCCACGGAATGTTTCCACTTCTGAATATTCCCCAAAATGTGCAACCCTAAGAGGGAAAAAAAAAGACAGACAGAGAGAGACAGAAAGAGATCAGGAGAGAGAGAAGAGGGTGAAAGAGAGGGAGAGCTGTCGTCTCATTTAGTCTGATCACTCCAGATATTCTCTCTCTCTCTCTTCCACTCTTGTTTGTTCACTTTAGCTCAATTAGTAATTACAGTCACACAACCAATCTCACCGTGATGGCCCAAGAACCCAGAAACACACCTGCCGCCGCAGCTCCAGCCTCAAACAAATAGCTTGTTAAGTGTCACATACACACACACACACCATTTGTTAAGTAATAATATAATTTGGTGGGTGCTTATATTTGTCCTATTTCACACATGTACAAGAGTGTATTAATACACGTCTGAATTGGATTTTTTTTTTTTTGCATATCCCAACTCTCCCTGGGGTCACTGCCAGGGTCTGCCATTACTAACAGCAATCCTGAAGCATTTAGGGTTAAGTGCCTTACTCAAGGGCACATTGGCAGATTTTTCACCTCGTCAGCTTGGGGATTCGAACTAGCGACCTTTCAGTTACTGGCACAACACTCTAACCGCTAGAGTACCTGCCGCCCTAATGGTGCGCAGACTAACTTAGATGAGGTCAATGAGAAACGCTGTAAAACGCTGTAAAACGCTGTGAAACACCGTGTCTCTGCCACCACAGTCAAAGCTGCTACAATTATGGAAGATCGTCATTGTTATTGTACAAACACAAACATCTTACATTTCTAGCGTGGAACATTAAAATGGTAAATGGTCTATCACTGAGGAAAACAGAATCTACATGAAAAAGGTATGTTCTATTATAATTTTATATATGCCATTTAGCAGACGCTTTCAAAGTGGCTTACAGTCATTTTGTGCATTCATTTTGCGTACGGGTGGTCTCGGGAATCAAACCCAATATCCTGTCATTGCAAGCGCCATGCACTACCAACTGAGCTACAGAGGACCACATATAGAAGTTCATATACTGTGCATTCGGAAAGTATTCAGGCCCCTTGACTTTTTCAAAATTTTGTTAGGTTACAGTCTTTTTCTAAAATTGATTAAATTGTTATTTTTTCTCATCAATCTACACACATTACCCCATAATGACAAAGCAAAAACATTTACATAAGTATTCATACCCTTTACTCTGCTTTGTTGAAGCACCTTTGGCAGCGATTACCTCCTCAAGTCTTCTTAGGTATGACGCTACAAGCTTGGCACACCTGTATTTGGGGAGTTTCTCCCATGCTTCTCTGCAGATCCTCTCAAGCTCTGTCAGGTTGGATGGGGAGCATCGCTGCACAGCTATTTTCACTAAGGCCCTTCTCCCCTGATTGCTCAGTTTGGCCGGGCGGCCAGCTCTAGGAAGAGTCTTGGTGGTTCCAAACTTCTTCCATTTAAGATTGGAGCCCACTGTGTTCGTGGGGACCTTCTATGCTGCAGAAATGTTTTTGGCTCCCTTCCCGACATCTGTGCCTCGACACAATCCTGTCTCAGAGCTCCACGGACAATTCCTTCGACCTCATGGCTTGGTTTTTGCTCTGACATACACTGTCAACTGTAGGACCTTATATAGACAGGTGGGTGTCTTCCAAATCATGTCCAATCAATTGAATTTACCACAGGTGGACTTCAATGAAGTTGTAGAAACATCTCAAGGATGATCAATAGAAACAGGATGCACATGAGCTGTTTTCGCTTTGTCATTATGGGGTATTGTGTGTAGATTACTGAGGATCTTTAAAAAAATATCAATTTTAGAATAAGGCAGTAACATAAAAAATGTGTAAAAAGTAAAGGGGTCTGAATACTTTCTGAAGGCACTGTATATCTGCAAGCATATATTCTGTTTTGATGAGCTACAACACATTTTTTACATGACTGTTTAGTCGTTTAGCAAGCGATATGTGTGTGGGTGAGGACAATGACAACATGATCTAGCTGAACCCTCCTTTCTGTCTGGCTGTTTGTAATGGATTGCCATGACTGTGTGGTGTGATCCTGTCTAGGCTAATTGTAATCCACTCACAGAGACAGGCTTCACACCCCAGAGAGGCCTAGAGCTTGCAGCTAGCTACAGTAACCCCTCTTTTTGCTGTGGTATCTGGACAGCAGGTAGAGCCAGACCAGGCTGTGTGTTCCAACCATACAAATGTAATCTCCTTCTAGTTCTGTTGTTCCAACAGCATTGAAGCCACCACCAGTGGGAAATGGGTAAACGGATGAGGGAGTGGGCTCTCACTCTTGTACCCGTTTCACACAATCATGACCCACTTGATCCATACTGCGCTGGCTTAAATATGTTCTGTTCAAATTGTCCTTTCCAGCAGACACTTTGTGAATGAGTAACCAGGCCAGCTGAGTACAGCTCAGTCTTAGACTAGTGCTATGGATGCACCACTCATACACCAAATCTCTGGCAGAGGAAGCGGCAGTGTAAGACTGGCAGCAAAGGCATTTGTTGGCTAAATGAACCGTATCCTGTACAGGAGGATTGTCTCTCTCCGTCTATCTCCCTCCTGAGACCATGCATATAAACACAATGACCTATGGCTGCCATTCCAAACATCACAGTGCATTGACTTGAATGGGAATGTCCTAGAATGTTCTAGTAATTATCTTTCTATGACTTGAATGGGAATGTCCTAGAATGTTCTAGTAATTATCTTTCTATGGAACCAAGTAGGTCCCAGGATATGTATATATTGATTAAAATCCCAATTAGTTGTTTCTCATGCAGCAGCTACCCTTCTCGGGGTCCACACAAAACATGAAACATGACATAATACAGCACATTAATAGACAAGAACAGCTCAAGGACAGAAGGACATGAATTAAAGGGTAGCAGTCCACACTATGAGGAGGATATGTGATGTGTATTTCTACAGATTGATTTTCTATCTGCGCTAGCTATGCCTTTGTACTGTGATGGTGGTGAACTTGGCAAAAACACATAGAACATTTTCACTCCAAAGCTCAGAACAGTGTTTGGCATCGCTCTAAGATTGAACTGTGAACCTTGGATGTGTTTTGATCTTCCCACAGTATCTATAGTAGAAGCCTGGAATGTTCAGTAGCCCCTGTGTGTGTTCTGCCCCACACTCTCAACATAACAGACAGAATCTGAGTCTCAAATTGCACCCTATTTCCTATATTGTGCACTACTTTTGACCAGAACCCTATAGGCCGGGTCCTTGCCTAAATAGTGCACTAAATAGGGAATAGGGTGCCATTTGGGTGGCAGGCAAAACCTTCTAGAACTGTCGCAGCTCTGTTCTGTTCCATTTGGGTTGACTCTTACAGGTCACCATGGGAACCATGAATGAACAAAAGCAGACAGTTTGGTAAACACAGAGGGTCCCGAGGTCAACTGGTGTAAAGACCCTAGTCATGTGATGTGAGAGGTGCTCAGGGAATGGTGGTGGGGGCCTATGTGCCTGTGTGTGTGTGTGTGTGTGTGTGTGTGTGTGTGTGTGTGTGTGTGTGTGTGTGTGTGTGTGTGTGTGTGTGTGTGTGTGTGTGTGTGTGTGTGTGTGTGTGTGTGTGTGTGTGTGTGTGTGTGGGTGGGTGCGCGCATGTGTGTATGTGCACGTGTGCATATGTGTGCGTGTGCTGGGGGCCCACTCGACCAATAAAAAAGCCAAGGCTAACCTCTTGTTTCCACAGGGTGAGTTGGAAGGCCTCTTTTGAAAACCACTGGTCCACTGACATATTGACATAACATAAATATCATGAGGAGAAAGACAGTAGAGTCCCAGACCATATGTGGTTTCGTGGCTATGCATGGGTAAACTATACACACACGCATGTATGTGTGTGTATGTGTGTGTGTGTGTGTGTGTGTGTGTGTGTGTGTGTGTGTGTGTTGTGTGCTTTTGTGTGTATGTGTATGCAGGCAGGGCTCCAGGTCCTAGTAGACATGTAGTCCCAACCCAGAGAGGCTATGATCACAGAAGATGTGTTGTACTACACTAAAGCTGCTGTGACTGTCTGAGTGTCTGATGTGAGTAGAGTGGTAAAATTCCATTAACTTTCCTAAAATTCCCAGATTTTATAGAAATCCTGGTTGGAAGATTACGAATTTCCTGCGCATTCCCTCCTGATTCCTGGAAGTTTACAGCCACGATTTCGGTAAAAAAAATCTGTGAATGTTAGCAACCCTACAGTATGTGAGTGATGCTGTGATAGCACTGGTAACATAATGGACTTGACAGATGAGCTGTTTTTTAATCTGCAGTTTGAGGGTTTGAGAGAGGCAGAAGTACTGTACTGAACAATGATTACAACAGACGTTGTGAAGAGTTCAATGGAAGTCACATGGACACGCGTGGGGGGAATGATCCTGAATCTCCTTATTGCCCCCCAGCAAAATTAGCCTACATTTAGGATATTTCACACTATGTTGAGGTAAAAACCGGAGGATAATGTATGGATGTCAACCCCAATACATGTTCATGTCATCATCACTAATCAACTGCATTACAGTTAAAAACGACTATGACTACCGCCACTGATTTCTCTACGCTAGCTATGCTACCAGCTTATACGAACGGGAGTTAGCTTTTAGCACTTCTTCTAAACCTGAAAAGGAAGTACTTCTAAATGATATGCAGTGAAAACAGCCAAATATATAAAAAAAATCGGACTTTATTAAGTACATTACATTAAGTACATCAACCTCAGGAGGCTGAAGAAATTTGGCTTGTCACCAAAATCACTCACAAACTTTTACAGATGCACAATCGAGAGCATCCTGTCGGGCTGTATCACCGCCTGGTACGGCAACTGCTCCGCCCACAACCGTAAGGCTCTCCAGAGGGTAGTGAGGACTGCACAACGCATCACCGGGGTTAAACTACCTGCCCTCCAGGACACCTACACCACCCGATGTCACAGAAAGGCCAAAAAGATCATCAAGGACAACAACCACCCGAGCCACTGCCTGTTCACCCCGCTATCATCCAGAAGGCGAGGTCAGTACAGGTGCATCAAAGCTGGGACCGAGAGACTGAAAACAGCTTCTACCTCAAGGCCATCAGACTGTTAAACAGCCATCACTAACATTGAGTGGCTGCTGCCAACATACTGACTTAAATCTCTAGCCACTTTATACATAGGAATTGGATGTAACAAATGTATCACTAGCCACTTTAAACAATTTTGTATATAATGTTTACGTATCCGACATACTCATATCAAATGTATACACTGTACTCTAAACCATCTACTGTATCTTGCCTATGCCGCTCGGGTCATCGACCCAAATCTCTAGCCACTTTAATAATTATAATTGGATGAAATAATGTATCACTAGCCACTTTAAACAATGCCATTTATATAATGTTTACATATCCTACATTACTCATCTCATATATATGTGTATATACTGTACTCCATACCATCTACTGCATCTTGCCTATGCCGGTCAGCCATCGCTCATCCATATATTTATATGTACATACTCGTATTCATTCCTTTACTCTTGTGTGTATAAGGTAGTTGTTGTGAAATTGTTAGATTACTTGTTAGATACTACTGCATGGTCGGAACTAGAAGCACAAGCATTTCGCTACACTCGCATTAACATCTGCTAACCATGTGTATGTGACAAATAAAATTTGATTTGATTTGATTTGATTTGACATTGTGGGCCTGTTACAATACATCAATCATGACGGATTTTACGAATATCCACTTTGTTAGATCAGATTTGTTGAATGTGTGCCAATCCGGCGTCCTTCTTCTATGCCCCGCTGTCTGCGTTCCATTGACCTCTTTACCACATCTATAACGTAACAAACAGCATTGTCACCTCTTACCACTCCATTTTCTATCTAGAAATTACCTTTTGAAATTGCTCCGGTCTATACATGAGCAAGCCCAAAAAGTAATCACGCAGACTCTCACGCTCACAAACACACACACACACACACACACACACACACAAACACACACAAATAGAGTGATGCAGGCATAATATAATGATGTTAGGCTATTGCCAACTAAAGGGTGAGAGTACTCATGAGACAAGAGAAGAAGAGGAGAGGAGGGGATGAAGAGGAGGAGAGGAGGAAAAGAGGGTTAGTGGAGAGGCGGAGAGGAGGGGATGACAAGAAGAGGCGAAGAGATACCCCATAATGACTAAGCAAAAACAGGTTTTTATACATTTTAGCAAAGTTATTAAAAATAAAAAGCTGAAATATAACATTTACATAAGTATTCAGACCCTTTACTCAGTACTTTGTTGATCCACCTTAGGCAGGGATTACAGCCTGGAGTCTCCTTGGGTATCATAGCAAAGGGTCTGTAGAAAGGTATTTCTATTTTTTATTTTTAATACATTTGAAAACAATTCTAAAAATCTGTTTTCGCTTTGTCATCATGGGGTATTGTGTGTAGATTGAGGAGGAAAAATATTGATTTGCATTTTAGAATAAGCTGTAACGTCATAAAATGCGAAAAAAGTAAAAGGGTCTGAATACTTTCCGAATGTACTGTAATTCCTTACTCAGTGTTACACTGAGACACAAATACACACACACACTGACACATACACACATAATATCCATTAGTAGGAAACTGCACTCCAATTAAGTGATGAGGAAGAAACACACGCAGGTAGATTGCACCTGGGCTACAAAACCCCACTTCTCCACTCTCCCTGCAATTGCATTAACATGATTAACCCTCTTCCTGCGAGTGACGTCAGCCTCTCTCTCTCCCACCACCACCACCACCATTCGACAAGGCAACAATACACGCGTGAAATTCATCGGGTCTCCACAATGTAGGACAGGAATGAGAAATCAACACCAAAGAAGAAGATCAGCCATCTCGCTGTCTTCCTGCATGCTTGCCTGGTAGGCGGTCTTCCTGCATGCCTGCCTGGTAGGATGTCTTCCTGCATGCCTGCCTGGTAGGATGTCTGCCTGCATGCCTGCCTGGTAGGATGTCTGCCTGCATGCCTGCCTGGTAGGATGTCTGCCTGCCTGTCTTTCCTACCTACAACAGCCCTGATAGATAGCTGTGAGACAGAGAGATCAGAGATGGTAAAATGAACTGGGCATAGTAACGGAAATAAATGCACAAACACAGCTGTTTCTCCTTCTGTGTCAGTTAACCTGTCCCTGGACATTATATCACTGTTACTGTAGGTGTGTGTGTGTGTGTGTGTGTGTGTGTGTGTGTGTGTGTGTGTGTGTGTGTGTGTGTGTGTGTGTGTGTGTGTGTGTGTGTGTGTGTGTGTGTGTGTGTGTGTGTGTGTGATCATTTTACCACTGCAATCTCTCAAAAACAACATAATAACCAAACACATCCAGCTCGGTGTCTTGGGCAGTGTCCCAAATGGCACCCTATTCCCTATTTAGTACATAGGCAGCAGAAGGAGGGAGATAACGGTGGGTATAATTTGACTGTGGGGCACAGGTGGCATAGATGCACTCCAGAAGGAAAATGGGAAAAGTCCACAGTATGTTTCTAACTATCAGTGTTCTGTGAATACTTCTCCCCATTCCCTAAACCAGTGAAATGGATGAATGTGTCAGGGCCCTTATGTGCTGATGTTTATGTTTCTGTGAAATCAATAAAAAGATGTTAACAAAACAGAAGTGTTCAGGGAAAAGGCTGCACACCATGCAGAGACACACACAAACACACCACACCACACACAGACTTCTGCTATACTGCTGTGTCTGGCTAGAGTCTCCTCGACCTGTTGTTGTCCTGTCTTGCCAAAGTGTGTGTCTGTATCTCTGTAGGACTGTGTGTGTGTGTGTGTGTGTGTGTGTGTGTGTGTGTGTGTGTGTGTGTGTGTGTGTGTGTGTGTGTGTGTGTGTGTGTGTGTGTGTGTGTGTGTGTGTGTGTGTGACTATGAGCATGTGTTTTATCCGTTTCTGGCTCTTGTTTGAGCTGAGCCCTGATGAAAGCCAAGACAAACAGTGGGGAATGTCACCGTGGGACAGAGTCAACAGTCAGACCCCCTGTAGAGAGGCCAAGGCCTTGTAACAGTGACCCATCCACTGTCCCGTCTCTTCCCACCGTTTACACAGAGACCAGACAGGATTACAAGGTCCACCATATTAGTGATGTGCGGGTTGACTCATAGCCCGCAGTCCTAGAGGTTATATCCAGGTGGGTTTAGGGTAATTAAATATAGTATGGATGAAGGGTGTGTGGTGGGATGCGGGTTTGGTGGCTATCAATACCTTAAGAAATCCATAAATTGAATTGTTGTGCAATTTCTATCTATAGGCTACATTGAGGGTTTTCTTTCATTATTTTAGACTATCTGGCATTAGTGTGTAAGCCTAGGCTTTAGGGCCTAACTTTATGCACGCCAAATAGCTACCGCCAAATAGCTACACGCCAAATAGCTACACGCCAAATAGCTACAGCCAAATAGCTACAGCCAAATAGCTACACGCCAAATAGCTACACGCCAAATAGCTACAGCCAAATAGCTACAGCCAAATAGCTACACGCCAAATAGCTACAGCCAAATAGCTACAGCCAAATAGCTACACGCCAAATAGCTACAGCCAAATAGCTACAGCCAAATAGCTACAGCCAAATAGCTACCGCCAAATAGCTACACGCCAAATAGCTACCGCCAAATAGCTACCGCCAAATAGCTACCGCCAAATAGCTACACGCCAAATAGCTACAGCCAAATAGCTACCGCCAAATAGCTACACGCCAAATAGCTACAGCCAAATAGCTACCGCCAAATAGCTACAGCCAAATAGCTACCGCCAAATAGCTACAGCCAAATAGCTACCAGCCAAATAGCTACAGCCAAATAGCTACCGCCAAATAGCTACACGCCAAATAGCTACAGCCAAATAGCTAC
Organism: Brachymystax lenok tsinlingensis; assembly: GCA_030435695.1. Classification (NCBI taxonomy): domain Eukaryota; kingdom Metazoa; phylum Chordata; class Actinopteri; order Salmoniformes; family Salmonidae; genus Brachymystax; species Brachymystax lenok. The sequence goes on from CM059780.1 coordinate 66,785,927, forward strand.
CGCCAAATAGCTACACGCCAAATAGCTACAGCCAAATAGCTACCGCCAAATAGCTACAGCCAAATAGCTACAGCCAAATAGCTACCGCCAAATAGCTACAGCCAAATAGCTACAGCCAAATAGCTACAGCCAAATAGCTACAGCCAAATAGCTACACGCCAAATAGCTACACGCCAAATAGCTACAGCCAAATAGCTACAGCCAAATAGCTACACGCCAAATAGCTACAGCCAAATAGCTACAGCCAAATAGCTACACGCCAAATAGCTACAGCCAAATAGCTACCGCCAAATAGCTACACGCCAAATAGCTACAGCCAAATAGCTACCGCCAAATAGCTACAGCCAAATAGCTACAGCCAAATAGCTACAGCCAAATAGCTACAGCCAAATAGCTACCAGCCAAATAGCTACAGCCAAATAGCTACCGCCAAATAGCTACACGCCAAATAGCTACAGCCAAATAGCTACCGCCAAATAGCTACACGCCAAATAGCTACAGCCAAATAGCTACCGCCAAATAGCTACAGCCAAATAGCTACAGCCAAATAGCTACACGCCAAATAGCTACAGCCAAATAGCTACAGCCAAATAGCTACAGCCAAATAGCTACAGCCAAATAGCTACACGCCAAATAGCTACAGCCAAATAGCTACAGCCAAATAGCTACAGCCAAATAGCTACAGCCAAATAGCTACCGCCAAATAGCTACAGCCAAATAGCTACAGCCAAATAGCTACAGCCAAATAGCTACACGCCAAATAGCTACAGCCAAATTTGGTGAAGTGGTAAAAGAGGTTGATAACTATGTTATGTGTGATGATTGATGTGGGGATTGATGACAGTCACTAGACGGGACTTCAAATAGGCCTATGGCATGTCAAAGGAACTGTAGCCTACTATTCAGATGGGCTAAATGGAAAGTGAAATCTGGACTGTAGGTCTAGAACCTCTCACATTGCCTTAATATGCAGAATGACGCACTTTGTACAGTAAAACGATACACCAAATGTAGGCTAAATTTCTACTCGGGAACAGGAGTGGAGAAATACACTGAGTGTACAAAACATTAGGAAAACCTTCCTAATATTGAGTTGCACCCCTGTTTGCCATAAAACATAGTAGTTAGTAATACTATTCAATTCTATAGTAAACTGTAGTTATTAGGATATTAGGACTACTGTGATTATTGGGACTACCGGGTCTATTATGACTACCATGATTACCAAACGAACAAAACTATTAAGATTACCAGACTACAGTTCTACATGAAGATCTTATTAAGACTACCAGACTACAGTTCTACATGAAGATCTTATTAAGACTACCAGACTACAGTTCTACATGAAGATCTTATTAAGACTACCAGACTACAGTTCTACATGAAGATCTTATTAAGACTACCAGATTACAGTTCTACATGAAGATCTTATTAAGACTACCAGACTACAGTTCTACATGAAGATCTTATTAAGACTACCAGACTACAGTTCTACATGAAGATCTTATTAAGACTACCAGATTACAGTTCTACATGAAGATCTTATTAAGACTACCAGATTACAGTTCTACATGAAGATCTTATTAAGACTACCAGATTACAGTTCTACATGAAGATCTTATTAAGATTACCAGACTACAGTTCTACATGAAGATCTTATTAAGATTACCAGACTACAGTTCTACATGAAGATCTTATTAAGACTACCAGACTACAGTTCTACATGAAGATCTTATTAAGACTACCAGACTACAGTTCTACATGAAGATCTTATTAAGATTACCAGACTACAGTTCTACATTAAAATCTTATTAAGATTACGACTACAGTTCTACATTAAAATCTTATTAAGATTACCAGACTAACAGTTCTACAAAGACTACCCAGACTAGAACACCCACTCAGAGCCCAGACAACTAGGGGAGAATCAATAAAGAATGATAGAGGCCTCCAGTGGCCAAAAGCCTGTTTTAGCATGGGCAGTGCCATTGAGGGCTTCCACCATTTCAATGAAGTCAAATGGGTGGGACTTCCAACTTCATTGGCTGATCCCTCCTGGTGACCCTGTTGGAGTCATGTCCAACCGGGTCATCAGGCGGGATCAGCCAATCATGAAAAATAATATTGACTAATGGAGATTGCCTAAATTGTGCTGCCTATGCTGTAACATATGCTATAACGGCACAGATACAAAGATGAGTCCTCTATCCATCTCAGTTGCATTTCCTTGATTCCCTCCCCTCTGAACTTCTCATCCAATGGGTTTTGAGAGAGGACGCAAAGAATAAGGGAAATGCAACTGAGATTACTACCAGGATGCTACTAGGTCCAAGTCCATGGGACAGATCGCAAAATCCACACAGAAAGATGATGCTCCGATCAAGTCCTGGAGGAGACGTGAGGAGAATGTGAATTGAATTGTGTTGTTCGCACTTGGAAAGAGAGAGAGAGAGAGAGAGAGAGAGAGAGAGAGAGAGAGAGAGAGAGAGAGAGAGAGAGAGAGAGAGAGAGAGAGAGGAAAACAAGCTCATAAAGAATTGCTGGCAGGTTGATTTTTACTTTTACTGGAGTCAACTCAGCTGAGCAGGAGTAGAGCAGGCCGCGGGTAAATACTGTCCAAACACCAGCTAACAAACAACTATAGCTCTCTTTGTCTATAGATCCGCTGATATGAAAAATACAATATGCAAATGTCTTTCCTTATTAAATTTTTCTACTGATGTGACAAAGTAGTTCTTACCAAGCCACTAGCTTTGTATTTACCGCTTACAGGATGTAAACTGTTTTATATTTCTGACCTTGCAGAGGAGGAGGATAGGGTGCACACACAAAATACAATAGGAATTTAACCGTGAACAGTGTCCTCTTACAGTATAAACTGTTGGGGTGGGTGAATATGGGTAATTAAGCCTGAACCCACCACAACTTGAAAAAGGCAGAGATTGACTTTCTTTACTTCCGCCCACCCATCCATGGGCAGGCAGTTAGGCATCAGAGGGGAGCTGAAGCTCCATTGACTCGATGCGCTGAGACATTTTCCCTTTCAACTAAAGCAGGCATGAGAGCTAATCCTCAGGGGGGTTAAATGGAGGGAGAGAGAGAGAGAGAGAGAGAGAGAGAGAGAGAGAGAGAGAGAGAGAGAGAGAGAGAGAGAGAGAGAGAGATTTTTCTTCTCTTCCCAGCATGGGAGAAGTGGGGGCGGCTGTAGGCTGTTGCAATACAACTCTAATGTACCTGACAAATAACTTTGGCTCAACTTTTTGAGTCAAATAAATTCAACAAAAGTAAGATGTAGCAGTACTGTAGGCTTACAACTTTCACTGCACTTGACATGATATAACTTTAGCTCAACTTCTGTACAGTTTTCAAACAAAGTTCAAAAGAGAAAATGCTTTTTGAAAGCTTACTGGACAACATACAACGTAAATGTACTTGACACAGAGAACTTTAGCTCAAGTTTTGAAACTAACTCAACTAAATTACAACAGATAAAACAAAAAACGTGCAATGATTTACTGTACAAAATGTCCATGGTGATCGAATGCATCCCAAGTGCTTTCTGAGAGACACCTTGTCCCAAATGGCACCCTATTCTCTACATAGCTGATTGAGTGGTAGCTGCTTCACAACCAAGGTCTGTGTCCCTTACGACACCCTATTAACTATTTAGAAAATAAAATAGCAATTTGTTTTACTGTACAATGTGTCTGTACAGAGTGCTGTTCCCAGCAGTGAGATGCAGTCAGCTAGTCACGTTCACGGCTGGAGGGGTAATTTACATTTTTACATCTCTGTCACTTTCACACCAGCATCGTGACAGCAGCACAAGGGCCTGCCAAGACCTGGCGGAGACCAGAGTTCATTATATCTCTCCTCTCTCTCCCTCGCCATCTCTCGCTCGCTCTCTCGCTCTCTCTCTCATAAACACACAAAAATATATCAGTGAGCTGTCAGAGTTAGCTAACTGGTACAGAAAAGCATGAGAAAAATAACACAGAAAGAAATAAACAACACACTGACATAAATAAGTGTGAACAAATAGTCACATACCCTAGAGGATTATACAGGATGGATACGCAGTGGTTCCCAAATTCTTCAAACATTCAACCTCAAGCTGCCTACCCTCTCTAGCACCAGGGTCAACTCACTCTCAAATGTTGTTTTTTGCCATCATTGTAAGCCTGCCACACACACACTATCCAATACATTTATTAAACATAAGAATGAGTGTGAGTTTTTGTCACAACCCGGCTCGTGGAAAGTGACATAATAATAATCAATAATTTTGCTCTTTATTTATCCATCTTACATATAAAAGCTTATTTTTTCATAAAAAATTGTGAATAGAGAAGAGAAGGGTGTGCTTGAAAGGATGCATGTAATGTTGGGTTGGATTGGATTGGAGAGAGTCTCAGTCTTAAATCATTTTCCACACACAGTCTATGTTTAGTTTTCATACTAGTGAGGGCCGAGAATCCACTCTCACATAGGTACGTGGTTGCAAAGGGCATCAGTGTCTTAACAGTGCGATTTGCCAAGGCAAGAAACTCTGAGCGCAGCCCAATCCAGAAATCTGGCAGTGGCTTCTGATTAAATTCAATTTTCACAGAACGGCTTGTTGCAATTTCGATGAGACTCCCTTGTTCAGATATCGGTAAGTGGACTGGAGGCAGGGCATGAAAGGGATAACGAATCCAGTTGTTTGTGTCGTCCGTTTCGGGAAAGTACGTGCGTAATTGTGCACCCAACTCACTCAGGTGCTTCGCTATATCACATTTGACATTGTACGTAAGCTTGAGTTCATTGCACACAAAAAAATCATACAATGATGGAAAGACATGCGTGTTGTCCTTGTTAATGCAGACAGAAAAGAGCTCCAGCTTCTTAATCATAGCCTCAATTTTGTCCCGCACATTGAATATAGTTGCGGAGAGTCCCTGTAATCCTAGATTCAGATCATTCAGGTGAGAAAAAGCATCACCCAGATAGGCCAGTCGTGAGAGAAACTCGTCATCATGCAAGCAGTCAGACAAGTGAAAATTATAGTCAGTAAAGAAAACTTTAAGCTCTTCTCTCAATAAAAAAAAACATGTCAATACTTTAACCCTTGATAACCAGCACATTTCTGTATGTTGTAAAAGCGTTACATGGTCGCTGCCCATATCATTGCATAATGCAGAAAATACACGAGAGTTCAGTGGCCTTGCTTTAACAAACTTAACCATTTTCACTGCAGTGTCCAAAACGTCTTTCAAGCTGTCGGGCATTCCCTTGGCAGCAAGAGCCTCCCGGTGGATGCTGCAGTGTACCCAAGTGGTGTCGGGAGCAACTGCTTGCACGCGCGTTACCACTCCACTATGTCTCCCTGTCATGGCTTTTGTGCCATCAGTACAGATACCAACACATCTTGACCACCAAAGTCCATTTGATGTCACAAAGCTGCCCAGTACTTTAAAAATATCCTCTCATGTTGTCCTGGTTTCCAGGGGTTTGCAGAAGAGGATGTCTTCCTTAATTGACACCCCATAAACGTAACGGACATATACCAGGAGCTGTGCCAGGCCCGCCACGTCTGTTGACTCCTCCAGCTGTAACGTATATAATTCACTGGCTTGTATGCAAAGCAGTAATTGTTTCAAAACATCTCCTGCCATGTCACTAAGCAGGGCTCTAACTCCTCTAGTTCCACAATGAGATAGGGTGCAGGCCAGGCAGCAGGCTGTTAGCCAGCCTGCCAGCTTAGTGGAGTTTTCCATTAGCAGTCAGTGTAGTCAGCTCAGCTATCCACATTGAGACAGTGTCCGTGCCTCGATCTAGGTTGGGCAAAACTAAACATGGCGCCTTAGCTGTCATGGATCTGGTTCCATAGTGGAAAGGAGTCAGGCACAGGAGGTTGAGATGCATGTAAAAAGGTATTTAATAAAGCCACCAGTACAAACAACTCGGACACAACGAGAACCAAAAGATACTAGCCCTCAGTACACAGACTGGGAAAACTCCAAAGAACACTGATAATCACGCACAGGGGAAGGAGGGGAAGGAAGGAATATAAGTAGGAGCGTGATTGGGAGATAATTAACAGGTGTAGACAATAATGACAAAACCGAAAGACACACAAAAAAGGGGAACGGTGATGGTTAGAAAACCGGTGACGTCGACCGCCGAACACCGCCCAAACAAGGAGAGGGACCGACTTCGATGGAAGTCGTGACAGTACCCCCTCTGACGGCTGCCCAGCGGCGCACTGACACCGGCCTCGGGGACGACCCAGAGGACGAGGCACAGGGCGATCCGGCCGGCGACGATGAAACTCCCGAAGCAGTTCAGGGTCCAAGACATCAGCCACCGGGACCCAGCCCCTCTCCTCCGGACCGTACCCCTCCGACTCCACAAGATATTAAAGGCCCCTCGCCCGACGTCTCGAATCTAGGATGGAACAGACGAAGTACGCCGGGACCCCCTCGATGTCCAGAGGGGGTGGAAGAACCTCCCGCACCTCAGAGTCCTGGAGCAGACCAACCACCACCGGCCTGAGGAGAGACACATGGAACAAGGGGTTTATATGGTAATCGGGGGAAGCTGTAACCGGTAACACACCTCGTTCACTCTCCTCAGGACTTTAAATGGCCCCACAAACCGCGGACCCAGGGCAGGCGGAGGGGCAGGTTTCGGGTCGAGAGCCAGACCCAGTCCCCCAGTGCAAACCCTGGGGCCTCACTGCGGTGACGGAAGCGAGCGCGGCCTGCTGAAGGTGACCATGGGCGGCCTCCCAGGTCTCCTCCGCGCGCTTGAACCACTCGTCCACTCCAGGAGCCTCGATCTGACTCCGATGCCATGGTGCCAGAACCGATGCCATCTCTGCCTCTAACCCTTTACGGGGGCTGAGTCACTGGCTTACTAGTGCTCTTCCATCCCGTCCCTAGGAGGGGTGCTTCACTTGAGTGGGTTGAGTCACTGACGTGATCTTCCTGTCCAGGTTTGGCGCCCCGCTTGGGTTTGTGCCATGGGGGAGATCTTCATGGGCTATACTTGGCCTTGTCTCAGGGTAGTAAGTTGGTGGTTGAAGATATCCTTCTAGTGCTGTGGGGGTTGTGCTTTGGCAAAGTGGGTGGGGTTACATCCTGCCTAGTTGGCCCTGTCCGGGGGTATCGTCGGACGGGCCGCAGTGTCTCCCAACCCTTCCTGTCTCCCAACCCTTCCAGTCTCAGCCTCCAGTATTTATGCTGCAATAGTTTATGTGTAGGGGGGCTAGGGCCAGTCTGTTATATCTGGGGTATTTTCTCCTGCCTTATCCGGTGTCCTGTGTGAATTTAAGTATGCTCCCTCTAATTCTCTCTTTCTATCTTTCTATCTCTCTTTCTCTCGGAGGACCTGAGCCCTAGGACCATGCCTCAGGACTACCTGGCCTGATGACTCATTGCTGTCCCCAGTCCACCTGGTCGTGCTGTTGCTCCAGTTTCAACTGTTCTGCCTGCGGCTATGGAACCCTGACCTGTTCACCGGACATGCTACCTTGTCCCGGACCTGCTGTTTTCGACTCTCTCTCTACCGCACCTGCTGTCTCTAACTCTGAATGATCGGCTAAGAAAAGCCAACTGACATTTACTCCAGAGGTGCTGACCTGCAACCACTGTGATTATTATTATTTGACCCTGCTGGTCATCTATGAAGGTTTGAACATCTTGGCCATGTACTGTTATAATCTCCACCCGGCACAGCCAGAAGAGGACTGGCCACCCCTCAGATCCTGGTTCCTCTCTAGGTTTCTTCCTAGGTTTCTGCCTTTCTAGGGAGTTTTTCCTAGCCACTGTGCTTCTACATCTGCATTGCTTGCTGTTTGGGGTTTTAGGCTGGGTTTCTGTATAGCACTTTGTGACATCGGCTGATGTAATAAGGGCTTTACAAATCAATTGGATTGATTGACTGATGCATCGTAAAACAGTGTTGTTTGATGAAGGCATTGTCTGTATAGTTTTCTGGGCCTTGTCCCCCAGCATTGTCCCAGCCAAATCCGCGACAGCAGGAAGAATTAAGTCCGTCCCAATAGTATGGGGCTTGCCTGTCCTAGCCACTTGGTAGCTCACAATTTAAGACACTTCTATCCCCTTCTTATTAATGGTATCTATTGCTTTTATACATGTCTTACTACTCGAAAGTCGTCTTAATTCTTGCTCAAAAAACTCCCGTGGCTTATTTTTCAAATTGGCATGTTTTATTTCTAAATGCCTGAGCAAGAGTTTCATTGAGTTGTGAGATAGTACTTTTGGGGGCAGTAGCTCTTCAGCTGCATCAGATTCACAACTGTCAGTGTCCATGCTAGCTGGGCTAACAACAAATGTAGAATTACTGATGCTGGTGCAGGTGTAGTACTACTGCTGGTAGTAGCAGTACTACCAGCAGTAGATGGTTTCATTTTATTTTTGGCAGTGAAACGAGGCTACTCAGGCGAGAAAGAAACCTCACCCAAATGTATAGCCCCATTGGAAAATATAGATGGACTGTTTTAAAATGGGGGGGAAAAATACCTGCACTAGAGGATTATACAGGTTGGATACATGTACCACTATGTGTTTGTGTATATCTATAGGGTTTATATCTATAGGGTCTAGCCCAGAGCATGGTAAGACACCAGTAATGTTAACGCACATTACACATACAGTGAGGGGAAAAAGTATTTGATCCCCTGTTGATTTTGTACGTTTGCCCACTGACAAAGAAATGATTAGTCAATAATTTTAATGGTAGGTTTATTTGAACAGTGAGAGACAGAATAACAAAAAAAATCCAGAAAAACGCATGTGAAAAATGTTATAAATTGATTAGCATTTTAATGAGGGAAATAAGTATTTGACCCCCTCTCAATCAGAAAGATTTCTGGCTCCCAGGTGTCTTTTATACAGGTAACGAGCTGAGATTAGGAGCACACTCTTAACTAGCCAGTCTCCAAACCTTAATCCCATAGAAAATCTGTGGAGGGAGCTGAAGGTTCGAGTTTCCAAACGTCAGTCTCGAAACCTTAATGACTTGGAGAAGATCTGCAAAGAGGAATGGGACAAAATCCCTTCTAAGATGTGTGCAAACCTGGTGGCCAACTACAAGAAATGTCTGACCTCTGTGATTGCCAACAAGAGTTTTGCCACCAAGTACTAAGTCATGTTTTGCAGAGGGGTCAAATACTTATTTCCTCATTGAAATGCAAATCAATTTATAACATTTTTCACATGCGTTTTTCTGGATTTTTTTGTTGTTATTCTGTCTCTCACTGTTCAAATAAACCTACCATTAAAATTATAGACTGATCATTTCTTTGTCAATGGGCAGACTTTTCTGTTTCCATCTACGTGGGGCAGCACCCATGTCTCACTGGTCCATGGCTCTGGTGGACCTCCTCTGACTTGGGGACAAAGCCAGGCCACTGGTACTGTTCAGTTGGCGTTTACTTAACAATGGCTAACTGGGAACTTTAACACCTTCTCACATAGCAACAGTCTTCAATGATGCAGAGGTTGTTGATTTTGGTCTTCACAAGTCCTCACTGTCAGCAATAGCTAGTAAAACATAAGGATGTATACACTAGTGGAACACTGGTGTTAAAGTCGAAAAGCAGCAGAACCACAGCGCAAACACCCCAGACAACGTGTCACTTTCACCTCCCCTCTCCCTCTCCCTCTCCCTCTCCCCCACCTCACACTGAGAGCCGACCGCAAAACCACAGGCGACAGACAGAGCAGAGGAGGATAAAGAAAACCCTCTCCAGTTTCCACCCAGTCCACACACACACACACCACATCATGTAACTGACAGCTCCACCACAAGCCACTAACCAGCCAACACTTACACGCTAATACGTGGGCAGTCTGAGGATGTGTCCCAAATGGCACCTTCTTCCCTATATAGTGCACTACATTTGACCTGGGCCCACTATATAGTGACCCCCTCTCTCTCAGATCACTCATAAACATCTCCTCTCTACTCCACAGTTCCTTCCATTCTTCTGTCATCACCCTCTTCAGGTTCCCTTTGAATCAGGGTCTTTAAGAAAGGAGGACAAGGGACAGATGCAGCGGGCTGGGGTTAGTGAGAGAGAGAGAGAGAGAGAGAGAGAGAGAGAGAGAGACTTCCCCTACAGAGAGAACACCACAAACAGACCCCACAGAGCCCCAGGACAGCAACACAATTAGACCCAACCAAATCATGAGAAAACAAAAAGATAATTACTTGACACATTGGAATTTACAAAAAAAAACTGAGCAAACTAGAATGCTACTTGACCATAAACAGAGAGTACACAGTGGCAGAATACCTGACCTCGGTTAATTAAGGAAATTTTTGACTATGTACAGACTCAATAGCCTTGCTATTCCAAATAATGTAATGTTTACTGTATAGGTAAGTAAAAAACTAAAACAACAGTAAAAAAGACAGGCTATATACAGTACTGAGGCTATAAAAGTAGCGAGGCTACATACAGACACCGGTTAGTCAGGCTGATTGAGGTAGTATGTACATGTAGATATGGTTAAAGTGACTATGCATATATGATGAACAGAGAGTAGCAGTAGCGTAAAAGAGGGGTTGGTGGGTGGTGGGTGGCGGGACACAATGCAGATAGATAGCCCGGTTAGCCAATGTGCGGGAGCACACAATGCAAAAAGTCTGGGTAGCCATTTGATTACCTGTTCAGGAGTCTTATTGAGAAAGGCTATTGAGAAACTCCCATATCTATTGGGTGAAATACCACGGTCTGTAATCACAGCAGCAAGATTTGTGACCTGTTGCCACAAGAAAAGGTCAACCAGTGAAGAACAAACACCATTGTAAATACAACCCATATTTATGTTGATATATTTTTCCTTTTGTACTTTAACTATTTGCACATCATTACATTACTTTTGTAACTTTTGTGAGTGTAATGTTTACTGAACATTTTTTTATTGTTTATTTCACTTTTGTTTTTAGAAATGTAAACATATGTTTACCATGCCAATAAAGCCCCTTAAATTGAAATTGAAATCGAGAGAGACAGAGACAGAAAGACCTTCATGACACGGCATTGAAATTGAATGCTCAGGGGGAGGTTGGTGGAGGGAAGGAGTGAGGGAGGGTGGGAAGGTGGGAGGGAGGGTGTGGGAAGGAGGTAGGGAGGGAGGAAAGGAAGGAGGGAGGGGCAGAGACAGAGGCGTCACACTAAAACACCTCTAGTGCCAATTAAATGGCTCTAGTTTCTCTTTTTGGCTCATTTTTAAAGTATTTTCTCGTCGCCAGCTAGAGAGCGGAAGAAAGGCCGAATTATTGTGCAATTCTGTCCTCCGCACCCCTCCCCCCGCAAACAAAGAGATCCAAAGGGAATTTAATTTACTAATACGGTTGTGTTTTAAAGTGTCTGCTGTTATGAACAGCTATGTGTAGACACCTACCTGAGAGAAAAACAATCCACAGACACTCATAGCAGACACAACAGTCATTTATTTAGACAATCCAGACCAAAAGATCTGTTGATATGAAGCCCCTACTCTCACCTGCAGGACCAATAGTGAGCTAACTAGCTATCCACCTAGCTATCCATGACATCGGCTACATTGGGGCTGATGGAAATGCAGAATCATGAGAAATAACAAAATAATTTATTTAGACAATGCAGACAAAGACACTAGCTTCCCTCAGTTAATGGTAATGATTCGTCAAGATCAACACACCCTTTGATGGGTCTGATAACTGCTCAGCATGATAAAGAGACCATCCCCCTCCTTAAACCATCGCTGTGTCCCAAATGACAACCTATTCCACACAGTGCACTACTTTTGACCTGAGCCCTATGGGCCCTGGTCGAAAGTAGAGAACAATATAGGAAACAGGGTGGAATTTAGGGCTCATCCCCACCTGACCCCTCTCTTTAACTGTAGCAATATTCCCATTTCCTGTTAGCTCTAATCAGCTAGGCCAATCAGGGCATGAGGACTGTGTTTGATATATCTTATCGTAATTGGCTGAAAGCTGCTTTGTTTAAGACAGCAGATAACATTAAGTCTCACTTCCTCTCCACAGAAAGAGTTCTGTAAACACAACAACACATGACTGGGACGTTGCAGATTGTAGGAGAGAAACGTAAAGGTCATTTCTGATTGAGACGACATACACAGAATTTACCGTGAATGCAGTCTGCCCTAACATGGGAACACTGCCTTTACATTTCAATCACGATGAAACGCTGAGCTTCCACGATACGGATTGAATAGAGCCCCTAATCGAATTACTCTATATGAGCACTAAAATCACAGTATCATGTTGCTCACAGAGCTCTGCAAAAACAAAACACATTGGTGGGATGTCTAGTTGTAAAGAGTGCCAAAATACCAGACTCAAATAGTGAGACTAGCACTGAAATCTATCTAAACGTTATCCAGTGTCAGTGGAAATGACAACATTTCTGTTTGCTCTTTATAATGAATCATTAAAGATTGTATGGCATTGTAGAGGCACATTGCTCTACAAAGTTGTGCATAATGTTATTCAACCTTTATTTAACAAAGGAGTCAGGCTTCCTGCCATCCAGGACCTATATACTAGGTGGTGTTAGAGGAAGCCCCAAAAAATGGTCAAAGACTCCAGTCACCCAAGTCATAGACTGTTCTCTCTGCTACCGCACAGCAAGCTGTACTGGAGCAGTCCAAAAGGCTCCTTAACAGCTTCAACCCCCAAGCCATAAGACTGCTGAACAATTCATCAAATGTTCACCCAGACTATTTACATTGACCCCTTTGTTGTTACACTTCTGCTGCTCGCTGTTTATTACCTATGCATAGTCAATTCACCCCTACTTACATGTACAAATGACCTTGACTAACCTGTACCCCGCACATTGACTCGGTACCGGTACCCCCTGTATAGCCTCGTAATTGCTATTTTATTTCATTTTTTACTTTAGTTTATTTAGTGAATATTTTCTTAACTCTATTTATTGAACTGCATTGTTGGTTAAGGGCTTGTAAGTAAGCATTTCACAGTAAGGTTTACACCTGTTGTATTCGGCCCATTGAAGTCAGAAGATCCTACAAAACAGGTTGTTGAAACCCAGGCTCCTCATTTTTTTACTTTATTTAACTAAGTCAGTTAACTACTTAGGGAGAAGCGCCCCACTGGTGAAATGTAAGGCGCCAAATTCAAAATCCAAAAGTTGAATTATTAAACATTCATCAATATACAAGTGTTGCATAGTCATCAAAAGCTCTGCTTCTTGGCAATATCACAGCGTTGTCAGATTTCAAAAAGACTTTACGGCGAAAGCACAACATTTGATTGTTTGAGGATAGCACCTCTAATATTTCTGCATTAGCATAAATTCATAAACCAGCGCGGTTCACACAAAACACATATCACAGCGAAAACAAATCCCTTACCTTTCGAAGAACTTCTGCTGAGGGCTTCCCAAGTGTCCAACGAAGACATCCGATGGTTCTTTTGTTAGAAAAAGTCATTTATTATATCCATAAATCTCAGTTTGGTTGGTGCGTTATGTTCAGAAAATCCAACGTCGAATTGCCCATTGAAACGTGAAGAGAACGCGTTCAAATATACCTATAAACTTTTCCTAAACAAATCAAAGACGAGTTATAATGCATCCTTAGCTATCCTTTTATGAATATTAGCGTTAATATTTCACTCGGATGGTCACCTATACGTTATATAAGTAAAATAAAGTGGGGCGCGCACCCAGTCTCGCGCCCAAGAAATCTTGTTGACATCTGAGCTCCCTTGACCATTTCCTCTTCCTATCCGTTTTGCTTACTCCTATCGCTCCCAGACTCTGTATAGAGACTGCTGACATCTAGTGGAAGCCATAGGTACTGCAGTCTCAGTCCTGGTTAAAATAAAAATGAATAGGCAGCCTGGAGAAGAAGGTCAAGTACAAAAAAAAATGCAAATCCGAATGGATTTTCCTCGGGTTTTCACATGTTATATCAGTTCTGTTATACTCATATACATTATTTTAACACTCTTAGAACCTTCAGAGTGTTTCCTATCCAATAGTACTAATTATGTGCATATCCTATTTTCTGGGCCTGAGTGGCAGGCATTTTGCTTTGGGCACGCCAGACTCTCTAAAACCGTCACCTATGCAGCCGCTCCCTAAGAAGTTAAGAACAAATTCTTATTTACAATGTTGGCCTACACCGGCCAAACCTGGACGATGCTGGGACAATTGTGCGCCGCCCTATAGGACTCCTAAACACGGCCGGTTGTGATACAGCCTGGATTCAAACCAGGGTGTCTGTAGTGATGCCTCTAGCACTGATATGCAGTGGCTTAGACCGCTGTGCCACAAGGGAGCCCTTCAAACTAGAAGTAGCATATTGAATCCATTGTAGAGATAAATGCTACCATACAACTAAATGTGGAGTGAAAAGATGCTTAGTCAGCTAATTAGGAGATTTAGTGCCGGGAGAGACATTAAACCAATTACAATAGATAGAGATAGGTGGTTGAATGAGCAACATCAGTCAGAACAGTGGACTGTGAAGGCATTGTAGAAGGCCATTGTATGCTAATCCCATTTTTTAACTCTGTTGTTGAGCGTGTGTGTGTGTGTGTGTGTGTGTGTGTGTGTGTGTGTGTGTGTGTGTGTGTGTGTGTGTGTATGTGTGTGTGTGTGTGTGTGTGTGTGTATTGGCCTGAGGGCTGGAGGAGGAGAGGCTTTTATCTAATCAGATTACAAGGCATTGTTTCGTTGGGTCATTAACCCTTGGGGGGCCTGGGGGGTTAACCCTGAGTTGACAAGTTGGCCCATTACTAACCCCCTCTTCTCTCCATACCCCCTCCCTTACACCCCTCTATGTCTCATCTAGTCAAGGGAAGGTCCATTTCCAGAAGACAATGTGTGTGCTTGCTCAGCAGTCTAAGATCATTTTTCAATGATAGTGGAAGAAGGTTTAGGGTTAGGTTAATGTAGAATTCAAGCTGAATAGAACCCGAATGAGTTAAATAAGGTAAAATATAAAATGTGATTGCTGTAGTCAGTGCCTTTTCTCCTCTCCTACCCCCCTCGCTGTAGCCAACACAAGAGGACGACCAAGAAAAACAACCAAGGATAAACAGAGAAGAAGAAGAAGAAGAAGAGAAAATAAAAACAACCAAGGATAAACAGAGAAGAAGAAGCAAAAATAAGAGGAGCTGACCATCCGTACTCTATCCTACGCACGCACGCACGCACGCACGCACGCACGCACACACACACACACACACACACACACACACACACACACACACACACACACACACACACACACACACACACACACACACAGCTGACTGGGAACCCATAGGTAGCCATGACCAGCGGGATGTCGACCACCTTTACTTGTTGTTGTTAGCTCTTCTCCTTTCTTTTTTCTCCTCCTTGTTACTGTCTTCACACACAATGGGGCTGATATGGGAGATCCTGTCTATCCACAGTAAGATGCCACTGTCCCAGTCGGCTTCTCCATTGTGTGTCAGAACGGTTGTGTGTGTGTGTTTGTCTCCATTGATATTCGTGAGAATGCCGACAAGCTGTTTTTAGGACAAAACTCCATTGGGGGTGACCATACTGGGCAATACGCTGACACCCACATTTCTAATGTATGTACACACACCCACAACACCACACCATTATATTACACACAGGGCCAAGTCATTCATTGTCACAATCACTGTCTCCTCCAGGAAAACACCATACCGGAAGTACTCACCTCGCTCAGAAACCACACACATACACACACGTTTGTGAATATTTCTAAGAACTACCTATCCGATACAGGGAAGCACTTGAAACATGAAAAAAATAAATACTCTCCCATTCATGGAAATAACATTATCAATCAAATGTATTTTATAAAGCCCTTTATACACCGTAGTTGCCACAAAGTGATTTACAGAAACCCAGCCTAAAACCCCAAAGAGCAAGCAATGCTGAGGCAGAAGCACAGTGTCTAAAAACTCTTTAAAGGCAGGTAGCCTAGCGGTTAGTGTGTTGGGCCAGTAACCGGAAGGTCGCTGGTTCGAATACCTGAGCCAACAAGGTGAAAATCTGTTGATGTGCCCTAATTAGCTCCAGGGGTGCCGTACTACTATGGCTGACCCTGTAAAACAATACATTTCACTGCACCTACCTGGTGTATGTGACAATAAAAGAACCAGACTCCGAGGGGTGGCTGTACACATACACACCCTCTCAACCACACACACCCATGTCTGGCCTTTTATGAAAGTCTCTCTCTGAGTTCTGAAGAAGAAGCAAAAGTCTGATGATAAGACATTATAGCTGACACCAGATATGGTGATTCCCCCGGTTCATCAGTCAGTCAGTGATGTCATTATTACCTGTCCATCTTTAACTACCTACCTTGTCACTGTTTCCTTTGATATCCTATACCTCCATCTGCTCCTCATCTGCTGTCTGATGGTGATACAGACCTGACTCGACTGGACACACAGACCTGCCTGGACTAAACTTCTTCCCAAATCTGGGTTGAAATACTATGATATCTTTTCAAATACTTTATGGCATAATGGAATCAATAAAAAATTTACTTTTCTGTTGCTTCCCTCACTCTGATTGGTTCGGAACGGGTCTAGTTGTCCTCAGGTCAGTTCAGAATGGGTCTAGTTGTCCTCAGGTCCATTCAGAACGGGTCTAGTTGTCCTCAGGTCCATTCAGAACGGGTCTAGTTGTCCTCAGGTCCATTCAGAACGGGTCTAGTTGTCCTAAGGTCAGTTCAGAATGGGTCTAGTTGTCCTCAGGCCCATTCAGAACGGGTCTAGTTGTCCTCAGGTCCATTCAGAACGGGTCTAGTTGTCCTCAGGTCCATTCAGAACGGGTCTAGTTGTCCTCAGGCCCATTCAGAACGGGTCTAGTTGTCCTCAGGTCCATTCAGAACGGGTCTAGTTGTCCTCAGGCCCATTCAAAACGGGTCTAGTTGTCCTCAGGCCCATTCAAAACGGGTCTAGTTGTCCTCAGGTCCATTCAGAACGGGTCTAGTTGTCCTCAGGTCCATTCAGAACGGGTCTAGTTGTCCTCAGGTCCATTCAGAATGGGTCTAGTTGTCCTCAGGCCCATTCAGAATGGGTCTAGTTGTCCTCAGGTCCATTCAGAACGGGTCTAGTTGTCCTCAGCTCCGTTCAGAACGGATCTCTATAATATTGTTAATTATTGCATATCGGGTCCAGATAGGAAAGCCACAGGTCTATTTCGGAACGGGTCCCACTTTTTGTACCTATGAAGGCCTCTAGTGAGGAGAGGAAGTTTTGTTAGAGCGAAGCCTCTTAAGCCCCAACCATCTGCTGCCAGAACAGAACCCACAGACAAAGCAGCACAGACCACTTCATGTTTCTGTTTTATTTGTTTCTCTCCTTCTCTCAAGAGCTTCTAGCCTTTTTACACGGGAGGAAATCAATGATGGAAAAACTACTTTTAGTGCTGCTTGGAATTCCCACTAAGGAAGAGCATGGTCTCTCCTTGTGTGGTGGCTGTTGAGGTTTTTAACGGTAATCATACTGGGCCAGGTGTCGCTGCTCACAGCTCCCAGGGGTATAGGTGTGAAGGGTCGGCAGAGGATTTCTCAAGGGTGAGAGGAGGTCAGTGCTGGACATCCTGGTGTGATCCTGGGTGCCAGACCAGAGCAGCCCCCTAGCTCCTGTGTCTGACCTGACCCCCAAAACCAGCCCTGCCCAATCTGTGTGTGTGTATGTGTGTGTGTGTGTGTGTGTGTGTGTGTGTGTGTCTGGGCCTGTCTCATCCGTCTGTCAGCGTGTGCTGATTGAGCCACTCTCAGACAGACAAAGAGCCTCCCCTGAAGGACCCAGAGGATCAGTGGTGTCCGGTTACTGTTATCTCAACACCAGGGGGAAGTCTGCTGTCCTCAGTACACACACAGCTGCCCTGCCCTGTCCATCTCTGGTTTGGGCGAGGGGTAGGGGCTCCCCTGTCTTCCCTAAGGATGCAGTTGACTTCTTTATCTGTTCATCTCAACCATCTCAGTATGTTTTGACAACAGACATATCTTTGAAGGGCCCTCATGACCCTCATGACCCTCTTCCACCCCAGTTAGAGGAGAGGGGGACAGCATAGCTAAGTTTATTAAACCACTTGATTCTGCTAAGTACGGTCTGGAGTGGGTTCTGACTGGGTCGACGACAGAACAACAGGTTTAGTGTGGAGGTCTGGAGGACATAATGTCACTATGGAGGCAGGCCTCTCCTCTCCTGACCGTCTCCTCTCATTATATCTTTCTCTCTTTAATGTTACCAACAAGCCATCAGACTGTCGTGTCATGTGTTTCTCTATGTGGTAGTGTTACCAAACCAGCTATCAGACAATTGATTAGATGTAGTCAGCTGTTGTGACTGACAGATACAGCAGCATGAGACTGGCCTGTCATACTGTCCCACTTACCATAAATAGCCTTTTATTGGTACAGTATATCGAGTGTAGCCTGGTCCCAGATCTGTGACAATGGAAGTTATCAATACAGCACAAACAGATCGGGGACCAGGACAGTTTTGAGAGAGAGAGAGAGAGAGAGACAGAGAGAGAGAGAGAGAGAGAGAGACAGAGAGAGAGAGAGACAGAGAGAGAGAGACAGAGAGAGAGAGAGAGAGAGAGAGAGAGAGAGAGAGAGAGAGAGAGAGAGAGAGAGAGAGAGAGAGAGACACAGAGAGAGAGAGAGAGAGAGAGAGAGAGAGAGAGAGACAGAGAGAGAGAGAGACACAGAGAGAGAGAGAGACAGAGAGAGAGGAGACGGTCAGGAGAGGAGAGGCCTGCCTCCATAGTGACATTATGTCCTCCAGACCTCCACACTAAACCTGTTGTTCTGTCGTCGACCCAGTCAGAACCCACTCCAGACCGTACTTAGCAGAATCAAGTGGTTTAATAAACTTAGCTATGCTGCTGAGATCGTTGTGTAAAATACAAAGGGCTGAAAATGGCTCTGGGGCGTTGGGTGAGATGACAGAGTGATTTAGTTTTCTCTGTCCTCTGTGTCTTTCTTCTTTACTTCGACTGGAATACATTACGAGAGATAGTAGCGTTGGGTTCCCGGCTTTCCGGCGGTTTTGAACCTGTGCCAAATGAACGGGAACAAGGGTAAAAGCCTGCTGCCAAAAACTATCTTTGTTTTTCATTTACCTTGTGCTTCATTTGCATATTCATTCACTAAGGAGTGATCAACAGTTATCCCTGTACTGCTGGCCTCTCATCCTGACCTGTCCGAATGCAGAGCAAGAGAGGTGTGTGGTTGAGATGGTGTCCTTCACAGAGGGCCAGGGCCAGACATAGGTGTGTGGTTGAGATGGTGTCCTTCACAGAGGGCCAGGGCCAGACATAGGTGTATGGTTGAGATGGTGTCCTTCACAGACGGCCAGGGCCAGACATAGGTGTATGGTTGAGATGGTGTCCTTCACAGACGGCCAGGGCCAGACATAGGTGTATGGTTGAGATGGTGTCCTTCATGGAGGGCCAGGGCCAGACATAGGTGTATGGTTGAGATGGTGTCCTTCACAGAGGGCCAGGGCCAGATATAGGTGTATGGTTGAGATGGTGTTCTTCACAGAGGGCCAGGGCGAGACATAGGTGTATGGTTGAGATGGTGTCCTTCACAGACGGCCAGGGCCAGACATAGGTGTATGGTTGAGATGGTGTTCTTCACAGAGGGCCAGGGCCAGACATAGGTGTATGGTTGAGATGGTGTCCTTCACAGAGGGCCAGGGCCAGACATAGGTGTATGGTTGAGATGGTGTCCTTCACAGACGGCCAGGGCCAGACATAGGTGTGTGTAGGTGGTTGAGTGGGCTTGTATACATGTGTGAATGTACAGGATGTTTCTATTTGAATGGGAGCGTAATCCTTATTTGCACGCGGCGAGAAGTAAAAGCCAGAACAAGATGTTCCAAGGACTCCCATGTATCAGTTCTGAGAAAACTCAGAAGGGTGTGTGTGTGTGTGTGTGTGTGTGTGTGTGTGTGTGTGTGTGTGTGTGTGTGTGTGTGTGTGTGTGTGTGTGTGTGTGTGTGTGTGTTTGTACTGTATACAGTGAGCTCCAAAAGTATTGGGACAGGGAGATTTTTGTTTTGGCACTGTACTCCAGCACTTTGAATTTAAAATGATACAATGAATATAAGGTTAAAGTGCAGACTGGCAGCTGTAATTTGAGCATATTGTCATTCATATCGGGGGAACCGTTTAGAAATGACAGCACTTTTTGTACATAGTCCCCCCGTTTCAGGGCACCAAAAGTATTGGGACAAATTCACTGATGTGTGTTAAAGTGGTCAAAAGTTTAGTATTTTATCCCATATTCACAGCACGTAAGGACTGCATCAAGCTTGGGACTCTACAAACTTGTTGGATGCATTTGCAGTTTGTTTTGGTTGCTTCAGATTATTGAATGGTAAATCATGCATTTTGTCATTTTGGAGTCACTTTTATTGGAAATAAGAAAATAATATATTTCTAAACACTTCTACATTAATGTGGATGCTACCATCATTACGAATAATCCTGAATTAACTGTGAATAATAGTGAGTGAGAAAGTAACAGATAGACAAATAGCATAGCCTTGGGAGCGGCAGGTAGCCTAGTGGTTAGAGCGTTGGACTAGTAACCCTGAGCTGACAAGGTAAAAATCTGTCGTTCTGCCCCTGAACAAGTTAACCCACTGTTCCTAGACCGTCATTGAAAATATGAATTTGTTCTTTACTGACTTGCCTAGTTAAATAAAGATTAAAAAAAATAAAATAAAAAAAAATACCCCCAAGACATGCTAACCTCTCACCATTATGATAAGGGGGTATGATAAGTTCACCCGGGTATGGATGACAATATACTAAAATTAAAGCTGATAGTCTGCACTTTAACCTCATAGTCATTGTATCATTTAAAATCCAAAGTTCTGGAGTACAGAGCCAAAACACACAGACGTATACAGTGCCATTCGGAAAGTATTCAGACCCCTTGACTTTTTCCACATTTTGTTACGTTACAGCCTTATTCTAAAATGTATTAAATAAAAACATTTCCAAAGCAATCTACACACAATACCACATAATGGCAAAGAAAAAACAGGTTCTTAGAAATGTTTACTAATTAAAAACATTTTTTAAACTTAAATACATTACTTACATAAGGAATTCAGACCCTTTGCTATGAGACTCGAAACGGAGCAACGTACAGAGAGATCCTTGATCAAAACCTACTCCAGAGCACTCAGGACTTCAGACTGAGGTGAAGGTTCACCTTCCAATAGGACACCGACCCTAAGCACACAGCCAAGACAACGCAGGAGTGGCTTCGGGACAAATCTCTGAATGTCCTTGAGTGGGCCAACCAGAGCCCGGACTTGAACCCGATCGAACATCTCTGGAGAGACCTGAAAAAAGCTGTGCAGCAACGCTCCCCATCCAACCTGACAGAGCTTGAAAGGATCTGCAGAGAAGAATGGGAGAAACTCCCCAAATACAGGTGTGCCAACCTTGTAGCATCATACCCAAGAAGACTGGAGGCTGTAGTTGCTGCCAAAGGTGCTTCAACAAAGTACTGAGTAAAGGGTCTGAATACTTACGTAAATGCAATATTTCAATTTTTTATTTTTTATTAGCAAACATTTCTAAAAAACTGTTTTTGCTTTGACATTATGGGGTATTGTGTGTAGATTGATGTGTAAAACGCAATTTAATCAATTTTAGAAAAAGCTGTAAACTAACAAAATGTTGAAAAGGTCAAGGGGTCTGAATACTTTCCGAAGGCGCCGTATACGGTCCTGGATCCTCTCTGCAGCAGAACACACAAACAGGGCCGGAGTCAACTCTGCAGCAGAACCTCTACTAACAGGCTGATTCACAGCTGCTGTGTGGTACCAGAGTGCACACCCTCAGTTTGGATTCATTTAGACATGAAACACAACTCGAAACAGGGTGGAAGCAGAGACAGAAGCAGAGCAGACAAACTCACAGAGACTCAGGTGTGTGTGGCAGAGGCATAAAACACAGTGTGCTAAATATATGCATCACATGAGCACACACACACACACACCTTTCATCTACACGTGCAGCTTTCACACAACCCTTATTTGACCAAAACACACACCTCTCCATCTAGTTTTTGCCCAGTGCGTTATTACTTTGTACTGATACACACCAAATAAAAAACATACACTACAGTTGAAAAGTTTGGGGTCACTTAGAAATGTCAACATTTTTGTCCATTAAAAGAACATCAAATTGATCAGAAATACAGTGTAGATAGACATTGCTAATGTTGTAAATGACTATTGTAGCTGGAAACTGATTTTTTTATGGAATATCTACATAGGCGTACAGAGGCCCATTATCAGCAACCATCACTCCTGTGTTGAAATGGCACGTTGTGTTAGCTAATCCAAGTTTATCATTTGAAAAGGCTACTTGATCATTAGAAAACCCTTTTACAATTATGTTAGCACAGCTGAAAACTGTTGTCCTGTTTAAAGAAGCAATACAACTGGCCTTCTTTAGACTAGTTGAGTATCTGGAGCATCAGCATTTGTGGGTTCGATTACAGGCTCAAAATGGCCAGAAACAAAGAACTTTCTTCTGAAACTCGTCAATCTATTCTTGCTCTGAGAAACGAAGCCTATTCCATGTGAGAAATTGCCAAGAAACTGAAGATCTGGTACAACGCTGTGTACTACTCCCTTCACAGAACAGCGCAAACTGGCTCTAACCAGAATAGAAAGAGGAGTGGGAGGCCCCGGTGCACAACTCAGCAAGAGGACAAGTTCATTAGAGTGTCTAGTTTGAGAAACAGACGCCTTACAAGTTCTCACTGGCAGCTTCATTAAATAGTACCCGCAAAACACCAGTCTCAATGTCAACAGTGAAGAGGCGACTCCGGGATGCTGGCCTTCTAGGCAGAGTTCCTCTGTCCAGTGTCTGTGTTATTTTGCCCATCTTAATCTTTTATTTTTATTGGCCAATCTGAGATACGGCTTTTTCTTTGCAACTCTGCCTAGAAGGCCAGCATCCCGGAGTCGCCTCGTCACTGTTGATGTTGAGACTGGTGTTATACAGGTACTATTTAGCTAACACAACGTGCCATTGGAACACAGGAGTGATGGTTGCTGATAATGGGCCTCTGTACGCCTATGTAGATATTCCATAAAAAATCTCCCGTTTCCAGCTACAATAGTCATTTACAACATTAACAATGTCTACACTGTATTTCTGATCAATGTGATGTTATTTTAAAAACAAGGACATTTCTAAGTGACCCCAAACTTTTCAACGGTAGTGAATATATCCCAATTCAATTTCAATTTAAGGGGCTTTATTGGCATGGGAAACATTTGTTTACATTGCCAAAGCAAGTGGAATAGATTATAAACAAAAGTGAAACATACGGTACAACCCACATTTCCCAGGCACACTCCCATCCTCTCCCTCCCTCTGCCAGGGCAATGCGCGTACTCTCATTTCCTCTCCTTTCAGAGCAGCATCATCTTCTCACTGCTGTTTACCGCTACACAAACACTTCGCATACGATAGGCTCAGAACGTCCAATCCCTTTCTTCTACTCCCCCTAGCGGCTACACATAACACTGCGCCCTCAACCACTCAGACCGAGAGAGCGAGAGAGAGAGAGAGAGAGAGAGAGAGAGAGAGAGAGAGAGAGAGAGAGAGAGAGAGAGAGAGAGAGAGAGAGAGAGAGAGAGAGAGAGAGAGAGAGAGAGAGAGAGAGAGAGAGAGAGAGAGAGAAAGGGGACCGAGCAAACTGGAGAGAGCGAGCGAGGCCCCTCCCCAGATGACATCTATCTATCTAGCTCTATTGAAGCGCTAGAGGCTGATGTAAGTTCACACTTGTAGTGCGCTCTGCCCAAGCGATCTGTCCTGCCATTCCTGGGCTCTTTACCACAGCCAGCGGACTGGAGTGTGTATGTGGTGTATATGTGAGGACCAATAAACACACACCAGACCAGTACTGCTGCTACAGCTTCAGACAGACTACAGAACTGATACCAGAGCTATACTGTAGCATTCGGTTGGTGTTCAAGACTGGGCTTTTTGGATCTGAAGATATTCTCTATCCTCCCTGTTTTGGATTGGAATATATTATATTTTACAGACTGCTTTTCTAGGGAGGATATTTATTTGTTTTTTACTTCTTGGTTCATTCAGGAGGTAAGTGTCTTAAATGTTGTGCTGGAGTTCTATTGCATTTCTCTTTTCCTGTATCCCCCTTTTTCTAAAGAAGGAAATAAACAAGTGAGCAGATTTGAAGGAATCTATTTCTGGTTATTTCAAATGAGGACAGCTGCATACATTTCCCATCATAAATAATTCTGCAGCTATGGGTTTATGCCTTGTCACTAGGCTATAGGTTTTCTTTCAGAATCAACTGTATTTTTTTTTAAATCTCTTTTTGGGTTGATGGTGAGCGATTAAGAGATTTTACACCAACTAACAGAAACAATTTATGTGGTTGTATAGCTTATAATTCAACCACAGCTCGTAACATCAAAATCAAGTTCGTTCTGAAAAGAGTTGAGAATTATGCAGAATATAGAGCACTAAATAAAACTAAAACACATAGATTATTCCTTAATATTATTAATTTTCTAGTCACTTTCCAATACACAAAGCTCCTTTGCTAGACGTGTGTCTCTTTCCAAATGCGTAGTTTCTCTGATAGGCTGGACGATACATTCTGAGAGAAACCAGCAGCTTGCAGCTCAATTTTACCTCTGGCGGCAATGCAGCCTTTTCCTCCGTGTCTGTCTGTCCCTGTCTCCGCATTGCAAGTAGTTCTACCAACCACGAAGACGGAGTACCGCAATGACGCTCCGCTAGTTCGTTCATACGGCTGACTGACTAGACTGATCCGAATAAATACACTCTTTATCCAAACCCTCTCAACTCCTCAGCGGAAGGAAGCAACAGGGACCGCGGAGTTATCTTTCTATCCCTTATTCACTACGATGTCTTTCAAATTCCAAATGGATAGCCTACTGAGGGATACAGAGGGTGCAGATATAATTGAATGAATAGTGGAGATATAACTGCACAAAAGACAAATACTACACTGTAAACTTGTACAGTGGCTTATCTGGGAAGAATGAGCGGTCTAAGCATCTGGCACTCTTAGAAAAAAGGGTTCCAAAAGGGTTCTTTGGCTGTCCGCATAGGATAACCTTTTTTGGTTCCAGGTAGAACTATTTTGGGTTTCATGTAGAACCCTCTGTGGAAAGGGTTCTACATGGAACTCACAATGGTTCTACCTAGAACCAAAAAGGGTTCTTCAAGGGGTTCTCCTATGGGGACAGACGAAATACCGTTTTAGGTTCTAGATAACACCTTTTTTTCTAAGAGTGTAGCCTAGCAAGCTTCGGAGGAGCTGGAAGACACCCCAGTGAGTGTATTAAATGACGATGCTGATCGGAGGTTTGTCACGGAGGGCAGCTTAAGACGATGGGAAAACTCCGCTAAATGCAGCTCTCGCAGGGAGTTGGGAGTTTGTCTCCTTCTTCTCTCCTCTCCCACCGCCACAACAAGCTCAGTGACATGGATCAACTCGACTTTTTATTTTAGACCTTTTGGGGGGAATTTTCCATGTGCATCATGTGCGTTTTCACCACAACTGGTTTTAGGGGTAACCAAGCTGCACGTCGATGTGCGGTGTGTTCTTTCTGTGTGCGCAATAAACATACAAGCTTCTCTCCCTTTCCGCATGCAATAGCCACATACCCGGAGCTGCTCACATTTCGGTGCGTTGTTTTCCACGCCAACCCTATGCAGTTGAGTCAGTTATGTTCGTATAATACGCCATAAAATAGATAGTGATAAGCTAGAGGCAACATCATAGCTCGTTCATGCCCCTATCACATATATCTTAAGATAATGACCTATAGTTTCTATCCATAAGAGTACAACAGAAAAAAGGAAGCGCGGTTTGGTTAGATGAGAACACCAGCATTATCTGATTGAGCCGATTCTATAATCGGTTTAATAGGTCTCCATCAAACAGATTCCCACACTAATGTTAAGCCTATGATCAACATACGGTAGCTTGCCTATTAGACGATGCGTAGTCAGTGTGAATGAAAGCACAGTCTTAATTGGCATTTTCTCTTTTATCCTACGGATTATCCAAATAATGATATTGACTATGTATTTAATAATATCAAATATGCCTATCTAATATTACCACAAGGTTACTGAATTGCGCATTAGGCCTACTAAATTATCAGGTGTTCTTACTTTTTTTAAACTGCATTGTTGGTTAAGGGCTTGTAAGTAAGCATTTCACGGTAAGGTCTACTGTATTCAGCGCATGTGACGAATACAATTTGATTTGTATTGGCTATTTATCTATGATAAAAAAAAACTAACATTCTTAGAAGAAAAAGGTGCTATCTAGAACCTAAAAGGGTTCTTCGGCTGTCTCCATAGGAGAACCCTTTGAATAACCCCTTTTGGTTCCAGGTAGAACCTTATATGGAACCCAAAAGGTTTATACCTGGAACCAAAAAGGGTTATTCTATGGGGACAACTGAAGAACCCTTTTGGAACCCTTTTTTCTAAGAGTGTAGCATGAACAGGCTACTGGAAATTGTGTTTTGTTTCCTCTCCTGTGATCAAAAGTGTTGTTATAGGGACATAGCCTATGTGTGTATTGAGGACTTGGTTATTTGCTAACATCTAAGGCAGCAAGCTATAGGCCTATTGCGTGATGAAATTAACTCAGCCATTGATCCAAGTCCCAATCCACTATTCAGGACACAATTCACATTAGAATCAACTGGACATCAAAACGACACGTCTAGGCCTATAGTTTCAATATACAAACTGAATACACATTTAAAAGGAAGTTCTTGAAAGGTAACTTTACTGTAAAACCCGGACGGATTAAAACAAAATGGTAGCTATTGGCAGATAGCTGGGGGAAAAAAACGGATATCCCAAGAGCATGCATGTCTGATTCCAATAGGCTCCACCAGAGCATTCTATTTAGCAATACACTGCTTCGGGCTACTCTAATGAAAGCAAGTCTTAATCACTGATAAAAAAACAAAATGGCTACTAGCTATTGACAAGTAGCCTGGTCTGTTTACATCAGTCTGTCAGTCAGGCAGGGTAGGGAGACAGAGCTAGCCTATTGTTCTGCTGTGTGGACTGCCCCAAGGCAAAGTCACTGGTCAATTGGTTTTCACAGGGAAGAATCTCCTTAACTGGATTAGATCAGTCTAGTAGGCTAACCAGGTCACTACAGACATGTGTTTATCTAGACAAAGGACTGAGAATAATATGATAACATCTTCTGTTGCCCTTTTAACTTGGACTTTTTTGACTAAACCAAGGAAGTAATGATTAAAAATCGATAGTCCCTTTACAACACGTTCAACCACATACATGTGTCATCTACTAGACAAAGATATTATACATTTTTTGCTTTAACTTTTTATTTTGTCGAAACTGAGTCGTCATTTTTAGAATTGGATAGGCCCTTTACAGTACTTCTAAATCCAATCAATTATTCTCTACATTTGTAATCGTATTCTCAACATTTAGGCCTAATTCAATTCCATCCATCATTAATGAAACAATAAGGCTATTTTTAATCACCAATTCCAATCCCACCAGAATGAAATCACTAATTATACTGAGAGATAAAGAGAATAAAGTGAAGAGAAATGTAAAAGGCAAGAAGAAAATGTGCTTTTCTCACAAAGCACCTCAATTCCTTTCAATTGCTTGAGTCAAATATGTGAGAGTTAACATGGAATGTAGGCTAAAAGGCCTACAGTTTAATAAGCTAAGGCCCTGGCTGTCCATGCCCATGCCTGCTGTCCTTAAGAACAGTAGTAGTCCACATTCCTTGACAGTGGTTCTGTTAGCCGATTACAACCTACACAGCCAAGCACAAGAAGTGCACCAGTCCCCCTCCCACACACACACACACACACACACACACACACACACACACACACACACACACACACACACACACACACACACACACACACACACACACACACACACACACGCACACGCACACACGGCTGGTTCCTCCATCTTGCAGTGCCTACCACCCCCGTGTGGTAAAAAGCATGCAGCTGCTGCAGCAACAGAATGATCTGGCTTTCCTTTTAGATCATTACAATGGAGAGACACCCGTCTACCACAGACCGAACTCTCTCTCTCTCTATCTCACTCTCTCTTCTATAGACCACCCATCTACCATAGACCTAACTCTCTATCTCACTCTCTCTTCTATAGACCACCCGTCTACCACAGACCTCACTCTCGCTCTCTCTCTATCTCACTCTCTCTTCTATAGACCACCCGTCTACCACAGACCTCACTCTCGCTCTCTCTCTATCTCACTCTCTCTTCTATAGACCACCCGTCATCCCCAGACCCCTTTCCTCCTCTATCCCTCTCTCTCTCTTTGCTCTATAGCCCCAAATGGTCTGGTAACCTCGTCGTTGTTCGTCCCATCTAACAGATAATAACAGAAAGGGAGGTTACGCACCAAACCTAAATCCCTGAAACTAAACTATGATAGATTCTATTTCTGAAACACGACCTGCCTGTCTGTGTCCCTCACTATGAATTCAGATGCATTCATGAATGTTCTTTTGTGTCGGTGCACCCCAGTAGGCCTGGGTTAGACCCAGTGGGCCCCAGTAGCTCCACAGTAGGCCCTATGTGGCCCTCCTCGCTCACGCTTTCTCTTTCTCTAACAATTACTTAGAATAGTGACAAATGGAGACAGCTGGCGAAGGTGCCTGGGGGTACAGTAAAATAATCTATTATTTATCCTAAAGAATAAAAAATCTGTTCCTCTAAAATCAAAGCCAGAAGCAGAAAGGAAACTAAATAAATAAACTGACAGTAAGGGTAAACATCAATAAAAGGTATAACCTACAGTCTACATTTGAAAATGAAACGGGAATTCTAATTCTAAGTTCTATGGTTGTTGTTTTTCCTTTTGCCTAAAATGTATATTTATCTTCCAAGATGTTAAATGCAAGACTTAGCCTCACTTCTAAGCTTCTGACCAACCAACAGTATTTCCATAGCATGCTATGTATGTAGTTGCAATCTATCTATAACTATGTTGTGATCTAAAATAAATAAACTACAACACGTACAAATACACCATTGATTTCCCTATGGAGAACTATACAGTGATTTAAATTCATTCTATAACTCATGAATATTTAACCACAGAAACTTTGGTAATTTTAACTGTTTCCTCTAATAATTCAGTCCATGTAATTTTATCACTTACTTTGTAAAGAAACTAAAAAGACGTTTTAATCTAAAATACTTCTTGACAGCCATGAAATTGTTTCCAATTTGCTTCAGTTTTCCCAAATCTCTTTCTTTCTCTCTGGGATCTGTGTCCAGAGGGCATATTTCTTAGGCCCTTGGCTGCGTCTCAAATGGCACTACAGATGTAGGATCTTAATTTGAGCCAGTTTGCTACAGCATAACAACAATCCTGCAGCAACAGGACATGTGAATTATTATGTGGATTATAATTAATGGATATTTTTGTAGGGGTTGATACATTGTTCGTAAGGGAAAATTACACCTGAAATTTCAAAGTGGAAATGACAAACTTCCGAAGCCAGATAAACCTAAAATACACTACGAGTATTTTTTTTTTACCTGCACCAGAGTGATCAAATTAAGATCCTACATCTGTATATTCCCAATATAGTGCACTAATTTTGACCAGGGCTCATGGGGCTCTAGTGTATATAGGGAATGGGTTTCCATTTGGGATGCAGGACTTGTTATTCTAGAATTAAATCTCTCTAGCTGTGGCAATAATCTATCACTGTCCTGTGGTTTTGTGTCTCTCACATTCTCTTTCCCTCCACTAGCTGAAAGTGTGTGTGTCTGTGTGTGTGTGTGTCAACACACAATCATACAAATTTTGCTAGTCCACATTCAGTGGAGCGGAAGCCAGTTACGACGGTTTAGAAAAATCTCCTGCCGTCTACAGGAGGAGCTTATTAGGACGATGGAGAGAGACATCCATCACCCAAAAAACCCTGCACCCTTTTCCACCTCACATCACTGTTAAAAACATTGGTGTGTGTGTCTGGGAAGAAGTGGATGTGTGTGTGTGTGTGTTGGGGAAGAAGTGGATGTGTGTGTGTTTGTGTCTAAAGATCAAAACAAACTATACAGTATAAAAACAAAGCTCTACAAAATTAATTAATTAAAATATGAAAACACCATCAAAACTATTGACCAAAACCTTTGAACATCTAATCCAAATCCCCTCAGTGGACATCTCCCAGAGCAGAGGGCCCTCCTGCTTGTCTTGTAATGAACAATAGAATGAAGCCACCCCGGTGAGAAACCCAATAAGCGTGGAAAAAGGCAGCCAAGAAGCCAACCAGCCAACCAGGCCAGGGACTCAAGCTGTCTGCACTAACAGTGAAGGGTAGCCCCTACTTGGTTCAGAGAGGAACACTACCCGGCAGCACACCACAAAAAAAGTCTCAGGACCATCCCTGCTACAATACTATTAAACAAACCACACCACCAAAATAAACAGTACCTCCGTACCTCAGCCAGAACTCTAACCTATTCCCAGAACTCTCCCAATAATAGCAACTCTTTTTAAAAATGGACTCTAGGTTCAGTGCATCATGCAAAATAAATGTTGGGTCTTTCCCCGGCCCTGTGCACATGGACTAACGTCAGTCTTACATTAGTAACAAGTCACCTGTTCCTTTCACTGTAGGCTGGACACTGAGTCAGTGGCAGTCATCATGTTAGGGTGAGACTTGGTGACAAGCCAGGAAGGCCGCTCCATGATATTAATCAGTATATGTATTCAAAGAAAGTAAATTCCTTTGTCTTTCTCTATGAGAGCAACACGTCGTTACAACACATAATATGACATTTGAAATGTCTTTATTCTTTTGGAACTTCTGTGAGTGTAATGTTTACTGTAAAAAAATGTATTGTTTATTTCAACATTTTTTATTATCTATTTCACTTTCTTTGGCAATGTAAACATATGTTTCCCATGCCAATAAAGCCCCTTAAATTGAATTGAAATTGAATTAAGAGAGAGAGAGAGAGAGAGGTGTGTGTCAGTGTGGACGTGGGGACCAGAAGTCCCTACAAGAATAGTAAACAAACAAAAATGTGGCCAACTGGGGACATTTTGTTGGTCCTCACAAGGTCGAATGCTATTTCTAGGGGGTTTAGGGTTAAGGTTTGAATTTGTGCTAGGGTTAGAATTACGTTAACGGTTACAGTTATGAGCTAGGGTTAGTTTTAGGGTTCGGAGCTTGGGTTAGGTTTAGGGTTAAGGTTAGGTTTTTGGGTTAAGGTTAGGTTTTTGGGTTAAGGTTAGGGTTAGGGTAAGAGTACTCTTAGGTTTAGGGTTATGGGTTAGGGAAAATAGGATTTTGAATGGGACTGAATTGTGTGTCCCCACAAGTATAGATGTACAAGACTGTGTGTGTGTGTGTGTGTGTGTGTGTGTGTGTGTGTGTGTGTGTGTGTGTGTGTGTGTGTGTGTGTGTGTGTGTGTGTGTGTGTGTGTGTGTGTGTGTGCGGTCATCAGACAGCAGCATCTCAGGACTGGCGCTGTAATTGGGTTACAAGCCTCTCATTTCCATAATCTTCTCCTTGTCATAGGCTACAGGTGTTAAATTGCCCACTCTCGTCCATGTTCTACAGGAGCACACTTAAATGGCAGCTGGGGGAACACACACACACACACACACTATTTAGCAGAGTGCAGAGCGAGGTACATGTAAGGACATAATGCCATTGTGCTGTCAGGGGAAACATAACTTTAACTTGGCAGAGTAAGTTCTATTTTTAACACCAGCAGGCCAGGTTTAATATAAGGTGCATTCATAGTAGTAGGTCGTCAAACGAGAGGGTGTGTGTGTGTGTGTCTGTATGGGTTGGTTCTTCTATCCTTGTGAGGACCTAAAATCCCCCAACGTCCCCACAAGGATAATAAAACAAGGAAAATTCTCCCTCGTGGGGAAATTTCCCACATCCCCATGAGGACAAAGGCTATTTTAAGCTTAGGAGTTCGGTTTAGGGTTACAATTAGGGTTAGGGCTAGGCGTTAGTGGTTAGGGTTAGGAGTTACGTTTTGGGTTAGGGTTACGAGTTAAGGTTAGGGTTGAGGTTAGGGTAAGGGTTAGGTTTAGGGAAAATAGGATATTGAATGGAAATACATTTTAGGTCCCCACGAGGATAGAAGAACAAAACGTGTGTGTGTGAGAGAGTGTGTGTGTGAGGGATGGATGGAGGGTGGGGTGAAAGTAAGGGCGTAAGGTGATGCTGGGACACGGGTGGGGTGGCTGGCCCAGTTGTATTCAAATGAGCTTCATCTCACATGTACATTTCTGAGCAGCGTGAACAGAGGAGGGAGTTTCATTTCACTCAGGAGCGAGAGAGGCCGCCTTAGGGGGCCTCGCTCAGGGGCGTGTTGCCCTGGTCATAGCTTCTGTCTAGAAACGACCCCTTTTCTTTTCTGAGAACAGAGCAGATTGCATTCTTTAATCTTAGTCAGAAACTCAAAGGCCAAGTCTTCGTCCCAAATGGCACCCTATTCCCTACATAGTGAACTACTTTTGAAAAAGTAGTGCACTATATAGGGAATAGGGTGCCATTTAGGACACAACCCAAAATGAAGCATCAGCTCTGGTTGAAAAACGAAGCAGTGTCAGCTGAGGCAGTGAACTGAGCAAGACAGGAGGGAACAAGAGGGAAACAGGAGTCTAGATCACTGACACTTTTCGTATGGAAAGACATTCTTTTCTACCATCACCACAGAAAAGATGGGGGAGGGTGCTGGGGTGGAGGGCTGATATTAGGGTTGGGGGAAGGGCAATGCTCACAATCACGGTTGAGCAAGCTGCTAGGGGAGAAAAACGTTTTATCTTTTAAAAATAAAAATCCACAGTGAACACAGCGGTTAATCTGGGTCTCACCAACTATGTCCACTATCAAAGAGAAGCAGCACAGGATTTTCTCCCAGGCTAATTCAGGCAAAGCAAAATAAATCCCCCTGATCTACAGATACATTTAATAAGCTTTAGGGGCTCTGACTCAGTCTCAACTCCCATAAGCAAACTCATCTCATCCCGGCTAGTGTTCATACCATTAAAACACTGGCTGGAATTAAACATGCAGAGGGCTAGATCAAACATATGTCTGTTGATAGATACTGTTTTCCTCACGATTCAGCCTATACAGAGATTTAGCCTACACAGAGATTTAGCCTACACAGAGATTTAGCCTACACAGAGATTTGGCCTATACAGAGATTTATCCTGTAGAGATTTAACATAGAATAAATAGGATCTTCACAACCTCCTCTCTGTTAGAGATTTCTGAATCCACCTTTCATTAATTCTGAATTTCCCTATAGCATTGTCCTCTATAATTAAAAAAGACATGCATTGTTTGATGAGAGTGAAGGAAGGAAGAAGGAGTTCAACAGACAGAGGTAGACTTAATGGCACCATGCTGTGTGTTTCTTTGCATTTAGGCCAGCCAGCAAGCCATATGACATCCATTAACCTCGAAATCTGTGTCTCAAATGGCACCCTATTCCCTATAAAGTGCATTACTTTTTACCAGCGACGTTTCCCAATGATTTCCCTTCACTTCTCATACTTACAGACACTGTCTGTCTGACAGATGTTACATTGATTGCTAATTGCCTATGGATGTTAAATAACGTTGATCTCTGTCTCTTTGGCTGTTTTTCAGAGAACCAACCAATGCGGAATAGTGTGGGTACAGGAATAGAAGCAGGACACAGCATGGTCCAGAGAGCAGGTGTGTGGCCGTAAGGGAACAAGCTACTACGAGGCTGGGGCTGGGAGAAGTGATCCTACCATTGTCCTGTCGTCCACGGGTCTCCTGAGGAGTACGTACCACTCTGTTACTGGAGTATCTAGAACTTCCACAGCCCTGGATTCATGGAAAACGTCATTCTGTGTTTCCTGCAAGGCTGGAGTACATAAGTGATACAGCCCTGGAGTGAGTCTTTGGAAGCAGGGTTGGTATTGGCATGGCTCAGTCCAGCTTTGGGTATTCTTTTCTTTTCTGTGGAGAGCCTGCTGGAGTTACCCTCCCCTTTCCTGAGAGGACCTAACCTCGGCTGCAGTTTCAAATCTCTTCCCTAAGAGGAGGGGGCCTCTATGTAAGACAAAGATATATATTTTGGGGTTATTGGAGTTGCTGAGCTAAGTTGGATGATACAAGGGCTCTACTACTACTACCATTGGGACTTTCCTTTTTAATATTACCCCCACCCACCCCCGAAATCTTGTGCTTTTGAGAGGAGGAAGACTGCAGCTTTGTCTTTCAGTTTGAGTGGAGATGCTATTTCTACTGGCTTATCTTCCATGGCAAAACCTTTGATGGCCTGAGAGGCCTGAGCAGGCTGACAACACAAGAGGAGGGTCAGCGAACAAACACGGATCAGTTTAGTTCAAACACACTGACCCGGGTCACAATATAACCAAGGGCATAAGCAAAGACCTTCTCTCTCTTACTACGCTAATAAACGTTTCCTTTCTGAAAAGGATTAATAGAAAAGATTTCAACATACATCTTCATCTGCTGGATGGGGAAAGGATTCTTGGGTGGTGCATAAGGATTGTTTACGGATCCTTCAGGTATGACAGCTATGATTGGATGTTGGCTGTGGCTTCTTTACGCCTCACTGACCAAACCAAGGTTTCTAATAATGGTGTGTGTGTGTGTGTATATGTGTGTTTGTGTGTGTGTTTTCTAATGAGACGTGGTGGAAGGAGAGGTCAGTACATGAATGCTTAATTAAAGTAATAAATCAGTACTTGTCTAATTAAAAGGGAAAGCACACTTCACTGGTCACAGAATAAACTAAAGGAGAAAGACAGACAAGCAGTTTGCACCTACTGTTTTGCCATATTAATTTGAGGTCATGACCTCTTGTTGTTGCAGTGCTAGTTAAGAAATAGTTTGTTGTTTCCTTGGTGTTTGTGGCTGTATATAGAGAAACAGCACATGACAACTTCTACTTACAGATATACTGCTGTGCTAAAAGGTAACTTAAATGTGACTATTCATGCAATAATAACTGCTCTAAATCAGTTATCGCTACCAGTCACAGCCAAGCACTGAACAGTTCAGCCATGTAGTGAGTGAATGGATGGCTGATGAGTGCAGTTCGGTTTACATCGTTCCACAAATGGTATTGAGTCTGCAAAGCACTGCCACTGCTACCTAGGAATCTGACCAGCAATGCAGATAATCTCCCTCAGAACACTTGTTCTACTGATTTCTTGAGGAATGTTTACAGTTTTTCTCCTTTAGTTTCTGTAAATAGAAACGTTTCTACCACCTTGTAAGCTCTAGGCCAGATTAGTGTAAGAATGTGAATGTAAGACAGAGAGCAAGGGAGACGTTTTCACAACAGTTCATTTACAAGGCCTGACTTGTTCACGCCCCCACACACACACACACACACAATCTAGCAGCAATGAAAGGCAGCCTTGAGAAAGATACAGAAACGTGTAAAACAACCAAGGCCAAGCTATTACATTTTACAAGCTAAAGCCCAAGCACAGGGATTGAATTCAGAAGAGAGCCCAGATGTTAAAGGATTTTCTTATCTACAAACAAGAAATGAGGAAAAGGGAAAAACATTCTAAACTTCTGAAGTTTCTAAAGTCTAATCGGAATGTATGTGCTAACGTTATGTGTGTTCCTTAAAAACAGCCCTTTGCACTCAAAGTAGTTTTAGCCTCGCTAGTTGCTTTAATTCGTTTTCTGTGTTTGGCAAATCGTAATAGTAACAATTTATATCAATTTAATAGTCTGCATAGGGCCTACAAACAATATAATATATTGCAGAACGTTTATTGCAGAAAGAGCTTGAGGCAACACAATTCAAGCAAACAGCAATTACTAGAAACAAGGATGTTGGCTTCCAGTTATAGGCCTTGTGCATTAACTTTACCCTTCTGTCTCCTCCCCAAGGGTTCCTGAGTGATCACACTGCCAGACTACACCAGACGCCACAACCTCCAAACAAGATGACCGCCCAATGCAAGAACTTCCTCCTCTTCCTGACCAGAGTAGGACTACTCTTGGGTCTGGCTAACCCTCTGGTGACCTCAGCCTCCTGCCCCTCGGCCTGCCGGTGTGATGGGACCTTTATCTACTGTAATGATCGGGGTCTCACCTCTATTCCT
The DNA here is from genome assembly GCA_030435695.1 of Brachymystax lenok tsinlingensis. Lineage (NCBI taxonomy): Eukaryota > Metazoa > Chordata > Actinopteri > Salmoniformes > Salmonidae > Brachymystax > Brachymystax lenok. The sequence goes on from CM059780.1 coordinate 66,822,179, forward strand.
ACCGGCATTCCGCTGGATGCTACTGTACTCTTCCTCCAAAACAACAGGATCAAGAGTGCAGGCATCCCCACCGACCTAAAGAGGCTAAGCAATGTTGAGAAGATCTATCTGTACTGTAATAATCTGGACGAGTTCCCCCAAAACCTGCCGATAGGAGTCAAAGAGCTGCATCTACAGGAGAATAATATTCGGATGATTACACATGCGTCGCTGGGTCAGATCCCGTTGATCGAGGAGCTACACCTGGATGATAACTCAGTCTCGGCGGTTAGCATCGAGGAGGGAGCGTTCAGGGACAGCAACCACCTGAGACTACTTTTTCTGTCCAGGAACCACCTGAGCACCATCCCGTCCGGCCTTCCGCAGACCATCGAGGAGCTGCGCCTCGACGACAACCGGATCTCGTCGATATCGGAGGCGTCCCTCCAGGACCTGATCAACCTAAAGAGACTCGTCCTGGACGGGAACCTGCTCAACAACCGTGGCATCGGCGAGATGGCCTTCATCAACCTGATTAATCTCACCGAGCTGTCCCTGGTGAGAAACACCCTGACGTCTCCGCCGGCTAACTTACCGGGAACCAGTCTTGAAAAATTGCAGCTCCAAGACAACCACATCAACCGGGTACCGGCCGGGCCTTTCGCTTTCCTCAGGCAGCTGTATCGACTGGATCTATCGGGCAACAACCTGAGCAGTCTGCCTCAAGGAGTGTTTGAAGACCTGGATAACCTCACGCAGCTCCTTCTCCGTAACAACCCATGGCAGTGTACTTGCCGGATGAAGTGGGTGAGAGACTGGTTAAGGTCGCTGCCGACAAAAGTCAACGTTCGAGGGTTTATGTGCCAGGGGCCAGACAAGGTGAAGGGCATGGCTATTAAGGATCTGTCTACTGACTTGTTTGATTGTGGAGGCTCTGACTTGGGCGGGAGCCAGGGGGCCCCTACCTTCGAGACCAGCACCGTCTCTAACACCTTACCCCCCTCACATCCACAATGGCCCTCCTTTGTCACTAAAAGACCAGTGGTGAAAATGCCTGAACTGAGTAAGAACCACCGCAGTACTACGACACCATCAGGTAGAAAGATAATCAGGATCAGCGTGAAGTCGAGCAGTGCAGAGACAGTGCACATCTCCTGGAGGGTTTCTGTACCCATGACTGCCCTAAGGCTCAGCTGGTTAAAACTGGGCCACAACCCTTCATTCGGTTCCATCACGGAGACCATTGTACAGGGGGAGAAGACGGAGTACCTCCTAACAGCTCTAGAACCGGAATCCTCATACAGGATATGCATGGTTCCCATGGAGACCAGCAACATTTATCTGTCGGACGAGACGCCGGTTTGCATCGAGACAGAGACCAGTTCTCTGAAGGCCTACAACCCCACCACCACTCTGAACCGCGAACAGGAAAAGGAGCCTTACAACAATTCCAGTCTGCCTTTAGCCGCGATCATTGGAGGGGCCGTGGCTCTGTTGGCAATGATAATGCTGGCGCTTGTGTGCTGGTACGTGCACAGGAAGGGTTCGCTGTTTTCTAGGAATTGCACCTACAACAAGGGCCGACGGAGGAAGGACGATTACGCAGAGGCGGGGACGAAGAAGGATACCTCGATCTTGGAGATACGAGAGGCCTCTTTTCAGATGATTCCTATACACCCCGTGCCCGTGTCCAAAGAGGAGTTTGTGATACATACGATTTTCCCTCCGAATGGATTGAGTCTGTACAAAAGCCCGCACAGCGAGACCAGTATTAGCAACAGGAGCTACAGAGACAGTGGAATACCTGATTCAGACCACTCCCATTCATGATATTGATAACGCAGGACATTTCATTATAAATGAGTGCGTTCGGTGATGACTTGAAACTAAGTGGCTATAAGACATTGTTACAAAACACTGGATCTAAAAGACTGATTGGGAAAGCAATGTTCTTCTGTACATTTGCCCATATAATTTATATTTAAGGACATTTTATGACGAAGAGGAGAACAAACATGGTTCACATTGCAGACAGTAGGCCCATCACTGAGCCGCAGGTCAGTGTATGTTGTAATTAAAACTGCAATTCTATATTTTAGGGGTTTTTAGTAATTTGTACTGTATTTCCTTTGGCTTAAGGTTACCTAACAACCAACTATAAAAAACAAACTGTTCTACTGAGATATGATGACTTGTCAACTGTGAAAGTGGGTTTTCATTGCTGTGTTGAACAATCAGACTTGTAGAATAAAGCACAGGTCATTCCTTTGACACTCTTTTTGTGGCTGTTCGGTAACAACAAAAAGGCAAAAGAAATGACATGATGATCAAAACTAGGGCACAGCTGATTAACTAAGAAGAACCAGGGTGAAGCAGCGAGACAGCAGTGTTGCCTTCTTCCTCTGAGGAGAGACAAGCAGAGAGCAGTCGCCTACATGTTCCTAGCCAGAGAGACCCAGAGGGGTGTATCTCTGGAAACATGGACTAGATATGGAGGTGTCATGCTTTACATCTTTGCTTTGTTCAGTGTGTGGATTCATTTAGTTTTTCTGTTTGGAAAAAACAGAAACAGAGACAGCACAGGTAGAACAGGTTTGTGTGTGTGTGTGTGTGTGCGTCTGCACGTGTCCTTGTGATTGTGCTTGCGAGCGTGAGTGAGCAGCTGTGTGTATGTGTGTCAAGCAGTCCTGTAGAACACAGCACAGGGCACATGAAGCACACAGACCTTTAGGGGAGGAGAGGAGACCCTCTCCTAACATATTAACCCATGTAGGGTGGCCAGGCTGACAACCCCCCAATATCTCTATCTGGCTAATCTACAATGGATGACATTCTCCTGTACCTTGTACCATAAGTCATCCAAACTTTGCCCTCAAACATAGCCTAGATATAAACAGGGCAAGAAAAAAGGACATAGAGAAATAAATGGCTTTCTTTTTACTACAAACGTCACCGATTTCCTTGTTTATGATTATGATTTTGTATTTTGTATTTTTTCCAGATTGAAGACACTACTACTTCTATGTTACCACAATTTCAAAGTTAATTGTTCTTTACAAAGTTGCTCAGGGATTCTTGAAAGTCGGGACAATTGTCCTGTCTTTCAAGAATTCCTGAACTGAAAACCAAAGTGCATTGAATGCTCTTTGGCCCAGTCTTGTATGTGCCTTGATCCAATGCTTATTGTATTTAGCTTTTTAAGAAATCAGTGACTTTTTTTCATACACACTTGAATATGAGAAAATATTGGTCATATTGCAGAATAAAAGTGGATAAAAATACCAAGACTTGTCTTTCTTACCTGAAACACTAAAAATACATTTCAAAATCACAATTTGGACCCCATTCTCAGTCTGCATAAGAAAAACATTGCAATGCACTCATGTGCTTGATATTTTTGCAAATATGAAACGTTATTGTCTATAAGCACGAGCAAAGTATACACAAAGTATACATTGACAGAATACATTCTGGTCAATAATAACCACGATGTCTCTCCTGAAACCCAGGAAGGGAGATAACATCCTTTGAATGACATCATCCATATACAGACTTCCTAAAAAAGGTTTTGGAGGGAAAATGGCAGATTTAGTGCTCACAACTCTGACCTATTTTCTGCAGAGATTAAAAAATGCCTTTTGCTCACAGCGATGAGGAAAATGTCTGCCTGGCTGTATTTCCAAGATGTACTGAGCATTTTAACTAGGCGACGAGGGTAGAGATGATATTGTTCTTTAACATGCAGTGTCCCTCAGCCTCTCTGTGGGCAGTCAGACAGACACACACATGGACACACACACACACACACCCCTCTAACAATCCAGTCACACACACACACACTCCGTAGGCAATCAGTCTACAGAGAAACAGCTGCTTGAGGCTGGCGTTGGTCTTTCATGTGGTGAAGCCACCGTGTGTGATTTATATCAGATGGTGTGGTGAGATCTGGGCTCTCTCTGGGGGTTGGTCCCAGGCTCACAGTGTGTGTCTGTGTGTGTGTGTGTGTGTGTGTGTGTGTGTGTGTGTGTGTGTGTGTGTGTGTGTGTGTGTGTGTGTGTGTGTGTGTGTGTGCGTGAGTGTGAGTGTGTGTATATAATCTAATGACGAGCCACAGTACGGAGTGTCATGATCCAAGCTCTGCTGGGGATACCAGGAAATACAAAACACAGGACTGAGCAGAGAGACAGAGAGACAGAAAGACAGAGAGGCAGAGAGAGAGAGACATAGACAGAGAGACAGAGAGAGAAGAGAGACAGAGAGACAGAGAGACAAAGACAGAAAGAGAGAGGCAGAGAGACTGAGAGACAGAGAGACAGGGAGAGAAAGACAGAGAGAGACAGAAAGAGAGAGAGAGAGACAGAGAGAGAGTGACCGAGAGACAGAGAAACCGTGAGACAGAGAGACCGAGAGACAGAAAGAGAGAGAGACAGAAAGAGAGAGATAGAAAGAGAGAGACAGAAACTAAGAGACAGAAACAGAGAGACAGAGACAGAGACACAGAGACAGCCCCAGGTTTACATTAACAACAGGTCTGCTGCTAATTCAGACAGGGGCCTCTTCACAAATACAGATATACATATACAAACAGACACAGAAAATGTTATATAATCACATTAGTACACTCACCTACAGAGAGGGAAAGACATGTGCATGTGCAGCACATGGGATGTGTTAAACATACTCCTTAGCCTGAAGTGTCCTCACTTGCGAAAGCAAATAGCTAGCTTTTCGCGTGGTGACGACTGGTAAGACACTTGGGCGGTCATGTGTGCTAGCAATGCAGAGATCCTGAGTTTACGCCAGGTATGGGCCGAATCAGGAGGAAGTGGTACTTGCTAAGCAAGTAGCATCTCTGTCTCTGTCTCACATGCAAGCACACACTCACATGAAATGCAATCATAAACTAAAATATATGAACTGACACATATCCCCACAGTAATCCATACGTGCATTCATAAACACACCCATACAGTCTGAATACACTCAAGGCTCTAATTAAAGTAAGGGAAGCCACTAGAAGCTACAGAACTGATCCAAACCTTAAGTATACACTCACACTGGCCCTGAGGCCCTACACTAAATATATCAGATCAACTGGAAATGAAAGTAAACAGCTGCTTTAAGAATGGTGTAATGCTTCTGAGTCTGTGTGGCCTCACATACAGTACAATATGTGAATGTTGTCAACAGTTCTCTGCCCTGTCATTTGACTGTAACTTGGGATTCAATCTAATCTTGAATCTTGTGAGTGTTTGCAAATGCTTGGGAGCGAGAAAGGCTTTTGTTATGTAATGTGCAAATATTAACTCTTAAGTATTACGTACTCACACTGCAAGTATTTACTCTTAAAGAAAGATAATGTGTACAGTTTGTCAAAGCACTACATGCTCAAGTCTAGGGCACAGGGGCGTTCTCTCACTCAATTCAAGTTTCAAATCAAAGCATATAGCCACAAATCTACGCAAAGAGATTTGATTGTTTAATTTCCTCAACTCCTCATTCACTCTGATTAATAAAATGTCTATGAATGGTTATGAACTGTGTAGGAATGTCTATGAATATCTATGAATTCCCTATGAACAGCATAATAACGCCTATGAAACTGCAGGTGTTTCATACCTGTCGTGAGTACTGGGTCTCCATCTCTAGCTAGAACAAGAACCTATCCTAATTCATTTCAGAGTTCATTTCTGGAACCTGACAGACTCCACAACTTTCTACAGATTGGACCAGATAGAATAAAAGGCTCCAGCACACTGATGACCGTGATGCTTCCTAACATGTAATAGCTCTTCATCGGGGGATTTATACAGACGAGATCACCCACATTACATTAGCCAGGAAGCCCAACCTTCACCTTTACCTAAGCTGGTCTCTAAAGTAACCGTGTGTTATTGATTGGTTTTCTAAGTAAATTAGCCTCATGTTCTCTTAACAACGTACAGATGTAGGGTCTTAATTTCAGACAGTTTTCTACAGCAAGAAAGACGGTGAATTATTATGTTGATTATAATCAATGGATATTTTTGTAGGGTTTCATACATTTTTCATTAGGGCAAATCATTTCAAAGTGGAAATGCCAAACTTTAAAAGCCTTTTTAAAACTCAAATACACTACACGTTTGCATTTCCTGCTGTGCAGGAAAATTCTCAGCAACAAAAGAGGTATTTCTACCACTGAGAAGCACGGAGCGAGAAACAACACTGCTCTCTAGATTCTAAAATGTTACCTAATAGAGATTTAATCAGGTGGAAAGAACATAAAATGAATCCACATGCTAAAAATGTCTTTGAATGGAATTTAACAGAGAAAATATTCTCAAAAACCTTGACTGATTCTCATGAGAGTACTTAATGTGTTTTTTGTTCTGAGAAGAACCATCTCATTCTAGAATAGAATTATTCTGTCTCCACAATCTGGGGCACAAAGATAGATAGGCCGAAACAAAAGATTACCTAGAACTGAATCACCCTGCTATGAGCCCTGACCCTGGTGACCTCCAGTGACCTTTTATGACCTTGCTCCCTACTTCACCCTTCCTGCTCCCAGCTCCTCACTCAGAACATCACTCAGTCCCTCCCACCATCTCACTGAGGTCAGATGGTCTCACTGAGGTCAGATGGTCTCACTGAGGTCAGATGGTCTCACCGAGGCCACCAAACAATACATGGCACATACGACCGTTCTCTCTGACTCCCACCCATGATATTGAATCACTCACTTCACTAATATTTCTTCATTTACAACAGACAAAAAGCTTGAATCCAGATGTATGCTGCCCCCCCATAACCCCCATGCTAGCCCATTGTAATGTATTGTGTTGCTCAGACAGAAGCAGGCTCATTTGCATTTCTTTAGATGATTAAGTTCATCTTGCCTGGCGCAATTGACCAACATATACTGAGTGTACCAAACATTAGGAACACCTTCCTAATATTGAGTTGCACCCCCTTTTGCCCTCAAAACAGCCTCAATTCAAGCCTACAAGGTATTGAAAACATTCCACTGGGATGCTGTCCCATGTTGATTCCCACAGTTGTGTCAAGTTCGCTGGATGTCTTTAGGGTGGTGGACCATTCTTGATATACACGGGAAACTGATGAGCGTGAAAAACTCATTTAACCTGTCTCCTCCCCTTCATCTACACTGATTGAAGGGGATTTAACAGGTGACATCAATAAGAGATCATAGCTTTCACCTGGATTCACCTGGTCAGACTAGGTCATGGAAAGAGCAGGTGTTCCTAATGTTTTGTACACTCAGTGTAATATTCCAAAAATGGCAAATCTCTCCAACCTGGCACTCCAAGCAGACTAAAGCAAACACTCAAAGGAATGTGAAAGATTATAAATAGTATTTGAACCCGGGCCTGACCAATATGACCTCACTGTGACCAGGCCAGTAGCTGACCACTCAGAGGGATACCCCTCACCATCACGACCATTACAGTGATGGAACTTACTGACTGATCAAAGAGGTCAGGTCACATTCTGGTCAGGGAACAGAGGAGGTGAAAAATTAACACACACACCCACACATATAAAAGATGCAGCGAAATGCTTAAATGCTAGCTCTCTCAACAATTCAGTACATTAATCAATATAACAATAAAATAGTTTAGTCAAAATAACAAGTAGAAGTAATAGAAGAGGTCATCTGCATAGTAATAGTGGACTGTATTACACTGTATATACAATATAAAGTGGGTAGTGTCTTGGTCACGCAGTGGAATCTATAGAATATAACAGAACAGCATTGTTGACTGTGTGTGTGTGAGTTCTGAGTGCTTGTGTGTTCTTATCTGTGTGTGTTTATGGGTGCTTGTGTGTGCATGTGTGTGTGTCTGTAAGTTTGTGTGTAAGGGTTGGATGTGCAGATAGTCACTAAGGTGCAAATAGTCTGGAAGTGTGCAGGGAGACGGCGAGGGTTAGCTGTTCATAAGTCTGATGGCTGGTGATAAAGTTGTCTCTGAGACCCGATCCTCCGTCAAGGACCTGGAGTCCTTGACAATCTTTCGGGCCTTCCTCAGACACTGCCTGGTGTAGATGTCCTGGAGGGCAGGGAGCTCGACCCCAGTGATGTATTGGGCCATCCGCACTACCCTCTGTAGAGCCTTCCGGTTGAGGGCTGTGCAGTTGCCGTACCAGGCGATGATGCAGCTGGTCAAGATACATTAGTAAGTAATATACTAGGTAGCGGTGGGAGGTTTGGCTTTCTCCTTAGTTTCACTAAAAAGCCGTCTCTCCTTCCTCTTCTCCGGAGCGTCTTTTTGGAAGGGCTCCCGTGACGAATGGAACTGCTTCGGATATCCAAACAAAGGATCCAGTTCTGGAAAGTCACATTTTTGGTGAGTAACCGCTGATTTGATGTCCAGAGGTGTTTGTCAGACATAGGAAATAATACCAGAAACCAGGGGCGTCATGCACCCCAAAAATCTGAGGGGGCACAAAGTACGTGAGGATGGCTGGCGGTTGGTCCAGAGGGGGCTATACCCCCTGTCCATAAGTTGGACAATTTTGCATTTTTCAAACACCTAAAACAGCTTTTTCCTGCAATCTAGAGCTATAATAATTATGCTTAATTACATGCATATCTAAGGATACCTTTTGAGCTGTCTATATCCTGACTTCTAAAGTTATTTTTTAAAGAAACTAAATATGCTTCTATGCATCTCTGCTAAAATCTGGGTACAAGATTGATTGGAATGTGAGTCTTATTCAGTAAATGTAGTTATTGCTTGCTTTTCTAAAGTCGATCAACCTTGCCAGCTAAGATAGCTAGCTTGTGAAACTATCTAACTTGATTGACAGCCTGAAATGGCTTCTTGCTAGCTAGTTATGAGGTTGGGAACCTATCTGGGCTAGCACCATGTAACCATTGTTGGCGCCAATCTTTCCTTAATCTCGCACGCACAAGCGCACGCACGCACGCGCGCACACACACCACACACACACACACCACACACACACACAGGAACAGGGGAGGTGAAAAATGACCACTGGTCTCAAGACAGGTTATAGGGGCTGGGTCACACATGCACGCACGCACAGACAGTTTGTATTTGATTAGCGACTTGCCACGGGACATTCTTTCTGACGAGGGAAATAACAGAAAGACGGAAAAAAAGGTTAGGTGTGTGTGTGTGGCATACTGCTATCTGAACCATAAAAAGGCCTTGGAGGATAATGCTTCACAAGTCAGCTCATACAGTACTGTAGGCCTATTGTTCATTCTAAATATCCAACTTCACAGTTAGACACTTCTGAAATGCATTTCAGATGTTGATTCTGTGACTATTAAAAATGAATATTACATTTAAAAAAAAAATCTTAACTGGTTTGCCTTATTCAAGCAGGCAGCAGGCCTGCAGCAAGGGGTACAATATATCAGAATAATGCAAATTATTGCCTGAAAAATAACAATAGTTATGCTTAATCCTCATGCTTAATCCTCAAGTAAAAAAAATAAATAAATGTCCTCTCTACTATGGAAACTGTTCTTATGAAGTGTATTAAAATCCTCCTCTCCAAATATCCAACTTTATTTATTTAGACAATTATTCTCTGAAACATAAAACTCTTTACTTTCTAAAACCAAAATAAAAGCCATCTCTTGATGAGGCATTCACATTGTGTGGTGAGGATGTGTGTATGTGTGTGTGTGTGTGTGTGTGTGTGTGTGTGTGTGTGTGTGTGTGTGTGTGTGTGTGTGTGTGTGTGTGTGTGTGTGTGTGTGTGTGTCTCTGCGTGTCTGTGTGTTTGCTTTCCCTGCACCCTCGTATCCTGTCCCAACATCTTGCACATCAAACACCAGCCTCTCATTTCATTTCTCCTCTTTTAAATGCCGAGTGGAGTTGAGGTCAGAAGCCAATCCCTGGGACTGTTCTAGGCCTCCCACAATGCTGCTGCCAAAGTTTGTGTGTGTGTTAGTGTTGAATAGCGGGAACCAGGTTCAGGGATTTTTCTCCTATTAAAATTCTTGGGTAGGACGCCTAAGCATGTTTTCTGGACGTCCAGACAGTGAAAATACATGTTCATTTACATTTTCAGGATGGAAAAACACTTTCTGTGTAAACTTAAACAACTAAAACATATATAAAGTATGTAGAAAAGATAAGGGACCTATATATTTATTTTTATTATATAACCTTCTACCATTCACCAAAATAAAAGCTAGACAGACAGGGTGAATGTGGAAAATTCCCTAAACAATGAATGTAGCAATATGAACTTTGTTATTATGTTTGAACACTGCTTTAGCCATGGAAAAATGCATGGAATTGCAGGAAATTTGCTTTAAAACTCAGCTCCACGGCAGAATATGTAGAATTGTAGGAAATTAGCATTAAAACCGCAACATTTTCTCTCAGCTCCATGGCAGAATATGTAGAATGGCAGGAAATTAGCTTAAAAACTGCAAAAAAATATCTCAGCCACATGGAGAAAATTGTAGAATTGCAGGAAATTGGTGTAAAATTGAAAGATTTATCTACACCACCAAAATGGGAGCCTCTAAAATGTTCTCTTAAATTCAGTCGTGCCGACGGGCCGACCGCACAAACTGCCACACCCACTATCTAAGCTCCTTTTAAATCCAGAAAAAACCCTGGGGTTACCAAGATTTACCACTCAAACCCACTCCCTTTTCCCACAGTAAATAACTGAGAAAAAACTGTAAATTATATGTAAAAAAATTATATGAACAGTATGACGTGAAATGGAACTGTTCAATTATATGCAATGTCTAAATCAGGCTTCTCTACAGCCTTTTCTCTGCTATCTGCATGATCAATCATCCACGCTCAGGGTGGGGAAAGACAGCGCATCTCAGTATGGAGCGCAGTTCACAATGCATGTATCATCTCATCATGGCAACTTTTTTTTCTTGTGACAGATAGAACTACATTTGCTGCAACATAGCCTATGCTATAGTAATATAATGACTGAATGTACTTCAAATTTACACATCCCCATCTGGCTTTTGGGGTCACATTATGTTTGTGCTCTTGGTTATTGGCTCTTTGCTCTTGGTTATAACAAGCGATGCATCAACATTGCTCGCTTTGCACGCTGCTCCAACGTAACAAATGTACAACTCTAACAACAGAAGACTCATCAGGTTCTGGGTCTGCATCCCCGCTCACCATCACGGCTAAATTCTATTTAAAAACTGATGGAGTAAAATACACGCATGAAGAGCGGATGGAGAGAAGCAGGTGAGTGGGGGCTGTAGGGGATGAGACTGGCTGACTACAGCTGCCAGGTGATATGTGCATGAAAGTGAAGTGGATATCATTGGACCTGCTCATACAAGAGACTAGTGGCTGTTGATTCAATTCAACTGAATAATGGTTACATGTGTGTCGCCAGTATGCTAAAGATAAAAGCAGAAACAACTCATTTGTCATCGGAAATAAAACGATGAAGAACATTCGTGACCATGAACACAGCAAGTGTAACATTGCAGGGCGTGTCTGTGTCCCGGGCTCAATCGGAGCCTCTCCTCTTGACACCCTCTGTGACGGTGCTAATGGCAATGTCAGAGCAGACCAGCACGAAGATGAAGATACTGTTCAGGACTGTACATGCCATTGGCAAGGCGAGATCACTTTCTGACTTGGATTGGATGTGCGAGTAAGTGAAAATGTTGTTGCTCTTGTAGCTAGACTAGTACTTTTATTCAGCAGACGTGGCCCAGTACTGTAGATTTCTCAGCTCCTGATAAGCTTTGGTTCACCTCAAAATATTGAATAAATACCATTCAATTATAGGCCTACTGACGCTGACATGGATCTCCATGCTTTCCTATGGCTCTGTAACATTCTACTTCAATGTTTGTCTCCAGATGCTGTTTACATTTAAAGCATTGTGACACAATTGACTTTACCAGCCTAATAGTGTTGATCCTTAAGTAAACAAAGGGTAGAAGGCTAATTTAGCACAATCAACTGCCAGCTACAGTGGGGAAAAAAAGTATTTAGTCAGCCACCAATTGTGCAAGTTCTCTCACTTAAAAAGATGAGAGAGGCCTGTAATTTTCATCATAGGTACACTTCAACTATGACAGACAAAATGAGGAAAACAAATCCAGAAAATCACATTGTAGGATTTTTAATGAATTTATTTGCAAATTATGGTGGAAAATAAGTATTTGGTCACATACAAACAAGCAAGATTTCTGGCTCTCACAGACCTGTAACTTCTTCTTTAAGAGGCTCCTCTGTCCTCCACTCGTTACCTGTATTAATGGCACCTGTTTGAACTTGTTATCAGTATAAAAGACACCTGTCCACAACCTCAAACAGTCACACTCCAAACTCCACTATGGCCAAGACCAAAGAGCTGTCAAAGGACACCAGAAACAAAATTGTAGACCTGCACCAGGTTGGGAAGACTGAATCTGCAATAGGTAAGCAGCTTGGTTTGAAGAAATCAACTGTGGGAGCAATTATTAGGAAATGGAAGACATACAAGACCACTGATAATCTTCCTCGATCTGGGGCTCCACGCAAGATCTCACCCGTGGGGTCAAAATGATCACAAGAACGGTGAGCAAAAATCCCAGAACCACACGGGGACCTAGTGAATGACCTGCAGAGAGCTGGGACCAAAGTAACAAAGCCTACCATCAGTAAAACACTACGCCGCCAGGGACTCAAATCCTGCAGTGCCAGACGTGTCCCCCTGCTTAAGCCAGTACATGTTCAGGCCCGTCTGACGTTTGCTAGAGAGCATTTGGATGATCCAGATGAGGATTGGGAGAATGTCATATGGTCAGATGAAACCAAAATATAACTTTTTGGTAAAAACTCAACTCGTCGTGTTTGGAGGACAAAGAATGCTGAGTTGCATCCAAAGAACACCATACCTACTGTGAAGCATGGGGGTGGAAACATCATGTTTTGGGGCTGTTTTTCTGCAAAGGGACCAGGACAACTGATCCGTGTAAAGGAAAAAATGAATGGGGCCAGGTATCGTGAGATTTTGAGTGAAAACCTCCTTCCATCAGCAGGGGCATTGAAGATGAAACGTGGCTGGGTCTTTCAGCATGACAATGATCCCAACCACACCGCCCGGGCAACGAAGGAGTGGCTTCAGAAGAAGCATTTCAAGGTCCTGGAGTGGCCTAGCCAGTCTCCAGATCTCAACCCCATAGAAAATCTTTGGAGGGAGTTGAAAGTCCGTGTTGCCCAGCGACAGCCCCAAAACATCACTGCTCTAGAGGAGATCTGCATGAAGGAATGGGCCAAAATACCAGCAACAGTGTGTGAAAACCTTGTGAAGACTTACAGAAAACGTTTGACCTCTGTCATTGCCAACAAAGGGTATATAACAAAGTATTGAGATAAACTTTTTGTTATTGACCAAATACTTATTTTCCACCATAATTTGCAAATAAATTCATTAAAAATCCTACAATGTGATTTTCTGGATTTTTTTTTCCTCATTTTGTCTGTCATAGTTGAAGTGTACCTATGATGAAAATTACATCTTTTTAAGTGAGAGAACTTGCACAATTGGTGGCTGACTAAATACTTTTTTGCCCCACTGTATATTGGATAACATTATTGTATATTTCATTATTATTGAATTAATTCAATGTTTGATTTTTGCAGTTTGCAGAAATGAGAAGCAGGCCAAAGAGATTATTCACCATATTGCAGAGGTGGAGAGAAACAACATCAGAGAGAATCTGAAAAACACCACATTTCTCTCCATCGTGTCAGATGGCTCCCCAGACAGTTCAGTGAAAGAGGAGGAGTTAGTTTATGTCAGATTCTGTCACAAGGGCAAGATTGAGTCGAAGTTTGTTGGCATCAAGTTAGTGGAGAAGGCAGACGCGGCACACATAAGCAACGCCATCAGTGCCATCATGGAGGGAGTGTGTGATGAGTGGGGGGAGCAAGTTGGTTGCTCTGGGAACAGATGGAGCTGCTGTGATGACCGGAGCCAAGAATGGTGTGGTCAGCCAGCTGAAGGGGGACAGGGCCTACATCATCGGCATCCACTGTATGGCACACCGCCTTGAACTGACCTTTTCTGATGCCATCCGGTCCAACGTGATGTTTCAGAAAGTAGAAGACCTCCTCAGTGGGCTCTACACCTTCTACCACACCAGTCCACTGAACAGAGCAAACCTGTTAAACCAGGCTATTAAACCTGTTTTTTTTTTTTTTTTTTTACAACAATTAATTGTCTATTTGTATGTCTTTGTTCTTTTATGTATTTCAGATTCAATCTGCTGATGCCCAAAATGTCCAAGGTGTCCAGCAGGCCAAGGCCAGGAAATACTACAGTACTGCGAGGGAGGCTGTTGTTATCCGCTTCTGTGGCTTCCTGCATGACACACTAACACACCTGAGCAACCTGTCCGCCTGTCTGCAGAGCTCCACCATCACCATAGCAGAAGCCCACAGCTCCTTGTGCTCAACACAGGCAGTACTTAAGAAGTACAAAACCAGGTATGTTAATTTAAGCTGCAATAAGAAAGGATTATGTCAATAAGAGAGGGAGAGAGAGTGTGTTGTAAAGGAAAATTCTGAAAGGATGGTAAAATGAGCCTTTTATCATCAGAGAAGGTCCCATGATCAAGGCCACAATGGCCAACAGATATGAGGGAATTTCGCTGACCAGAGGTGACAGCAAGACCCTTGTCACCTCACAGGACAAAATGCTTGACAGGCTAGTCAAGAGTGTCTGACAGGTTCCAGGATGCCAGTGTAGGGGTCCTGTGTGCCACCAAGCTGGTCAGCTTCACCAACTGGCCAGAGTCAGTTTGTATAGTTTGAGAATTAAAACAGCATGATGCTTGTTGTAATGTATACAATTATTCTAGATTTTGGTGACACTGAACTGGAAAATCTGGTGGACCACTTCAAGCCTGTCCTGGAGACCTCTGGCATCCATGTTGAAAGGATCCCTGACCAGTGGACTGTCCTGAAGGTGCTGATGTACCACGAGCCCCAGTCCCTGCAGAATATGTCCTGGTTCCATGTCAACAGGAGCCATTAGCATTCCTGCCCTGATTTGCTGGCATTGGTTGACATGGTCCTGTCCTTCCATGCCTCCACAGCTGAATGTGAAAGAGGTGTTAATACCGTGAAAGAGGTTTTAATACCGTGAAAGAGGTTTTAATACCATGAAACAGGTGACAACCAATTGGCGGTCCAACCTAAAATCTGATACACTGTCAGATCTCCTTATAGTCCAGCTGTCCTCTCCAGAGATCAGGGAGTATGATCCGATAAAAGCTGTGATGCTGTGGCACCAGGACTCTGTCAGGAGCAGGACTTCTGATATTTTCCTTGCCAAAAAACCTGATGCTGATAACCGATATTTAAAATTTGAGTGGCCTTTTAAGCATTCTAGTACAGTTAAATAGTTAACACACATACATGGATGCAGCGGTCTAAGGCACTGCATCTCAGTGCAAGACGCGTCACTACAGTCCCTGGTTCGAATCCAGGCTGAATCACATCCGGCCGTGATTGGGAGTCCAATAGAGCGGGTCACAATTGGCCCAGCGTCGTCCGGGTTTGGCCGGGGTAGGCCGTCATTGTAAATAAGAATTTGTTTTTAACTGACTTGCCTAGTTAAATAAATGTTACACACACCACACTGACCAAAAAGTTATTTGTTTGCATTTTTATATGTCTCCATTACCAGTAAAACATAATCAAAACCTTTCTTTCACTTACTTGCTGTGCTGTTTCGTTGTTCATTTGTTCAGTCGATTCATTCTCAACCAGGATTTCTATGGAACGATGTTTGGGTCTTTGCGTGTCAAAAAGGATACACGTCAAATAACACTATTTGATGTGTCAAATAAGCTTGTTGACCAATCAGGAACTGAATATGACTGCACATCACATAATAAAAATGTAATGCGTTCATAAATTTGTTACGTAGTTATTACACATTGATTACACTATCACTCGTATTTCATATGTCACAACTATTCATCGATACGTATGCTATGATGTCGGTAAAGTTATCCCGCGCACCTACAGTGCTGGTCATAAAAAAGCTAGCTAGCTCATGGATGCAAACAATGTTCTTCCCCAAAAACATAGCAAAACGACATCATCTGTTTCAGTAGCTATAGTTAGCTTGCTAACTATATACAGTTGAAGTCGGAAGATTACATACACTTAGGTTGGAGTCATTAAAACTCGTTTTTCAACCACTCCACAAATTTCGTGTTAACAAACTATAGTTTTGGCAAGTCGGTTAGGACATCTACTTTGTGCATGACACAAGTCATTTTTTCAACAATTGTTTACATACAGATTATTTCACTTATAATTCACAGTTTCACAATTCCAGTGGGTCAGAAGTTTACATACACTAAGTTGACTGTGCCTTTAAACAGCTTGGAAAATTTGTCATGGCTTTAGAAGCTTCTGATAGGCTAATTGACATCATTTGAGTCAGTTGGAGGTGTACCTGTGGCTGTATTTCAAGGCCTACCTTCAAACTGCCTCTTTGCTTGACATCATGGGAAATCAGCCAAGACCTCAGATAAAAAATTGGAGACCTCCACAAGTCTAGTTCATCATTGGGAGCATTTTCCAAATGCCTGAAGGTACCACGTTCATCTGTACAAACAATAGTACGCAAGTCTAAACACCATGGGACCAAGCAGCCGTCATACCGCTCAGGAAGGAGACACGTTCTGTCTCCTAGAGATGAACATACTTTGGTACGAAAAGTTAAAATCAATCCCAGAACAACAGCAAAGGACCTTGTAAAGATGCTGGAGGAAACAGGTACAAATGTATCTATATCCACAGTAAAACGAGTCCTATATTGACATAACCTGAAAGGCCGCCCAACAAGGAAGAAGCCACTGCTCCAAAACCACCATTAAAAAGCCAGACTACGGTTTGCAACTGCGCATGGGGACACAGATCGTACTTTTTGGAGAAATGTCCTCTGGTCTGATGAAACAAAAATAAAACTGTTTGGCCATAATGACCATTGTTATGTTTAGAGGAAAAAGGGGGAGGCTTGCAAGCAGAAGAACACCATCCCAACCGCTAAGCACGGGGGTGGCAGCATCATGTTGTGTGGGTGCTTTGCTGCAGGAGGGCCTTGTGCACTTCACAAAATAGATGGCATCATGAGGAAGAAACATTATGTGGATATATTGAAGCAACATCTCAAGACATCAGTCAGGAAGTTAAAGCTTGGTCGCAAATGGGGGTCTTCCAAATGGACAATGACCCCAAGCATACCTCCAAAGTTGTGGCAAAATGGCTTAAGGACAACAAAGTCAAGGTATTAGAGTGGCCTTCACAAAGCCCTGACCTCAATCCTATAGAAAATATGTGGGCAGAACTGAAAAAGCGTGTGCGAGCAAGGAGGCCTACAAACCTGACTCAGTTACACCAGCTCTGTCAGGAGGAATGGGCCAAATTTCACTCAACTTATTGTGGGAAGCTTGTGGAAGGCTACCCAAAATGTTTGACCCAAGTTAAACAATTTAAAAGCAATGCTAACAAATACTAATTGAGTGTATGTAAACTTCTGACCCACTGGGAATGTGATGAAATAAATAAAATATGAAATATATCATTCTCTCTACTATTATTCTGACATTTCACTTTCTTAAAATAAAGTGGTGATCCTAACTAACCTAAAACAGTGTATTTGGCTAAGGTGTATGTAAACTTCTGACTTCAACTGTAGCTAGGTGTCATCATCTAAAATAACTCTAATGGTGGTCGGGCCCAACACAAAACCCGGTCCGGTCGAGCCTCACTAGCCAGATGAAGACAGCTGGCTGCTTAGACGGGTTCGTTTTTGGCAACAGGGTTAAGTAGCTGGCTAGCTATTTATTTTCATGAACTGAAGTTCAATTTTAATAGGCTAACAAGTGGGCAACCTAGCTAATATTTACTCACAAGGATTCCTAAATCGTTGCAAAAAATAATGAAAATGGCTGCAGTTTCTACTGGTCATTGTTTTCAGACTGGTTGTATTGGTACTAGCTAGGTGCCAAGCTAAAGCTAGCTAGCCCAGAAGTTGCGGAAAGAACAAATTATGCTTTATTACCAACGCAGTATTGTAAACACATCGTTCGTGGCCGGTGTTTGCAGACTTTTTTGTACAACTTTGACAGTGCTACTGTATCTTTTTTGACACGCAGACCCAAACGGTGTTCCATAGTATGTATGTCGTGAAATGAATAGCAGTGACGCTATTACTGTGTAACTCCGGTAAACTCCAGTAGGGCAGTATCTGAAAAATAGCGCAGTGTGTACCGGTGCTCGACCAGTCGGCGGAAGCCAACTTCACCCACGACAGAGAACGGTTGAATGTCAAGGGCAATTAATTCCATTATCTTGGCATTAATGGATTTGCCTTTGAGTTGTCTTGCTGAAATTTTCTTACTCTTCCAAATGACTGCTCGATTTGTTGACTGCCTGATCCACACAGCCGACATTGTGTGGGCTAGGTTAGGAATGCTGTGTTGCACGTGTAGTGCAAAATTGTACTTAGCATCATTACGTCATGTACCTACGTTATATAGGTATGCACGGTAGCTTTGACATCGGTTTTTAACATCGACGTTAAACTAGACATCGGGCCGGGGACCGATGTTGGCATTTTTAGCTAATATCGTCCGATTCCGATATGTTCACCGATATATTGTGTATCTCTAATTAAAATGATTAAGCATCTGATAGGTTTACAAAACCTTCAAATGTACTTTTATGTTTGATCCTTAAGTACATTTAATAGAAAATACTTCAGTATAATTTTGAGTTCAAGACTTACAGTGGGGAAAAAAAGTATTTAGTCAGCCACCAATTGTGCAAGTTCTCTCACTTAAAAAGATGAGAGAGGCCTGTAATTGTCATCATAGGTACACTTCAACTATGACAGACAAAATGAGGGAACAAAATCCAGAAAATCACATTGTAGGATTTTTTATGAATTTATTTGCAAATTATGGTGGAAAATAAGTATTTGGTCAATAACAAAAGTTTATCTAAATACTTTGTTATATTGTAACAAACGAGACTCCCGCGGTTCCTCCTGCTCACCACCAGAGGGAACCCTCTCCTGAATATTAAGCCCTGGACTACAACTCCCACATACCTGGTTCCAATCACCGTTGCACCTGTCTCCCATTAATAGACTATTTAGGCTCTCTCTCCCTTTCTCTCCTTGCGAAGTCTTGTATTCCCTGGTGATCAATTCTGAGCGTTTTCTCCCGTGTCTGTCATATCGTGGTTATACTCTGGACTGTTTTCCCGTTTTGATTCTTGCTGCCTGCCCTGGACTATATTCTTTACTGGACTGATTTTTGTAAGCTTGCTGCCTGCCCTGACCTCATGCCTGTACCTGGATTACGATTTGCCTTATCCCTGCTGTCGTGTTTGCTGGCGATTGACCCTGTTCGTACGACCAAGATTGTAATAAAACTGCAAATGGATCCTCACTCTCAGGGTGCTTCATTACAGAAGACTTCGCCACTTCGCGATCCAGCAGCTCTGGTCCAAATGTCCACGGAGATCTCCACTCAAGCAAACCAGCTCGCCGTTCATCAACAGCAGCTAACCCATCTAACTACGGTAACGGAGGAACTCGTCCGGACGCTACAGAGGTTACAGATGTCGCCCGAACTCAGCCCTCTCCTCAGCCGAACGCAGGTATGGGCACCTCTCCACCACCGGCACCCACAGTTAACCCACGCCTGGCTCTCCCTGATAAATTCGACGGTAACCCCACTAAGAGTAAGGGATTTCTACTGCAATGTTCATTATTCATTGATCAACAACCAGCGATGTATGTCACTGACACTAGCAAGATTTCCTGGTATGTTCTCTCCTCACTGGCAGAGCGTTAGAGTGGGTAACAGCGGTTTGGAGAGAGGATGGCACGGCTTTTCCCTCGCTCGGTGCCTTTCTACAACGCTTCCGGGAGGTATTTGAACACCGGAGGGAGGCATGAGAGCTGGTGACCGACTACTCGCATTGAACCAGGGCGAAATACTGCAGCAGAATATGCCTTGACATTTCGCACTCTGGCAGCTCAAACCGACTGGGTTGAGAGCACGCTTAAACTGCTCTTCGCAAGGGACTCAGCTTGGAATTACAGTCTGAACTGGCCTGCCGAGATGAGGGAGATCGCTGAATCAATTCATCGAACTCACCATACAGCTTGACAATCTGATTCGATCACGGCGCCCACTCAGAACGGGACCCACCAGCACACAATGTCCCGTGACTCTGCCTCCAACCGAACCCATGCAGCTCGGATATACTCACCTGACTCCGGAGGAACGTGAACGCCGCATACGTCAACATCTCTGCCTCTATTGTGGTCAACCTGGCCATCTAAGGGCGTTCTGCCCCACTAGACCACCTCCTCGTAATCCCTCTTCGGTGAGCCCGTGCATCCAAGCACACCACTCCAGTTCTTGTATCAAAGTGCCGATTGTATTATCTCTAGAGGACAATCATATAACCACATCAGCACTATTAGACTCGGAGCAGCCGGCAACTTTATGTCTCATGAATTTGCCCAACAACAACAAATTCCATTAATCACCTGTGACTCTCAATTGGCAGTGGAGGCGCTTAGATGGACGACCTCTCGGCGATGGGAGGGTCCTGCACACCACCGTGGACCTCCGACTCCAGACCGGGACCCGCCACACGGAGGTAATTCGCTTCTACGTCATCACATCACCCCATAACCCGGTAATCCTTGGGCTTCCTGGCTACGGCAACATAACCCGCTCATCTCATGGAGGAGGGTCGTATCATCAAATGGGACCCGTCATGCCACTCCAACTGCTTAACGGGCAGCTCTTCACTCTCCATTCAGGCCGTTACGGTAAAGGACGAGCCAGCTCTTTTCCCCACTCTACCCATTGAATACTCTGACCTCATCGAAGCTTTCAGCAAGACCAAGGCGATGGAACTACCCCTCACCGATCAAGCGACTGTGCCATCGAGCTGCTACCAGGTACAAAGCCACCCAAGGGCCGAATCTTTCCCTATCTCAACCCGAATCAGAAGCCATGAAGAACTACATCGAGGAAGAACTATCGAAGGGGTTCATTAGAGCATCGACATCACCTGCAGCCGCGGGCTTCTTCTTTGTTAAAAAGAAAGACGGTGGTTTACGCCCTGTATTGACTACCGGGTCTCAACGACATCACTGTCAAGTTTCGATATCCGTTACCGCTGGTTCCAGCTGCCCTAGAACAACTCCGCCAAGCCAAGTACTTCTCCAAACTGGACCTCCGCAGCGCCTACAACCTCATTCGCATCCGGACGGTGATGAATGGATGACAGCCTTTTCGACCAGCACTGGGCACTATGAGTATCTGGTTATGCCTTTCGGGCTGTCTAATAGTCCCTCCGTGTTTCAATCATTTATCAATGGCGTCTTTCGGGACATGCTGAATCGCTGGGTAATTGTGTACATTGATGACATTCTCATCTATTCCCACACCTATGAAGAACATGTGCAACATGTGAGAACAGTATTGCAACGACTCATAGATCACCAGCTATACGCCAAAGCAGAGAAGTGCGAATTTCACCAGACTTCCACATCCTTTTTGGGCTACATCATCAGCCAGGAGGAGTCGCCATGGGCGAGAAGAAGGTCAAGGCCGTTCTAGACTGGCCCCTGCCAGTAACCTTAAAGGAGTTACAGCGCTTCTTGGGATTTGCTAACTTTACCGACGCTTCATCAGGAATTTCAGCTCGGTAGCCGCTCCCTTAACCTCTATGACTAAAAGAAACTCATCACACCTCACCTGGTCAACTACAGCACAGGAGGCTTTCGTGAGAACTCAAGGCACGCTTCACATCGGCTCCCATCCTCCACCACCCTAATCCTGAACTCCGTTTACAGTTGAGGTAGACGCATCTAATACGGGCATTGGAGCTATTCTTTCACAGCGGCACGGATCCCCACTCAAGCTCTATCCGCGGCGCCTATTATTCCCGCAAACTTAGTCCAGCCGAGCAGAACTACGACGCCGAAACCGGGAACTGTTGGCCATGAAAGCAGCTATGGAGGAGTGGCGTCATTGGCTGGAGGGAGCTAAACATCCCTTCGTGATTCTAACGGACCACAAGAACCTGGAATACTTGAGGTCTGCCAAGAGACTGAACCCCAGACAAGCGAGGTGGGCACTCTTCTTCACACGATTTGACTTCACTGTTACCTATCGTCCCGGTTCCAAGAACACCAAGGCAGACGCATTATCACGCCAACACGACGGTATAGCGCCCACTGAACCCAAGGAAACCCTGCTTCCTGAATCGTTAATCGTGGCCCCGATTCAGTGGGACATCATGACAGAGCTCACCCAAGCCAACTCACAAAGGACCCTCCGCCCGAATGCCCTCCTAACAAAACGTTTGTACCTCAGGACCTCTGTCAGAAAGTGCTAAAGCAAGTTCACTCCGCACTCAGCTCCGGTCATCCGGGAATCGCGCCACGGTTCACCTGCTTCAGAACAGCTTCTGGTGGCCAACCTTGCGGGCAGACGCAATAAAGTTCATTAACGACTGCACCATCTGTAACACAAATAAACATCTCAGACAACTACCATCGGGCCTACTGCAACCACTACCAGTTCCCCACCGACCATGGTCCCATCTCGCCATAGACTTCATTACCGATCTCCCCAAGTCCAATGGGAATACCACAATACTCACTGTCATAGATCGCTTCTCCAAGGCTTGCCGGTTGATTCCACTCCCAAACTGCCTACAGCATTGGAAACTGCCGAACTCATGTGCAACCTGGTGTTCCGCTTCTATGGTCTGCCAGAGGACATCGTGGTCGGACCGAGGGCCCCAATTCACATCCAGAGTATGGTCAGCATTCTTCCAACAACTCAACATCAACATTAGCCTCACTTCTGGGTATCACCCACAATCTAACGGTCAAACAGAACGCCTCAATCAAGAAATCACCCGGTTTCTCAGATCCTACTGTCATCAGAACCAAGCAGACTGGAGTCGATTCCTCATGTGGGCGGAGTATGCACAGAACTCACTCCAGAAACCCTCCACCGGTTTAACCCCATTCCAGTGTGTAATGGGCTTCCAACCTCCTGTTTCCTGGTCAGGGGAACCCACCGAGGTACCCTCTGTCAATGACTGGCTCCAGAGAAGCGAGGACATCTGGAGTCAGGCCCATACCCACTTACTACATGCAGTCAGGAGACAGAGGGTGCAGGCCAATCGCCACCGCCGCCCCAACCCGAATATACTCCAGGTCAATGGGTTTGGCTATCCACTCGAGACCTACGCCTCAAACTCCCTGCAAGAAACTCAGTCCCAGGTATGTGGGTCCTTTCCAAATAGTCAAACAAATCACACCAGTTTCCTTCCGTTTGGCATTACCCGCTAATTACCGTATCTCTCCTACTTTCCATGTATCTCTTCTCAAACCCGCTGGTGGTCCGAGAGCGGAGGAGGAGGAGCAGACCAGTGAGCAGGGCCCCCCACCCATCCTGGTGGACGGCGAGGAGGTATATCGGCTTCGAGATCTACTCGATTCCAGACGCCGGGGCAGGCTCCTCCAATATCTGGTAGATTGGGAGGGGTACGGACCGGAGGAGCGATCCTGGGTTAATGCAGAGGACATACTCAACCCCGCACTCATGACTGAGTTCCATAGGACGCACCCGGAGAAACCGGCCCCCCGACCTCGAGGAAGACCCCGGCGTCGCGCCTCTTCGCGCCAGGAGCCGCTCACAGGGGGGGGGCTCTGTAACAAACGAGACTCCCGCGGTTCCTCCTGCTCACCACCAGAGGGAACCCTCTCCTGAATATTAAGCCCTGGACTACAACTCCCACATACCTGGTTCCAATCACCGTTGCACCTGTCTCCCATTAATAGACTATTTAGGCTCTCTCTCCCTTTCTCTCCTTGCGAAGTCTTGTATTCCCTGGTGATCAATTCTGAGCGTTTTCTCCCGTGTCTGTCATATCGTGGTTATACTCTGGACTGTTTTCCCGTTTTGATTCTTGCTGCCTGCCCTGGACTATATTCTTTACTGGACTGATTTTTGTAAGCTTGCTGCCTGCCCTGACCTCATGCCTGTACCTGGATTACGATTTGCCTTATCCCTGCTGTCGTGTTTGCTGGCGATTGACCCTGTTCGTACGACCAAGATTGTAATAAAACTGCAAATGGATCCTCACTCTCAGGGTGCTTCATTACATATATACCCTTTGTTGGCAATGACAGAGGTCAAATGTTTTCTGTAAGTCTTCACAAGGTTTTCACACACTGTTGCTGGTATTTTGGCCCATTCCTCCATGCAGATCTCCTCTAGAGCAGCGATGTTTTGGGGCTGTCGCTGGGCAACACGGACTTTCAACTCCCTCCAAAGATTTTCTATGGGGTTGAGATCTGGAGACTGGCTAGGCCACTCCAGGACCTTGAAATGCTTCTTACGGCCACTCCTTCGTTGTTCGGCGGTGTGGTTGGGATCATTGTCATGCTGAAAGACCCAGCCACGTTTCATCTTCAATGCCCCTGCTGATGGAAGGAGGTTTTCACTCAAAATCTCACGATACATGGCCCCATTCATTTTTTCCTTTACACGGATCAGTTGTCCTGGTCCCTTTGCAGAAAAACAGCCCCAAAACATGATGTTTCCACCCCCATGCTTCACAGTAGGTATGGTGTTCTTTGGATGCAACTCAGCATTCTTTGTCCTCCAAACACGACGAGTTGAGTTTTTACCAAAAAGTTATATTTTGGTTTCATCTGACATTCTCCCAATCCTCATCTGGATCATCCAAATGCTCTCTAGCAAACTTTAGACGGGCCTGAACATGTACTGGCTTAAGCAGGGGGACACGTCTGGCACTGCAGGATTTGAGTCCCTGGCGGCGTAGTGTTTTACTGATGGTAGGCTTTGTTACTTTGGTCCCAGCTCTCTGCAGGTCATTCACTAGGTCCCCCCGTGTGGTTCTGTGATTTTTGCTTACCGTTCTTGTGATCATTTTGACCCCACGGGGTGAGATCTTGCGTGGAGCCCCAGATCGAGGAAGATTATCAGTGGTCTTGTATGTCTTCCATTTCCTAATAATTGCTCCCACAGTTGATTTCTTCAAACCAAGCTGCTTACCTATTGCAGATTCAGTCTTCCCAACCTGGTGCAGGTCTACAATTTTGTTTCTGGTGTCCTTTGACAGCTCTTTGGTCTTGGCCATAGTGGAGTTTGGAGTGTGACTGTATGAGGTTGTGGACAGGTGTCTTTTATACTGATAACAAGTTCAAACAGGTGCCATTAATACAGGTAATGAGTGGAGGACAGAGGAGCCTCTTAAAGAAGAAGTTACAGGTCTGTGAGAGCCAGAAATCTTGCTTGTTTGTATGTGACCAAATACTTATTTTCCACCATAATTTGCAAATAAATTCATAAAAACTCCTACAATGTGATTTTCTGGATTTTCTTTCCTCATTTTGTCTGTCATAGTTGAAGTGTACCTATGATGAAAATTACAGGCCTCTCTCATCTTATTAAGTGAGAGAACTTGCACAATTGGTGGCTGACTAAATACTTTTTTTCCCCACTGTATTAAGTTGTATTCAGGCTGGGAAATTAAATCTAGCCACAGCCAAAGTTAACCAAGTCTCTATTTTACCTGTATTTTATCAGGGTATTTCTACTCAAAGTAAAAGATTTGTAGACCTGCTTCCCCTGTTTCCCCTTTGTATCAGGAAAGCACCAGTTCTGTGTCCACTGCACTTCTCATAATTGTATCTTACCATTGTTGTTGTCCTGTTTTGACTTCTATGTACTCTTATTCACTGTATCTGATATGTTTTGTTTATTTCATTGTGTGCCCACTGTTTGGCATTTTTGCACTCTGTACAGCACTTTTGGTCAACTACAGTTGTTTTTAAATGTGCTCTACAAATAAACTTGATTTGATTTGATTAACCATTGATCAATATTATTTAAATAACTTTGTTTCAAATTTTGTTTTGGCCTTTTCTTTAAGCTTGTATTAAACATAATACCTTATTATATCAATGAAATGTACTGAAATTAATGTATATGTGACACAAAAAAGGCAATTTATTATTTTGAACTGTAAAAAATATGGTTGGTTGGTGGATTTTTTCATCTACGTCCCCTTGGCTGGTTAGCCAAAATGTTAATTTCGGACACTGCGTGCAACACTAAAATACAGCAGCCAATAGAACTCACAGGGAGTGTGTAAGAACAGAGAACGTGCGATGGCGGTAGGCTATTGCAGTTATTTATTCAGACCCATAACCAGTCAATCTTCTTGAAGAGAAGTGAAAGCCATCTGCATCTTATTCTTGTCCTATATTATTCAAGCATGTCATTACAATGATGAAGATAAGGGCAATGAAACGTATTTCATTTAACTGTTGAAAGCAAGGAATGAATGAAGCTACAATAGAGAGAGAAAGAGGAGGGAGGGTAATATGCACGTCGCACAACATTAAGGGCAATATGATGAAAGGTACAGTATATATGCGTCAGCCCATAGTCCCTATTATAGGCTTATTTCAAAATGTAAATCAAATTCACTAGCCTATAATTGATAAATTCACTAGCCTATAATTGATAAATTCACTAGCCTAGAATTTATAAATTCACTAGCCTAGAATTTATAAATTCACTAGTCTATAATTTATAAATTCACTAGCCTATAATTGATAAATTCACTAGCCTATAATTGATAAATTCACTAGCCTAGAATTTATAAATTCACTAGCCTAGAATTTATAAATTCACTAGTCTATAATTTATAAATTCACTAGCCTATAATTGATAAATTCACTAGCCTAGAATTGATAAATTCACTAGCCTATAATTTATAAATTCACTAGCCTTAAATTGATAAATTCACTAGTCTATAATTTATTAATTTACTTGCCTATAATTTATAAATTCACTAGCCTATAAAGCCTATAATTTATAAATTCACTAGCCTATAATTTAACCTATAATGTCCTGCACCAGCATCACATGTTCTCTCCCAGCTTCATGGTTTGAACGATGTGCTCAATTCCAGTCCATATAATACAGTATAATACAATACAATACAGTACAGTAATACAGTTCACGCTCAAAAAGATTATTGGAGCTTGTTTCATGTATTTACCCAAGAGAGCATAGCTAGAGCTATGGTTTGTTCTGTTTGTCTGTCGTGAGTAATGTGCGGTAGCCTATATACCATAGGCAATGTGTTGAATAACGGCACAATCATTTGGGCTTTTTTTCTGCTTGGGTTTATAAAATGTATTTAATATATGCCTCATCAGGCTCAGGTAGCATCAGGCTTGAATTGTCATGGCCAATCGAAGCTCTAATAAAATCCAGACATTTATATGCTTTAGAATGTCACTTCCATTTTGGACAGGAAATACCGGGTTACCTGGAAGAAAAGTGATTTATTCTCGGGATGGAACATTTGTATAATATTGGGAAAATAGTCAACCCTAGTGTGTGTGTCCTCCAAGGCATCACCTCTCACCTAAACCTGAATGGTTGAGATGAGACAAACACCATCATTAATCGACTGCAGCAGGTCATAAAAGGCAGGATGTTTTGAGTTTAGAGACCAACACCATCTTAACAAGAAAAACCACAGCATCACTCGTGTCTTTGTTTGAAAGCCAGGACCTCAAATTGGATCCATGCTTATTCTTTAATTTCCCACTTAAATCCTGTTCTATAATCCAAACGAGGCTTCTGTCGAAAAAGTACAATTCCGAGAGTACAAAAGGAGGAGTGAAAAATAGAAATATGATGGCCATAGGCCAGAGAGTGATAGATCCATCAGAATGACTGATATGTATGGCTATATGGGTGTTGTGTTGCCCTCTCCGCTCCATCAGTGATATGTATAGCTATATAGGTGTTGTGTTGCCCTCTCCTCTCTAACATTAGTCAGTGACCTGAAAAAGGCAGGGCCCCAAACTCTAACCAGATCCTCCCTCTTCTTAATGAATCTAATTCAGAGAGTGCATGTACGCACACACGCACATCCATCGCCTATAAATCACTTGACATTAATACAAATTAACAGGTACCATTTAGGCCACAGCAGCAGAACAGCCTGAATTCGTCGGGGCATGAACTCTACAAGGTGTTGAGAGCGTTCCACAGGGATGCTGGCCCATGTTGACTCCAATGCTTCCCACAGCTGTGCCAAGTTGGATGGATGTCCTTTGGGTGGTGGACCATTCTTGATACACACAGGAAACTGTTGAGTGTGAAAAACCGAGCAGCGTTGCAGTTCTTGACACAAACCGGTGCGCCTGGCACCTACTACAATACCCCGTTCAAGGCTGTATCACAACCGGACGAAATTGGGAGTCCCATAGGGCAGCGCACAACTGGCCCAGCGTCATCCGGTTTGGCTGGTGTAGGCCGTCATTGTAATTAAGAATGAGTTTTTAACTGACTTGCCTAGTTAAATAAAGGTTAAATAAAATTAAAAATAAATAAAAATAAAAGGCACTTCAATCTTTTGTCTTGCCCATTCACTATCTAAATGGTACACATACACAATCCATGTCTCAAAAATACTTATTTAACCTGTCTCCTCCCCTTCATCTACACTGATTGAAGTGGATATATAAAGTGACATCAATAAGGGATCATAGCTTTCACCTGGTCAGTCCATGTCAAGGAAAGAGCGGGTGTTCTTAATGTTTTGTACACTCAGTGACTAGAGACTTGCTGTTTACTGTATATCCAAAAATAACTATTCAATTAAGTAGAATCAGTTAAATCCAAAACAAAAGCAAGAGGATTCAGATGAACATGTTCGTAGTTCCATTACTTGGTGAAGGATACAATAACGTCATGATAATATCTATATCTAACTTCACCATTACTTGGTGAAGGATACAATAACGTCATGATAATATCTATATCTAACTTCACCATTACTTGGTGAAGGATACAATAACGTCATGATATAATATCTATATCTAACTTCACCATTACTTGGTGAAGGATACAATAACGTCATGATAATATCTATATCTAACTTCATCATTACTTGGTGAAGGATACAATAACGTCATGATATAATATCTATATCTAACTTCACCATTACTTGGTGAAGGATACAATAACGTCATGATAATATCTATATCTAACTTCACCATTACTTGGTGAAGGATACAATAACGTCATGATATAATATCTATATCTAACTTCACCATTACTTGGTGAAGGATACAATAACGTCATGATAATATCTATATCTAACTTCACCATTACTTGGTGAAGGATACAATAACGTCATGATATAATATCTATATCTAACTTCACCATTACTTGGTGAAGGATACAATAACGTCATGATAATATCTATATCTAACTTCACCATTACTTGGTGAAGGATACAATAACGTCATGATAATATCTATATCTAACTGACTCTCCTCCATGGCCACCATTAATTCATGTCAGACCATTAAGTGGTTGAAATTATCTGGTAAGAGGTCCATACGTCTCTTTCATCGCCCACATTGTGCCCTTTATCAGATCAACACACACACACAAGCACACACGCACACTAACAAACACACATCAAACAAACACACACACACACTCTAGCCCATTCAGAACTTAATCGACCCTCTCCATTTTCCCAGGAAGTCCAATGGTTGCCAGAGAATAATTATTTAATTCCTAAAGGTCCAGAGAGTACTAGCACGTCCATTAACACACACACACACACACACACACACACACACACACACACACACACACACACACACACACACACACACACACACACACACACAGGGCTCTATTTTCATCTGCCATTAAGCCAACGGATTTGATTTGTCAAACACACACTCGTTGGCAATTTCAGCCTGTTAAAGCCGGCTCTCTGCAATTTTCCAATCCTCCACCAGGATCGGTGACTTACTTGTCTTATATGAGCTTGCTTGCGCTGAGTTGGGAGGGATGGCAATATCTGAGGTGTGTCCTTAAAAACATGTGTCAAAGTGCCAATTTCAGGCAGCGCTGGTAGGGATAATTAAATCATGGCATGGTTTTTGACAGTGGAGCGCAGCCTAAACAGCCGTGACGCACAGTGCCCATATACGCATGGAACAAGAGAGATGTGCTTTTTGTGCCCCTAAACCTCTTATTTATAAACATAAAACAACTAATGTTTTTCCTCATTTAGTTTCATTTAATACAAAAACAACAAGCATAGCCTCCCTTCCCTTTCAATGAAGACTGTGTTTTTTTGTCCTGTCCAATACATTTGCCGAGCAGGCCTAGTAAAAACTATTGATAAAGGGTTTGGCTTAGAAATACATTATTAAAATATTAAGTTTGGCAGCAGAAAAACAGTGAGTGGACATCCCCTTTATATATATGTATTGTACATTATTATAGCCTGTTATTATTCTGGATAAAACCTCCTCCATGTAGGATACATGTCCATATGCCCATCATAGAGCAAGATATGATGCCGGTGACCAATGTTCCCTCTTATGTTTTTGGGGCACTGAGCAAATTTCAGGTCTGCTGAGCGCAAACTTGAACCCTGTGAAAATTCTGTTGAACATCCAGTGCACGTTGAATGTGAACACTGAGGTTGTACCCGCTTTTTTTAGTTACAGTTTCAGACAATTATGCTGCTAACCTCTGCCTATTGGCTACTTAGCTTTTTCAAGCCTGTCTCAAATTACAACACAGCCCCTTTAAGACAAAAAAAGCTATTAACCCGACTCGCTTTTCAAAGATGTCTAGAAATGTACATGCTTTGTGCTCTTGTAGGAAGCAACCACTCCCCCAATTACAACAATGTTGACTGTCAACACTCCAAACATATTGACCAAACACAGATTTCTTTTTTACTGTTGTTAAAACTCATCAGGGAATTTTCTGCCATTGTAATCCTTGAGCGGGCCACCTACAGTGCATTTAGAAAGTATTCAGACCCCTCAACTTTTTCCACATTTTCTTACGTTACAGCCTTTTTCTAAAATTGATTACATTGTTTTTTTCCCCCTCATCAATCTATACACAATACCCCATAATGACAAAGCAAAAACAGGTTTTTATACATTTTTGCAAATGTATTAAAAACAAAAAACAGAAATAAAACATTTACATGAGTATTCAAACCCTTTACTCAGTACTTACAGCCTGGAGTCTTCTTGGGTATGACTCCACAAGCTTGGCACGCCTGTATTTGGGGAGTTTCTCCCATTCTTCTCTGTAGATCCTCTCAAGCTCTGTCAGGTTGGATGGGGAGCGTCGCTGCACAGCTATTTTCAGGTCTCTCCAGAGATGTTTGACCTGGTTCAAGTCCATGCTCTGGCTGGGCCTTTCACGGACATTCAGTGACTTGTCCCAAAGCCACTCCTGCGTTGTCTTGGCTGTGTACTTAGGGTCGTTGTCCTGTTGGAAGGTAAACCTTTGCCCCAGTCTGAGGTCCTGAGTGCTCTGGAGCAGGTTTTCATCAGGTATCTCTCTGTACTTTGCTCTGTTCATCTGTCCCTCGATCCTGACTAGTCTCCCAGTCCCTGCCGCTGAAAAACATCCTCAGAGCATGATGCTGCCACCACCATGCTTCACTGTGGGGATGGTGCCAGGTTTCCTCCAGACGTGACGTTTGGCATTCAGGCCAAAGAGTTCAATCTTGGTTTCATCAGACAAGAGAATCTTGTTTCTCATGGTCTGAGAGTCATTTAGGTGCCTTTTGGAAAACTCCAAGCGGAATGCCATGTGCCTTTTACTGAGGAGTGGCTTCCATCTGGCCACTCTACCATAAAGGCCTGATTTGTGGAGTGCTGCAGAGATGGTTGTCCTTCTGGAAGGTTCTTCCATCTCCACAGAGGAACTCTGTAGGTCTGTCACAGTGGCCATCGGGTTCTTGGTCACCTCCCTGATCAAGGCCCTTCTCCCCAATTGCTCAGTTTGGCCGGGCGCCAGGCTCTAGGAAGAGTCTTGGTGGTTCCAAACTTCTTCCATTTAAGAATGATTGGGGCCACTGTGTTCTTGGGGACCTTCAATGCTGCAGAGAATTGTTGGTACCCTCCCCAGATCTGTGCCTCGACACAATCCTGTCTTGGAGCTCATTGCTTAGTTTTTACTCTGACATGCACTGTTAACTGTGGGACCTTATAAAGACAGGTGTGCCTTTCCAAATCATGTACAATCAATTGAATTCACCACAGGTGGACTCCAATCAACTTGTAGAAACATCTCAAGGATGATCAATGGAAACAGGATGCACCTGAGCTCAATTTCGAGTCTCATAGCAAAGGGTCTGAATACTTATGTAAATAAGTTATTACATTTTTTTGGAAAACTTTTTTCACTTTGTCATTATGGGGTATTGTTTGTAGATTGATTCGTTTTTTTGTTGTTGTTTTAATCCATTTTAGAATAAGGCTGTAAAGTAACAAAATGTGAAAAAAGGGAAGAGGTCTGAATACTTTCCAAATGCACTGTAAGTCCAAACAAAATGATTTTAAAACCAGATATAAAGTATGTTGAAAAGATAATGAACCTATATATTAAATATATAATCTTTGAGAACTAACAATCACCAAAATAAAAGCTAGAAAATCAGCGAGAATTGAAAATTCCAAAAACACTGGATTTAGCAGTATTCATTTAGTTATAATGTTTAAGCAATAGAACACAGCAATATCCATGGCACATTGCATAGAATTGCAGGAGACTAGCTTTAAAACGGCAACATTTTCTCTCAGCTGCATGGCATAATGTGTAGAATTGCAGGAAATTAGCTTAGAAACTGCAGAATTATTTTTTTTCTTTGGGAAATTGACTCAAATTTCACTACAGCGCCAAGATGGGAGGCTCTCAACCAAGCACATTGCCACGCTCCCGGCCACACCCACCACCCAAGCCCCTTTTTGACCCAAACGAAAATGTGCTAGTTACTGTAGCCTATGCTATTTAATAAACTGAAGTATCAATCCACAATGGACTAGGATGAGAATATTCCATGTCCCCAGCCGAATTGGAGTGGATGACAATGCAAAAACCGTCAATAACTTATAGAACTGGAGATAGCGGCAATATTGAGACAGCGGCATGCATTATTAAGCGTTGATTTGCCAGTGAGTGGCCAAGCCCTCAATAAACTTGTTTATTCATCAAAACCCAGCTATTGCACTCATAATTCCTGCTGTGAAAATAGCAAAAATATTTCTGCCACAACCCTGGACTAATAGCGCAACTGCCAGCGCTAAGATATACAATAAAGTTAGGTTTGTTAAAATAGAGTCCACAGACAGAGACAGACACACATACACACACACACACACACACACACACACTAACTACCCCAGCAGATGATCAAGTCAGGGCCTCTTCTCTCTCTTCTCTTCATCTCTGTCAAGCAGAGCTCCAAATGTCACTACAGTATTTGCATGCCAATGGACCTCCATGATTGTGTCCCAAATGACACCCTATTGCCAATTTAGTGAACTACTTTTGACCAGGGTCCATATGGTTTTGGTCAAAAGTAGTACACTAGATAGGGAATAGGGTGCCATTTAGGACTCACCTCCAAATCCATCTCCAGCTTATTATTTTCAAATGTTGACAGCCTAATCTAATGCAGAGTTGTAGCCCAGTTTGCTAACTTAATGCTATATAACGTCCCAGTCATATCACAGCTGTCAGAAACAGCCAGGCCAGGCCAAGGTCGGGGGTTTGCGGTTGGTGTTGTCTTGTCTACACCTGTCATACAGACTTAACCTCACACTGAGGAACACAGAAAAATGTGTATCGGAGTTAAACCAAGCTCATCATCAGTCATGACGGGAGAAATCCCACTCTGACACACACACGTACACACACAGAAATCCCACACTAACCCTATAAAACACACTGCCTGTAGCTAGGTCAGAAAGCTATGCTGACATGACTAACAAGCCTATGGGGAAATTATATAAATTACACTGTATTTCTGATCCTTCATGTTCTGTTCAGACATTCCTCCTCATCACCTCCAGCTAAAGAGATGGGCAAAGAAGATACAGTCGAATAATACCAAAGTAAGGTTTGTTACCCTCTGACAGTCTGACCATCAGCCTTCAGCCAAGCTGCAGACATATTTATTTTTATTTAACCTTTATTTAACCAGGCAAGAAGAACAAATTCTTATTTACAATGGCGGCCTACCACGGCCAAACCCTAGCCCAGACAATGCTGGGCCAATTGTGCGCCTCCCTATGGGACCTGGAAAAGTTACCCTTTAATTCAGGTGCACACCTAGCAAGAGGCTGTTGTTTGGCGATTGATGCAAATTAACTTCTTACGGAGTGGTGGAGCTCCCGACACTACCCGGTGAAATGCAAGGCGCCAAATTCAAAATCCAAAAGTTGAATTATTAAACATGCATCAATATACAAGTGTTTCATAGTCATCAAAAGCTCTGCTTCTTGGCAATATCACAGCGTTGTCAGATTTCAAAAAGGCTTTACGGCGAAAGCACCACATTTGATTGTTTGAGGGTAGCACCTAACATATTTTTTTCCATTACCATAAATTCATAAGCTATCACGGTTCACAGAAAACACATTTCACAGCGAAAACAAATCAATTACCTGTTGAAGAACTTCTGCTGAGGGCTTCCCAAGTGTCCAACGAAGACAATCCATGGTTATTTTGTTAGAAAAAGTTATGTATTATATCCATAAATCTCCATTTGGTTGGCGCGTTATGATAAGAAAATACAACCTCCAATCGTCCATTGAAACGTGAAGAGAACTCGTTCAACTTATACCTATAAACTTGTCCAAGAACAATCAAACATTATATGGGCATTTTCATAAGGGAGTGGTTCTAAATGAGGCAATGTGTCAAAACCACTTTTTCCAGGACAGAAATTCCTCGGGTTTTCGCCTGCCATATCCGTTCTGTTTTACTCACAGACAAATGGTTAACACTTTTAGAAAATTCAGAGTGTTTCCTATCCAATGGTACTAAATATGTGCATATCCTATTTTCTGGGCCTGAATGGGAGGCATTTTACTTTGGGCACGCCAGGCTCTCCAAAACGGTCACCTCGTGCGCTGCTCCCAAAGAAGTTAATACATTTTCATTACATTTAGTTGATTCCCTACTTAGTTCAATAAATGTTTGAATGTTGTTTAATTCCGTTTTATTGTCTGGATTCCGTCCGCATTCTCCGCATCTCAGATTTTATATATACCATAGGTACCGCTCTCTCTCTGTTTGTCTCTCTCTGTCTGTCTCTCTCTGTCTCTCTCTCAGTTCTCTAAGGACAGATGGTGTGCTGTGTGTTCAGTGGTGTCAGCACCTTTTAGGACTGTAAATACAGGCTGTCACTATTCATCAGGCTGGTGGAAGCAGAGAGCAGACACCTCAAGGCCTTTTCATTACAGAGAACCACGGAGCACAGGAGTCCAGAGCCTGTATTTCATAAAGAGTCTCAGAGTGCTGATCTAGGATCAGCTCCCCACGGTATACGTGTTCCTAGATCAACACTCCTTTCCTAAGACAAAGTGATTGAATCTGTATACAAAGAGTTAATACACTGTACTTTCGCAGAGAGTTACCATTACCTGATATAACTTTGATAACCTCCAAATGCACAAACAGTTACTTCTAGAGTTATACTCTCTTCACAAAAAGTTATCTAACTCTCACAGGCAGCGCTGATTACATCACAACGCTCGCTATGTCTCTAGCTCTCACTTTTGGAATGTGAAACTGAGAGAGTTAGCGCACACAGCTCGCACTGCAGTGGAGCGAGGGGTGACCGCATGCACGCACACACGCCTGACTAGGGCACACACACCTGACTAGGGCACACACGCCTGACTAGGGCACACACGCCTGACTAGGGCACACACGCCTGACTAGGGCACACACGCCTGACTAGGGCACACACGCCTGACTAGGGCACACACACCTGACTAGGGCACACACGCCTGACGCAGAGAGAGAAAGAGCTAGGGCACACGCGCACACACACTCACACTCGAAAGAACACACACAAGCCCACACTCACAAGCACACACACACACTGAGGTAGAGAAAGTTTGGGGGACAAAATCCTCCTTGTGCAGTGGGATGAGAGGGCGGATGGTGGCACGTCACTCCAAACTGTTGTCACTTTGGTGAGATGGTGACATGTCACACACACCAAATGTGGGCTAAATTCGAATTGAAGACAATCAATTCAGGAAGCGAATTCAATTAAACATTCTGAAATGTTAAAAACTTTTGAATAAATAGCTTCTACTTTTCAGTTTTTTGATTATTGAAATGTAATTTTGTAACACACACACACACACACACACACACACACACACACACACACACACACACACACACACACACACACACACACACACAGATGATCAAACCAGAGGAGGGAGGGGTAAGTAAGAAATTAATCCTTTATTTTAAATAAAAGTCCAGTGAAGCAATTTCCACCCAGAGATTGAGCAGGGGTCAGAAGATCTAAGCCTGCGTAATCCTGTCTTCTCAGCTGCTTAGAAATCCTCCCTGCCTGTGGCTGCAGCTGAGAAAGTCTTTGTGTTAAACTGGAGTGTGTAGACATCACAACACACACATAGGCGCGCACACACACACACACACAGGCGTGCACACACACACAGGTGCACACACACACACACACACACACACACACACACACACACACACACACACACACACACACACACACACACACACAGGCGTGCACACACACCCACAGACGCACACACATGACTTAGACTGAGAGCTGTCAATTCAATACGAATATGCCATTCTCCCACGTTAGGGGAGGGTTTGGCCGGCCGGGATGTCCTTGTCCCATAGCGCTCTAGCGACTACTGTGGCGGTCCGGGCGCATGCATGCTGACACATTGTATGTGTTTCCTCCCACACATTTGTGCGGCTGGCTTCCAGGTTAAGCGAGCAGTGTGTCAAGAACCAGTGCGGCTTGGCAGGATTGTGTTTCGGAGGACACATGGCTCTCGACCTTTGCCTCTCCCGAGTCCATACAGGAGTTGCAGCGATGGGACAAGACTGTAACTACCAATTGGATACCACGAAATTGGGGAGAAAAAGGGGTAATAAAAAAATATAAAAAATAAGAAGGAACCCTGTACAGAATAAAAGTATGCATGCTTGTTGCTTTTTCTGCAACAAGGCACTAAAGCAATACTGCAAAAAATGTGGCAAATCAATTAACTTGTCCTGAATACATAGTGTTATGTTTGGGGCAAATCCAATACAACACGTTACTGAGTACCACTCTCCATATTTTCAAGAATAGTGTTGGCTGCATCATGTTATGGGTATGCTTGTACTCATTAAGGACTGGGGAGTTTTTCCGAATAAAAAGGAAATGGAATGGAGCTAAGCACAGGCATAATCCTAGAGGAAAACCTGGTTCAGTCTGCTTTCCACCAGACACTGGGAGATGAATTCATCTTTCTGCAGGACAATAACCTAAAACACAAGGCCAAATCTACACTGGAGTTGCTTACCAAGAAGACAGTGAATGTTCCTGAGTGGCGAGTTACTGTCTTGACTTAAATCTACTTGAAATATATTATTAATAGAATAATGGGCAAATGTTGTACAATCCAGATGTGGGAAGCTATTAGAGACTTACCCAGAAAGACACATAGCTGTAATCGCTGCCAAAAGTGCTTCTACAAAGTATTGGCTCAGGGTTGTGAATACTTATGTAAATTAGATATTTTATTCAATAAAATTGCTAACATTTCTAAAAACATGTTTTCACTTCGTCATTATGGGGTATTGTGTGTAGATGGGTGAGCAAAATAATATATTTAATCCATTTTGAATTCAGGCTGTAACACTACAAGTTGTGGAATACGTCAAGGAGTAGGAATACTTTCTGAAGGCACTGTTGATGAGATGTCTATATGATTTATTATAATATTGTATTATACACCTTTTTCCCCCACCCATTTAGGCTTGATCCCTGAGCACATCCACAGCGTGAACCAGAAGCTCCAACAGCAAAGAACACACAGGCACTGAAGTCATTCTGCAAAACAAACATGTATTTTCTACTGGGAGTCCATTCTGAAGTAATACACCTTGGAGTGAGTGACTAGGCCTAGAGAAAGCTGAGGGTACAGGGATGTCATGAAAGGAGTAGGAGAAGGGAGGAGAGGAGAGAAAGAGAAAGAGATAGAGACAGAGAGAAGTTGCCATCAGGTCTGGGTGTGAAGGTGTTTGTGTCACCAGGCAGAGCTACAGTGGTGATTTAGAGTGATTCTTCATGTGAGGTGACAGGTTTAGTGATACAAACAACAGAGATACTGTAGACAGAGAGGGTGTTGAGTGCGTCGACAGAGAGGGTGTGGCAGCACACAGCAATAGCACTTATTCCACCACTGTTGTCCATTCTAATCTATTCTTACAGAATGGATACTTCCAGCCAGGGACCAGACTTGGGATTTACTAACAAAATGCGTGCAGAGTGAGACGTTGGATGATCTGAACATGTCTGATACTTCATATGTTTGACATCATATGATTGGCTGCAATGTCCTAGCGATTTGTCTAACATGTCTAATATATTCTAGAGAACATCACAAACAACAGGTTCACATACATACACACATACACTGTGTGATTCATTGACCACACAGAGACTACGGACCTCCAAGAAGGAAGGAAATGCTTCAACCACACCTTGACTTATTCCACAATTCAAAATGGATTAAATAGATTTTATTTATCACCCATCTCCACAAAATAAATACCCCATAACGACAAAGTGAAAAATTGTTTGTAGAAATTTTTGCAAATGTATTTAAAATGAAATACAGAAATATCTAATTTACTTAAGTATTCACACCCACAAGTCAATAATTTGTACAAGCACCTATGACAGCAATTACAGCCGTGAGTCTTTCTGGGTAAGTCTCTAAGAGCTTTCCACACCTGGATTGTGCAACATTTGCCCCTGTCAAATTGGTTGTTGAGCATTGCTAAGCAACTCCAGTGTAGATTTGGCCTTGTGTTTTAGGTTATTGTCCTGCTGAAAGGTGAATTAATATTGGTGAATTCATTCCACCAGTGTATGGTGGAAAGCAGGAGGAGATAATTGATGAAAAAGACTTGTGCTGAAGGCAATACTGTGCTAATGAAATTATGAAAAAGCATGCAGCTATGCTAGGCTGATGGTACTATTTCAGTAAGGATTCAGCTATTTCAGTATGAAGACCAGGCCAACAGGCATCTCCAGAAGCAGTGGCATTTATTACTAAAGCAATTGTACACTCAAGGTTGTGCTAAACGACCTTTTTAGCACTGGTGATCTGATCTACGGTACTCGGCTCGGCACAGCCATGCTAAAAAAAGTAATTTAACATAACCTTGAGTGTACAATTGTTTTCTTCAATGGGTTACTAATTAAATACAAAACGTTATTTGGATAAATGTATTCATAGGCTACTATTTCATCCCTCCACAAAAATATAGGCCTAGTCCCAACACAAAAAAAGGCTTGGGTAGCAACCATAATCTGTGG
Source organism: Brachymystax lenok tsinlingensis (assembly GCA_030435695.1). Classification (NCBI taxonomy): domain Eukaryota; kingdom Metazoa; phylum Chordata; class Actinopteri; order Salmoniformes; family Salmonidae; genus Brachymystax; species Brachymystax lenok. Next base: position 66,861,709 of record CM059780.1, read on the forward strand.
TTGCCACCCAAGCCGGCTAGTCGTTCATTCTATCGGTTAAGTTGCCAGAGATGCGACCAAATCATGAATTATTTTTGTTCTATATCTATGGATGCGACCCAGTCGTTTGTTCTAAATGTTCCCTTTTATCCCTTGCTTGCTTGCTATCTAGCCAACTACGGCTAACACAGCCACGTCAAACAGCGCAGCCAGAAAAACAGCAAAGTAGCTGCATTTGTTTAAGCTTTTTCTAGTGCCATTTATCTGGATACATCCATAACAATGAGCTAATGATGCGCGATTTTGTACAAACCCCCATTGTTGCAAATCAAATGTTAGGCTAAAAGCAAGTGTAAATAATGTCTAGATGCTTTTTAGAGTGGAGATCAAGTTAATAAATTGCCTGGCTGGGCTGGTGGGACAGTGGATGCGCAGTGGTTTCACAGATGGAACAAAAAACAAGATGCACATTTTTGCATCATAGGCCTACTCGTAATAAACAGTTTTTTTGTATGGCTTAGAACACATCTCAACCAATCATGGTGCTGACATACTGTACTGTACTCTATATCTGTTCTTATGAATTAATAATCAAAGGCAGGCTAGATAGTAAAACGTTTGATTATCGTAAGTCTGTGTGCATGTTTGCCCACCCCACACACACACTAGGCTTTGGCGGTATACCGTATATACAGTATACCGCAGTATTTGGAAATAGCCACAGGATGGTTTTTCAATACCGTCAAAACTACTTCTTTGAAGTTTTTCAATCAATTTGTATATTTGTAGCTACTTTTTAAGTAAATACCTGCAGTCAACTTGTGCAATATGTTAGGAGATAAAGCAGATTGCGTTCTTCATTTCAACTGTCATATTATTTTACATTGTGAAGCTTACCGTAGTTCCCCAGAACAGTTGAGTCAGTCAGAGAGAAGAAATCGGGAGCAGGTGAGTCCAGCTGTGTATTGACAGGGGTCGCATTTTATATTGAAAGTCAACAGTGTTTTTTCCCCTTTATTCAGATTACAACTTTCGGTTATTTGAAAATGAAATAATCTCAAAAATATCTCTATTTTTAAAACAAGCCATAGAAAGTTAGTCGCAATTTCATCCAAACCAAAAAGACAGAACAAATATTAGAACAAATATTATGGTTAAACTCAAATATAGTAATTGATAAAAAACATATTTTTAAATGATATCATAAATAGAACTGGTGGAGTTGTCACACATGCAGCTAACAAAAATATATGGAAATGTCTGCTCTATCCAAAATTACAACCAACTAATTGGAAGGTGGAGAAAGTTAATAACTTGTCTGTCGGCCCTGCATTAAAGACCAAAATAAATAAATAATACTTTTTAAAAAGTATACCAGTTCCATTTAAGGACCCCAAAATGGACAGCTGTGCCATACAAAATAGTTCAATGGCACATGGTTTATGAACTGATACACGAAACGACGCCGGATTAAAAACATTGAGTTTTTCAATTTAAATTATTATACAAAATTCTTGCAACCAATAGAAATGGTAACCAGCTCTGCAGATTTTGCTGCGAAGAGACAGATTTGTTTTAGTACTGTCCATATGTAGCTTGCTTTTGGTCACAGGTTCAGGAATGGCTGAATAATTGCAACATTTACCTGGAGTTAACTCTGCAAATAGCACTGCTGGGTGATTTGAAAAGTCAAAGTAAATAGATCAATAATATAATAATACTCTTAGCAAAAATGTTTATGTTTAATTAACAATCTGTAGAAACTATGTGAATGGAAAGGTTCAGAGCTTTTGTGAATCATCACAGCACAGCTGAAAAATATATGGCAAAACTGAATGGTGTTCAGAGATAGATGGGAGAGGTTGAGGGGTGCTGAAGGGTTAAAAAAAAAGAATAAAAAAGATAACTAATATAAAATATACTGTGTCCGTAAAATGTATATAGTATGTATAAGCTGGAAGTGGAAGCCTAAGTGTTGTTGTCTATTAGTTTACTCCAATTACAGGAGGGGTGGTAGGGTTAAGGAACAAAAATAAAGGAAAATATATATTTTTTTAAAACAGATACAGTATATATTTAAAATAATATATATATTTAAAAAAATATATATGGGGGATTGGAAATTATGCAGACATTTACATTGATAGATGCCACAATCTATTTGCAATGTTAAAGCTAATCCACCCACTAAAAAAAAATATATATATATATATCTCAACCAGGTGAAGCTGGTTGAGAGAATGCCAAGAGTGTGCAAAGCTGTCATAAAGGCAAAGGGTGGCTACTTTGAAGAATCTCAAATATAAAATATATTAAGATTTGTTTAACACTTTTTCTGTTACTACATGATTCCATATGTGTTATTTAATAAGTTTGATGTCTTCACTATTATTCTACAATGTAGACAATAGTAAAAATAAAGAAAAACCCTTGATTTTTTTTACCTTTATTTAACTAGGCAAGCCAGTTAAGAACAAATTCTTATTTTCAATGTCTACCTAGGAACAGTGGGTTAACTGCCTTGTTCAGGGGGCAAAGCGGCAGACTTTTACCTTGTCAGCTTGGGGATTCAATCTTGCAACCTTTCGGTTACTAGTCCAACGCTCTAACCACTAGGCTACCTGCCGCCCTGACTAGGTGTGTCAAAACTTTTGACTGGTACTGTATATTTATGTTTTCTTAGCTTCAAAACAGTGATCAGTGACGTGAAACTATAGTTATCGTTCACAGAAAATACATTAGTGCAACACAGTCGGCAGAAAATAGTTTCATTGTCATCAGATGACAAAAGAAGTGCATGAGCTTACAATGAAAGAGCAAGGTATTTTTTGCAAAAACAATCCATGGCCATCATATTTCTAATGTTCAGCTACATTTTCTAATGTTTTGCTTAAAGTTAATATTGCATTTAACTGGAGAAAAGAAGGCTGGCTACACCGAGAAAAGTACTGGAGAAAAGTAGTTCCACATCAGTCAGAGCGTTGTCTACTGATAGAACAGCCATTCTGCAATTCTCATCCGAGTGGAGAGGTGCAACTGAAGCATCAAATTTGTTTGATGCCGAGCAGAAATTACAACAAAAAGCATTTTAAATCTGTGTTTACAAAACGCAGCAAGATATTTCTTACGCATTTTTTTTTTTTTTCTGCGTGAAAAACAAAGAATTCTGCATTTACGCGAGCCCTAAGTTTAACTTGCTAGTTATCTAAGTAAGTGGCTGAATTAATAAGGTGACGGGGCATCACATTGTGTTAACTTTTTGCCGTGTTTGAAAACTCAAAGCCCTTTGGATGAGTTATCTGTACAGCTGCCACCAGTTTGATTTCTTTGTGATATTTTCTCCTCTCCATTCTTGGCCCGTCTGCTCCTCCCCCATCTTCTCAGAGCAAAGCAGGCAGGCCCGTCAAAACTTTACATTTGCATAATGTCTCTCGTGCACATTCGCTTGTAAATGTCCAAACTCACCAAAAATGACATTCGGTACCTCCTACTTATATACAGTATGCATAACTTTATGAGCTGGATTGCCTGTCGTTGCAATGGGTAAAAAAATAAGAAAAGTGCCCCCTTGTGTACTAAACTGGTAACAGCCATAATCCCGGGATGAGAGAAGGACAGTATGACGAAAATCTGGATACCGCCCAACTCTAACACACACCTCACCCCCACACACATAGATCACAGCCCAAGCCAGGCCAACTGTTCCTCGACTACTGCTAATGCGACAAGGGCGATAGCTTTTGTGTTAAAGTCACCAGGAGCAGACAATAGCACCAGGAGTTGGATTAATCACACAGTCCACACGTTGTGAGCTAACGCACCTACACACACACACCGGGAGGACACAATACCACCATGAGTTAGACTCATTAATCACACAGTCCACACGTTGTGAGCTAACATGACACGAGGGCAGGACTCCTAAGACAGGGTGTGTGTGTTTGAATATTTGCGTGTGTGCGTGCGTGCATACAACAAAATGTGTATGACATGACATTAGTCCAGGCACCCAAAAGGAAAGGGGGCCAGTCTCCCTAACACAGACCCTCACCACAGGAGGCCCTAGGGGAGCATACTGCCTAACATAGACCCTCACCCCAAAAGACCCAAGGGGGGCAGTCTCCATAACATAGACCCTCACCCCAGGAGCCAAGGGGGCCAGTCTCATAACACAGACTCTCACCTCAGGAGACCCAAGGGGGCCAGTCTCCATAACACAGACCCTCACCCCAGGAGACCCAAGGGGGCCAGTCTCCATAACACAGACCCTCACCCCAGGAGACCCAAGGGGGACAGTCTCCCTAACACAAACCCTCACCCCAGGAGACCCAGGGGGGCCAATCTCCCAAACACAGATCCTCACCACAGGAGGCCCTGGGGGAGTATACTGCCTAACACAGACCCTCACCCCAGGAGACCCAAGGGGGCCAGTCTCCATAACACAGACCCTCACCCCAGGAGACCCAAGGGGGTTAGTCTCCATAACACAGACACTCACCCCATGTCACTAATCAAATTAAGTTGATAGGCACTCCCTGGATGGCAGTCTTAGCCACACGGCAACAACATAATTAATTGAGTTAATTTAGTCAACCCGAGGCTGTATTGTGAAACTGTCATGGACATCAATCGGTCTCAGGCCAAATCAGTCACCCCCATTAATTCTGAATATATCTGGACCCTGTAATGAATAAAGTGCCTTATTTAACTAGCATTATTTACTACACAACAATGGTTACTTCCCAAATGGCACCCTGTTACCTATGAAGTGCACTACTTTTGACCAGAGCCCTAATGTCTTGGCAACTTTTCACTAAGAGAGGGTAGCCATACAGTATGTGCAATTACAAACATTTCGCTACACTCGCATTAACATCTGCTAACCATGTGTATGTGACCAATAACATGTGATTTGATTTAGTCAAAAGTAGTGCACTGTATAGGGAATAGGGTGCCATGTAACACTTAGACTTCACTACGACGTGTGTTGGTATAGTCAGCTAGGGGAACTACTGTTAGTGGTGCTCTGTGGGTGTCAGTTGCTGCCAGAAAACAATGTAAATTCTAATTCTAATTTAAAGGACAACACCATAAGCCAGATGGCGATGGTTTTGGGCAAATTCACTTCGTCAGGCATAAGTAATGCTTCTTCTTATGATCAATCTGACAGGAGCATTACTAGATAAAACACACACACACACACAGTACATTACAAACACACGCACGCATACAAACACACACAAACACCATTATTAGATGAAACCGTAAAAAGAGCAGAAAGTGGCTATTGAGGTGAGAAAAACCCATCCATCAATATGGGGATAATTTAGTTATATGCCCCTACTGTCGACCTCAAATACAGGCCTGCCCTGCCAATGGACAGAGGGAGTATGTGTGTGTGTGTGTATATGTGTACTCACGTAGGCGTGTGACCTGCTGCTCACACACTGCATTAGGACTCGAGTTTGGCACACACGCACACACCTGCCAGCTACATTCTGTCATCATGGGAGTAATTAAAATGATACACAGTGAAGGTATTGGCTTCTTTAGGGGTCCGGAGATGGAGACAGAGACACACCTTTCGGGTAAGTTTGACATGTGTGTGTGTGACTGTGTGTGTATCCGTGCCAAACACAAGCCCAAAGGCCTGACACAGCGGCAGTGAGCAGCAGGTCCAGATCTGGCCTTCCTCTAGGGTCATCAGCCAACTTTCGGACCACACACACATGCTCGCGCGAACACACACACACACACACACACACACACACACACACACACACACACACACACACACACAAAGCTACCGTCTGTCGCTAAAGCACACACCAGAATGGTCACAAGCTGAATCTGACAGACTCACAGACACAATGCCAAAGTCTCCTGGCTGGTAAATGTGATTAATTTCCAATGAGATCTGTGTTTTACACTAAACATTTGAGCCTGCTTCTGTTTTAAACAAAGTTTATGACTGAAATTTAAAGGCCAGCATTTACTGGTAAATGTGATACATTTCGATTGAGATGAGGGAACACAATAAAACTCAACCTTTAGACTTTTAGCTTACTTTTGTTTTGAAATAATGTCTAATGCCTGAGCTGTGTCCCTCTAGTGCTTTCTCTAAATGCCTGAGCTGTGTCCCTCTAGTGCTCTCTCTAAATGCCTGAGCTGTGTCCCTCTAGTGCTCTCTCTAAATGCCTGAGCTGTGTCCCTCTAGTGCTTTCTCTAAATGCCTGAGCTGTGTCCCTCTAGTGCTCTCTCTAAATGCCTGAGCTGTGTCCCTCTAGTGCTCTCTCTAAATGCCTGAGCTGTGTCCCTCTAGTGCTCTCTCTAAATGCCTGAGCTGTGTCCCTCTAGTGCTCTCTCTAAATGCCTGAGCTGTGTCCCTCTAGTGCTCTCTCTAAATGCCTGAGCTGTGTCCCTCTAGTGCTCTCTCTAAATGCCTGAGCTGTGTCCCTCTAGTGCTCTCTCTAAATGCCTGAGCTGTGTCCCTCTAGTGCTCTCTCTAAATGCCTGAGCTGTGTCCCTCTAGTGCTCTCTCTAAATGCCTGAGCTGTGTCCCTCTAGTGCTTTCTCTAAATGCCTGAGCTGTGTCCCTCTAGTGCTCTCTCTAAATGCCTGAGCTGTGTCCCTCTAGTGCTCTCTCTAAATGCCTGAGCTGTGTCCCTCTAGTGCTCTCTCTAAATGCCTGAGCTGTGTCCCTCTAGTGCTCTCTCTAAATGCCTGAGCTGTGTCCCTCTAGTGCTCTCTCTAAATGCCTGAGCTGTGTCCCTCTAGTGCTCTCTCTAAATGCCTGAGCTGTGTCCCTCTAGTGCTCTCTCTAAATGCCTGAGCTGTGTCCCTCTAGTGCTCTCTCTAAATGCCTGAGCTGTGTCCCTCTAGTGCTCTCTCTAAATGCCTGAGCTGTGTCCCTCTAGTGCTCTCTCTAAATGCCTGAGCTGTGTCCCTCTAGTGCTTTCTCTAAATGCCTGAGCTGTGTCCCTCTAGTGCTCTCTCTAAATGCCTGAGCTGTGTCCCTCTAGTGCTTTCTCTAAATGCCTGAGCTGTGTCCCTCTAGTGCTCTCTCTAAATGCCTGAGCTGTGTCCCTCTAGTGCTTTCTCTAAATGCCTGAGCTGTGTCCCTCTAGTGCTCTCTCTAAATGCCTGAGCTGTGTCCCTCTAGTGCTCTCTCTAAATGCCTGAGCTGTGTCCCTCTAGTGCTCTCTCTAAATGCCTGAGCTGTGTCCCTCTAGTGCTCTCTCTAAATGCCTGAGCTGTGTCCCTCTAGTGCTCTCTCTAAATGCCTGAGCTGTGTCCCTCTAGTGCTCTCTCTAAATGCCTGAGCTGTGTCCCTCTAGTGCTCTCTCTAAATGCCTGAGCTGTGTCCCTCTAGTGCTCTCTCTAAATGCCTGAGCTGTGTCCCTCTAGTGCTCTCTCTAAATGCCTGAGCTGTGTCCCTCTAGTGCTCTCTCTCTAAATGCCTGAGCTGTGTCCCTCTAGTGCTTTCTCTAAATGCCTGAGCTGTGTCCCTCTAGTGCTCTCTCTAAATGCCTGAGCTGTGTCCCTCTAGTGCTCTCTCTAAATGCCTGAGCTGTGTCCCTCTAGTGCTCTCTCTAAATGCCTGAGCTGTGTCCCTCTAGTGCTCTCTCTAAATGCCTGAGCTGTGTCCCTCTAGTGCTCTCTCTAAATGCCTGAGCTGTGTCCCTCTAGTGCTCTCTCTAAATGCCTGAGCTGTGTCCCTCTAGTGCTCTCTCTAAATGCCTGAGCTGTGTCCCTCTAGTGCTCTCTCTAAATGCCTGAGCTGTGTCCCTCTAGTGCTCTCTCTAAATGCCTGAGCTGTGTCCCTCTAGTGCTTTCTCTAAATGCCTGAGCTGTGTCCCTCTAGTGCTCTCTCTAAATGCCTGAGCTGTGTCCCTCTAGTGCTCTCTAAAATCAAATCAAATCAAATGTTATTGGTCACATACACATGGTTAGCAGATGTTAATGTGAGTGTAGCGAAATGCTTGTGCTTCTAATTCCGACCATGCAGTAATGTCTAACAAGTAATCTAACAATTTCACAACAACTACCTTATATACACAAGTGTAAAGGAATGAATACGAATATGTACATATAAATATATGGCTGAGCGATGGCCGAACGGCATAGGCAAGATGCCTATGCATCTTGCCATCAAAGCTGGGACCGAGCTTTATACATATGAGATGAGTAATGTAGGGTATGTAAACGTTATATAAAGTGCCATTGTTTAAAGTGACTAGTGATACATTTATTACATCCAATTTTTAATGATTAAAGTGGCTATAGATTTGAGACAGTATGTTGGCAGCAGCCACTCAATGTTAGTGATGGCTGTTTAACAGTCTGATGGCCTTGAGATAGAAGCTGTTTTTCAGTCTCTCGGTCCCAGCTTTGATGCACCTGTACTGACCTCACCTTCTGGATGATAGCGGGGTGAACAGGCAGTGGCTCGGGTGGTTGTTGTCCTTGATGATCTTTTTGGCCTTCCTGTGACATTGGGTGGTGTAGGTGTCCTGGAGGGCAGGTAGTTTGCCCCTGGTGATGCGTTGTGCAGACCTCCCTACCCTCTGGAGAGCCTTACGGTTGTGGGCGGAGCAGTTGCCGTACCAGGCGGTGATACAGCCCGACAGGATGCTCTCGAATGTGCATCTGTAAAACGTTGTGAGTGTTTTTGGTGATAAGCCGGAATTTCTTCAGCTTCCTGAGGTTGAAGACAAGCTGTTGCGCCTTCTTCACCACGCTGTCTGTGTGGGTGGACCATTTCAGTTTGTCCGTGATGTGTACGCCGAGGAACTTAAAACTTTCCACCTTCTCCACTACTGTCCTGTCAATGTGGATAGGGGGGTGCTCCCTCTGCTGTTTCCTGAAGTCCACGATCATCTCCTTTGTTTTGTTGACATTGAGTGTGAGGTTCTTTTCCTGACACCACACTCCGAGGGCCGTCACCTCCTCCCTGTAGGCCGTCTCGTCGTTGTTGGTAATCAAGCCTACCACTGTAGTGTCGTCTGCAAACTTGATGATTGAGTTGGAGGCGTGCATGGCCACGCAGTCATGGGTGAACAGGGAGTACAGGAGAGGGCTGAGAACGCACCCATGTGGGGCCCCAGTGTTGAGGATCAGCGGGGTGGAGATGTTGTTTCCTACCATCACCACCTGGGGGAGGCCTTTCAGAAAGTCCAGGACCCAGTTGCACAGGGCGGGGTCGAGATCCAGGGTCTCGAGCTTAATGACGAGTTTGGAGGGTACTATGGTGTTAAATGCTGAGCTGTAGTCGATGAACAGCATTCTTACATAGGTATTCCTCTTGTCCAGATGGGTAAGGGCAGTGTGCAGTGTGATTGCGATTGCGTCATGTGTGGACCTATTGGGGCGGTAAGCCAATTGGAGTGGGTCTAGGGTGTCAGGTAGGGTGGAGGTGATATGATCCTTGACTAGTCTCTCAAAGCACTTCATGATGACGGAAGTGAGTGCTACGGGGCGATAGTCGTTTAGCTCAATTACCTTAGCTTTCTTTGGAACAGGAACAATGATGGCCCTCTTGAAGCATGTGAGAACAGCAGACTGGGATAAGGATTGATTGAATATGTCCGTAAACACACCAGCCAGCTGGTCTGCGCATGCTCTGAGGACGCGGCTAGGGATGCCGTCTGGGCCGGCAGCCTTGCGAGGGTTAACACGTTTAAATGTTTTACTCACGTTGGCTGCGGTGAAGGAGAGCTCGCAGGTTTTGGTAGTGGGCCGTGTCATCGGGGTCCACAACGGGACTGGTTTTCTTTTTGTAATCCGTGATTGACTGTAGACCCTGCCACATACCTCTCGTGTCTGAGCCGTTGAATTGCGACTCTACTTTGTCTCTATACTGACGCTTAGCTTGTTTGATTGCGGAGGGAATAGCTACACTGTTTGTATTCCGTCTATAACTGAAGCGTTCAACACAGTGACTCGCTGACTTGTCTTTGTTCCAAATGACACCCTATTTCCTACATAACCTTTTCAAAAACCAAAATGGAAAAATCATGTGAAAAAAACGTGGTTTTCAGACAAGTGTGAACAAATTACGTGAAATGTTATTATGAATCAGACACATGGTTTTCGGACACGTGTGAAGTTTCAGGTAAATATTTCACGTTTTTCCCTCGTGAATTTTTTTCTCCCCACTTGACATTTTTTTTTATTTAAAGCTAATTTCACCACTTCCAGCTACATCTGGTCTCCCATCCAGGGACCTGCCTAGCTTCAGAGGCAAACCAGCGGTGGGATGTTTCTGGAACGAAAAAAGGCAACGAAACTAAAGGCCAGGGTATCATGACCAAAGATAGTTAATATTGCAGGAAATATTTTTTCACGTTTACGTCCATTTACAATTCATTAATTTGCTCTCGCATTAAACAATTAATTCCTTGCAATATTTAGTTTTTCTATCAATACTTTTGGTTTAATGTTTTGCTTTCAATATCATTATTTTTGTTTGCGATACTAAGAATTTTGTTCTTGACTTCAGAAGTTTTGCTTGATATTAATAGCACAAACTAGAGGAGAACTGCACCATATAATAACACAATGCCTCTATTAAAGGTGTTTAAAGCAGCAATCCTTCATTGCAACATTATTAAAGTGCCCTCCCCCCAGAGTTTCTGTAAAAACTTTGGATTGGGCTGGAGAAGCACCCTTTAATCAATAGACTATGCATTGGCTGGCCATCCATGATCTCAAAATTATAGTTGTTAAGGCAATACAGTGTTTGTTTACATGTAAAACTGCAAATTAGATTTTCACTTTAACATGTGGAATTGCGAGTTCACGTGTGAAAAACAATCACGTGAAAGTTTTTCACATATGAAACAGCAAATTCGTTTTTCACATGTGAACTTGCAAATTAGATTATTTTCACAAGTGAGGTGAAATGTTTTTATTCTCCTCACATGGGAAAAGGTGGTGTTAACATGTGAACTCTAAATGTAATACATATGAAAATTCAATTTGCACATGTGAAACTACAAATATGACGTGTTTTTTTTAAGGGTAGTGCACTACTTTCAACCAGGTCTCTGGTCAAAAGTAGTGCACTATAAAGTTAATAGGGTGCCATTTGTGTCTCAGCCACAGACTTGTCCTGAGGTGATGCAGTAGCAGATTCAGAGTAGTTTTAATGTATTTGACAGAGTGTATAAATTGTAATATCAGCAATGGATTGTATACTCTCCTTTGCAGGAAATCGGTCATTTTCTATGACCATTTGAGTTCTCATTTTCCACCCAGAGTGTAATTTGAATATAAAGTGGCTTATAGCTGCAGTCAAACAATTTGCAGAGAAATCCTTGAGAAGGTTTAGGAGAAATTCCTCTGAGGGTGATTCATTGAAACTTTAAACGGACAGGCATATCCTGGTAGCCATTGTTTCAACTCACTCCAGTGGAGTTCAGGGTGGTCGACTTGTTGGTGTTTTCCTTTGTGTGTGTGTGTGTGTGTGTGTGTGTGTGTGTGTGTGTGTGTGTGTGTGCGTTTTTGTTTAACAATCCTTGTGGGTACCAGCAGTCCTCACAAGGACAGTAAAACAAGGAAAATTCAGACAAGTGGGGACATTTTGCCGGTCCCCCACAAGGAAAAATGATATTTTAGGCTTAGGGGTTAGGTTTAGGTTTAGGGTTACAATTAGGGTCAGGGTTAGAATTAAGGTTAGGCTTAGGGGTTACGGTTAGGTTTAGGGTTAGGAGTTAGGGTTAGGTATAGTTTTAGGGTTAGGGGTTAAGGTTAGGCTTTGTGCTAAGTGGAGGGTACTATGTGGTGGTGGTAGTGAAGTAGACTGGTGGTCTCCTCATTCTTGTTCTGAAGCCATTCCAGTGTGGCTTTGGATGTATGTTTCAAGGCGGCAGGTAGCCTAGCATTTGAGAGGGTTGGGTCAGTAACAGAAAGGTCGCTGGTTTGAATCCCTGAGCCGACTACAGTAAGTGAAAAATCTGTCTGTGCCCTTGAGCAAGACACAACTCTGATTGCTCCAGTAAGTCCCTCTGGATAACTCTAAAGCAGGTTCTCATCAAGGATTTGCCTGTATTTGGCTCCATTCATTGTTCCCTCTATCCTTGCCAGTCCCTGCCACTGAAAAGCATCCCCCCTAGCATGATGCTGCCACCACCATGCTTCACGGTAGGGATAGTGTTAGATGGATGATGAGCTGTGCCTGGTTTTCTTCAGACATAGCGCTTTGCATTCGAATCAAATCAAACTTTATTTGTCACATGCGCCAAATACAACAAGTGTAGACCTTTCAGTGAAATGCTTACTTACAAGCCCTTAACCAACAGTGCAGTTCAAGAAAGAGTTAAGAAAATGTTTACCAAATAAACAAAAGAGAAAAAAAAAGTGACACAATAAAATAACAATAACGAGGCTATATACAGGGGGGTACCGGTACAGGGTCAAGTTAGTTGAGGTAATTTGTACATGGAGATAGGGGCCAAATAGTTACATGTGTGTCTCATCAGACCACAGAATATTTTGCCTTATGCTCTCAGAGTCTTTCACGTGCATTTCTGCAAAATTCATGTGTGCTGTAATGTGCCTTTTTCTCAGGAGTGGCATCCGTCTGGCCACTCTCCCGTAAAGCCCAGATTGGTGAAGTGCTGAAGAGACTGTTATCCTTCTGGCAGGTTCTCCCAACTTAGCCAAGGAACTCTGTAGTTCTCTCAGAGTGGTCATTGGGTTCTTGGGAGGTGACCAAGGTTCTTCTTGCCCAGTTGATACGTTTGGTCGAATGGCCAGCTCAGGAAGGAGACGCGTTCTGTCTCCTAGAGATGAACGTACTTTGGTGCGAAAAGTGAAAATTCATCCCAGAACAACAGCAAAGGACCTTTATTTTTTATTTTTTTATTTCACCTTTATTTAACCAGGTAGGCAAGTTGAGAACAAGTTCTCATTTACAACTGCGACCTGGCCAAGATAAAGCAAAGCAGTTCAACACATACAACAACACATAGTTACACATTGGAATAAACAAACACACAGTCAATAATACAGTAGGAAAAAAAACAAATCTATATACAATGTGTGCAAATGAGGTAGGATAAGGAACATAAGGCAATAAATAGGCCATGGTGGCAAAGTAAGTACAGTATAGCAATTTAACACTGGAATGGTAAATGTGAAGTAGATGAATGTGCAACGTAAAAATACTGGGGTGCAAAGGAGCAAGATAAATAAATGACTACGGTAGGGGATGAGGTAGTTGGTTGGGCTATGTACAGGTGCAGTGATCTGTGAGCTGCTCTGACAGCTGGTGCTTAAAACTAGTGAGGGAGATAAGTGTCTCCAGTTTCAACTATTTTTGTAGTTCGTTCCAGTCATTGGCAGCAGAGAACTGGAAGGAAAGATGGCCAAAAGAGGAATTGGCTTTGAGGGTGACCAGTGAGATATACCTGCTGGAGCGAGTGCTACGGGTGGGTGCTGCTATGGTTACCAGCGAGCTGAGATAAGGCGGGGCTTTACCTAGCAGGGACTTGTAGATGACCTGGAGCCAGTGTGTCTGGTGACGAGTATGTAGCGAGGGCCAGCCGACTAGAGCATCCAGGTCGCAGTGGTGGGTGGTATAAGGGGCTTTGGTGACAAAGCGGATGGCACTGTGATAGACTGCATCCAGTTTGCTGAGTAGAGTATTGGAAGCTGTTTTGTAGATGACATCGCCGAAGTCGAGGATCGGTAGGATAGTCAGTTTACTATCTTGCGAAGATGCTGGAGGAAACAGGTACAAAAATATCTATATCCCCTGTAAAACGAGTCCTATATCGACATAACCTGAAAGGCCGCTCAGCAAGGAAGAAGCACCTGCTCCAAAGCTGCCATAAAAAAGCCAGACCACGGTTTGTAACTGCACATGGGGACAAAGATCGTACTTTTAGAAGAAATATCCTCTGGTCTGATGAAACAAAAATAGAACTGTTTGGCCATGATGACCATCATTATGTTTGGAGGAAAAAGGGGAAGGCTTGCAAGCCGAAGACCACCATCCCAACCGTGAAGCACGGGGGTGGCAGCAACATGTTGTTGTGGGGCTTTGCTGCAGGAGGGACTGGTGCACTTCACAAAATCAAATCAAATCAAATGTATTTATAAAGCCCTTCTTACATCAGCTGATGTCACAGAGTGCTGTACAGAAACCCAGCCTAAAACCCCAAACAGCAAGCAATGCAGGTGTAAAATAGATGGCATCATGAGAATGGAAAATGATGTGGATTTGTTGAAGCAACATCTCAAGACATCAGTCAGGAAGTTAATGCTTGGTCGCAAATGGGTCTTCCAAATGGACAATGACCCCAAGCATACATCCAAAAGGACAAAGTCAAGGTATTGGAGTGGCCATCACAAAGCCCTGACCTCAATCCTATAGAACATTTGTGGGAAGAACTGAAAAAGCGTGCACGAGCAAGGAGGCCTACAAACCTGACTCAGCTTGTGGGAGGCTACCCGAAACGTTTGACCCCAGTTAAACAATTTAAAGGCAATGCTACCAAATACTAATTGAGTGCATGTAAACTTCTGACCAACTGGGAATGTGATGAAAGAAATCATTCTCTCTAATATTATTCTGACATTTCACATTCTTAAAATAAAGTGGTGATCCTAACTGACCTAAAACAGGGATTTTTTACTAGGATTAAATGTCAGGAATTGTGAAAAACTGAGTTTAAATGTATTTGGCTAAGGTGTATGTAAACCTTTGACTTCAACCGTATGCCTCATCACAATTATATCTTGGCGATCTACAGACTGTTCCTTGGACTTCATGGTATAGTTTCTTAACCAACAGCGCAGTTCAAGAAGAGTTAAGAAAATATTTACCAAATAAACTAAAGTAAAAATTTGAAAAAGTAACACAAAATAACGAGGCTATATACTGGGGGTACCGGTACCGAGTCAGTGTGCGGGGGTACAGGTTAGTTGAGGTAATTTGTACATGTAGGTAGAGATGATCCCTATAAGTGGGGCACAGGGCTCTTATTCATAACCACCCAGACAGACAGACACATTTAATCCCTGATACATAAATATACAAAGCAATAGTATTCTCATCAGTGATGTGTGTCTGAAGCACCATTATAGTTCCTGGCTGACCAAACCATCTGGAGACGGAGGTGGAGGCCCACGAGTCAAGACAATCCATATGACAATGTACAGTGCATTAGGAAAGTACTCAGACCCCTTGACTTTTTCCACATTTTGTTACGTTACAGCCTTGTTCTAAAATGGATTAAATAAAATGTTTTCCTCATCAATCTACACACAATACCCAATAATGTCAAAGCAAAAAAAACATTTTTAGAAATGTTTGTAAATGTATAAAAAAAATATCACACAAGTATTCAGACCCTTTACTCAGTACTTTGTTGAAGCACCTTTGGCAGTGATTACAGCCTCAAGGCTTCTTGGGTATGACGCTACAAGGTTGGCACACCTGAATTTGGGGAATTTCTTCCATTCTTCTCTGCAGATCCTCTCTGTCAGGTTGGATGGGGAGCGTCGCTGCACAGCTATTTTCAGGTAAGAGGGGTAAAATCTTCTCCATAAAAAATAACATGTTCTAGTGGAACATTAGTCAAACTGAGGAGAAGTGAAGGTTGTCCATCTGCTACTTCAGTTGGTTGAGACAGCTAATACATTAATGGAGATAGCATAACATGCACCATGCCCTAGCTGGCATACAGATTAATAGCCCCCATTGAAAAAGGTTGCTACAAAAAACTGCTACTGTCTCTTTTTCATACTTGAAGAATGGGGAGCTCACGCTCTAATGAGAGAGAGAGAGAAAGGAGGAGAGAGAGAGAGATACACCTTCAGAAAAAGAGAAAGGGTGGAGACAACCTTGAGCTGGTTCCTGGAGCAGGGAGCATTCTTTTTAATAATGGATGCACGCACATGCACCTACCCACACAGACACCTGGAACAGGGAGAAACAGGTAGGAACAGGGAGAAACAGGTAGGAACAGGGAGAAACAGAGAGAAACAGGTAGGAACAGGGAGAAACAGGTAGGAACAGGTAGGAACAGGTAGGAATCAGTCAGGTTCACCACCTCTCTGTCTGGTTTGTTATAAAAGAAGAAGCTATGCTACTGTCAAATCATTTTTATTTGGATATTCTGAAATAAGTACTGCTGCCTTGACAACTAACAAAATGGCCTATGTATTCTGATTTATTTTCTCTCTGGTTTAAACTTTCCTCAAATATACCATGTTATAGCTTTGTATACAGTACATACCAATTGAATGTATCAATTTACAGTAACTAAATTCTGTAACTGTACCTTTTGTCAACACTCAAAATGAAAGCTACATTATGAAAAATAAACTAATGTTTGCATGTAACATCCAGACAAATAGTGCTACACACATTTCCCATAAAAGATAAATGTACTAGATACTGTGTGTCTGTCCTCTGGTTTTCAGCACTGATACACCACGATGTCCTGTTGTGCAAACTAGAGAGCAGTATAGACTTGATTCACAGCCACTATCGCTGTGTCCTTACCCAGACAATATGATGGCCAAAACATGGCATGCGTCCAAAATGGCACAAATTGGTCATAAAAGTACACTATGTAACCTTCACACGGTCAGTACAGTAGGTGATGGTTGTTGTGGCCTTGGCATAAAGCTGCAGTAGACAACTACAAAACTACGTAACTACACAACTACACTGAAAATGTCCACAATACTGGTATGATGGAAATTCCAGCGTAAAAGAGTGTTAGTGATATAATTGTGTGTGTGTGTGTGTACACGTTTTGCTACACTATACTTGTGAGTACCAAAAGTCCTCACAAGAATTGTAAACCAACAAAAATTCAGTCCTCACTATTTTATGCTTAGGGGTTAGGTTCAGGGTTAGGGTTAGAATTAGGGTATGGTTTAGGGGTTCGAAAAAATAGGATTTTGAATTCTGTTAAGATAATGTACCTGACTGTCCATTAAGGCCATTTCACCGTCTGGCTTAATTTCAGCAGACGAGCATCATTAGGTCTTAGTTTCCAGAATGCGGCTTTGGCTGCATCCCAAAATGGCACCCTATTCCCTAAATAGTGCACTACTTTTGATAGGGCCCTATGGGAATAGAGAACATGGTGCCATTTGGGACGCAACTTTAACTGGTTTTGCTAAATGGTCATCACGTGCCAAAGGGCTGTGCTGGGGCCTGTATCACACATCATAAAGCCCGGATATTAATTAACATGAAATCAGCCATCAGTTTTAGTGGGTGATGCCTTTTTAACTGACAACCTGCTACGACTGACAAATTCAAAAGGTACACGACACTAGAGGAGGGCGAAGAAGACAAATTAAAGTCAATTAGTTTGAGGGGAAGGAAAGGAAAGGGAAGGGAAGGCAGATATGGCAATTTGAAGGAGTGGGTGAGAGAGAGGCCAAAGGAGCTCTTCTGTTATACCCGTTTCACACTACTGAGCAGACCCCAACTGTACTGCTGGCCCGGATATTTTCCTTTCACATTGTCCAGCATGGTTCAAGCAACTATGATCAGTACAGTACAACTTGGCTTGGCTCAGTTCAGCTTTACACACTGATCCTCAGGCTGCAGGGAGGCCCAATGTCTGCCTGTGTGAGATAAAGGCTGAGCAGCAACCATGACGGTCAGTACAGTCCTGTAGCTATACAGTCACTTTAGAAATGCATCCCAAAATGGCACCCTACTTTCAAGGTAGTGCACTACTCTTGACCAGAGTCCTATGGCAGTAGTGTACTAAAAAGAGACTAGGGTGCCATTTGGGACGCAGACAGGGTCAAGGCTACAGTGGGATTAGACTTCAACCAGGATTCTTTCCCAGAGAGAAAGGCCCACTGATACCGAACATGTACAACAAGCAACTTCTGTTCATTATTTACATTCTTCCAGGATTGAAAGGGGGATAGATTACCAAGTGTGTTTTGGGTTGTCTTTGGGTTGAAGGAGAGGTGGGCCAAAATGGAAGGGGAACCTCTCTGAAGCCTTGAGCCTAAGGAGGTTCACTGTGGGACCTGATCCTGTGACAGAGAGGCTGGACCCAGCTAACCCGAACAGTACCCAGGACAGACAACAGCAGAATGGTAGAGAATTCAGGAAGAGGCATTTCAGGTCTCTCTACTAGTACCTCACTACTGAGCCAAGCCGAGCTGTATTCTGTTACGCTGATTTGGCTCAGTATACTTTGGTTTGGCATGATAGTGTGAAAAAGGTACAGGAGGGCTGGACTGTACTGAGCTCCGGTACCGTAGATCAGGTCATGTAATATCCTCTTAGATAATACCTGTGTTCCCGGGCCCTTCCAGAGCAGTATAACAGCAACATCGCTAACAGCTGAACTACACTTAATGTGCTTTCTGACACAGACGTTACATCACACTGAAAACTGGGTCATGAGATTTCACAGATTGAGACGGTAAGAGAGGAAAGTCAAATGTGCCCTACCTCCTCCACCTCCTTCCCCTCCTCCACCTCCTCCACCTCCTCCCCCTCCTTCCCCTCCTCCCCCTCCTCCACCTCCTTCCCCTCCTCCACCTCCTCCACCTCTTTCCCCTCCTCCACCTCCTCCCCTCCTTCCCCTCCTCCCCTCCTCCACCTCCTTCCCCTCCTCTACCTCCTCCACCTCTTTCCCCTCCTCCACCTCCTCCTCCACCTCCTTCCCCTCCTCCACCTCCTCCACCTCCTTCCCCTCCTCCTTCCCTCCTCCACCTCCTCCCCTCCTCCACCTCCTCCCCTCCTTCCCCTCCTCCACCTCCTCCCCCTCCTTCCCCTCCTCCTCCACCTCCTCCCCTCCTCCACCTCCTTCCCCTCCTCCACCTCCTCCCCCTCCTTCCCCTCCTCCCCCTCCTCCAACTCCTTCCCCTCCTCCACCACCTCCTCCCCCTCCTTCCCCTCCTCCCCTCCTTCCCCTCCTTCACCTCCTCCCCCTCCTCCACCTCCTCCACCTCCTTCCCTCCTCCACCTCCTCCACCTCCTTCCCCTCCTCCTTCACCTCCTCCACCTCCTCCCCCTCCTTCCCCTCCTCCACCTCCTTCACCTCCTCCACCTCCACCACCTTCACCTCCTTCACCTCCTCCACCTCCTCCCCCTCCACCTCCTCCCCCTCCACCTCCTTCACCTCCACCTCCTCTGGTTTTTGACATGATAATGAGAATCCTTCATTTTGGATCAAATCCAAAAGGGATTTGGTGAAAAGATGCCAAGTGAGAGTTCCAAAGAGTTCCAAACGTTGCCAATCTATCATCATGGGATTATGAGGATGGATGTTGGGATGTCTTGTGCCAATGTCTGTAAATGCTTTTGCTTGTTTAATGAAGAGGGGAAACGTTGCATATTTCTAGACCTGCTAGTACATGTGCCCAAACATCCAAATACTGTAACTTTCTATAACCATTCAGACAAAAGTAGAAAACCAACGACTCCAATAATGCAGCATTGTCTCTTTCTCCAGTAATGTGTTATTGAACAGCACACACCTGCCATTGTTTTCATACCACTGAAATGTTTCTCTTCCAAAAATAAAAGGTACAGATAGAAGCAGACCAAAAGTCAAAGAGGAATAAGACTTAAAGGCAAAAAGTAAACAGAATATAATATTCTATTTTCTAATATATTGCTTTGTTCCCTTTCAGATAGGCTGTAGTAAACATTAGAATCGAGCAGTCAATATAATATATGCTTTTATCCAAAGCGACTTAAGAGTCATGCGTGCATACATTTATATGTTTGGGTGACCCCGGGAATCGAACCCACGATTCTGACATTGCGAGCACCATGGTCTACCAACTGAGCCATAAAGGAACATATATCTGACCCAGATGTCGTCAGTGGTGGGATATATATTCTGCATTTGAAAGATTAGTCCGACTTAACAACTTAAACAAGGCTTTATATAGACAACATGAAAGGGGATTGTACGCTATATAAAGATTTAATAAGCAGAAGTCTGTTTAAAGTGGTACTGAAAGATCTACTTCCCACTTTCTGTACATACAGCGGTTCGACTCAGCCATAGCAGCTGGTAGATTGAACTTTCCCTCAACCAACATGGCCTGTTTGACTTCAGCTCTAAATTAAGCCCAATCAAAATCAATCGGCCTCACTTCAGACAGTGTGGCGGAGGCAAAACGAGGCAAAGTTTTGACAGTGAGCATTCATTATAGTGAGACTGCCGCTCTGCCATTTGACAGAGAATGCAGAATTCATTATTTCAGACAAAGCCAAGGTTTCACATGCACATAAATCGCCTCCCTTTCCTTCCCTGTCTGTGGCCTAGGAGAGGCTAGTTAATACCAGGGATGTCCCAAATGGCACCCTATTCCCTATTTAGTCCACTTATTTTAACCAGGGCCTTATTGGTATTGGTCAAAAGTAGTGCACTATATAGGGAATACGGTGCCACAGCTTGTCAAATAAAAGCATTGTCACTGAATAGTAAATACTCCTCCTAAACATGAATTCTCCTTCCTAAGTTAATATTTACCAGGGGAATGGATCCTTAGTGGGTTATAGCAGGGCATGCTTTGTAGCCAACCACAGGCAAGTTGTGCCTTGTAACTTCAGTCATGACACTTTAAGACTGCGTCCTAAATGGCACCTTCCTCCGGTACTCCCTGTATAGTGCACTACTTTCGAACAGGGGCCCACAGGGAACTGTGTAGGGAATAAGGTGACATACGAGACACAGTCCAAGCGTCGCGGCAGGTCGGGGGAAGGATCAGGTCCAGGGAATAGGAAGTAGGAGGAAACACGTTAGGCAACAGTTTATGCTTTTCACTGTCGAAGGCTCGAAGCGGGAGTAGATTTATATGGCAAGCGAGAGGCGTCTGGGTGTTTTTTAAGCACATCCCAGTCCGCGGGGACGTTTCGCGTCCCGAGAGGGGCAGAGAGAGAGCGAGAAATATCGCTCAAAGGAGCGCGTTGCCATTCTTATGCCGCTCTTAAATCTCCATCTCCCCTGAGCTTTCCCAAACACTTTTAGTCTATGTTCCAAATCACACCCTATTCCCTACATACATGTAGTTTACTATAGGGAATAGGGTGTAATTCGGGACGTAACCCAATTTGTTTTTGTTTTTCTCTGCAACACTTTTTCATTTTCTAAGCTGCAACCATCACTTATGCATGCCCAAGATTCAGGAGCTGAGAGCGTGTTGGAAGTTTTAGCAGCAGAGACGACATTTATCACAATTTGTCACATGGGCTGTTAGCTGGTGACAGGTTAGTTGCTAGCTGTTACCTTGTCTGTGGCACAGAACTGGGTTCAAATACTATTTGAAATCCTTTCAAATGCTTTAGCTGGGCTTTACTGACCTTGCCTTGTGCAATTGAACCAATACAAAAGCCGCAAGACTGCAAACCTGGCCACCTGGCAGTCCAGCGAATGCTAAAAGTATAGTATTTGAACTCAGGTCTAATTTTCTGTTGTTAGCTGCTAGCTGTTCCCTGTTACCTTGCCTGTGAGGCTCACAACTTGTATTCCCCTTTAAACAGTCATTAACCTTCATCCAGCAGAGATGTTGGTGAAGTGTTTTTATGTTATATTTTCTCATCTCCTCAGCTATATCCTACAGTGCTCAGACTGATTTAATTAATAGGCCTCCCTTCATACAATAACTCCCATTTCAAATGCAATCTTTGTTCATTAGAACGTGCTTCTATTGTGTTCCCTTTAAATGGCGTGGCTCAATAGTGATTCCCTCTGCAAGGAAATTATTCCTCTCAGATGTATTTTCAATAAATGAGTATTAAAGAACAGAACACCTTGGCAATGCATAGTGGGGCTAATTCAAGTTCACAGCACACACAAAAACATTGCCTGCATCTCAAATGGTACTCTATTCCCTACATAGTGGGATTAGGGTGCGATTTGGGACGCAGTCCTCATTTGTGTTGTTGCTACTGAGTCAGTGAATACAGAACAATCGATATGAATCTCAGTTTTAACTGCAGTTTGTCATTAACTCATGTTTGTCAGAAGAGGTTTATAAAAACCCTGAAGAGAAGAGAGAGGTATTTAAAGCGAGGTTGAGCCAGGGTACTAAGAGCTTCAGAATTCACAAATGAACCTTGGCCAACTTTTGAACCCTCGGTGTACCAAACTTTATTCACATGCTGAGAAAAGAGGCTTAACAACAACGAGTGGTGTTCTGATAACAAGGCAGTTGATTGGTTACCTCCAACACAACACATGTCCCTCAGGACATATTGAATAGAATAGCCAATAGCCCACAGACATGAGCAGCGTGACGACCCAATCACAGCAGGTGAAATAGGCCAGCAGTCTATCCTGGCCATGTGAACTGAAAATTCGAGGGGCCCCCCAAAAAATAGGGTTTTTGCTTGTCAGATCACATACAAACTTTCTAGTATAGGAACTAGAAAGAGAGTACGCCACGGTGCAATGTTCCCCCACACAGCACTTTACTCAGTTAGCCTCCATACAGCACCGCCTAACAAACCAATACACCCACTATGGTCTCCACAGACCACATCCTAACAAACCAATACACCCACTATGGTCTCCACAGACCACCTCCTAACAAACCAATACACCCACTATGGTCTCCACAGACCACCTCCTAACAAACCAATACACCCACTATGGTCTCCACAGACCACCTCCTAACAAACCAATACACCCACTATGGTCTCCACAGACCACCGCCTATGGATTCCATAGTAAGTCAATCCTGCACGGCTCAGAGGATATTGGTGTTGGTGATTAGAAGGATGGAGCAGTTTAGAGGACAGAACCCACTTATATTCAGGTGTTTATTATCACTGGGGGCTCTTCTCTTCCTCTCCTCCTCCCCTCACCACAGTACACTACCACCGCAGTGCCTGTCTGCACTGTCAGCATACAAACACACAACACAACACACACACACACACGCTGACTTTTAACTGGAGCCTTGTCTCTGTCCATTAAAGCTTGGTTGTGGGTCGCTAGTATCCTTGAAAGTACAACGTGTTGACTTTGAGAGTGAAGCGCATTCCTTAATAAGGGTTACATCCCAAATGGCACCCTATTCTCTATACAGTGCACTACTTTTGACCAGAGTCATGTGGGCCCTGGTCAAAGGTAATGCACTATAAAGGGAATAGGGTGCCATTTGGGATGCCGTATCAACTGGGATTTGAGTTCCTCCATGGTCTAATCAGGTGTAATTAAACAAGACATTTAATCTCCTAGCGTCAGATCTCATATCCTGAAGTAAGCAGGGGTCAGGGAGATATGTACAGCAAGTTGTGTGTGTATAAGTGTGTGTGTGTGTGTGTGTGTGTGTGTGTGTGTGTGTGTGTGTGTGTGTGTGTGTGTGTGTGTGTGTGTGTGTGTGTGTGTGTGTGTGTGTGTGTGTGTGTGTGTACGTGTTTAACTGTACTTGTTGGGACATTGTGTTAGTCCCCACAAGGTTAAATGTTATTTCTAGGTGGTTTAGGGTTAAGATTAGAATTAGTGTTGGAATTAGGTTTAGGGTTGGGAGCTTGGGTTAGTTTTAGGGTTAGGTTTCAGGTTAAGGTCAGGGTAAGGGTACAGATTAGGGTTAGGTTATGGGAAAATAAGATTTTGAATGGGACTGAAATGTGTCCCCCCAAAAGGTTAGTTATACAAGTGCGTGTGTATGTGTCAGTGTATATGTGTGTGTGCATGTGTATGTGTGTGTGTGTGTGTGTGTGTGTGTGTGTGTGTGTGTGTGTGTGTGTGTGTGTGTGTGTGTGTGTGTGTGTGTGTGTGTGTGTGTGTGAGAGAGAGAGAGCACACGTGCGTACGTGGGTGTGGGAACTTGTTAGTTTCTGCTGCATACTGCAGTACGGTCAATGTCATGGATCTGTATTTGTGGGAGTTCAGAATATGAAAAGACCTAATTAAAGAATGATGAGTCAATACATGTCGGAACTCAATACGAAACATTACAAGACCTCTTGAACAACATTTGCTCCTGGGAGTGAGAAAAATAACTCATTTTTTTCCTCACTTCACAGATGATTCACACCAGATCTCTTGGTTTACTTTACTGTGTGTGAATGTGTGTGTGTGTGTGTGTGTTTCTCCTCTGTCTAATTAGCTCTGTGTTTGACTGTGTGTTGATAGAATTGTGAGTTGGACTAGTAATCAGAGTGGAGCCTTAGACTGATAACTGGGACTCTGAGGCAAAAGGAAGAATCTGGTAAGACCTGAGTCACTGCTGCTAACGCACGCACACACACACACACAGTCGCTACACACGCACACACAGTGAGTGAGTGAGTGAGTAAAGAGAGAGAAAGATCATCTACATACCTACAGTTCCAGAAGAGTTAGTTGGGAGACAGAGCACCCAGACCAGAATCTACCTATAGTTCCAGTAGAGTTACCTAGACTTTAGAAGCCTCTTGGACCTAGACTTGGCGCTCTGATACCGCTTGCCATGCGGTAGCAGAGAGTCTATGACTAGGGTGGTTGGAGTCTTTGACAATATTTAGGGCCTTGCTCTGACACCGCCTGGTATAGAGGTCCTGGATGGCAGGAAGCTTGGCCCCAGTAATGTACTGGGCCGTTCGCACTACCCTCTGAAAGTGCCTTGCGGTCGGAGGACGAGCAGTTGCCATACCAGGCAGTGATGCAACCCGTCAGGATGCTCTCGATGGTGCAGCTGTAGAACCTTTTGAGGATCTTAGGACCCATGCCAAATCTTTTCAGTCTCCTGAGGGGGAATAGGCATTGTCGTGCCCTCTTCACGACTGTCTTGGTGTGTTTGGACCATGATAGTTTGTTGGTGATGTGGACACCAAGGAACTTGAAGTTCTCAACCTGCTCCACTACAGCCCCGTCAAGGAGAATGGGGGCGTGCTTGGTCCTCTTTTTCCTGTAGTCCACAATCATCTCCTTTGTCTTGATCCCATTGAGAGAGAGGTTGTTGTCCTGGCACCACACGGTCAGGTCTCTGACCTCCTCCCTATAGGCAGTCTCGTCGTTGTCGGTGATCAGGCCTACCACTGTTGTGTCATCAGCAAATTGAATGATGGTGTTAGAGTCGTGCCTGGCCGTGCAGTCATGAGCGAACAGGGAGTACAGGAGGGGACTATGGTGGTCTGCTTAAAACATGTTGGTATTACAGACTCAGACAGGGAGAGGTTGAAAATGTCAGTGAAGACACTTGCCAGTTGGTCATGCTCGCAGTACACGTCCTGGTAACCCGCAGGCCCTGATTCCAGCATTCCATCGTCACCGTGGTTAACGGACAATGTTAAGGCTTCCAATTAAATTGTCTATAGTTAGCAATTGAATTGGTGATCAATTGTAGTGCCTCATAGGGATTGGCGGAGCGATGGCGGGGGCCCTCTGTGTTGTTCCACTATCGGAACTCTCAGATGAGCTTCCCCAGCACATTAATGAACTACTGGTAGAGGAGCTAGGCATTATGGGTAAGGGAATCATTTAATTTGGGCCCTCCTGTCTGTCACTACACTATGACTGAGGGGTAGAGGGTGCGCGTGTGTGTGTACGTGTGTGTCTATGTGTGTGTGTGTTAACAGTTTAAAAGGGTGGATGGAAACTGCAAACAGAGAGTGCATTTAAAAGCTATGAGCATGATACATAGAGCTGTAAAGCTAACAGTAAGTGATACATGGATCAGTGAAGAATGTAAATATACTATAAGTTGTCAGGCGACAGGACGGACACACAAACTATGATAAAAGCATTCTCCATATAACCACAGTCTGCCTGAGGCACTGAATTGCTGAGCGTGCGTGTGTGCATGTGATTAGGTGTGTGTGTGACGTGTGAGGTGTGTGTGTGATGTATGGAATTTTAAAGGTCTATTTGTGAAAAAATAAAATAATCCACTTTCCTTGTAGGCAGTTAAGTCTCTCTGGAAAAGAGCGTCTGCTAAATGACTAAAATGTGAAATGTATTAGAACAAACTGTAGTATGTGTTTGTGTACAATGGGAATAAATGGGGAATACATATTACAGAAGCACATATAATATAGAATAGAATATAGAATAGAATCCCCTACAGCTAGAAAACACAAAAACAGGGAGGTCCAATGTTTGGGAATAGGGATCCTCCATCTACAACGGGCTTGGTCCAAGCCACTAAGACAATGTGTTGTGTCGTACTATGTGTCTTAAAATAGATACACCAAAACAGGGCGTCCTGTGTCCCCCCTCTTTCCCATCCATGTTAGGGAGCGCGTCCCAAATTGCAACCTGTTCCCTATATAGTGCACTTCTTTTGACCAGGTTACATAGGGACAAAATGGTGCCATTTGGGACATAGCGAGGGTCTGTATGTCCTTCGTTTCTGTCCATCCCAGACTATCCAGGGGGGTGGGTAAATATGAAAGGGCTTATTTGTCTGCCATTGTGCATTGAGCTGTGTGTGAGCGTGCTAGCGTAGCTCCCCTGCTCAGCAGATTACCATGCATACTTACTGTTGTTAACCCGGGTCTCTTAGTAACGACACAAGGCAACATCTGCGGAGAAACGGTTTTACTGTAGAAAATAGGCTATGAGGAGGAGAGAGAAAACACAGTATGGAGTATTTATACTGAACTAAAATATAAACGCAACATGTAAAAGTGTTGGTCCCATGTTTCAGGAGCTGAAATAAAAGATCACTGAAATGTTCCGTACTTATTTATCGAACTTTTTTTGCATGAATGTGTTTACATCCCTGTTAGTGAGCATTTCTCCTTTGCCAATATAATCCATCCACCTGACAGGCATGGCATATCAACAAGCTGACTAAACAGCATGATCATTATGCAGGTGCACCTTGTGCTGGGGACAATAAAAGGCCACTCTAAAATGTGCAGTTTTGTCACACAACACAATGCCACAAATGTCAAAAGTTTTGAGGGAGTGTGCAATTTTTACATGTTGACTGCAGGAATGTCCACCAGAGCTGTTGTCAGAGAATAAAATGTTAATTTCTCTACCATAAGTTGCCTAACAACATCATTTTTAAGAATTTGGTAGTATGTCCAACCGGGCTCACAACCGCAGACATGGTGTAACCACGCCAGCCAAGGACCTTCACATCCGGCTTCTTCACCTGCGGGATCATCTGAGACCAGCCACCCAGACAGCTGATGAAACGGTGTGTTTGCACAACCAAAGAATTTTCTGCACAAACTGTGAGAAACCGTCTCAGGGAAGCTCATCTGAGTGCTCGCCGTCCTCACCAGGGTCTTGACCTGACTGCTGTTTGGTGTCGTAACCAACTTCAGTGGGCAAATGCTCACCTTCAATGGCCACTCGCACACTGGAAAAGTGTGCTCTTCACTGATTAATCCCGGTTTCAACTGTACCGGGCAGATGGCAGACAGCGTGTTAGGCGCCGTGTGGGCGAGTGGTTTGCTGATGTCAGCGTTGTGAACAGAATGCCTCATGGTGGGGTTATGGTATGGGCATTGTAGAGAGAGGAAGACAGACAAAAGACTGTGTCTACAGGGTGTAGGATGTCTACAGGGTGTATGATGTCTACAGGGGGTAGGAATGTTTACTGAGTGTATGGTATCTACAGGGTGTATGGTATCTACAGGGTTAGGAATGCTTACTGGGTATAGGAATGCTTACTGGGTGTATGGTATCTACAGGGTGTAGGATATCTACAGGGTGTAGGGTATCTACAGGGTGTATGGTATCTACAGGGTGTATGGTATCTACAGGCTGTAGGGTATCTACAGGCTGTAGGGTATCTACAGGCTGTAGGGTATCTACAGGGTGTATGGTATCTACAGGGTGTATGGTATCTACAGGGTGTATGGTATCTACAGGGTGTAGGGTATCTATAGGGTGTAGGGTATCTACAGGGTGTAGGGTATCTACAGGCTGTAGGGTATCTACAGGGTGTAGGCTATCTACAGGGTGTAGGATAACTACAGGCTGTAGGGTATCTACAGGGTGTAGGGTATCTACAGGCTGTAGGGTATCTACAGGGTGTAGGCTATCTACAGGGTGTAGGGTATCTATAGGGTGTATGGTATCTACAGGCTGTAGGGTATCTACAGGCTGTAGGGTATCTATAGGGTGTAGGGTATCTACAGGGTGTAGGGTATCTACAGGATGTAGGGTATCTACAGGGTGTGGGGTATCTACAGGGTGTAGGGTATCTACAGGGTGTAGGGTATCTACAGGGTGTAGGGTATCTACAGGGTGTAGGGTATCTACAGGGTGTAGGGTATCTACAGGGTGTAGGGTATCTACAGGGTGTAGGGTATCTACAGGGTGTAGGGTATCTACAGGGTGTAGGGTATCTACAGGGTGTATGGTATCTACAGGGTGTAGGGTATCTACAGGGTGTAGGGTATCTACAGGGTGTAGGGTATCTACAGGGTGTAGAGGTATCTACAGGGTGTAGGGTATCTACAGGGTGTAGGGTATCTACAGGGTGTAGGGTATCTACAGGGTGTAGGGTATCTACAGGGTGTAGGGTATCTACAGGGTGTAGGGTATCTACAGGGTGTAGGGTATCTACAGGGTGTAGGGTATCTACAGGGTGTAAGCTGCACCAACAAAGGTTGGTTGAAGGGCTAAAACTGGTAAACAGTCAGCCGTCCCACCTGCACATCTGTTTGTGTCTGCGATCCCTGAGTTCTCTTCATTGTGACTGACCCATTCGTGTCTACATTCATTATGTTCCCTTCCTTGTGAATGTTGCATCTATTTCCATCTATTTCCACCTATTTAACACAGGTTTTGATTAGCTATGGTGCGGTCACACATCAATAGGGGAACAGTTAATGCAAGGAGCAGATGTGGCTGGTTCTAACATGGCATCCATTGTCAGCCATCATCATCCTCATCGTCTCCTCACTCCTTCCATTCTAAGGTCTGGAGTAACTACAAACCACACGGCCAAGTCAGGAAGAGAGATAAATAGGCTCACAATCAGTCATACAATACAGAGAGAATAAGTAGAGCCTGCGTCCCAAATGCCACCCCATCACCCATAGGGCTCTGGTCAAAAGCAGTGCACTATGTAGGGAATAGGGTGCCCTTTGGTACGCAGACATTTAGTACAGGACGGCCTACAAGTATAGGCTATTTAGAGTCTATTCAATAAGAGGAAGTCCACTCCTTAACTACCTCCCTTCACCTGAGAGCTGAGCTGGTACGTAAAGTGGTAGCCTGCTCCCACATCTGTTTGTACTGTACAGCCAACTCTTATGGTTTGGCATCTTAAAGGGCAATTCCACCACTTTTCCTCATATTCATTATCTTCAGCACCACACCAGAAATAAAAAAAAATATTTTCAAAACCTGCAACGAGTTTCTAGCCAGGAGGGTATGTTCTTGCTCTCCACATAACTGCAAATCTGTTATTTAAATGTTTTACATTCTGATGATGTCATAAGGTGAAACTTTTTAACTTTACTTTTTTCTACAAAATGTAAAAATGTGCCGTTTTCACATATATAGACACTGGTGCTACAGAGGGTCATGCGAACGGCCCAGTACATCACTGGGACCAAGCTTCCTGCCATCCAGGACCTATATAATAGGTGGTGTCAGAGGAAAGACCATACAATTGTCCGAGACTCCAGTCACCCAAGTTACAGACTGTTACTGCATGGCAAGCGGAACCGGAGCGCCATGTCTAGGACCAAGAGGCTCCTCAACAGCTTCTACCCCCAAGCCATTAGACTGCTGAACAATTCATAAAATCGCCACCGGACAATTTACATTGACCCCCCCTTTTGTACACTGCTGCTACTCGCTGTTTGTTACCTATGCATAGTCACTTCACCCCCACCTACATGTACAGATTACCTCGGCACATTGTGACAAATAAAGATTGATTAGATTTGGTGTTGTGCTGTAGATCATGAAAATTAGGTTGAAAAGTGGTGGAACTGCCCTTTAAGTATTAGTCATTCCCAGTGCTTGGGTTGGGCTGCTGCTGGCATTTAGAATATTTTACTGCTTAAGTACTGGAACCTCTTTAAGAATATTCCCTATAAAATATATGAACAACGGTAATGTACATGTGAAGACTTTATTTCCAAAATGCTATTTTGTGGGATATGTGTTTGTCTCACCTAGCTATCTGAAGATGAATGAACTAGCTGGGATATGTGGTTGTCTCACCTAGCTATCTGAAGATGAATGAACTAGCTGGGATATGTGGTTGTCTCACCTAGCTATCTGAAGATGAATGAACTAATTGTGATATGTGGTTGTCTCACCTAGCTATCTGAAGATGAATGAACTAATTGTGATATGTGGTTGTCTCACCTAGCTATCTGAAGATGAATGAACTAATTGTGATATGTGGTTGTCTCACCTAGCTATCTGAAGATGAATGAACTAACTGGGATATGTGGTTGTCTCACCTAGCTATCTGAAGATGAATGAACTAGCTGGGATATGTGGTTGTCCCACCTAGCTATCTGAAGATGAATGAACTAACTAGGATATGTGGTTGTCTCACCTAGCTATCTGAAGATGAATGAACTAGCTGGGATATGTGGTTGTCCCACCTAGCTATCTGAAGATGAATGAACTAACTGGGATATGTGGTTGTCTCACCTAGCTATCTGAAGATGAATGAACTAGCTGTGATATATGATTGTCTTTATTAATATGTAATATTTATTTGTATGTTTTTTTTATATTTATGTCACAAATGTATCATTTGTAAAAAGTGTAGTTATTTGTTACTTTTGACTGTGTAAAGCCTAGCAGTAGTACTCAATTCTCTGAGAGTGAGGCGGATATAGCATTTTGCTAAAAAAACATGATGATTGTCTCTCTGAAATAAAACCATTATTTTATCGATTTTAAGCAAATACAGGTCTGTCATTGAACAATGCCATGCCATGATTAGATAGTGAAACAACACGATCTCTTTCATCATTTCTTGAAACAATAAAAGCTAATTTACCAACATGTACAGTTAAAATGACTACCGGCATTTTTTTATTTTTTATTCAACTTCAAGCACTAGTCATCACATACCGAATCAAGACTGTATTCATGGTTTGGCATGACAATGACCATAGGAGTTGGCAAGCCAGCACAAAACAGATCTAGGACCAGTCTACTGCTATAGAAGTCATCACACTTTTTTCAGATAAGATCTTTTATTTATCTTATTCATGCTCATTATAAACATGAAATATTTTTTTTAACAATTTAGGTTTAATAAGAACAATACAGAGAGTCTTGAGTTGCACCATATCAAAAAATACTTTTCTATGTAAGATACTGACATTTTAATTTTATTAGTACATGAACTCACCCTCACCAAAAATATATAGAGCTAAATGCGTAGTCCTATGATTATTTTCCTCAGATGAGAGATGCATCCCTAATGGCACCCTATTCCCTTTACAGTGCACTCGTAAAGTATTCAGACCCCTTCACTTTTCCACATTTTGTTATGATACAGCCTTATTCTAGAATGTAATTTCCCCAACCCCCCTCATCAATCTACGCACAATACCCCATAATGACAAAGCAAAAACAGGTTTTTATACATGTTTGCAAATGTATAAAAAAATACGGAAATATCACATTTACATAAGTATTCAGACCCTTTACTCAGTACTTTGTTGAAGCATTTGGCAGCGATTACAGCCTTGAGTCTTCTTGGGTATGACACTACATGCTTGGCACACCTGTATTTGGGTAGTTTCTCCCATTCTTCTCTGCAGATCTTCTCAAGCTCTGTCAGGTTGGACGGGGAGTGTCGCTGCACAGCTATTTTCAGGTCTCTCCAGAAATGTTAGATCGGGTTCAAGTCCGGGCTCTGGCTGGGGCACTCAAGGATTTTTAGAGACATGCCCCGAAGCCACTCCTGCGATGTCTTGACTGTGTGCTTACTGTAGGGTTGTTGTCCTGTGGGAAGGTGAACCTTTGCTCTCGAGCAGATTTTCATCAAGGATCTCTCTGTACTTTGCTTCGTTCATCTTTCCCTCGATCCTTACTAGTCTACCAGTCCATGCAACTGAAAAACATCCTTACAGCATAATGCTGCCACCACCATGCTTCACCGTAGGGATGGTATTGGCCAGGGGATGAGCGGTGCCAGGTTTCCTCCAGACATGACGCTTGGCATTCAGGCCAAAGAGTTCAATCTTGGTTTCATCAGACCAGAGAATCTTGTTTCTCATGGTCTGAGAGTGCTTTAGGTGCCTTTTGGCAAACTCCAAGTGGGCTGTCATGTCCCTTTTACTGAGGAGTGGCTTCCGTCTGGCCACTCTACCATAAAGTCCTGATTGGTTGAGTTCTGCAGAGATGGTTGTCCTTCTGGAAGGTTCTTCCACCTTCACAGGGGTGCTCTGTCAGAGTGACCATGGGGTTCTTGGTCAGCTCACTGACCAAGGCCCTTCTCCCCTGATTGCTCATTTTGGCCGGGCGGCCAGCTCTAGGAAGTGTTTTGGTGGTTCCAAACTTCTTCCATTTAAGATTGGAGCCCACTGTGTTCTTGGGGACCTTCAATGCTGCAGAAATGTTTTTGGCACCCTTCTCCACATCTGTGCCTCGACACAATCCTGTCTCAGAGCTCCACAGACGATTTATTAAACCTCACTGCATAGTTTTTACTCTGACATGCACTGTCAACTGTGGGACCTTATATAGACAGGTGTGTGCCTTTCCAAATCATGTCCAATCAATTGCATTTACCACAGGTGGACTCCAATCAAGTTGTAGAAACATCTCAAGGATGATCAATGGAAACAGGATGCACATGAGACTGAATATTTATGTAAATAAGGTATCTGTTTTTGATATTTAATACATTTGCAAACATTTCAAAAAATCTGTTTTCACTTTGTCATTATGGGGTATTATTGTGTTTTGTTTTTATTTAATCAATTTTAGAATAATGCTGTAACTTAACAAAATGTGGAAAAAGGGGTCTGAATACCTTCCGAATGCACTGTATAGTGCACTCATTTTGACCAGGACCCATAGGGCTCTGTTAGAAAGAAGTGCACTATGTAGGGAATAGCAGTTGTGGGTGATTATCAGAGTATACTGTTAAAGGAGATGAAGGTACTATGACCTATCTGAGCAACGATGATTCAGCTTCCGGACTGTTCCGCTGTCATTACAGACAATTTCAGATGATTTAGAGACAACTAGAGACTATTTCAGACGTGCAGACTATTATTTTTAAATTGCAGACCATTACAGACAATTTCAGATAATTTCAGACCATTTCAGACTCGTACAGCCTATTTCAGACTATTACGATTTCTGATGTACTGCTCAAAAACAGACAGGACAGCAGCATTGGTAATATAATGAAAAATAAATGGCTTCATCTTCATCTATTTCATTCAGTAACAACTATCGACCAGTATCTATCTGTGTGTTTCAGTCCTGTTGTTTTCGAGGAAATCTCAGGACCTTAATCCTTATCCCTCAGTGTGATTTGAGCGGGCAGTGTGTGTGTGTTTGTAGGCAGGGGAGACTCAGACTCAGAGGAGAGCTGAGCTCATAAGGGATTAAAGTTTAGTAAATTTGATTGTTTTTCCTGTGTAGCTGGGGAGCAGCCTAGGTTTTCACAATGAGCCTGGCCAGATGAGTCCACTTTGAATAAGCCTGAGCAGGCAGGGAGACAGGGGAGAGGAGGAGGGGAGACGGGGGCTGAGCAGGCAGGGAGACAGGGGAGAGAAGGAGGGGAGACGGGGGCTAAGCAGGCAGGGAGACAGGGGAGAGGAGGAGGGGAGACGGGGGCTGAGCAGGCAGGGAGACAGGGGAGAGAAGGAGGGGAGACGGGAGCTAAGCAGGCAGGGAGACAGGGGAGAGAAGGAGGGAGACGGGGGGCTAAGCAGGCAGGGAGACAGGGGAGAGGAGGAGGAGGGACGGGGCTAAGCAGGCAGGGAGATGGGAGAGAAGGAGGGGAGACGGGGGCTGAGCAGGCAGGGAGACAGGGGAGAGAAGGAGGGGAGACGGGGGCTAAGCAGGCAGGGAGACAGGGGAGAGGAGGAGGGAGACGGGGCTGAGCAGGCAGGGAGACAGGGAGAGAAGGAGGGGAGACGGGGGCTGAGCAGGCAGGGAGACAGGGGAGAGAAGGAGGGGAGACGGGGGCTGAGCAGGCAGGGAGACAGGGAAGAGGAGGAGGGGAGACGGGGGCTGAGCAGGCAGGGAGACAGGGAGAGAAGGAGGAGGGAGACGGGGCTGAGCAGGCAGGGAGACAGGGAGAGAAGGAGGGGAGACGGGGCTGAGCAGGCAGGGAGACAGGGGAGAGGAGGAGAGGAGACGGGGCTAAGCAGGCAGGGAGACAGGGGAGAGGAGGAGGAGGAGGGAGACGGGGGCTGAGCAGGCAGGGAGACAGGGGAGAGGAGGAGGAGGGAGACAGGGGCTAAGCAGGCAGGGAGACAGGGGAGAGGAGGAGGGAGACAGGGGGCTGAGCAGGCAGGGAGACAGGGAGAGGAAGAGGGGAGACGGGGCTGAGCAGGCAGGGAGACAGGGGAGAGAAGGAGGGGAGACAGGGGCTGAGCAGGCAGGGAGACAGGGGAGAGAGGAGGAGGGAGACAGGGGCTGAGCAGGCAGGGAGACAGGGGAGAGGAGGAGGGGAGACGGGGGCTGAGCAGGCAGGGAGACAGGGGAGAGGAGGAGGGGAGACGGGGGCTAAGCAGGCAGGGAGACAGGGGAGAGGAGGAGGGGAGACGGGGGCTGAGCAGGCAGGGAGACAGGGGAGAGGAGGAGGGAGACAGGGGCTGAGCAGGCAGGGAGACAGGGGAGAGGAGGAGGGGAGACGGGGGCTGAGCAGGCAGGGAGACAGGGGAGAGGAGGAGGGGAGACGGGGGCTGAGCAGGCAGGGAGACAGGGGAGAGGAGGAGGGAGACAGGGGGCTGAGCAGGCAGGGAGACAGGGGAGAGGAGGAGGGGAGACGGGGGCTGAGCAGGCAGGGAGACAGGGGAGAGGAGGAGGGGAGACGGGGGCTGAGCAGGCAGGGAGACAGGGAAGAGAGAGGAACAGGCAGTGGCTGGTTAGCTTGAGCAGGCATAGAGAGAGGGAAGACAGAGAGAGAGAGAAAGACTCAGGGAGGGGACCAGGGCTAATCCCAGAATATTAAGGAGGATTCCTGGAACACTGCTGCGCTCCTTTGCTTTACGGAGTGTGACGGAGGGAGGGATGGAGGGTGGGTTGGAGGGAGGCAAGGGGGCAGGGGCCAGGGAAGAAGTGGCAGGAGAGAGGGGTGGATTTCGAATTTGAGGGACTCTCCTCTCCCTTCACAGTTTAGGGTCCCAGTGGTGGGTATTCTCTGCCCAGTCAAGTGAGTCTGTTTGGGGGGAGGCAGAACTACAACCAGCCCCAGCTACAGGAGAGGAGGGAGCGGCGAGTGTTGGCGAGGCGGGCGGTGATGGGCCGGTGGGTTGGTGGGACTCTGAGGAGATTAAACACACTGAGATAATCAGGGGATCAGTTCACGGAGTCCTGGAAGGGGGTCTTAGTCTGTGTCCACCAGAGAGAGGAGAAGGGGACGCCACCGTCCTGTGTCCTCGGTTAGTTACCACACATTCCCCAAACAGACAACAGACACCCAGACATCTGGTAGGCAACTCTCTCTAAAGACTGTTACTAACTCTCTCTAAAGACCCAGCTATCCTCTTGTTCTCGCTCCACACCAACAACTCCACAACCACCACAGATTGTTCAGTTAGTGAATCAAAGAGATTAAAACAGCTTGGTCACTGCGCCAAACAACTCCACACTACGAAAAGTGAAAGGAGGGGATTTTGTGTAGAGAAAAGGGAATGTCCACTCACTATTTTGCTGCCCCCAGACAAGATCTTTTATCTAACCTTTACCAACAACTCTCCAACTACACACACTTTATTCACGCCTGCACATGCACACACAGATTGTGCACAACATAAAACAAACTTGAATATTTCTCAATGGTCTTAATAAAGAACTTACGATATGGCTGGAACAGTGACAGAGAACCCATTTCAGACGTGTCAATCAGAGGACGTGTTGAGATAAACAGTGTTAGCTGTAGCATTGGTTTGGCACAGGGTGGGCATTTCTGAAGGAACACAAAATCCCCTTGTTCCTGCCAGAGAGAGGCTTTGAAGACCCTCCCTCCCCCAAACCCTCTCGTTCTCCCTGCCAGCAGCTTTGACCCTGTGGCCCCAGGATATGGACCCAGCTGTAAAAATATGACTGAGCTGCACACAAAAAAATACATGGTTCTATATAGTGCCAAATAAGAGGTCTTTGGCTTGTAACCATAGTGGATCCCTTTTAGGTGCTATATAGTGCCCCTTTTTTGAAGGTTCTATAAAGAACCATGCTCATAAAGTTCTAAATGGAACCTGTATGGTGCTATAAAGAACCCTTTCCTAAGGTTCTATAAAAGACTATTAATAAAAGGTTCTACTGTAGATAGCACCTAAAACTATGGTTACAACCCTTTTTTATGGTTCTTTATAGAACCTTTATGGAGAATGGTTCTATAAAGAACCTTCCTCAATCTGAATGGTTCTTTGTAGATCCTTTTGAAAAACAGTACAGGGTTTTATATTCTGGTCAGCCACCTTATAGTTTTAAATTTCCATAGCTGTTATTATTGTGTTCATAGTTGAATCAAGTGAGCTACTTCTGGAACAGCTGGGGGTCCCTAAGGAGAGAATTGAGAGCCACTGAGTTAGTCAACCATTCTCATTTGACACGAGGCCATATGTGAGTCTTTCACAAGACACCATCACTGGGCATTGTTATATTTAATGGCATAACACAACAGATTAGATAGACTAGAATGACACTCTCACTCACGGTTGCACAAAAAGAGCTGTGCGAAAACCACGCCCCAACATATTCTAATTACCCGCAGCCCCTGCATTTTTTATTATGTGCGTGTACGTGTGTGTGTTCGTAAAAGACAGTGATCCCATTGCTATCATCCCCATATCCTGTTCCTCCCTCCTTCCCTGGACAACAAACAAACAGTCATATCCACTCGGTGAGGTCTTTCTGTAACAGGGACCAGGCCCATGAACAAGATGGAAACTCTTAACACTTCCCCAGAGAGAACTGAGGTTGCATCCCAAATGGCATCCTATTTCCTACATAGTGCACTACTTTTGACCAGTAACCTATGGGCCCTGAAAAATATATATATAATCTGAATATACACTACACCGTTCAAAAGTTTGGGGTCACTTAGAAATATTGTTGTTTTTGAAAGAAAAGCACATTTTCGGTCCCTTAAAATAACATAAAATGTATCAGAAATACAGTGTAGACATTGTTAATGTTGTAAATTACTATTGAAACAGACGCCTCACAAGTCCTCAACTGGCAGCTTCATTAAATAGTACCCGCAAAACACCAGTTTCAACGTCAACAGTGAAGAGGCGACTCCGGGATGCGAGTTCCTCTGTCCAGTGTCTGTGTTCTTTTGCCCATCTTAATCTTTCCTTTTTATTGGCCAGTCTGAGATGTGGCTTTTTCTTTGCAACTCTGCCTAGAAGGCCAATATCCCGGAGTCGCCTCTTCACTGTTGACGTTGAGACTGGTGTTTTGCGGGTACTATTTAATGAAGCTGCCAGTTGAGGACTTGTGAGGCGTCTGTTTCTCAAACTAGACACTCTAATGTACAAGTCCTCTTGCTCAGTTGTGCACCGGGGCCTCCCACTCCTCTTTCTATTCTGGTTAGAGACAGTTTGCGCTGTTCTGTGAAGGGAGTAGTACACAGTGTTGTACAAGTTCTTCAGTTTCTTGGCAATTTCGCGCATGGAATAGCCTTCATTTCAGAAGAAAGTTATTTGTTTCTGGCCATTTTCAACTACTCTAAAGAAGGCCAGTTTTATGGCTTCTTTAATCAGAACAACAGTTTTCATATATGCTAACATAATTGCAAAAGGGTTTTCTAATGATCAATTAGCCTTGATCCATAAACTTGGATTAGCTAACACAACGTGCCATTGGAACACAGGAGTGATGGTTGCTGATAATGGGCCTCTGTACGCCTATGTAGATATTCCATCAAAAAATGTGTTGTTTCCAGCTACAATAGTCATTTACAACATTAACAATGTCTACACTGTATTTCTGATCAATTTTATGTTATTTTAATGGACAAATGTTTTTTCTTTTCTTTCAAAAACAAGGAAATGTCTAAGTGACCCCAAACTTTTGAACGGTAGTGTATGTTACAGCACTTTGGTTTCACTAATATGTTGAAATGGAACCAAACAATCTGTTTCTGTCTTCAGTCCTTTTTAAATAGTATAGATGGGCTATATGGGCTATGGTATAGGTTGAATGTGATAGACTGCCTATAACCAGCCTAAGAGGCCTATAACTCTATTCCTATTCTATTCAGAGTTTCAGAAATTACTCAAATTAGAAATTAGCTATTATCAGGCTGGTTAATGCGATGTATGTCTGTTAAATTTGGAAAAATCCACCAGCACTAGGCCCCGTACCACCCCACCTACTCAGCCAGAAAGGAGCCGCTACTGTGCTGCGGCCGTGGCATACTGCAAGACAAAGCCTTCATTTTACTAATGATTGAAGATATAATTTGTCTAATCTGCATTATTGAATAATTTCAAAGTCCCAGAAGAAGAAAGATTCGATATTCAATATTTCCCAATGTATTTATTTCCCAATTGATTTATTTATTTCCAAAGGCTGGAGGAGAAGTAGACGCTTATTGTTCTTATAATGTGGAAAGGTGGTAGCTGTAACATTACTTGGCGTGATGATTAATTATGCATTTAATAATAATTAAGTAACATGTAGTTTTGTTTTGTGTTTTGTGTACATATACTTAGAAATAATGTATTATAAGACCATATATGCTGGGCACCAACTGGTGTATGACACTGAAATAAAATCAATCAATCAATCAATCAAAATCATTACAGATGTCTGATATCTGATGCATGGTCTGATCAACACTGTATTAGTATTTAGTTGTTGCTGTTGATAAATTATTTCCTCTACAGAATGAGCTGCTCCTTAAAGAAGTCACAGTATTAGTCTGTGAGACCATCTTGTTAACTTACAGAAGTCAGTATTAGACTGTGAGACCATGTTGTTAACTTACAGAAGTCAGTATTAGTCTGTGAGACCATGTTGTTAACTTACAGAAGTCAGTATTAGTCTGTGAGACCATGTTGTTAACTTACAGAAGTCAGTATTAGACTGTGAGACCATGTTGTTAACTTACAGAAGTCAGTATTAGACTGTGAGACCATGTTGTTAACTTACAGAAGTCAGTATAAGACTGTGAGACCATGTTGTTAACTTACAGAAGTCAGTATTAGTCTGTGAGACCATGTTGTTAACTTACAGAAGTCAGTATTAGTCTGTGAGACCATGTTGTTAACTTACAGAAGTCAGTATTAGACTGTGAGACCATGTTGTTAACTTACAGAAGTCAGTATTAGTCTGTGAGACCATGTTGTTAACTTACAGAAGTCAGTATTAGACTGTGAGACCATGTTGTTAACTTACAGAAGTCAGTATTAGTCTGTGAGACCATGTTGTTAACTTACAGAAGTCAGTATTAGACTGTGAGACCATGTTGTTAACTTACAGAAGTCAGTATTAGACTGTGAGACCATGTTGTTAACTTACAGAAGTCAGTATAAGACTGTGAGACCATGTTGTTAACTTACAGAAGTCAGTATTAGTCTGTGAGACCATGTTGTTAACTTACAGAAGTCAGTATTAGTCTGTGAGACCATGTTGTTAACTTACAGAAGTCAGTATTAGACTGTGAGACCATGTTGTTAACTTACAGAAGTCAGTATTAGTCTGTGAGACCATGTTGTTAACTTACAGAAGTCAGTATTAGACTGTGAGACCATGTTGTTAACTTACAGAAGTCAGTATTAGTCTGTGAGACCATGTTGTTAACTTACAGAAGTCAGTATTAGACTGTGAGACCATGTTGTTAACTTACAGAAGTCAGTATTAGACTGTGAGACCATGTTGTTAACTTACAGAAGTCAGTATTAGTCTGTGAGACCATGTTGTTAACTTACAGAAGTCAGTATTAGACTGTGAGACCATGTTGTTAACTTACAGAAGTCAGTATTAGACTGTGAGACCATGTTGTTAACTTACAGAAGTCAGTATAAGACTGTGAGACCATGTTGTTAACTTACAGAAGTCAGTATTAGTCTGTGAGACCATGTTGTTAACTTACAGAAGTCAGTATTAGTCTGTGAGACCATGTTGTTAACTTACAGAAGTCAGTATTAGACTGTGAGACCATGTTGTTAACTTACAGAAGTCAGTATTAGTCTGTGAGACCATGTTGTTAACTTACAGAAGTCAGTATTAGACTGTGAGACCATGTTGTTAACTTACAGAAGTCAGTATTAGACTGTGAGACCATGTTGTTAACTTACAGAAGTCAGTATAAGACTGTGAGACCATGTTGTTAACTTACAGAAGTCAGTATTAGTCTGTGAGACCATGTTGTTAACTTACAGAAGTCAGTATAAGACTGTGAGACCATGTTGTTAACTTACAGAAGTCAGTATTAGACTGTGAGACCATGTTGTTAACTTACAGAAGTCAGTATTAGTCTGTGAGACCATGTTGTTAACTTACAGAAGTCAGTATTAGTCTGTGAGACCATGTTGTTAACTTACAGAAGTCAGTATAAGACTGTGAGACCATGTTGTTAACTTACAGAAGTCAGTATTAGTCTGTGAGACCATGTTGTTAACTTACAGAAGTCAGTATAAGACTGTGAGACCATGTTGTTAACTTACAGAAGTCAGTATTAGACTGTAAGACCATGTTGTTAACTTACAGAAGTCAGTATTAGTCTGTGAGACCATGTTGTTAACTTACAGAAGTCAGTATTAGACTGTGAGACCATGTTGTTAACTTACAGAAGTCAGTATTAGACTGTGAGACCATGTTGTTAACTTACAGAAGTCAGTATAAGACAGTAAGACCATGTTGTTAACTTACAGAAGTCAGTATTAGTCTGTGAGACCATGTTGTTAACTTACAGAAGTCAGTATTAGTCTGTGAGACCATGTTGTTAACTTACAGAAGTCAGTATTAGACTGTAAGACCATGTTGTTAACTTACAGAAGTCAGTATTAGTCTGTGAGACCATGTTGTTAACTTACAGAAGTCAGTATAAGACTGTGAGACCATGTTGTTAACTTACAGAAGTCAGTATTAGACTGTGAGACCATGTTGTTAACTTACAGAAGTCAGTATTAGACTGTAAGACCATGTTGTTAACTTACAGAAGTCAGTATTAGTCTGTGAGACCATGTTGTTAACTTACAGAAGTCAGTATTAGTCTGTGAGACCATGTTGTTAACTTACAGAAGTCAGTATTAGACTGTGAGACCATGTTGTTAACTTACAGAAGTCAGTATTAGACTGTGAGACCATGTTGTTAACTTACAGAAGTCAGTATTAGACTGTAAGACCAGGTTGTTTACAAAGGGGAGCATGTGAAGGCATGTTGTTATGTTGTGACCAATGGGCGCACAGCTTCCCGGGACTGCCGTGCAGAAGTCTCATGGAATGTAGGTCTACATTGAACACCACACATTGGCTGCTACTGTGGGCTGAACGATAGAACAGCTATTTCCATGATAAAATGTTATGGGATGCATTTTCTCCATGGTTTTTGATGGTAGCCACTCTAATAGGTCTACATTATGATCAAATAGCCACAGTAGCCTACTTGACCACTGTTAAAACTAACTTAAAAAGGATACAGCCTCAGTGTTCACAGTAAACGAGCGCCGGAAGTTGCACAAATTTTCACAAAGTTCAAGTTTGCGCTCAGCAGACCTGAAATTTGCTCACTGACAACATTTTTTTAGGGAACATTGGTTGTGACCTAATCAAGCCTTCCTTTGTTCCATTAAAGGCTTTTCACCACTAAGCCTAAGGCCTTTTGAGAATCAACAATATTGCTATTTAATTATGGTTTTCCCAGGCCACTGGCCAGGCAACACACACACACATATAGTCTGTCTGACTAAAGTGGCAGCTGCCTGTTCTCCAGTGTTTAATCATACAGGCTTAGCTTTAGTCTGCATCCTGTTTTGCTGTGTTTGTTCACAAGTCCCCTTCCTGTTAAAGTAACTGTTCCATCCATCCACACTGATTACCTTTCAATAAATGCACGGTTCCACATAATACACACCACACACACCACTACACCTTGAGATAAATCTGGAGACGTTGTGGGAAAAAGAGGACTCCTTTTGACCAAAGTTCTATGGGCTCTGC
Source organism: Brachymystax lenok tsinlingensis (assembly GCA_030435695.1). Lineage (NCBI taxonomy): Eukaryota > Metazoa > Chordata > Actinopteri > Salmoniformes > Salmonidae > Brachymystax > Brachymystax lenok. The sequence continues at coordinate 66,903,882 of CM059780.1, forward strand.
TGAAAAGTAGTGAACAATATAGAAAATAGGGTGCTGTTTGGGACGCAGACAGGGCCTCTGGAGTCACCCAGGACCTCTTTCAGAGACTGGATTTGATTTCTGTACAGTGGCTTGTATGATGTAAATCTGACCAGAGGGAATAAAGCTCTGGCTCCCCTAGCCTCCCCCATCTGCGTCCCAAATGGCCCCCTATTCCCTATATAGTGCACTACTTTTGACCAGGGCACATAGGGTGCCATTTGGGACACGCCCCTAGCCGATGATGCAGTTAGATGCATTGGAGGGAGAAATTGGGTTTAGTCAGATAGTGGAGTTGAGTTAACATGTGGCCTGGAGGAGACAGGGAATCAGGAGAAGGAGGATCTCATTGGGAAGAGGGAACCTTACCCTCCTGGGTAGAGAGACAGAAAGAGACAGAGAGAGGCAGACACATAGGCATCCCCCAGGAACCCAAGCCAATAAGAACACAGCCCCAGGGATTTTAGGAGTTGAAGCATAGTGGATCAGTCTATAATGACACTAAAACCTATAGTATACCAGTGGTATTCTGAACCAATGAGGTCTGGAACCTGCTGGTTTTCTGTTCTACCTGATAATTAATTGCACCCACCTAGTGTCCAAGGTCTAAATCAGTCCCTGATTAGAGGGGAACAATGAAAAAAAGCAGTGGAACTGGCTTCGAGGTCCAGAGTTGAGTTTGAAGGGTATAGACCATTGGGGTTGGAGGTGGTGGCTGGTGGGATTGATTTAAGCAAAGTGAAATTTCAAACCGTGAAATACAGCCAGACACCACTCAGGGCCTCTCTAACTGGGCAATTTCCCCTTTCCCCACCTTTCCATATGAAGTTGAATTTTCCTCCCCTCTCACTCTTTTTGTCGGATGGACGTCCTTTTTGAAGGATGGACGTCCATTTTGACAAACGGATGTCCTTTTTGACGGACAGATGTCCTTTTTGACGGATGGACGTCCTTTTTGACGGATGGACGTTGCTCTGACAGCCATCCTTTAGCAATTATTAAAGCAGGGTTCACCAGACAAAGTCGGCCTTGGAAGGCTTTGGCTGCGTCCCTACACAGTGCACTCCTTTTGAGAGAGAGGAGAGAAGAGAAAGGAGGCGGAGAGAAAAGACAGAGCAAACCCTTCTTTAATAGATGCTGAAGGCAGTCTGTCAGCTCTTTCTGACCTGGATCTGCTGTTCGAACAGAGGAGAGGAGGATAGAGAGGGAGAGTGGGAGAGGAGAAGGGAGAGAGAGAGATGGCAAAAAGAGAGAGACAGAGAGAGATAAATGGCAGAAAGAGAGAGATGGCAGAAAGAGAGAGATGGCAGAAAGAGAGATGGTGTGTGAGAGCGAGAGAGAGAGAGAGAATAGCAGAAAGAGAGAGCGAGAGAGAGATCCTTGCCAATATGTCAAGGTGGTGGAGTAATGAATCAACCAGGGGAAATGAAAAGAGTGTGGGTCTGAATACGGCCTGCCTATCCTATCATTGTGTGCCAGGCTCCCTCTCCCTCTCCTTGCTCACACTCTAACTCCCTGCAGCCCAAGGGGAAGGTTCATAGTGAAGGATTCTCTCTGTCTCTAGATAGATAATCAACAAAAGTGAAATAAACAATAAAAAATGAACAGTAAACATTACACTCACAAAAATTCCAAAAGAATAAAGACATTTCAAATGTCATATCATGTCTATATACAGTGTTGTAATGATGTGCAAATAGTTAAAGTACAAAAGGGGAAATAAATAAACATAAATATAGGTTTAATTTACAATGGTGTTTGTTCTTCACTGGTTGCGCTTTTCTTGTGGCAACAGGTCACAAATATTGCTGCTGTGATTGCAGACTGTGGTATTTCACCCAATAGATATGGGAGTTTATCAAAATTTGATTTGTTTTCGAGTTCTATGTGGGTCTGTGTAATCTGAGGGAAATATGTGTCTCTAATATGGTCATACATTTGGCAGGAGGTTAGGAAGTGCAGCTCAGTTTCCACCTCATTTTGTGGGCAGTGTGCACATACCCTGTCTTCTCTTGAGATCCGGGTCTGCCTACGTTGTCCTTTCTCAATAGCAAGGCTATGCTCACTGAGTCTGTACATAGTCAAACATTTCGTTAATTTTGAGTCAGTCACAGTGGTCAGGTGTTCAGCCACGGTGTACTCTCTGTTTAGGGCAAAAAAGCATTCTAGTTTGCTCAGTTTTTTTGTAAATTCTTTCTAAGGTGTCAGATAATTATCTTTTTGTTTTCTCATGATTTGGTTGGGTCTAATTGTGTTGCTGTCTTGGGGCTCTGTGGGGTCTGTTTATGTTTGTAAACAGAGCCCCTGGACCAGCAGGGGGCTCTTCTCCGGGTTAATTTCTCTGTAGGTTATGGCTTTGTTATGGAAGGTTTGGGAATCGCTTCCTTTTAGGTGGTTGTAGAATTTACGGCTCTTTTCTGGATTTTGATAATTAGCGGGTATCGGCCTAATTCTGCTCTCTCTCTCTCTGACATTGCAATGTGAATCTGAAGGGAATAAAAACCGTCTCTCTTTACCAAGCAGCTGTGGAAAGTTCCCAACGTCCCTAGACATGTAGAGACAGATGGGTTATGCCTCCACTAAGTAAGTTAAGAACGAAAAGTCAAGCTATATTTTGGAAAGAGAAAGAAAAAAAAACAGCGGACGAAGGAGAGGAAGGAGGAAGGAGCAAGAAAGAGAAGCCATGTTCGGTTGCTGCTTCATTGCCTTCCCTGGCAGGCTGTCTGTCTCAGGCTCTGAGCAGGCTAGAGCATGTCGAGCAATACTGAACAGTGCCCCTGGCTGCCATTTCACCTTCAATTGCTGCATATATCAAGGTGTATTGCGTTATTGGAAACGCACGCTGTTCTGCAGGATAGGCATGCTGGTCTTGACTAAATGCAGTACAGCAGAAGTCACTTTTCGTATCAGGTTGGGAGAATTAGGTAAAGGTTAGTAAAATAGTTAGTGTTAGCTAAAATGCAAAGATTTTCCCTGACGCGACTCAAACATACACTATATTTGAAAGTATCTGGACACCCCCTTCAAATTAGTGGATTCGGCTATTTCAGCCAAATCCGTTGCTGAAAGGTGTATAAAATCGAGCACACAGCCATGCAATCTCCATAGACAAACATTGGAAATAGAATGGCCTTACTGAAGAGCTCAGAGACTTTCAACGTGGCACCGTCATAGGATGCCACTTTTCCAACAAGTCAGTTCGTCAAATGTCTGCCCTGCTAGAGCTGCCCCGGGTAACTGTAAGTGCTGTTATTGTGAAGTGGAAACGTCTAGGAGCAACAACGGCTCAGCCGTGAAGTAGCAGGCAATACAAGCTCACAGAACTTGTTGAAGCGCGTAGCGTGTAAAAATCATCTGTCCTCGGTTGCAACACTCACTACCGAGTTCCAAACTACCTCTGGAAGAACATCAGCACAAAAACTGTAAGTCGGGAGCTTCTTGAAATGGGTTTCCATGGCCGAGCAGCCATGGAACAAGCCTAAGATCACCATGCGCAATGTCAAGCATAGGCTGGAGTGGTGTAAAGCTCGACGCCATTGTCCTCTGGATCAGTGGAAACGTGTTCTCTGGAGTGCTGAATCACACTTCACCATCTGGCAGTACGATGGACGAATCTGGGTTTGGCAGATGCCAGGAGAACGCTACCTGCCCGAATGCATAGTGCCATTTGTAACGTTTGGTGGAGGAGGCATAATGGTCTGGGGCTGTTTTTCATGGTTCGGGTTAGGCCCCTTAGTTCCAGTGAAGGGAAATCTTAACGCTACAGCATACAATGACAATCCAGACGATTCTGTGCTTACAACTTTGTGGCAACAATTTGGGGAAGGCCCTTTCCTGACAATGATAATGTTCCCCGTGCACAAAGCGAGGTCCATACAGAAATGATTTGTCGAGTTTGGTGTGGAAGAACTTGACTGGCCTGCACAAAGCCCTGACCTCAACCCCAACGAATACCTTTGTGATGAATTTGAACGCCGACTGCGAGCCAGGCCTAATCGCCCAACATCAGTGCCCGACCTCACTAATGCTCTTGTGGCTGAATGGAAGCAAGTCCCCGCAGAAATGTTCCAACATCTAGAGGAAAGCATTCCCAGAAGAGTGGAGGCTGTTATAGCAGCAAAAGGGGGGACCAACTCTATATTCATGTCAACGAGCAGGTTTCGACATACACTACATGACCAAAAGTATCTAGCAACAATCAGCCCTGCCCTCAGAACTTAATTTGTTTCCAATAATTTGGTTGATTCTGCATATATCTACTGCATTTGTTTTTACATTTGGGGTGTCCATTGCTCAGTACAAGTCACGGTTGAGATTCCTATCTTCATTGACATTCTAAAATGGAATGATTTCAGTGTTATCGTATCTGCAATCTTTTAGATCTACTTTTGACCTGATGTGTTTTATCATGTGTTTTATCATGATATGGTGGCTGACGATGTTCCAACACCTAAAACATTCCTACCCACCCTGCCAGATGACAGATTAAAGGCCTGATCAGTGATCTCTGTTTGTCTAGTGAGTTTTGTTACATGGAGGCTACATTAGTGTTGGCTGTCATCTTTAGAGGCCCTGTGGTAGAACTCTTAACTCACCTCCATTCCTGGGTTCAAATACTATTCATAATCTTTTTTTGCTCCCGAGTGGCGCAGCGGTCTAAGGCACTGCATCTCAGTGCAACAGGCGTCACTACAGTCCCTGTTTGGAATCCAGGGTGTATCAAATCCGACCGTGATTGGGAGTCTCATTGAAGCGGCGCACAATTGCCTAGTTAAATAAATTCAATACTTTGAGCTTTAGCCAGCCTGGAGTATTTGAAAAGATTTCAAACAGTATTGAACCCAGGTCTGTGATAAAACTAAAACGCTCTCGCCCCGGACCCCCGTTCCTCTCGTTCCACTCTACAACTCGCCTGAAGAAGAAACAAAACAACCTTGCCCCGTCTTGCATCGAAACACGGCAAGCGTGAAAAATACTAAATATCTCTTTTCACCTCAAAGGCATGTGATACATTTAGGGTGTGTGTGTGTGAAATAATAAAATTACAATAACTAGGTGGGTGCTTACATTTGTCCTATTTTGGAAATGTGTTTTTTGCATATCCCACTCACCGTGAGACACCCTCAGAGAGTGGGTTCACAGCCATGGATCAGCCATTATTGACGGCGACCTTGGAGCAATTAGGGTTAAATGTCTTGCTCAAGGGCACGTCGACAGATTTGTACCTAGTCGGCGCAGGGATTCAATCTAGCAACCTTTCGGTTAATAGCCCAACACTCTTAACCGCTAGGCTACCTGCCGTGTGTGTGTGAACGCGTGCGTGTGTGATACATTTAGGGCATCTCATTGCATCATTTCAGATATTGGATTGTGTGTAACAGACCTTTTAACATCACATATGCAGGTGCTTTTAAAAGCAAACATCAATTAATACTGATTTATGTGTGTGTGTGTGTGTGTGTGTGTGTGTGTGTGTGTGTGTGTGTGTGTGTGTGTGTGTGTGTGTGTGTGTGTGTGTGTGTGTGTGTGTGTGTGTGTGTGTGTGTGTGTGTGTGTGTGTGTGTGTGTGCATGCATGTGCGTGTGTGCTGGAGGCTGTAACCAGAGAAAGATAGAAGAATTGCTCGTCTCAACCAGCCATTAAAGTGCTCAGTAAAGAAAACTAGAAAGTGTTCACATAAATATTTAATAAAACATTGTATATTTATTAGATGATTCTTATCCACATACACTTGTCTAGATTGATGGGTCATGTGAAAGAAGTGCTATAACCACCCCCCAGGCCACATCTAGCTAAGTGGATGAGTCACTTATTGTCTAGAAATGTACATGTTCATGAAATACAATAGATGAACGTAATCACACCCCCCAGACACACCCGGCTAACTTGATTGGTCATGTAATCACCTGGCGAAGTGGAGTCTTTTGTTTAGACATGTAGCTAGCTAAACGATTCACCTAACGGTGCTTTCAAGACAATTGGGAGCTTGGAAAAAAGGTCAAATCATGATGTCAGTGATCTTCAGGTCAGAAAGTCTGGGCTCTAGAAAGAGGCCCGAGTTCCCGAGTTGGATGACCATTCAAAAATATTTTTCCTAGTCACATTGAAGTTACGAGTTCCCAGTTGTTTTGAACGGGGCAATAATCCCAACCCATACTGATTATCATAGCTAGCCACCACGCATGAATCTGCAGGTAGCTAAAACTAACCAACCAGACTTAATTTTAGCTAGTGAACACTAGGCTATAACTAGCAATGCAAATGGATTTCAAATCAAATCCAATTTTATTTGTCACATGCGCCGAATACAAAAGATGTAGACCTTACAGTGAAATGCTTACTTACAAGCCCTTAACCAACAATGCAGTTTTAAGAAACACCCCCCAAAAAAGTAAGAGATAAGAATAACAAATAATTAAAGAGCAGCAGTAAATAACAATAGCGGGGCTATATAAAGGGGGTACCGGTACAGAGTCAATGTGCGGGGGAACCGGTGTCAAGGTAATTGAGGTAATATGTACATGTAGGTAGAGCTATTAAAGTGACTATGCATAGATAATAACAGAGAGCAGCAGCAGCATAGAAGAGGGGGGGGGGCATTTTGGTAAGCTATTTGATTAGCTGTTCAGCAGTCTTATGGCTTAGGGTTGAAGCTGTTTAGAAGCCTCTTGGACCTAGACTTGGCGCTCCGGTACCGCTTGCCGTGCGGTAGCAGAGAGAACAGTCTATGACTAGGGTGGCTGGAGTCTTTGACCATTTTTAGGGCCTTCCTCTGACACCGCCTGGTATAGAGGTCCTGGATGGCAGGAAGCTTGGCCCCAGCGATGTACTGGGCCGTACGCACTACCCTCTGTAGTGCCTTGCGGTTGGAGGCTATGCAGTTGCCATACCAGGCAGTGATGCAACCCGTCAGGATGCTCTCGATGGTGCAGCTGTAGAACCTTTTGAGGATCTGAGGACCCATGCCAAATCTTTTCAGTCTCCTGAGGGGGAATAGGTTTTGTCGTGCCCTCTTCACGACTGTCTTGGTGTGCTTGGACCATGTTAGTTTGTTGGTGATGTGGACGCCAAGGAACTTGAAGCTCTCAACCTGCTCCACTACAGCCCCGTTGATAAGAATTTCTGAGATACAACTAATATTACTACACAGATCATATACGCCAGGTTAGCTAGCGAGCCAGCCAGCTAACGTTAGCTAGCTAGCTAACAGAACACTTTCACTTGCAATGAAAACGACTTTCTGACTAAATTTGAAACTTATAATATCTGAAAACGTAGCTAGCTAGACCCTTACCCGTATACATGGATGAACGCTTCTCCCTCTCTGTCACAGATGCCACTAGTTTTAAGATGTAATCGGGAGACAGGTATTTTATACAACAGCATTCAGAGTTCTCTTTTCAACTCCTTCTGCATATTTGCAATCAAACGCCAGCATTTTCTCCATCTCCTTAGCTATCATACTCTGCTTCCACCAGTCTTTCCACTGATTTCGAAACTCTGTCAACTTCTTCCATGACAAAAACATTGTTGATCGCCGTTTTTCCCCCATCACAGTCATCAGAAGACTCTACAACATTTGGTTCAATGAAAATGTTTTACCTAAATCCGGGATTTCCTCATCATGGCACAATCGACCTCCAGAAAGTGGAGAGCATTAACAACACTTTTGCAGTTCTTCATGATATCTTAAAAAAAAGTTGCGGTAGAAAGGATTACATACATATACTGAGCAGCCCATGTTCTAACCATGTGTATATGACCAATACAATTGTATTTTATTTTATTTGACTTGCCTAGTTAAATAAAGGTAAAAAAATAATAATAATAAAAATCTAATTTCTCAGCCAATCATGGCTAGCAGGAAGGTTCCTGCTTTTTCTGTGGCTAAACCAACTAGGCTCGTAATTTAACAATTTTATTTGTATTTACAGATACAAGTTTGTTATTAAGGCACATGAAAGCTCAAAATATTCCAGAAGGCAATTCTGCCTCAACAAATAAATGTTTATGTTCAAATGCATACAGTATGAGCAATGCTGGGGACTTCTTGTAAATGTGAGTGTATGTGTGCATGCCTACATGTGTGCTTAAGTGCATGTGTTTATGTGCGTGCGAGCGTGCAGGTGTGCGTAAGCGGAGCGAATCATGAGTGTGTGTGTGTGTGAGCGGTGTTTGTGCGCGAGTGGTGAAAGCATCTAAAAAGGCCAAATGAAGCCCTTCCAGCCCCACAGAGGGATTACATCCAAAATGGCACCCTATTCCCTTAATAGTGAACTACTTTTGACTCTCTCACTCTGTGGAAAAATAACATCATTACTGTCCTTCTGACTAAAGTATCCAAGCATATTGAAAGACAGGATATTGAAAAAAGAAACATTTCCATTTTCCACCCACCTGAAAATGTGTTTTTCAATAAGGCCAAGGTAATGATGATAAAAGGAAAATAAGAGATACAGTCAATGTGATGTGATACAGTCAATCAGTTACAGCTCTGTGTTTTTGACAGTGTAAAGAAGAATAAAAATATACAGAATATTCCAAAACATTCGTCCTGTACTGCAAAAAAACACAGCAAAGGAATTACTTTTTGGCCTAAACACAAAACCTTATGTTAGGGGCAAATCCAACACAAAACATCACAGAGTAACTGCCTCCATATTTTAAAGCATTGGGATGGTTGCATCATGGTATGGGTATGCTTGACATTGGCAAATACTGGGGAGTTTTTCAGGATACAAAGAAACGGAATGGAGCTGCTTTAAACCAGACACTGGGAGAGGAAATCACCTTTCAGCAAGACAATAACCTACAACACAAATCTACACAAGAGTTGTTTATCAAGACAGTGAATGTTTGCATCCCAATATTACACTATATATATATATATATATATATATATATATATATATATATATATATATATATATATATACATACACAGAAGAGTGAAATATAACTAAACCTTTTGAAATATAAACATCGTATTTTCAGCAGGTTTTGTAAATAATTTTGATTAATTATGAAATATATGAATAATGTTCCACCCCCGAGGCCACTAGAGGGTGATTTGGTCATTTGACTGCAGGAAAGGGTAAAGGGCAGACAAACAAGTTCCCTACCTTCTCCCCTTCCACTGGTCTCCTCCATTGTTGTGGTAATTCTGCAATCGGTTGGTTGTAATTTTGGATAGAGCAAACATTTGTTTTTGTTAACTGGTTAACCATATGTTTTGGTTAACTGGTTAACCATATGTTTTGGTTAACTGCACGTGTGACATAACTCCATCTTTCCTATTCATAATATCATTAACAAAGATAATTCTATTTTTTTTTACAAAGAATGTTTTTTAATCAATTAGTATATAAATTTGTATATTTGCTTTTAACCATAATATTTGTTGTAATATTTGTTCTGTATTTTCTGGGGGATGAAACTGGAATTGCAACTAGCTTTTGAAATCTGAATAAAGGGAAAAAGGCAAATTTTGAACAAGGGGTGAGACATTCTTACTAATCTACTGGAGAACCAGTTTGGGCTTAAGTAAAACTTTTGTATGACTGAAGCTTAATGAAATGTTTAAGGGTTTAATATTTAATCATTTTAGTCCCCCAAACTCATATTCATAATGTAAATAAGCATGTTTAATTTTGTCTTGCTTGCATTCCAAATAAAGTGAAATATCTATGATTCAGAGTTAAATCAGGGTGATTTTTCCACAAATAGACAGGTATTTACCTCTCCATGGTTGCAAGATCTTGTCTATTTTTACCAATTTACATATTTCTTTAGGAATATGAATACCAAGTCCACTTCACCATCAGACCATTTTATTGGTAAGCTATATGGCAATGTAAAAGTTTAGTGTTTTAGCGATCCAATACGAAATATGGTACATTTATCATAGTTCGGTTTTAATCCAGAGATGTTAGAGAAATTATCTAGATCCTCAATGAGACTGCAGGGATTAGGCTTGGGCGGTATCCAGATTGTCATACCAACCTTGTGCCATCCCGGGATATTCGATAATACTGGCACGGAACACAAGGGGCACTATTTTCAAACTCCACTGAGCCTCTGTAATCCAAAGGTTAGAAATGCAAACAAGTACATGTAAAATCCCATAGAAAATTGTAACTTAATGCTAATGAGCACATTGCAAACATTTTATACAGTCTCTGACCTAGCTGAGGAACGCTCAACTCCGTTCTCTTATATCGAGGCAGAGTTGAGTATTGATAACTGGTCGCGCAATTTGCTAGCAACAACATTGAGTCACCATCAATGTTCCCTCTAAACACTGTGCAGCTCCCCTGGGACCGCTGAGCACGAGATTGAACTTCACTCAACTTTCACTCAAGTTTTCCCCTTTAGTTAACACTATCAATGTTTTGCTCTACTGTGGGAAATGTGCTTGAATCAACGCAATACTAGCCACATTCAATGTAACATACCAAAACAAAATGAACTATGCAAGACTTAGTATTCAAAACTAACTGTGCAAGAGATTTTCTTGTAGGCAAAGTGCATTGGAGTAGGATTCTATTGCATTGACAGGCACGACTCAGGCCCATACTCTACACAGACCGGTGCACCATAACCAATCAGAGCAGCAGGAGGACTATATACAAATATCCATTTCTATTATTGGAGCTGCGCCATTCACTTTGAACTGGACTGTGTTTACAGCATGAGCGGTCATGATTAAATGCCCTTGCTTTGAGATCAAAGTGAGAGCTGCATGTAGCCACATGTGCACATTTGTTCATATTCTTTGATAGTTAGTAAGTTATTAGCCCAGTTATATCTAATTTGTAGTCAACAAGTTTTTAATAAAAACTTGTATCAAATTCAACCACCAACCTTTTCCTAATTTGTGTTTCTCAACTCCGTTGCTCAATTGTGCCAATTGAATCTCAGCTTACTGTCATGATTTCCTCTTGGGACAGACCAATGCGCAGCGTCGTATCCAGAATACATCTTTTATTGACGAACGTGACTTTAGAGAAAAAAACAATGAACGAAGATCATGACGTGGAACCGAACTAGAGCATCTAACTAAGCTATGAAACAAACACTATGGCATAACCTAAACAAACGCTAAATCCTGAACCTAAGCACTGACGCATGAACCTAAGCACTGACGCATGAACCTAAGCACTGACGCATGAACCTAAGCACTGACGCATGAACCTAAGCACTGCAAACAATAACCCACAAACCTTAGTGCAAAACCCCAAACATATACAGTGGGGGAAAAAAGTATTTAGTCAGACACCAATTGTGCAAGTTCTCTCACTTAAAAAGATGAGAGAGGCCTGTAATTTTCATCATAGGTACACTTCAACTATGACAGACAAAATGAGGAAAAAAAATCCAGAAAATCACATTGTAGGATTTTTTATGAATTTATTTGCAAATTATGGTGGAAAATAAGTATTTGGTCACATACAAACAAGCAAGATTTCTGGCTCTCACAGACCTGTAACTTCTTCTTTAAGAGGCTCCTCTGTCCTCCACTCATTACCTGTATTAATGGCACCTGTTTGAACTTGTTATCAGTATAAAAGACACCTGTCCACAACCTCAAACAGTCACACTCCAAACTCCACTATGGCCAAGACCAAAGAGCTGTCAAAGGACACCAGAAACAAAATTGTAGACCTGCACCAGGTTGGGAAGACTGAATCTGCAATAGGTAAGCAGCTTGGTTTGAAGAAATCAACTGTGGGAGCAATTATTAGGAAATGGAAGACATACAAGACCACTGATAATCTTCCTCGATCTGGGGCTCCACGCAAGATCTCACCCCGTGGGGTCAAAATGATCACAAGAACGGTGAGCAAAAATCCCAGAACCACACGGGGACCTAGTGAATGACCTGCAGAGAGCTGGGACCAAAGTAACAAAGCCTACCATCAGTAACACACCACGCCGCCAGGACTCAAATCCTGCAGTGCCAGACGTGTCCCCTGCTTAAGCCAGTACATGTTCAGGCCCGTCTGAAGTTTCTAGAGAGCATTTGGATGATACAGATGAGGATTGGGAGAATGTCATATGGTCAGATGAAACCAAAATAGAACTTTTTGGTAAAAACTCAACTCGTCGTGTTTGGAGGACAAAGAATGCTGAGTTGCATCCAAAGAACACCATACCTACTGTGAAGCATGGGGGTGGAAACATCATGCTTTGGGGCTGTTTTTCTGCAAAGGGACCAGGACGACTGATCCGTGTAAAGGAAAGAATGAATGGGGCCATGTATCGTGAGATTTTGAGTGAAAACCTCCTTCCATCAGCAAGGGCATTGAAGATGAAACATGGCTGGGTCTTTCAGCATGACAATGATCCCAAACACACCGCCCAGGCAACGAAGGAGTGGCCAGAAGAAGCATTTCAAGGTCCTGGAGTGGCCTAGCCAGTCTCCAGATCTCAACCCCATAGAAAATCTTTGGAGGGAGTTGAAAGTCCGTGTTGCTCAGCGGCAGCCCCAAAACATCACTGCTCTAGAGGAGATCTGCATGGAGGAATGGGCCAAAATACCAGCAACAGTGTGTGAAAACCTTGTGAAGACTTACAGAAAACGTTTGACCTCTGTCATTGCAAACAAAGGGTATATAACAAAGTATTGAGATAAACTTTTGTTATTGACCAAATACTTATTTTCCACCATAATTTGCAAATAAATTCATTAAAAATCCTACAATGTGATTTTCTGGATTTTTTTTCCTCATTTTGTCTGTCATAGTTGAAGTGTACCTATGATGAAAATTACAGGCCTCTCTCATCTTTTTAAGTGAGAGAACTTGCACAATTGGTGGCTGACTAAATACTTTTTATCCCCACTGTATATGGTTCCCAATTAGAGATAACGAGACTCAGCTGCCTCTAATTGGGAACCATTACCCCAACATAGAAATACACACCCTAGAACAGAAGAAACCCTACACCAAAACAAAACTAAACACTCCAGCCTGAACACTCATTCCTGGACGTTACACTTACATAGTACATCAAGGCCGCTATGTCTCCAGTTGAGCAACACAAATGAGGAAAAAGTTGGTGATTGTATTCAATAAAAGTTTTTATTAAAAGTATGAATTTCAGCACCCCACAAATATATATATTTTTTAAGTTCTTGATCCAAGAGGGGATTCTTTGCTGTTACCAAGCAAAGCTTGATTTTGGAAGAAGCTAACCACTACATTGGCAAACCAAATGCACAACTGCAGAGCATTTAGCACATTTTAAACAGTTAACTTAATAGCTATAAGATATCTAGCTGGCAAACATTTAGTTGTAATTTCCATACTGTAACTAGATCACCTGGTGTGTGCTGCACAACAGTGAGTGACTCAAGGCTCCGGTCTCTCGTTGTTGTGTGCCTGTAAACAAACACCATGTGACTGGGGACTACCGGTAAGCTTCAAACTGAAAAATAATGTGACAGGTGAAATGAAGAACGCAAGTTTCTTAATCTCTTAACATATTGCACAAGTTGACTGTAGGTATTTACTTAAAAAGTATCTACAAATATTAAAATGTGTTAAAAAAAAATACAAAAGAAATAGTTTCAATGGTATTGACAGTATTGAAAAACCCTCCTGTGGTTATTTCCAAATACCCTGTTATATGGTATATACGGTATACCGCCCAAACCTAGCAGGTGATCCAGATTGAGAATTTAAGAGAACTCGAGTCATCGGCATACATTGACACCTTTGTTTTTAAGCCCTGGATTTCTAGCCCCTTGATATTATTGTTCGATCTGATTTTAATAGCTAACATTTCAATGCCGTACGGTGGCAGTGGACATACAGTACTTGTTTTATTACTAAATAAATGTAGGCTATTTTTACAGCGTATAGCCTTTTCGATTCTGGGAATTGTTATTTAAGCTTCAATTAAACTATTTGATTATCTAAACAATAATCTGAATTCATGGCACGGTTTCCTTTTATCCAAATGTTGAATAGACAAATTAATTAATTCAGGAAATGGGAATAGCCTAATAACCTACTACTCTGGAGTCATAAAAACAATCAAATAAATTGATGTTGTTTTGCAGGTCACGGATCGGCTTCGGGACAATTCTATGCAGGTGAGTTGGGTTGCGGAGAAAAGTCTGACCTGATGTCGGCTATCGGGTGGGGCTTGGAATTGATGTGGCCGGTGCGGGGCAGGTGCGGCTCCAAAAAACTGACCCGTTCTAGACTCTAGTGTGCAGTCTCTGGTCATTAAATTTAGACCACATAAGGGACATACAGAAAGAGATATCTATCATTCATCTTACACGTTGGTCATTTAATAGACGCTCTTATCCAGAGAGCGACTCACAGTCAGTCTAGGTAAAACCATCACATAACACAGTCATTGCGAGTAAAACTTTCCTTAAAATAGCAGCTATCCTCTGTGAATCCCCACACTACTGAGAGGAGATGAGAGGAGTTACAATTTATCCGGCCCCTCCAGTCAACTGCAGAGACATAGAGGCTTCAGGTTCTGTCAACATCTCAGAGTTCAATTAACCTCCGATTCAATAAGCTGCCACTGTTTCACCTTAGATGAGTCTGAGTTATTACAAGTTTTCAAATAGAGACAAGCTGCGTCTGAAAAGGCATCCTATCCCCTACATAGTGCACTACTTCTGATCAGGGCCCATATCAGTCTCCATAGGAAAGTAGTGCATGGTAGTGCATGTAGGGAGTAGGGTCCCATTTGGGATGCTTCCTGAGTTATTACGAATGCTGCAAGTGCTCAGACACTGGCTTCGTAATGAAATCCTCTAGAAATACTTCACTCTCTCACACACAGATGGGAAAGCCGTGAGGAAAACTCTGCTATGAATCCCAGCTCTTTCTACCCTTTTTTTATTCCCCTGTCAGGAAAAAAGAGAGGAGCGGCACATAAAATAACAGATCCAACCTACAATTCACTGTAAAGATTATTGGAGAAATGCTCCACTGAAGAAAAGAGGGCCACAATGCAGACAGTATAAATAATTGTATGTTTATTGCATATAAAAAAATGGAGGTGTGACAATGGGGGTGCGTGCAATTTCAGCAGAATCATCTGTGTTAACACACTCAGAATCCACCTCAGTCATTTACTGACAAAGAGAGAGAGAGAGAGAGAGAGAGAGAGAGAGAGAGAGAGAGAGAGAGAGAGAGAGAGAGAGAGAGAGAGATTGGTAGAGAGTACAGGTTTTACAAGGCATATAAAAACCTCTGATAAAAGGACTGTGTGATTTTGTTCCCCTCCACTGTAAAAGAACAGTCACTTTAACGGCTTCTCACAAAATCCAAGAATAGGGACTTTCCAGGAGATATGAAAATACAAATCAAATCAAACTTTATTTGTCACATGAGCCAAATACAACAAGTGTAGACCTTACCGTGAAATGCTTACTTACAAGCCCTTAACCAACAGCGCAGTTCAAGAAGAGTTAAGAAAATATTTACCAAATTAACTAAAGTAAAAAACTATAAAAAGTAACACAATAAAATAACAATAACGAGGCTAAAACAGACATTAGCTTGTGTTTCAAATGAATCTAAGGCACAGGGTTCCTATTCCCTTGGGGGGGAATAGGAACCCCGTTTTTTCAACGTATGAAAAAAGACTGGAATAGTGGAATTTAAGGAATTGAAAAGGTGACAGGTAGAAAACAACTAAACAAAAACAAAGCCGACATGTTTATGCTCTGAACGATGGAGCCTCCTCCTGCACAAAGGAAGCTAGCACCAACAAGTCCCCTCATGAATTCAGTTGTGGCTCCCACCCCCATCAAAGTTGCCCATCCCTGATCTAGTGCAATTCACTGCACACTATTGAGGACGAGAATCATATATTTTTTTTTTTTATGTGTTTGACAACAGTTGATAAATCAGCTGAGGGGACGCAGTGTACCAAAAAGAACGAATGGCGGGGAACAACATAATTGCGCATAAGATTACGTATTCTCAGCCTAGTATGGTTATATTTGTGGTTTACCGCATACATTTTTATTAAACTATACATGTTAAGATTAGTACACAGTATGCCGATTTAGTAAGTAGTAGATAGGGCTGGGTGGTATACCGTATATACCAGTTTCTATGCAGGGACTGGTTTGGGTTTTTACTTTACCTTCTTTAATGTTTGGTATTTTAATGTTTGGTTTGTTAAATGTGATACGCCGTGAGCAACGTCCATTTTTATAGTTTACTCCGCTACTTGAGTCATCCCTCTCTCTCTCTCTCTCTCTCTCTCCACGCCGCTTTCCACACAGACCTACAGTTGAAGTCAGAAGTTTACATACACTTAGGTTGGAGTCATTAAAACTCGTTTTTCAACCACTCCACAAATTTCTTGTTAACAAACTATATAGTTTTGACATGTCGTTTAGGACATCTACTTTGTGCCGAAGAACACCACCCCAACCGTGAAGCACGGGGGTGGCAGCATCATGTTGTGGGGGTGCTTTGCTGCAGGAAGGACTGGTGCACTTCACAAAATAGATGGCATCATGAGGAAGAAACATTATGTCAGACATGGAGGACATGCTCTTGAGCTGAACGGGAAAAGACAAGGATGCCGTTGAGGTAGACAAACACGAACCGGTTCAGAATGTCCCGGTAAACATTGTTAACCAGGGTCTGGAACACAGTGGGAGCGTTGGTCAGTCCGAATGGCTGTGTTGTTCTGATGTGTCTGACATATCTGCAGAATGCTGTGTTGTTTTGATGTGTCTGACATATCTGCAGAATGCTGTGTTGTTCTGATATGTCTGACATATCTGCAGAATGCTGTGTTGTTTTGATGTGTCTGACATATCTGCAGAATGCTGTGTTGCTCTGATATGTCTGACATATCTGCAGAATGCTGTGTTGTTCTGATGTGTCTGACATATCTGCAGAATGCTGTGTTGTTCTGATGTGTCGTGGATGTCGATTAAGGCAGCCCCCCGCACCTCTCTGATTCAGAGGGGTTGGGTTAAATGCGGAAGACACATTTCAGTTGAAGGCATTTGGTTGTACAACTGACTAATAATGGTGACTTTGACTTTTGACTTGAAAATTATGTGGATATATTGAAGCAACATCTCAAGACATCAGTCAGGAAGTTAAAGCTTGGTCGCAAATGGGTCTTCCAAATGGACATTGACCCCAAGCATACTTCCAAAGTTGTGGCAAAATGGCTTAAGGACAACAAAGTCAAGGTATTGGAGTGGCCATCACAAAGCCCTGACCTCAAACCTATAGAACATTTGTGGGCAGAACTGAAAAAGCATGTGTGAGCAAGGAGGCCTACAAACCTGACTCAATTACACCAGCTCTGTCAGGAGGAATGGGCCAAAATTCACCAAACTTATTGTGGGAAGCTTGTGGAAGGCTACCCGAAACGTTTGACCCAAGTTAAACAATTTAAAGGCAATGATACCAAATACTAATTGAGTGTATGTAAACTTTTGACTCACTGGGAATGTAATAAAATAAATAAAATCTGAAATAAATCATTCTCTCTACTATTATTCTGACATTTCACATTTTTTAAATAAAGTGGTAATCCTAACTGACCTAAGACAGGGACTTTTTACGAGGATTAAATGTCAGGAATTGTGAAAAACTGAGTTTAAATGTATTTGGCTAAGGTGTATGTAAACTTCCGACTTCAACTGTAGTCCCACCCCGTCACTCAAAGAGCACTAGACACGTTGACCACTTTCGTTCAGTCTGCATGGTCAATGCAGCACATGCAACAATGTTGATGACAACAATGCTGTTTTAACTTTGCTTCTTAATATAAATCCACAAGCGTTCTATAATTACAATATTAGTTTGTGTTTCTTACATCTGCAAACAGCTAGTTTGTATTGTCTTAGCAAGTTAAGCTAAATCGTGTTAGCCACTAATGCTAATCGCTAGTTAGCTAGCTAATAAAAGTACTGAGTCAGAGCAAACGTATCCAGCTAATACAGCCTGATACCAGTGCTTGTGGAGGCCTAAATCAGCATGTTGTTTGTGCACAGTATCTCTAAATCAAAGAGGAATAGGCAAAGCATGAATATGTTGGCTACATGAATAAAGATTTAATGTAGCCAAAGATTATAGGTTCCTCTAGGAAACACAGAACATCACTTTGGTCCTACCCTGTCACAATAACTCGTCCATGACATTTTCATTCGTTGTCATGTCAATACTGTATTCAAAGTGCACACTATTATTCATATTCTAACTATAGAATTATAATAAACATTCTATTTCCGTGATTCCAAAAGTTCACCCAAGTGTTTTGATCTAAATCGCAATTGCAACATTTGGTTAAAAATAAGGCCTAGTATTTTTGCCCATATCGTGGCAGTGTGGAAATGATCTCAAATGAGTGCAGGAAATGCAGGAAATTATTTTAGGTTGAAGTTGAACTGAACAGTATAAAACAATCCGAATGGAGAAAGACCCATTGAAATCACTTAGAAAATATGTGTTGCCACCCTAGAGTCACGCACTACTCATGAAGCAAATGTAGAACTTTTATTAATCAAAAACATAAAATACCATCAAACCGTCAAAAATTTGAAAAATACCATGATATGATATTTTGGCCATATGCCCAGCCCTAGTAGTAGGCAAGACAGATTTCCGATACGGCCTCTCTTTGGGATGTGTGAGATCTTTGAAAGGTGCTTTCAAGTAGACGATGAATCAGTGACCGACAGAAATAAATTCCTGGTCAATAGGATGTCTCATTAGCTAGCAAAGTGAATCAGTCAACCAATCAATCAATCAGTCAATTATCAATTAGTTGATAGTACACCATTATTTATCCACTTCAAGAAGACAACAAACACCAAATGATCCCAAAAAGTCGAACAACAACAAAACTGTAACGCAATAGAGTTGTAACATGCTGCTTCCAATGACAAATAGAGAACTTATGGAAATCCATATCCATTTTGAAATCCATACCCACTGGGCACAGACGTCAATTCAACATCTATTCCACGTTGGTTCAATGTAATTTAATTGAAATGACGTGGAAACAACGTTGATCCAACCAGTGTGTGCCTAGTGGCTAGCCAAATAATTATATTCCTGGATGATTTGCTGAACAGACATACTTTAGTACCAGACTCTGTGATTGGATAACTCTACCATAACAGAGTACTAACTAGCCACCCCGACAGAGTAAAACTGGGCTTTTCTTTGGCACACAGGCCAGACTCTAGCTTTTTTAAATAGCCAAACAAAACACGCACACTACATAGCTTTCATTTTCTACAGCACATCAAAATGACAGAGGTAGTGTCCCAAATAGCACCCTATTCCCTATATAGTGCACTACTGTCTGAGTAGTGCCCTATTAAGGGAATAGCGTGCCATTTGGGAGGCAGACAGAGATTAAGGGAGCAGAATATAACATGTCTGCAAGAAGCATTTTGTTCCCAGAGAGAAAGAGAGAGAGAGAGGGATGGATGGATGAAGAGAGTGAAAGGAGAGAGTGAAAGGAGAGAGAGAGAGAGAGAGAGAGAGAGAGAGAGAGAGAGAGAGAGAGAGAGAGAGGGATAGAGAGATAGAAGCACAAACATCAACCAACACTTCTGAAAGATAGGATGCAAATTAACGTACATTTTTTTCTCCAAATGAATGCAAATGTATGCAGATTTCTGTCCTATCTCTCTTCTTTTTTTGTAAAAACCTTTGGTATTTTAAAACTGAAGCAATGTAGACAACAGCTATAGCAAGCTGTTTAACATTTCTTAAATTCACCAGGCATCTAGACCTTTCCCGACAGCCTTCTAGTCTTCTACCTTATAGCCCACTCCAGTGCTTCTAGGAGGACCTGACATATTTCAGTGCTGCAAGTGTTAGACACAATGTATGTTGGAGGCCATACTGTGTGTGTGTGTGTGTGCTTGTGCATGTGCATAGTGTTAGACATGATGTATGTTCGATGCCATACTACTTCTTACATTAGTGTATTATATTGGCATGGGGTTTACACATAACAAAAAATGGTTCACAAAAAAAAGTGCTTGTGTGCTTGTGGTGTGGTTCTATACAGTGTGGTTCTATACAGTGTGGTTCTATACAGTGCCAAATAAGGCTTGTAACCATAGCGGAACCCTTTCTGGTGCTATATAGAAGGAAAAAAAAATTCTATAAAGAACCATGTTCATCAGGTTCTAAATGGAACCTGTATTGTCCTATAAACAACTGTTTCCTAAGGTTCTATAAAGCACTATTAAAAACAGGTTCTATATAGCACCAAAAAGGGTTCCACTATAGTTACAACACTTTTTGGTGCTGTATAGAACCCTTTTTAATGGTTCTTTAGACAACCTTTATGGAGAATGGTTCTATAAAGCACCTTTTGACGAACAATACAGGGTTATTTTTACTGGTGATACAGATTATATATTATATAAAAGTCAGTTAAGAACAAATTCTTATTTACAATAATGGCCTAGGAACAGTGGGTGACTACTTTTCCAACACACACTAGTCTCTTGATGCACAACATTGCAGTCTTCTGATTAAGTATCTCCACTCATTAAGTATCTCCACTATTTCAAAAATGAAATGCGTTTTTTGGAAACGTTATGATAAAGCAATCCTAAATGTATGTCAGGCAAGTTTCAGAGCCACTGCCAGAGACAGATACCGTGCATAGAGTAAACACATGCATTGTACAACACTTAGCCTAGATGATGCATACTCAGAAACCCTAGATTCCACCTAGCTGACCACCAGGCCACTAAGTCACTATTTCTAATCATATATACTATATTTTTTTAAGTATGTAAAACAATCACAGCACAATTGAAAAATATATGGCACATGGAAACCAAATGAGGGGATTCCATGTTGATAGGTGGGATGGTCTGAGAGTGGCTGAGGGGTGGGATTAAAGAGCTTATGTTTGGTAATGTATTATTGTTATGTGACTGCCTTATATAAAAGTACCATGTATGCAAAATGTATATGTAAAATGTATGTATATGTAGCAGAAAAGCTGTAAAAAAACACACACAAAAAGTGCTTAATGGGTTTCAGCCAACAGACCCTGTCCTCTCTCTCCTCTTCTTGCCTAATCATCCTCTTTTTCTCCTGTCCTTTTCTCTCTCATCTTTTTCACACTCTATCCCTTTCTTTACCACCTCTCTCTCTCCTGTCCTCCTTTTCTTCTATCCCTTTATCTCTAATCTCTTTCACAGCATCCTGCTTTCCTATCCCACCTCTTCCAGCAGGCAGGCAGGCAGAGCACAGCTGTTCGTCTAGCTGAGCCGTTCCACTGTGTGACTGATTGACTGACAGGGGGCTGGCTGTCACACACACACACTACATACGCAACAACGCACACACACACACACACACACAAGACAGAGAGAGTGAGAGGCAGTGAAGCGGTCAGTCACTGTGAAGGCTGTGTAGGAGGAAAGCAGCTTCCTTTACAGCCTCTATAGCCTGGATCTTTTCTTTAAACCCAGGCTCTGTAAAACCCTCCATCCATCCCTCCATCCACACCCCCTCCTTAACCTCCCTCCCTCTATCTCCCTCTACCTTCACCTCCTCATTTAAAAATGTTTCCCCGAGCCACTGAGGCTTTCATGCCTCCCTCTTCCCCATAACACAATTTACTCATCCTGTGCTTCCTCGAGCTACTACCCCTCCCACTCCTCAACCCCTCCTCCCTTCTATTCCCCAAAGGAGGAGAGAATCTTTCTCAGAACCCCCAGAGGACACTGGTCAATACACTGCTATCCACCTACACAGGGCTACAGCAGAGCCCTGAATAGCTAAACACACCCACACACGAGCACGAGACACTTGCGTTCAGTCTTTGCATGATCAATGCAGCACATGCAACAAGGTTGATGACAACAATGCTGTTTTAACTTTGCTTCTTAATATAAATCCACTAGTGTTCTATAATTACACTATTAGTTTGTGTTTCTTACATCTGCAAACAGCTAGTTTGTATTTTCTTAGTAAGTTGGGCATAAATCTTGTTAGTCACTAATGCTAATTGCTAATTGCTAAAGCTAATCACTAGCTAGCTAATAAATGTACTGAGTCAGAGCAAACGTAACTAGCTATACAGCCTGATAATACCAGTGATGGTGTAGACCTACATCTGCATGTTTTTTGTCCAACAATATCTTCTAAATCAAAGAGGAATAGACAAAGAAAGAATATGTTAGCTACATGAAGTAGCTAAGAGAATGTAGCCAAAGATTATAGGATCCCCTAGGAAGCAATTGTCAACACTTCGGTTCCTACCCTGTCACAATAACTCCTCCCTGGCATTTTCATTTGTTTCTGTGTCAAACACTTTAGTCAAAGTGCCCGCTATTATATTCTAACTATAGAATTGTAATAATCATTCTATTTCCATGGTTCCAACAGTTCACCCAAGTGTTTTGCTCTAAATCACAAGTCAAATCGCAATTGCAACATTTGGTTAAAAATAAAGCCTAATGTGGAAATTATCTCAAATTAGTGCAGGAAATGCAGAAATTGATGAAAATGTAGACATTTTTGGGGGGTTGAACTGAACAGCATAAAGCAATCAGAATGGAGAAAACCCCACTGAAATCACTTAGAATGTATGCGTTGCCACCCTAGGGTCTACTACTCGTTAAGCAAATTTTGAATGGTTATTATTAAAAAATATAACATACCGTCGCCCAGCCCTAACGCAAACACGCACCTCTGTGGTCTCCTTAATAACACAAAGTGCCACTTAACATACCTGGTTTAATCCCTGTAGAAGAACAGATTTGTACCATCTGTTGCACACAGCTTAACACCCACATTGTGTTCAATGACCAATGTAGAGTCATTGTGGCTAATTGTATAGAGTGTCATCTGAATAAAAGACAGGAAAGAAAGAAGTAAAGAAATCAAGCATTTGGGAAGGTGCTGCTCTCGCAGGAAGGAGAGATGATTGTGCAACTTTCTTTTTCCTGTGTGACATTGCGTCTGGTTCTTTAGTGGTATAAGAACAAACCCAAACATACATGTGTCTGATCAATAAGCCAGGATGCTTGCTATCATTGGAAATCTGCCATCTTAAACAGGTATGTCTTGCAAATGTGATTTTCTCTCAGTGAAATAAACCTATGTTAAGATTAACAGCTGGGCCCAGTACAAAGAGGATGTCTCTGATCTGTTTCTCAAAAAGAAAGTAAGGGGATCTTCACTGCATCTAATATGTTTATCCACATGATAAATCTAAACCCTGGTCATAGATAATGGGATATGTGGGTGGAAGAACTTCCTGCATCATCATTCCCCTTTTCCCCCCACCTCCCATTAAAACTGTGACAAAGCATTAACACAACTTTAATTAAACTGGATCCAAGACGTTCTCCTCTATCCCCAAAACAAACAGTGAAACAGCTCTCTGTATGTTACTTCATCGGTTGCAAAAATCTGGTAATTTCCCAAAAATTCCCAGGTTTCCCTCAAATCCTGATTGGAGTATTCCCGCTTATTCCCTCCTGATTCCGAAATTCTTTCAACAAGATTTTCTGGAAAACCATTGAATTTTGGGATAGTTACTGGATTTTTTGCAACCTTACAGCCTCCCCATAGCATAATGTACAAGATGAGTCATTATTGGTTAATTCAATAGTCTCCCTACTTCCCATCTCAGATGGAATGGCATCAAACACATGGAAACCATGTGTTTGATGTATTTGATACGATTCCACTTATTCCGCTCTAGCCATTACCATGAGCCCGTCCTCACCAATTAAGGTGCCACCAACCTCCTGTGCAGTATATCCACTCTTGCTTTCAAGGCGAAATGCAACTGGTGTCAGAAAAGTTTCCCAGAATTCCCAAAAAGTATCAAAGAATGGCACACCACCAAAGCGTACCCTGGTGGAGGATTACATGGTGTTACTTCCTGAATAATTTCACTGACCCGTGGTCAGCCTAGCCTAACGGGGGGTATATAATCTGTGGTCGCCAGACCCTATCTGGACAGACAGACAGACAGACAGACAGGCAAACAGACAGACAGACAGACAGACAGAGAGCAGCTTAGTCCCACTGGGCTTCAAGATTGAACACCACCACCCAAAGAAAAATTCTTCCCTCCATGTCACGCTCCACCAAAGGCCAGAAATGTGGCTATTCTCCCTGGGTAATGAAACAGGCTCTCCTCCCCCTCTCCTCCACGACACCATGCTGCCTTACCCCCTAAGACAGTGTGAGTGTGCGTGTGTGCGCGTGTCTACCCCCCACTTCACCACCACAGCCACCTTGCCCCTGGCCCATGACTAAGGATGGTCAGACTAAGCGGGGAGCCATGGTGTTTCATTATGAAGGTTTGGAGGTTACCGAGGCGCCCCAATGTCAAGCCTCATCCCCCCAACCAAGCTCTCAGATAGATGAAGGCTGGGCAGCAATTTCCCTCCATTTCACCCTCTGCCCGAAGAAACACACACACCGCAGGCAGGAGGAAGAACACGGTCAGGCACACACACACCGCAGGCAGGAGGCCTGTCTTTGATCCTGCCGCCTCTTTCACCTGGGAGGGAGAGAGGGAGCGGGAGCGGGAGAGGAGGAAGAAAGGAGCTAGAGAGGAGCTGAGGTAAAGGAAGATGGTCCAGCTATATAAGATTGTCTATTACCTGTATTTTTGGCTGTGTGGAAATGTTGCCATAATTGCTTCCATCTATTCAACTGTGTAAGATCTACAGGAGTCGCTAGGATGTAAGGACTAGGAGTGGCTAGGGTGTAGGGACTAGGAGTGGCTAGGGAGCAGGGTCTAGGAGTGGCTAGGGAGTAGGGGCTAGGAGTGGCTAGGGAGTAGGAACTAGGAGTGGCTAGGATGTAGGGACTAGGAGTGGCTAGGGTGTAGGGACTAGGAGTGGCTAGGATGTAGGGACTAGGAGTGGCTAGGGTGTAGGGACTAGGAGTGACTAGGGAGTAGGGACTAGAAGTGGCTCGGAAGTAGGGACTAGGAGTGGCTAGGGAGTAGGAACTTGGAGTCAGGAATCATCTTAACTATATAAAAACACCCCAGTGTCCGCAATATAGCTAGCTGATCTACTGACCGCTGAATGACCAACATACCTACCCAGTCGTTAAACGTATACATGTACACAGTCGTTTGGTTGAGTACAAATGTATGCAATAGAATATCATGACTAGATCATTTCAATAGCACAGAATGGATATCTCGTAATAGGATGTTCTACTGAAAAGCATGGCTGATCAGTCAGACAGGTGGAGGACTGAGTCAGCCATATCCATGGTAGCCTATTGAGTTCCCATGGTAGCTTATTGAGTTTCCATGGTAGTCGATTGACTCTGTGGTTAATTGGTTGATTGATGCATTGATTAGAAATAGCGCCCTGGTTTTAATTGGCCAATAAGCAGGAAGAAGATAGTTGATTGATGAATTTGATTGATACAAACTTTTGTGAGCTTGGCTCAGACTGGTCGATTGACCCTGAGATAAGATGGTGGATTCGTCTGAAAGGTTGATTGATGACAACGAGAACAATAGAAGCACCTAGAACCAATATAACCATTTCCAAGCCTCTCCTGATATAGGGCCTACCATTAGACACCAACAGCCTAGCATTATTTAGACAACCTCAGTAAGTTTATATGTGTATCCGTCTCGGCTCATAATTCCAGAATGTGTTAATGCCATTGGCTGGTTCAAGGATTACCAGACAAATAGAACCCAATGTGGATGGTGTTTTAAGTCTGTTTATTTTGAGTTGACAATTGGTGTTCCCCTAGGTTCTATATTTGGTCCTGTACTCTTTATTATTTGTATAAGTGAGTTCCTGCATCCATTGAAGTAGTGAGGGGAGAACTCACCCACCTTCAGATCACAGAAGGAGCTACGCTACATGACAAGATAAAAAATATCCAGTCTAATTTACAGG
Source organism: Brachymystax lenok tsinlingensis (assembly GCA_030435695.1). NCBI lineage: Eukaryota > Metazoa > Chordata > Actinopteri > Salmoniformes > Salmonidae > Brachymystax > Brachymystax lenok. Next base: position 66,929,794 of record CM059780.1, read on the forward strand.
AATTCACTCACAGTAGTAGAAACTAACGTAATGTAGTCTCATCATTAGACACGTTTTAAGTTGAAGTGTTGCATGTATGCTGCACTATAAGGTGTAGGGCAGGGTGATAGCTGAGGCGTTTAGAGATGTTACATTCACTCCTCATGAAATCTTTATGAAGGCTCTGTGGGTCCAGAATATGAATGTGATACACAGAGTGGATGGTGGAGTTGCAAAGACAGTTATCCTTCACTGAATCTACCTGAATCCAACCTCTGCCTATAGCCCTAACATGGCTATATCTGCCATTAGACAGCACAGTAAGACAATTGATTAAATAAAAAAATGTAGGCTATAGTGCATGATGGTAGCTTGTAATACATTGGGTGTCTTGGGGGTAAAAGAAAAGCATTTACCTCTCCATTCCAACATTCTCTTCTGCTGGGAGACATTTCTCACCCTGGGTATGTGCTGATACATCAAATAAAATCAAACTGTATTAGTCACATGCGCCGAATACAACAGGTGTAGACCTTACAGTGAAATGCTTAATTCCGAGGCCCTAACCAACAATGCAGTTAAAAAAAAAAGAAGTAAGTAATAAGAAATAAAAGTAACAAGTAATTAAAGAGCAGCAGTAAAATAACAATAGCGATACTATACACAGGGGGGTACCGGTACAGAGTCAATGTGCGGGAGAACCCATTAGTTGAGGCAACATGTACATGTAGGTAGAGTTCAAATCAAATGGTATTGGTCACATACACATGGTTAGCAGATGTTAATGCGAGTGTAGCGAAATGCTTGTGCTTCTAGTTCCGACCGTGCAGTAATATCTAACAAGTAATCTAACAATTTCACAACAACTACCTTAAACACACAAGTGTAAAGGAATGAATAAGAATATGTACATATAAATATATGGATGAGCGATGTCCGAACGGCATAGGCAAGATGCAGTAGATGGTATAGAGTACAGTATATACATATGAGATGAGTAATGTAGGGTATGTAAACATGATATAAAGTGACTAGTGATACATTTATTACATCAAATTGTTTATTATTAAAGTGGCTAGAGATTTGAGTCAGTATGTTGGCAGCAGCCACTCAATGTTAGTGATGGCTGTTTAACAGTCTGATGGCCTTGAGATAGAAGCTGTTTTCAGTCTGCCTGTCCCAGCTTTGATGCACCTGTACTGACCTCGCCTTCTGGATGATAGCGGGGTGAACAGGCAGTGGCTCGGGTGGTTGTTGTCCTTGACAATCTTTTTGGCCTTCCTGTGACATTGGGTGGTGTAGGTGTCCTGGAGGGCAGGTAATTTGCCCCTGGTGATGCTTTGTGCAGACCTCACTACCCTCTGGAGAGCCTTACGGTTGTGGGCGGAGCAGTTGCTGTACCAGGCGGTTATACAGCCCGACAGGACGCTCTCGATTGTGCATCTGTAAATGTTTGTGAGTGTTTTTGGTGACAAGCCGGAATTTCTTCAGCCTCCTGAGGTTGAAGACGAGCTGTTGCACCTTCTTCACCACGCTGTCTGTGTGGGTGGACCAATTCAGTTTGTCCGTGATGTGTAAGCAGAGGAACTTAAAACTTTCCACCTTCTCCACTACTGTCCCTTCGATGTGGATAGGGGGGTGCTCCCTCTGCTGTTTCCTGAAGTCCACGATCATCTCCTTTGTTTTGTTAACGTTGAGTGTGAGGTTATTTTCCTGACACCACACTCCAAGGGCTCTCACCTCCTCCCTGTAGGCCGTCTCGTCGTTGTTGGTAATCAAGCCTACCACTGTAGTGTCGTCTGCAAACTTGATGATTGAGTTGGAGGCGTGCATGGCCACGCAGTCATGAGTGAACAGGGTGTACAAGAGAGGGCTGAGAACACACCCTTGTGGGGCCCCAGTGTTGAGGATCAGCGGGGTGGAGATGTTGTTTCCTACCCTCACCACTTGGGGGCGGCCCGTCAGGAAGTCCAGGACCCAGTTACACAGGGCGGGGTCGAGACCTAGGGTCTCGAGCTTAATGACGAGTTTGGAGGCTACTATGGTGTTAAATGCTGAGCTGTTATCGATGAACAGCATTCTTACATAGGTATTCCTCTTGTCCAGATGGGTTAGGGCAGTGTGCAGTGTGCAGTGTGATTGCGATTGCGTCGTCTGTGAACCTATTGGGGCGGTAAGCAAATTGCAGCGGGTCTAGGGTATCAGGTAGGATGGAGGTGATCATTGACTAGTCTCTCAAAGCACTTCATGATGACAGAAGTGAGTGCTACGGGGCGATAGTCATTTAGCTCAGTTACCTTAGCTTTCTTGGGAACAGGAACAATGGTGGCCCTCTTGAAGCATGTGGGAACAGCAGACTGGGATAAGGATTGATTAAATATGTCCGTAAACACACCAGCCAGCTGGTCTGCGCATGCTCTGAGGACGCAGCCAGGGATGCCATCTGGGCCGACAGCCTTTCGAGGGTTAACATGTTTAAATGTTTTACTCACGTTGGCTGCGGTGAAGGAGAGCCCGCAGGTTTTGGTAGCGGGCCGTGTCGGTGGCACTGTATTGTCCTCAAAGCGAGCAAAGAAGTTGTTTAGTTTGTCTGGGAGCAAGACATCGGGGTCCACAACGGGGCTGGTTTTCTTTTTGTAGTCCGTGATTGACTGTAGACCCTGCCACATACCTCTCGTGTCTGAGCCGTTGAATTGCGACTCTACTTTGTCTCTATACTGATGCTTAGCTTGTTTGATTGCCTTGCGGAGGGAATAGCTAAACTGTTTGTATTCGGTCATGTTTCCGGTCGCCTTGCCCTGATTACAAGCAGTGGTTGGCGCTTTCAGTTATGCGCAAATCCTGTCATCAATCCACGGTTTCCGGTTGGGGAAGGTTTTAATAATCGCTGTGGGTACAACATCACCGATGCACTTGCTAATAAACTTGCTCACCGAATCAGCTTGTTCATCAACGTTATTGTCCGACGCTAGTCGGAGTTTCTGTCTATAGGCTGGGAGCAACAAAATGGAGTCGTGGTCAGATTTGCCGAAAGGAGGGCGAGGGAGGGCTTTGTATGCGTTGCGATAGTTAGAGTAGCAATGATCCCGAATTTTGCCAGCCCGGGTCGCGCATTAAATATGCTGATAAAATTTAGGGAGCCTTGTTTTCAGATTAGCCTTGTTAAAATCCCCAGCTACAATAAATGCAGCCTCAGGATATGTGGTTTCCAGTTTACATAGAGTCCAATGAAGTTCTTTCAGGGCTGTCGAGGTGTCTGCTTGGGGGGGATATACACGGCTGTGAATATAATCGAAGTAATTCTAGGTCAGGTGAACAAAAGGACTTGAGTTCCTGTATGTTGTTCTGATCACACCACGACCCGTTAATCATAAGGTATACACCCCCCTGCCCTTCTTACCAGAGAAAGGTTTGTTTCTGTTGGCGCGATTCGTGAAGAAACCGGGTGGCTCTACCGACTCTGATAACGTATCCCCAGTGAGCCATGTTTCCGTGAAACAGAGAATGTTACAATCTCTGATGTCTCTCTGGAAGGAAACCCTTGCTAGAATTTCGTCTACCTTGTTGTCAAGAGACTGGACATTGGCGAGTAGTATACTCGGGAGCGGTGAGCGATGTGCCCGTCTACGGAGCCTGACCAGAAGACCGCTCCGTCTGCCCTTCTGCGGCGCCGTTGTTTTGGGTCGCCTACTGGGATCCGATCCATTGTCCTGGGTGGTGGTCCAAACAGAGGATCCGCTTCGGGAAAGTCAGATTCCTGGTCGTAATGTTGGTAAGTTGACATTGCTCTTATATCCAATATTTCTTCCCGGCTGTATGTAATAAGACTTAAGATTTCCTGGGGTAACAATGTAAGAAATAATACATAAAAAAAAAAAAAAATACTGCATAGTTTCCTAAGAACGCGAAGCGAGGCGACAATCTCTGTCGGCGCCATCACACTATTAAAGTGACTATGCATAGATGATAACAACAGAGAGTAGCAGCGGTGTAAAAGAGGGGGCAATGCAAATAATCTGGGTAGAAATTTGATTAGATGTTCAAGAGTCTTATGGCTTGGGGGTAGAAGCCTCTTGGACCTAGACTTGGTGCTCCGGTACCGCTTGCCGTGCGGTAGCAGAGATAACAGTCTATGACTAGGGTGGCTGGAGTCTTTGACACTTTTTAGGGCCTTCCTCTGTCACCGCCTTCCTCTGTCACCACTTGGCCCCAGTGATGTACTGGGCCGTACGCACTGTTGTGTCATCGGCAAACTTAATGATGGTGTTGGAGTCGTGCCTGGGCGTGCAGTCATGAGTGAACAGGGAGTACAGGAGGGGATTAATCTTCCACGTAGGTCATCGATTTTATTTTCCAAAGATTGCACGTTTGCTAGCAGAATGGAAGGAAGTGGGGGTACAAAATATTATGTACAAACTAAGTAAAAAAAAATAAGTTACCAACAACGCAAAGAAACAAACGAAAAAACACAATTGGTTAGGAATACGTAAAACGTCAGCCTTGTTCTCCGGCGCCATCTTATCATTAAAGCCACAATCTGGGATTTTGTTTTTCAGCTAAACAAATGACAGGCCATAAAGCTAAGGGACAGGGCTGGAGAAATGTAACTTTAGCAGTAGAACTAAACTCACAAGGCATCTATAAGCTATTTTCTAGGTATTATGCCCATTATGCCTAAAAATCTCAGATTGGAGGAGTCGACAGAGGTTACTGCAGACTGAAGGGGTTGGATCTGTGTTTGTCTGATGCCCTGAGGCCTGTTTCTCCCTGAGGACTCCCTTTCTTCACGTCCTCATCACGGGGTTGTGATAGACCGACCAGGGATGGTGTTAATAATCATAGCCTCCATCTTTCACACGCAACCACTCAGACATTGCTGACACTGGGTAAAGAGTGAGAAATGTTGCACACAGACACACACACACATGAAAACCCGAGAGCACATACACACACAAACAAACAAACATAAAGCCAGGGGTAAAGTACTGGAGCTGTTATTGGCTTTCTCTCAATAATACTTGTTCTAACTGCAACTCGTCTTCCCTGCTGATTGCTCTCTCTCTCTCCCTTCTTTATCTCTCCCTCTCCCTTTTTTATCTCTCTCTCTCCCTTCTTTATCTCTCTCTCCCTTCTTTATCTCTCTCTCTCCCTCACTGATAGAGTGGGGGATACTCCCCTGTCTCTGGTGTCGCTGTTTACTCCCCCAGGAACCTCTCTGCCATCTCTCTCTTTAGAGACAGTAAAACAGAAGAAAGCTGGTGAAAACTGAAATGATAAACACCCCCAAAAACACTGAGTCATTTTATGACAGAACTATCACAGACACAGTACCACCACAATAAGAAAAGCTCTCATTCTCCTACAGTTAGAGAGAATCACTCTGTCTCCGTCCGGAATGGAACCCTATTCCCTATATTTTTAACTGGGGTTGACCATATCCCAGTGCACTAAATAGGGAGCCATTTGGGACGCGGATTACATCTCCTCATCTATAAAACATGCAGGTAGACGTAAACTGGCAGTTTGCTCGTTTAGTAAGGTCTGGGGATGTCGATAGATCAAGTATGTCTCTCTCTTTCACAAGACACCGTCACTGGCCATAGTCATACTGTATATAGTATGTAATGGCATAACACAACACATTAATACACTGAGTGTACAATACTGAGTTGCACCCCCTTTTGCCCTCAGAACAGCCTTAATTTGTCGGGGAATAGACTACAAGGTGTTGAAAGCGGATGCTGGCCCATGTTGACTCCAATGCTTCCCACAGTTGTGTCAAGTTGGCTGGATGTCCATTGGGTGGTGGACCATTCTTCATACACACGGAAAACTGTTGAGCGTGAAAAGCCCAGCAGACTTGCAGTTCTTAAAACACTCAAACCGGTGCGCCTGGCACCTACTACCATACCCCGTTCAAAGGCACTTCAATGTTTTGTCTTTCCTATTCACCCTTTGAATGGCACACATACACAATCTGTCTCAATTGTCTCAAGGCTTAAAAATCCTTCTTTAACCTGTCTCCTCCCCTTCATCTACACTGATTGAAGGGGATTTAACAGGTGACATCAATAAGAGATCATAGCTTTCACCTGGATTCACCTGGTCAGACTAGGTCATGGAAAGAGCAGGTGTTGCTGGTGTGTTTTACACTTTGTGTAAACTGGAATGACACTCACTCACGGTTGCATAAAAAGAGGTGCACAAATCACAACCTAAAATATTCTGATGAGCCGCCTCCCCTACATTTTAATTATAACTAAAAGAGAACATTTTATGAACTACAAAGAACCATTATGGTTCTACATAGAACCACCACCACCCAAGAACCCTTGAGAAACCCTCATTGTATTGTAGGGTAAGATTTTAATACCCCTGTTATAAACCTACAAAACACACAATATCTTCAAGTATCAGCTTGTTGCTTACTCCTTTTAGAATGCATGAATTGAAAAGGAAAGGAAAGGACAGAATGAATAGAACACGCATAAAAGGTTATTTTAAACTCTGCTGTCCTATTGCATCTTGGAGCAATTCCAGGCACCTTGGTTTCATCACAAATGGCACTCTTTTCTGTATATAGTGCCCTGGTACAGAGGCCCTGGTCAAGTGTAGTGAACTAAATAGTGAATAGGCTGCCATTTGGGACGTAAACCTTATTTTCAAATAAAAAGCACAGGGCCTGTTGCCTTTTATGATGATTCATTTCCTACAGTTGCTGTCTCTCTCTCTCTGCTCTTTCTGCTCTCTCTCTCGCTCTCTTTCTCTCTCTCCTTTTCTCTCTCTGCACTCTAAAAAATAAAGGTTTAGATTTGTTCTTAAAGGGGTACAAGCACTTGTCAATGTAGTGGTACACTATAAGGTACATCCTTTCTACCTTTAGTTGTAGGCAAATAATTGTACCCCAGTTCATACCTCAGATAGTACCTTTCTTTCATATAGTCCACAGGTACAAAGCATGCCTTTAGAAAAAAGTTAGTTTTACCTTTAAAGGGTACCACCACAGTCGCAGAGCAATGACTCACGAGTGGCCAAAAATAACTAACTGAAAGACACGCCCCCCACTAAGCTACTGTATTTTTTTTTTTTGATGGGGGTAGATCAGATTTAACATTGCAGATAGCTTCTATCAAAGTAATTGTCTTCATCACTTCCAATATATATTTTTGCAAATATATATACAGTACCAGTCAAAAGTTTGGACACACCTATTTATTCCAGGGTTTTTCTTTAGTTTTACTATTCTCTACATTGTAGAATAATAGTGAAGACATCAAAACTATGAAATAACACATATGGAATCATGTAGTAACCAAAAAAGTGTTAACCTCTACGGGATCGGTGTCCCCCCACGGGACGGTTGAGCTAACGTGCGCTAATGTGATTAGCATGAGGTTGTAAGTAACAAGAACATTTCCCAGGACATAGACATATCTGATATGGGCAGAACGCTTAAATTATTGTTAATCTAACTGCACTGTCCAATTTACAGTAGCTATTACAGTGAAATAAAACCATGCTATTGTTTGAGGAGAGTGCACAGTTGTGAACTTGAAAAGGTGGGCAGACTTGATACAACATTTTGAACAGAAATGCAATGGTTCATTGGATCAGTCTAAAACGTTGCACATACACTGCCATCTAGTGGCTAGAATCTAAATTGCGCCTAACCTTGAATAATAGATTGTGGCCTTTCTCTTGCATTTCAAAGATGATGGAACAACAAAAAAAACATGTTTTTTTCTTTGTACTATCTTTTACCAGATCTAATGTGTTATATTCCCTACATTAATTCCCCATTTCCACAAACTTCAAAGTGTTTCCTTTCAAATGGTATCAAGAATGTCCTGAGCTACAGGCAATTAGATTTAGATTTGGTCCGATCCTTAAGAGGTTTTAAAACAAATCAAAATGTATTTTATATTTGAGATTCTTCAAAGTAGCCACCCTTTGCCATGATGACACTCTCTTGGCACACTCTTGGCACAATAAAGAAGTGGGCAAAGCTGTCATCAAGGCAAAGGGTGGCTATATTTTGATTTGTTTAACACTTTTTTGGTTACTACATACATTCCATATGTGTTATTTCATAGTTTTGATGTCTTCACTATTATTCTACAATGCAGAAAATAGTAAAAATAAAGAAAATCCTTGAATGTGTAGGTGTCCAAACTTTTGACTGGTACTGTATGTAAATGTGATATTTCAGTTAAAAAATATATATAAATTACCAAAAATGTATAAAAAGCAATTTTTGCTTTGTAATTATGAGTTATTGTGTGTAGATTGATGAGGGAAAAAAACTATTTAATACCTTTTGAATAAGGCTGTAACGTAACAAAATGTGGAAAAAGTCAAGGGGTCTGAATACTTTTCGAAGGCACTGTATAATAGAACAAGCAGAATATAAAATATGCTCGTGCTGGCATATTTACAATCCACTGAAAAGCGATATTTTGGTATTGTTTTCATTAGTCCACTGTTAATTCAGTCCCAAAATATTTTGCATGTCAGCGGTCAAGTTTTCAAGACATAGGATTTTCAAGAACCAAATATCACCTGCCACATCATCATGATGATGCACTTGCAGCCTTCACATGCTAGTAACTTTCAGAGTTTCCTAGTTCCGATTTGCATGTGAACGCGGCAATAGCTTCTTGAAATTCCTATATCTTGAAAACTTGACTGCTGACATGCAAAACATTTTGGGACTATCAACAGTGAACTAATGAAAACAATACCAAAATATAGTTTTTGAGTGGATTTTTCTTTCAAATTAAGGCGAGATTTCCTTTCCCAATATGTTTACATGCAGTAGCAGAAGGTTGTGATTGAGGAACCAGATGGTGTTTGGAGTCGGAGACTAAATCCAGTTTGCCATAATGACACACACAGACATGCATGCACACATACACGCACGCACACACACACAGTTTGACATAATGATTCTCTCTGAAAAAAAGCTAGTACATCCCTGCTAGACTGACAACATGTTGTTCAATGTTGCCTTTTCACAGCTCCTAAACTCTTAAACATATACACACACACACACACACTTATTTAGTTCAGTTCATTCTGTTTGTGCCCAGTTCATTCTGAAATGCACAAGGTCCTCTACTCCGACAATTAATCCACACAAAACGGTCAATCGAATAGTTTCTAGTCATCTCTCCTCCTTCCAGGCTTTTTCTTCTCTTGACTTTATATTGCGATTGGCAACTTTCATAAATTAGGTGCATTACCGCCACTGACCTCGTTCGTCTTTCAGTCACCCATGTGGGTATAACCAATGAGGAGATTGCACGTGGGTATCTGCTTCTATAAACCAATGAGGAGATGGGAGAGGCAGAACTTGCAGCGCGATCTGCGTCACAAATAAAACTGACTTCTATTTTAGCCCTTGGCAACGCAGATGCTTGTTGGCGCGCGCGAGCAGTGTGGGTGCAATAATTGAATAATATAGATTTCTACATTTATTTTGCAGCACCCGGTGTAGTCAGCCTGTAATGAAGAACCCTCTGGTTGTAAGAGTGTAATGAAGAACCCTCTGGTTGTAACAGTGTAATGAAGAACCCTCTGGTTGTAACAGTGTAATGAAGAACCCTCTGGTTGTAACAGTGTAATGAAGAACCCTCTGGTTGTAACAGTGTAATGAAGAACCCTCTGGTTGTAACAGTGTAATGAAGAACCCTCTGGTTGTAAGAGTGTAATGATGAACCCTCTGGTTGTAAGAGTGTAATGAAGAACCCTCTGGTTGTAAGAGTGTAATGAAGAACCCTCTGGTTGTAACAGTGTAATGAAGAACCCTCTGGTTGTAAGAGTGTAATGAAGAACCCTCTGGTTGTAAGAGTGTAATGAAGAACCCTCTGGTTGTAAGAGTGTAATGAAGAACCCTCTGGTTGTAAGAGTGTAATGAAGAACCCTCTGGTTGTAAGAGTGTAATGAAGAACCCTCTGGTTGTAAGAGTGTAATGAAGAACCCTCTGGTTGTAAGAGTGAAATGAAGAACCCTCTGGTTGTAAGAGTGTAATGAAGAACCCTCTGGTTGTAACAGTGTAATGAAGAACCCTCTGGTTGTAACAGTGTAATGATGAACCCTCTGGTTGTAAGAGTGTAATGAAGAACCCTCTGGTTGTAAGAGTGTAATGAAGAACCCTCTGGTTGTAACAGTGTAATGAAGAACCCTCTGGTTGTAAGAGTGAAATGAAGAACCCTCTGGTTGTAACAGTGTAATGAAGAACCCTCTGGGGGGTTGTTGAGCGTTGAGTTTTAACACACCTTTATCTTACCGTACATCCAATGACGCACAGTGTCATAGACATAAAAAAAAAATGAATACACCTCTGAAAAGTATACCTGTAACACCAAATGGTGTCTAAGTCAATCTGTGTGTTGCATGCAGGGTAGGTTAGGAGTCACAGTTGGATGAGCCGCGAGAGAGCCGCGATAGTCCTGCGGCCCATTGTGACAAAGCTAAGAGGCTCTGAGACTACCATCCGTCCACATGGGAAGCACAGCCCGACAATGCACCTCCCTAAGAAATTCCCAACCAACACGGCCAATATTGTAGAAAATGGCTGTGCATATGCGTACGTTTTGAACTCTTATAAGCGCTTTAGTCACAGCTGCTTTGAGAGTCTCTCAAAGCTTGGAGGGCAGTGTAGTATGACATCATTCTTCTCCTCTGGTAGTAATGTGCTTACCTGCTCCGTGGCTATCTACAAAGCCTTGGACTCTTTGAAGTGTCACAACGAGCAATCAAAGGGGAATAACATTCAACACAGCTAGCTCGGATCCCACCACTCGCTCCTACAGCCCAGAATATTGGAGGGATCATTACTTACCAACGATATTTTTGGGTAAACAAACATTTGTGACAAACTATTGCGACAAACTTGTCTACATTAAAAAGAGATCACAAAAACAACAGGCTCCAAAACGTCTACAGAGACAATATAGATTTTGTTTAGTGTACGCCTATAGCCGAAACTAAAGTGTACATCTACAGCCTGAACACACAGTATAACACTACAGCCTAGCACATCAAAACACTACAGCCTAGCACATCAAAAGCATTACAGCCCAACAGCCTACAACTGTGCGGTATAAATGGCACTACCTCAAAACACATTTGCGAGTGCAAATAACAACCATGTTCAGTCTAATGTTCTAACTCCATATATATTAATGTTGCACGGTATAGGCTACCAAAACTTCAGTACTTTTTCCTGATACTAGAACATGAAAAACTATTCGGTACTCAGATTTTTGTTACTTTCGGTTCTTCTGTCAAATGTGTCTCATGTCGCAAGGCTCCACAGTGCGATCATTTCACTCGCATTGGATGTGTGCGAACTGCAAAAGTCAAGTACACTACATGACCAAAAGTATGTGGACACCTGCATGTCAAACATTTCATTACAAAATCATGGGCATTAATATGGAGTTGGTCCCCCCTTTGCTGCTATAACAGCCTCCACTCTTCCGGGAAAGCTTTCCACTAGATGTTAGAACATTGCTTCAGGGACTTTTGGGCATTGATTTTGGGCTGTTAGGCCTGGCTCGCAGTCGGCGTTCCAATTCATCCCAAAGGTGTTTGATGGGGTTGAGGTCAGGGCTCTGTGCAGGTCAGTCAAGTTCTTCCACACCGATCTTGACAAACAATTTCTGTATGGACCTCGCTTTGTGCACGAGAGCATTGTCATGCTGAAACAGGAAAGGGCCTTCCCCAAACTGTTGCCAAAAATCTGGAAGTACAGAATCGTCCAGAATGTCATTGTATGCTATTGCATTAAGATTTCTCTTCACTGGAACTAAGGGGCTTAGCCCGAACCATGAAAAACAGCCCCAGACCATTATTCCTCCTCCATTTGCCAAATTTTCTACTTTGCTCCATTCATCTTTCCCTGAGAGTCTTTAGGTGCATCGTGTCTGAGAGTCTTTAGGTGCATCGTGAGGTAGGAAATTATGTGGATATATTGAAGCAACATCTCAATACTTCAGTCAGGAAGTTAAAGCTTGGTCGCAAATGGGTCTTCCAAATGGACAATGACCCCAAGCATACTTCTAAAGTTGTGGCAAAATGGCTTAAGGACAACAAAGTCAAGGTATTGGAGTGGCCATCACAAAGCCCTGACCTCAAACCCATAGAAAAATTGTGGTCAGAACTGGAAAAGCATGTGTGAGCAAGGACGCCTACAAACCTGACTCAGTTATACCAGCTCTGTCAGGAGGAATAGGCCAAAATTCACTAAACTTATTGTGGGAAGCTTGTGGAAGGCTACCCAAAACGTTTGACCCAAGTTAAACAATTTAAAGGCAATGCTACCAAATACTAATTGAGTGCATGTAAACTTCTGACCCACTGGGAATGTGATGAAAGAAATAAAAGCTGAAATAAATCATTCTTGCAACTATTATTCACATTCTTAAAATAAAGTGGTGATCGTAACTGACCTAAGACAGGGAATTTTACTATGATTAAATGTCAGGAATTGTGAAAAACTGAGTTTAAATGTATTTGGCTAAGGTGTATGTAAACTTCCGACTTCAACTGTACATAGCTTGCTTCACACACTAGGCTGTTTTTCAATGTTAGTTTTAGTTAGAAGCATTTGTGATACTGGACCTGGTATTGAAGTCTGGTAGCGTGACGACACTAAATTCTATGAGCCCAACATCTATAAACTACTATAGAAAGAAACCTAAACACGCTTCAACCCAGCATGAACAAAAAAGGAATCAGGTGCTCGACTGAGGGACTTGAAAATCCAAAAGGCTCAAGGCTCTGATGAAGGTGATTACACTGAAACGTTAGCCTGTTTGTTTGTCCCATCTATAAATACTCAGATCGATGCAAACACAGTGTGCTCCTTTTTCTTCATTCTCCTGGATAGTCACCCATTGAAGTGTCCTGAGGTAAGGAATGCTTTTTGGGATCTATAACTGTGCTGCCTTTTTCAAACCTCTCCTCAGGAAACCCCAGCCGGTCCAACTAATTGTGAAACATCTGTTGGTCCCTAAAGAGAGGTTTGAAAATGTCTGCTTTAGAGCACAGCAAGGAGTTTAATACTTATTGACTCAAGATATTTCAGCTTTTCATTTTTATTTAATTTGTCAACATTTAGAAAAATATGTTTCCACTTTGACATTATGGGGCATTGTGTGTAGGCCAATGACACAACATCTCAATGTAATCCATTTGAAATTCAGGCTGTAACAACAAAATCTGGAAAAAGTAGTGTGAATACTTTCTGAAGGCACTGTACATCATGTCTACACCTTGTCTTCCTGTTTCTGTCAGAGTTACAGCAACCCACCACAAAACAACTAACAGCTAAAGGACAAAAATTGGAAACTGCCTTTTTGTTCTTTCTTCTAGTTCCACATTCTCATAGCAAATGACATTATCACTGATCAATCAACACCTGCTCACAGGCAACACTGCCAATAAATGAAGAAAGAAAAGAGAGAAGTCTTCTGAGAGAGGGAGAAAATAAAGGCTTTGGGAGTGAGAGAGAGAGAGAGAGAGAGAGAGAGAGAGAGAGAGAGAGAGAGAGAGAGAGAGAGAGAGAGAGAGAGAGGAGGAAAAAGAACAAGAGAGCAGGAGAGAAAATAGAAAAAGAACAAGAGAGAAAATAGAAAAAGAACAAGAGAAAGAGAGAACGAGAGAACAAGAGAGAAAAAGAGAAAAAGAAAGAGAGAAAAGAGAAAAAGAGAGAAAAAGAGAGAAAAAGAGAAAGACAGAGAAAAGGAGAGAGAGAGAAAGAGAGAAATAGAGAGAGAGAAAGACAGAGAAATAAAGAGAAAAATAGAGAACAAGAGAGAGAAGAAAGAGAGAGAGTGAAGGCCAGTATGAGAGAGAAAGAGACACAATGAGAGAGAAAGAGAGAGAGAGAAGGCCAGTATCCCAGAGTCGCCTCTTCACTGTTGACGTTGAGACTGGTGTTTTTCGGGTACTATTTGATGAAGCTGCCAGTTGAGTACTTGTGAGGTGTCTGTTTCTCAAACTAGACACTAATGTACTTGTCCTCTTACTCAGTTGTGCACCGGGGTCTCCCACTCCTCTTTCTATTCTGGTTAGAGCCAGTTTGCGCTGTTCTGTGAAGGGAGTAGTACACAGCGTTGTACGAGATCTTCAGTTTCTTGGCAATTTCTCAAATGGAATAGCATTAATTTCTCAGAACAAGAATAGACTGACGAGTTTCAGAAGAAAGATCCTTGTTTCTGGCCATTTTGAGCCTATAATCGAACACACAAATGCTGATGCTCCAGATACTCAACTAGTCTAAAGAAGGCCAGTTTTATTGCTTCTTTAATCACCACGACAGTTTTCAGCTGTGCTAACATAATTTCAAAAGGGTTTTCTAATGATCAGTCTTTTAAAATTATAAACTTGAATTAGCTAACAGAACGTGCCATTAGATATTAGATATTCCATAAAACAATCTGCCACTTCCAGCTACAAGTCATTTACATTAACAATGTCTACACTGTATTTCTGATCAATTTGATGTTATTTTAAATGGACAAAAAAAAATGATTTTCTTTCAAAAACAACATTCTACATTAACTAGACTACATCCCAACATTCTACATTAGCTAGGCTATATCCCAACATTCTACATTAACTAGACTACATCCCAACATTCTACATCAGCTAGGCTAAATCCCAACATTCTACATTAGCTAGGCTACATCCCAACATTCTACATTAACTAGACTACATCCCAACATTCTACATTAACTAGACTACATCCCAACATTCTACATTAGCTAGGCTATATCCCAACATTCTACATTAACTAGACTACATCCCAACATTCTACATTAACTAGACTACATCCCAACATTCTACATTAACTAGACTACATCCCAACATTCTACATTAACTAGACTACATCCCAACATTCTACATTAACTAGGCTATATCCCAACATTCTACATTAGCTAGGCTATATCCCAACATTCTACATTAACTAGACTACATCCCAACATTCTACATTAGCTAGGCTATATCCCAACATTCTACATTAACTAGACTACATCCCAACATTCTACATTAGCTAGGCTATATCCCAACATTCTACATTAACTAGACTACATCCCAACATTCTACATTAACTAGACTACATCCCAACATTCTACATGAGCTAGGCTATATCCAAACATTCTACTTTAACTACATCCCAACATTCTACATTAGCTAGGCTATATCCCAACATTCTACTTTAACTACATCCCAACATTCTACATGAGCTAGGCTATATCCCAACATTCTACATTAACTAGACTACATCCCAACATTCTACATTAGCTAGGCTATATCCCAACATTCTACATTAACTAGACTACATCCCAACATTCTACATTAACTAGACTACATCCCAACATTCTACATTAACTAGACTACATCCCAACATTCTACATTAACTAGGCTATATCCCAACATTCTACATTAGCTAGGCTATATCCCAACATTCTACATTAACTAGACTACATCCCAACATTCTACATTAACTAGGCTATATCCCAACATTCTACATTAGCTAGGCTATATCCCAACATTCTACATTAACTAGACTACATCCCAACATTCTACATTAGCTAGGCTATATCCCAACATTCTACATTAACTAGACTACATCCCAACATTCTACATTAGCTAGGCTATATCCCAACATTCTACATTAACTAGACTACATCCCAACATTCTACATTAACTAGACTACATCCCAACATTCTACATGAGCTAGGCTATATCCAAACATTCTACTTTAACTACATCCCAACATTCTACATTAGCTAGGCTATATCCCAACATTCTACTTTAACTACATCCCAACATTCTACATGAGCTAGGCTATATCCCAACATTCTACATGAGCTAGGCTATATCCCAACATTCTACATGAGCTAGGCTAAATCCCAACATTCTACATGAACTACATCCTACATTCCAACATTCTACATGAGCTAGGCTAAATCCCAACATTCTACATGAACTACATCCTACATTCCAACATTCTACATGAGCTAGGCTATATCCCAACATTCTACATGAACTACATCCCAACATTCTACATGAGCTAGGCTATATCCCAACATTCTACATGAGCTAGGCTAAATCCCAACATTCTACATGAACTACATCCTACATCCCAACATTCTACATGAGCTAGGCTAAATCCCAACATTCTACATGAACTACATCCTACATTCCAACATTCTACATGAGCTAGGCTATATCCCAACATTCTACATGAACTACATCCCAACATTCTACATGAGCTAGGCTATATCCCAACATTCTACATGAGCTAGGCTAAATCCCAACATTCTACATGAACTACATCCTACATTCCAACATTCTACATGAGCTAGGCTAAATCCCAACATTCTACATGAACTACATCCTACATTCCAACATTCTACATGAGCTAGGCTATATCCCAACATTCTACATGAACTACATCCTAACATTCTACATGAGCTAGGCTATATCCCAACATTCTACATGAGCTAGGCTAAATCCCAACATTCTACATGAACTACATCCTACATCCCAACATTCGACATTAGCTAGGCTATATCCCAACATTCTACATGAGCTAGGCTATATCCCAACATTCTACATTAGCTAGGTTATATCCCAACATTCTACATTAGCTAGGCTATATCTCAACATTCTACATTAGTGAGGCTATATCCCAACATTCTACATTAGCTAGGCTATATCTCAACATTCTACATTAGTGAGGCTATATCCCAACATTCTACATTAATTTCATCCTACATCCCACAGTCCTCAGGTTGCTTTAGCCTTAGCTATGGTCTCCATACCAACGAAGTATAGCCACTCTGAACGTCTGTAATGAACTACATTGTAATGTTTTAATTAAACGTTTTTGGAATTGAAAATGCAATAGCACCCACTGAACAAAAATATAAATGCAACAATTTCAACGATTTTACTGAGTTACAGTTCACATACGGAAATCAGTCAATTGAAATACATTTATTAGACCCTAATCTATGGATTTCACATGACTGGGTAGGGGCGCAGCCATGGCTGGGCCTGGGAGGGCGTAGGCCCACCCACTTGGGAGCCAGGCCCAGCCAATCAGAATGAGTTTTTCTCCCCACAAAAGGGATTTATTACAGACAGAAATAGTCCTCAGTTTCATCAGCTGTCCGGGTGGCTGGTCTCAGACGATCCTGTAGTCGAAGAAGCCGGATGTGGAGGTCCTGGGCTGGCGTGGTTACACGAGGTCTGCGGTTGTGAGGCCGGTTGGACATACTGCCAAATTTTCTAAAACGACGTTGGAGGTGACTTATGGTAGAGAAATGAACATTACATTCTCTGGCAATAGCTCTGGTGGACATTCCTGCAGTCAGCATGCCAACTGCAAGCTCTCTCAAAACGTGAGACATCTGTGGAATTGTGTTGTGTGACAAAACTGCACATTTTAGAGTGTCCTTTTATTGTCCCCAGAACAAGGTGCACTTGTGTAATGATAACGCTGTTTAATCAGCTTCTTGATATGCCACACCTGTCAGGTGGATGGATGCTCACTAACAGGGATGTAAACAAATATGTGCACACAATTTAAGAGAAATAAGCTTTTTGTGCATATGGAAAAATTCTGGGGACTTTTATTTCAGCCCATGAAACATAGGACCAACACTTTACATGATGTGTTTATATTTTTGTTCAGTATAGTACACTATTTTTACCAGGGCCCATAGGGAATAAGATGCCATTTGAAACCCAGACTTTCAGTTGTTGACACACTCAAACCGGTGCACCTGGCACCTACTACCACACCCCTTTCAAAGACACTTAAATATGTTATTGTGCCCATTCACCCTCTAAATGGCACACACGCTGTATAGCTTGTTGCTGTAATCATTGCCAATATCTACACAGACACCCACACGCAAACATACACACACACACACATAGTGTTGTCCTCCCTGTACTTGTATGCTAATGCAGCTTTTAAAAGGTCCTGCTGAAGAAATGGATTTCCCTGATGTTACATTAGCTTTAGCAGGAGATGTCAGGCCAAAGCCCCCTGTAGACTACCTCACCAGGCCAAAGCCTCCCTGTAGACTACCTCACCAGGCCAAAGCCTCCCTGTAGACTACCTCACCAGGCCAAAGCCCCCCTGTAAACTACCTCACCAGGCCAAAGCCTCCCTGTAGACTACCTCACCAGGCCAAAGCCTCCCTGTAGACTACCTCACCAGGCCAAAGCCCCCCTGTAAACTACCTCACCAGGCCAAAGCCTCCCTGTAGACTACCTCACCAGGCCAAAGCCCCCCTGTAGACTACCTCACCAGGCCAAAGCCCCCCTGTAGACTACCTCACCAGGCCAAAGCCTCCCTGTAGGCTACCTCACCAGGCTCTTGGAAAAGAATTCCAGGTGAAGCTGGTTGAGAGAATGCCAAGAGTGTGCAAAGCTGTCATCAAGGCAAAGGGTGGCTACTTTGAAGAATCTAAAATAGATTTTGATTTGTTGAACACTTTTTTAGTTACTACATGATTCCATATGTGTTATTACATATTTTTGATGTATTCACTATTATTCTACAATGTAGAAAATAGTAAAAATAAAGAAAAACCCTTGAATGAGTAGGTGTGTCCAAACTTTTGACTCGTACTGTAAGCTGTACCAGCCAGAAGAGGACAGGCCACCCCTAGGAGCCTGGTTCTTCTCTAGGTTTCTTCCTACGTTTCTGCCTTCTAGGAGATTTTCCTAGACACTGTGCTTCTGCCTCTGCATTGCTTGCCCTTTGGGGTTTTTCGGCTGGGTATCTGTAAAGCACTTTGCGACACTTGTTGATGTAAAAAGGTCTTTATTATATACATTTGATTGATTGATTGACCAGTTGTAGGGTATAAGCTGTCACTGTCATCAACATGTCCTCTTTTACGACTGTGCTAAGATCATGAGGAATTCCTAAGTTTGATGATAAATCATTTTAATGACCATTGATGCATTTCCCAGATCATAAATTACACCTTTAATGTCCTTTGTTCTGGATTCTCTGGGTGAAAATAGGCAAGTGTTTAAGTTGAAATAGCAGCCTGCTATGTTGGTATATTGGTTTTCTCAATTCACCCTCCGTTTAACTTAAAGTATGACCTAATAACTTCTGCTATGTTGGGTAATTGGAGTCTTTGGCAGCAAGGAGGGGAGAAGGATTGTTTAAATTAAATTAATTTCTCCAAATTGGCCTGTTTTCTAGTCTGAAGGGAGAAGGAGGGGGAGGGACAATTGGGTTTAAAGAGGCATTATTTACAAGCGGTATTCACTTTCAGGGTTTAATTGTTAACGAATCAGCACTGGCTAATTAATTCAATTAATTGTGCCTGGAAGAATGTGGGGTATTCAATCTGGGATGCCCCAGAAATGTGGCTGTGTATCAAAGGATGTGTTTTAGATCCATCTTAGAGGGAGAGAGAGAGAGAGAGAGAGAGAGAGAGAGAGAGAGAGAGAGAGAGAGAGAGAGAGAGAGAGAGAGAGAGAGAGAGAGAGAGAGAGAGAGAGAGAGAGAGAGAGAATGTTAAAGGGATGAAAGGAGGGAGATAAAAGAGGTGGGGACAGATTGGAGGGAGGGCAGGAGAAATGGAGACAGAGAAATAGATGAGAGAGGAAAGAAAGAAAGAAAGAAAGAAAGAAAGAAAGAAAGAAAGAAAGAAAGAAAGAGATGGAGAAAGATTGTAAAGCCTTGTTCACACTGCAGGCCTTAACGCTCAAATCAGTTTTGTTTTCAAATCCGTTTTGGACTACTGACTGTACAAACAGCAAGTTACAAGGGACCACATCGGATTTGTGTGTTCAGACAGCAGTCATTTGCTGACATGGCTACTCTAGTATCATGTTTGCAGTGGTGTCGGCTGATTGGTGGTGGTGCTCATGCTTCCCATCACTCAGAAGTTACATAGCAAGCTAAGGTGACAACAACGCCTACCATGGATGTTTCCCAGTTGCTTTGAATGTTCAAAATCATAGGACAACAACACTTTTAAAGCCTCAAAGGATAAGATGATCCAACTTTCAAAACAAATCATTTTTGGCTAGCCACAGCTGTATCTGTTCAGCTTTCTAGCACATTCACTCATTTGTTTGTAAAGAATTAACAAGCTAGTTAGCTACCACATGGTCTTGTCAGACTGTCAACAGAGTAGCTAGCAAGCAACAAGATATGCCCAATAACAGACTAAAAACCACTTGCGGGTAAATAAATCAGATTTGACCGTTCAGACACAAGTCACATGGCAGGAATCAGATTTGTATCTGACTTCAAACCACCTACGAAGGTGGTTTGAAATGTGGCTTTTGAAATATCCTATTCCATGTGCTTTTTGGCTGTTCAGAGTACAGGAAAAAGAACAGATTCGAATCGGATATGCAAATAAATAGGTTTGGAGTCACTTTAAACTGCCAATGTGAACACAGCTTAAGAGAGAGAAAGCAAAATAGTGTGATTCGAGAGAGAAAGACAGACAGAGAGAAAGAGAGAGAGAGAGAGAGAGAGAGAGAGAGAGAGATAGAGAGCGAGAGAGCGAGAGAGCGAGAGAGCGAGAGAGCGAGAGAGAGAGAGAGAGAGAGAGCGAGAGAGCGAGAGAGCGAGAGAGCGAGAGAGAGAGAGGAATATGGTGGAGTTCAGAGGACTGTTTATATAGACAAGCTGATGATTTGTTGTGATGTGGGGGGGGAGGAGAGGAGAGCAGCGTCAACATATGGCACTCTATTCCATATGTAGTGCATAACTTTTGACCAGTGCCCTACATAGGGAATAGGGTGCAATTTGGGATGCACCTAGTGAAACCTGAATTAAAAGTAGTGACCTTTTACCAACAGCATTAGTTTAACCTCTCCCCCCCACCCACAGGCAGTCTGCTCCAGGCCTGTAATGGGATGATGGCTACGGCTATTAGGATGATGAAATACACAAATAAGTGACTTTAGCCGAGCGCCTGAGCCCTTCTCGAGTGTGGGGGCTGCCCGGCTGCTGTTTCTGTCCATCTTTGATGGTGCAGTTGGCTATGGAAACAATTTAATCTCTTTAATAGAATCTTATAGCACAGACACACACACACACGAAAGACACGCAAAGACAAACAGACACACACAAACACACACACACAAAGGAGATTATCCTGCTGATAAGAGGAAGGCCATACAGCCTTTGTGGTGAAGGAGCTAAATTCCCAATATGTAGGGTTGGTGGCATTCCATTTTGGGGAACTTTGGGACTCTGCTAGTTTGTAACTGGGTTATTTACATTCCTTGTAGTTAAATAACTTGTGTGTATGATGTAATAATAATAATAATAACAATAATATTATATGCCATTTAGCAGTCGCTTTTTGCTGAAGCAATGTACAGTCATGTGTGCATACACTTTACTTAAGGGTGGTCGCAGGAATGGAAAACACAACCCATGTGCTACCAACTGAGCTACATGTGGGATCTTGAAGCCAAGGTTGTTGGAACGTAAGATGCCATCCAAACAGAGAACAGAACCATATCATGTAGACTAGCTCATGATTAAGCAACCTGAGGTTGTTGTGATGTGTGGTATCAGGTTAATGTAGGATGTTGGGATGTAGGATGTTGGGATGTGGAATGTTGGGCTGTAGGATGTTGGGCTGTAGGATGTGGGCTGTAGGATGTTGCGATGTAGGGATGTAGAAGCAAAACAAAACAAGTAGTAGAATAATGTGTTCTCAGTCAGTGGAGGATGGCGCTTGCAACCTCAAAGGTTGTGGGTTCGATTCCCACTGGGGTCAGCAATACATAAAATGTATGCACGCATGACTGTAGTTCGCTTTGGATAATGTGTCTACTAGGTGGCATATCTTATTCTTATATTAATATTAGGTATCGTTACTTGATTGATTACGGATGAGAGTTATAATGAAGTTATGAACCAACAACTGTCAAATTACTGCACACTCAGCAACACTCACTGCAATCACATTATCTGTCATTTTACTTTAGCCTGACGACGCTCGCCCGACTACTTTTACTATCAATTTGATTTTCCTAAGATTTCATTTCCAACAGTGCATCATATCCTCTGGAATGGCTGGGTAGAGAAGGAGAATCATAAGACAAAGGACATCAAAAGGTGTACGTCCCAAATGGCACCCTATTCCATATATAGTGCACTATAGTGACATGTGGGCCCTGTTAAAAAGTAGTGTATTATAGGGAATAGTGTGCTATTTGGGACAAGTTTTAAATTGTAAGCTTCCAAGTAAATAACCTCTTCTCCAATCATACATCTGCACTGCCAGTGGTTTATAAATGCAACCTATTTGTAGCAATGTGTTAGCCATTACCTAGACGAGCTGGGAAGACATTACAGAACACCTTGCCTCGGCAGGCCAGTAACCCAAGTACCTCATCAGCATTTCTGCAACCTCACACACACACACAGCACTATGTCACACAGACATAGGAGCACACTGACTTCTCCAGCCTCTTCCTGGTGATGGCTGGCTTTGCTTTCTCATGTTTTAAAAAAGGGTTACATCATCCACATAGCTAGCTGCCAAGAACGAGGGAATTGAGAGAAAGAAAGAGATCTCTTGCATCCACAATACCCTTCTTTCTTTCAGCACCAGTTCATTCTAAAGGCCTCTCTCTCTCTCTCAGCCTGCACAGAGCAAACGTGTCTAGGTGTCTCCCTCTTTTCCCTGAACTGTCGCTCCAATTCTAGAGCTTCCTCAAGTCTGCCTAACGCTCCTCAAACCCTAGGGGTTTGGTTTCAAGACCAGAGACAAGAACATACATTGAAGAACAAGAACGAGGCAGACAGCATGAAGTGAGAGCAACACATATTGATTTTCAGTGGTCACCCAGACAATGCAAAAGAAGCATCTGGACAGTGAGAGAAAAGCTAGAGAGAGAATGAGAGACATACAGAGAGAGAGAGAGAGAGAGAGAGAGAGAGAGAGAGAGAGAGAGAGAGATATAACAGTTTAAAATGCACCAGTCAAGCAGCACTCTCATCTCTCCTCTGCAGCCACAGCTAAACCTGTTCTCATCTCTGTCCTTATTCTTAGTCATGTAGATGTACATTTAGCCATGGAGACACAGTGCCCCCTGCAGGTGATCACACAGACTACTGGCAGACTGTGTGGGTTCAAATCAAATCAAATTGTATTTGTCACATTAACACGTGGTTAGCAGATGTTAAATTGAGTGTAGCAAAATGCTTGTAACATGTTCAGTGCTTAGGGTCTGTTCGTTTTCCTGTCTGTCTGATAGGACACCTTTCATTATACTGCTAGTGACGCAGGACTAGTTGAGTAGTTGAGAGAAGTCGCTCTTACACACACAAACACACCACCCACCCACATACACACACCACCCACATACACACGTACAGACACATACAAACACACACGTACACACACACACACACACACACACACACACACACACACACACACACACACACACACACACACACACACACACACACACACACACACACACACACACACACACACACACACACACACACACACACACACACACACACACACACACACACACAGTTTGTATAATGACTGGATGTGAGTCATTGTTTCAGAGCATCGACGTCCATCCACTCAGACAGCACTCTGCCTTGTGTTTCACTCAGAGAGAGACTCTCAGAGAGCTAACCTCATCTCAAATAAAACCCACTACACAGCCCACAGCATCCGGGTAGGGAGGCAGTGTCGCAATATTGAACAGAATCAATGAACATATTGTAGAAGTGAACAAAACAACTAGCAGGGCCGGTTCCAGGTATAAGCAACATAAGGGGTAGTTTAGGGCCCCTGACCACTAGGGGGCACAGACCCCAAAACAACTTTATTTTGTATTTGGGTCTCAACTTACTATTGAGAGTAAGAATAGTAGAATTAACCAGATGCAATTTCGCAAATGGGTTAGCCATCAGCAGTTTTCCTCTTGTTTTTTTCTCTTATGTCAGTCACTGACAGTCGCTCAATTAGCCATTTCACCCAACAATTTTTTTGATTGGTAGTTACTCTAATCAGCTATCTAAACGTGTAGTAAGTAATCATGGCCAAATACCGACCGGGCACGCAGGGCATGTGCCCAGGGGCCCTGACATCCAGGGGGCCCCCGTGGATTTTTGTTGTTATTCCCACTCAGATATCATATTAACACTGCATAAGTCATTACAAAATGTGTATAATTACAGAACACTAGCTTTAAAACGGCAAAAATATATGATATGTTCTGATGTTAAGACTACTCTCCATTCTACTGGTATGGTCTGATGTTGAGACCACTCTCCTAGTCCAGACTACCTTTCCGTCATTGTAAATAAGAATTAGTTCTTAACTGATTTGCCTAGTTAAATAAAGGTTAAATAAAAATACATTTAAAAAATCCAAGCTGAAAGGTCTTCATACACAATGGGAGAGTAGCAAGAGTAGAGAGGCGTTGGGAGAAAAACTATTCGCGCCAAGCCACTTCTGTAGATCTGAGAGGATTGGATAGGTGGGAGCAACATGGGAACATTTCCACCTAGCCAATCAGAAGGCAAGGTGAATCTATTAGCATAAAGCTTACACAGTTTGTATCCAATCACCTGTGTAGGGGGTGTAGGGTTGATTAGGGATTCAGAACACCAGGTTCTTAGAACTAGTGTGTAGTGCCTAGTATGTAGGGGCTAGGGGTAGAGAAGTGCTTAGGACTATGGGATTCAGAACTAGGCCTACATAGAAATGGAGACAGTCCACCGTTCCCCCACATTCCCACCATAATGCCGAATTACTGTATCTATCCAGTCTTATCCTACACACCCTACAGTCTAGGCCCGGGGTGTAGGAGCTAGGTCAAAAAAAGAACATGTGTGGACCTTGGCTAGGAGTAGATTTGCAATTCAGAGCTGGAATTGTGTGGATAGAGAGAGTACTTTCTTTAACCATACCATGTCCCTGTCTGACACTGACGCAGAAAAACCTCCCAATTATTCAAAGCCCTGATGGATGGGGACTGGCTGTCCCCACTGGGGGAGGAAGGAAGAGGAGGAGGGGAAGAGGAATATAAAGGGGAGGAGAGCCCCACTCACCACACACAGCTCACCTCCAAGACAATGACTTAGGCTTTCTGTCAGATGGGGAGATAAGAAAATAACGGAGAGAAAAACCTTTGGGGACAAGTCCCCCCCCACCTGTCCGTCCGTCCCCACCCGTCCGTCCGCCATGATCACTGACCAGCCCTCCCCGTCCTCTTCATGAACACTGGCCAGCCCTCCCCCGTCCACTTCATGAACACTGACCAGCCCTCCCCCGTCCTCTTCATGAACATTGGCCAGCCCTCCCCTGTCCTCTTTATGAGCAGGCCTGCCCTCCCCGTCCTCTTCATGAACACTGACCAGCCCTCCCCTGTCCTCTTCATGAACACTGGCCAGCCCTCCCCTGTCCTCTTTATGAACACTGGCCAGCCCTCCCCTGTCCTCTTTATGAGCAGGCCTGCCCTCCCCTGTCCTCTTCATGAACACTGGCCAGCCCTCCCCGTCCTCTTCATGAACACTGACCAGCCCTCCCCTGTCCTCTTCATGAACACTGGCCTGCCCTCCCCGTCCTCTTCATGAACACTGACCAGCCCTCCCCTGCAGGCCAGTGTTCATAAAGAGGACAGGGGAGGGCTGGTCAGTGTTCATGAAGAGGACGGGGAGGGCTGGCCAGTGTTCATGAAAAGGACAGGGGAGGGCAGGCCAGTGTTCATAAAGAGGACAGGGGGAGGGCAGGCCAGTGTTCATAAAGAGGACAGGGGGAGGGCAGGCCAGTGTTCATAAAGAGGACAGGGGGAGGGCAGGCCAGTGTTCATAAAGAGGACAGGGGGAGGGCAGGCCAGTGTTCATAAAGAGGACAGGGGGCTGGCAAGCCTTAGTTTCACTCTCTACAGACTCAAGTTGGGGTGTGTGCGGTGTGTGCAGTGTGCCACAGGAGGTTGGTGGCACCTTAATTAGGGAGGCAGGTTGGTGGTAATGGCTGGAGTGGAACGGTATCAACTACATGCTCCCCTCAGCAGCCTCCACTGGTGCGTGGGTGTGTCTAGCATCTTCCTCCCAGACACTCCACAGAGTCATACACCACTTAGAGATGCATAGCTTCTCTCCCAGCAAGGAATCCCTGACTACATTCTCCTGATAGGGTCTGTGGTATGAACAGGGGAAACGATTATATTGGCACTAACTTGACAATGACATTATCCAAATAGCAATAATTGATCAAAAGATAAAGCCTTCAGTGTAAATCAATACTAAAACTGTCTCAACCTCGAGGCCTATTTCCTGACATTTGTGTTAGCTAGAGCTGGGATGCTAAACACTGAAGGGTCCCACCATTTAATGTCCTAACAACACTGACCGAACCGACCATTTATCGAGGACATTTTACAGATGTCGATAATAATGATAAGCAGCCTTGTCTAGAGGAATGTGAAGTCTGCTATGGGATTTTGCTAACAGAACAATTGATAGCTACAACATTCAAAGTAGTAGTAGTAGTTTTAAGGGTAATATAAAACATTAAATGGTACACATTAATGTGGTAAACTTATCGTTCAATTTATCATTATGGTAATCCAGTCAACTTACTGTGATATGGATTTTGGTCCATATCACCCAGCTCTAGTGTGAGCACTGAGCAGGACTAAGTCTATACCAGGACAGAATAGCTTGTGAATGTTTTCGCTTCCCTGCACATAAAGGCTCAAACGGCAGGCAAGGATAACCCCATCCCTGTATCCCTGTACTGCCTCTCCCTCCTGGAGGCTGATATTATTAACTGGTGTTTTTCAGAGCAGAATTCTCCTCTCCTCCTCCCAGTGAGCAAGGGCAGTCATTTTACTGTTCAATAGAGCAGACACTTCTCCTTGCCAGGGGCATTTATTCTCATTCCTGGTGCAACAATCACAAGTTAGCACTAGAAGTTACCCAGCCTCTGTCCATCCCCTCCACCCTGAGATTACACAGACCCATAAAGACCTCAAAAACAAATCCAATTTTGATAAACTCCCATATCTATTGGGTGACATACCACAGTGTGCCATTACAGCAGCAATATGTGTGAACTGTTGCCACAAGAAAAGGGAAACCATTGAAGAACAAACACCATTGTAAATACAAACCATATTTATGTTTATTTAATTTCCCTTTTATACTTTAACTATTTACACATCGTTACAACACTGTATATAGACATATGAAATGTCTTTATTCTTTTGGAACTTGTGTGAGTGTAATGTTTACTGGTCATTTTGTTTTGTTTATTCCACTTTTGTTTATTATCTGTTTCACTTGCTTTGGCAATGTAAACATATGTTTCCCATGCCAATAAAGCCCCTTAAATTGAATTGAGAGAGAGCGAGAGAGAGAGAGAGAGAGAGAGAGAAAGAGACAAAAACAATCCCATTTTATTTGTCACATGTGGCAAATACAACTGGTGTAGACTTTACCGTGAAATGCTTGACCGATTGGCATTCGGCAGTCACGGTCAAAGACAAAGACAGACATTACTCAGCCATGGTGTGAGGGAGAGAATGTGTAGAGGACCCGATAGACTGACCACTCAGACCATTTAGAACCCTCTGCATGGGATCTCTGGGGGTTAGGGTGGCAGAGTCCACTGGCCAGCATGTCCAGGCTCTGACAGTACTTACTGGACATAGTCTGGGCTCTATCACTAGAGGCTAGAAAGGATACAGCTTATGTCAAAGTGACATCACACTCTCTGAACTCAGGGGAAATGGAAAGAGAGCCCGTGAAGCGACTTCTTCTTTTGGATGTTAACAAGGCGACACTCAATTTAACTCCTCCACCACATGTACTGAATTGGTTCAAAAGTGCAGAAGAGAAAGAATTTTTATTTATTTTTTCTCTTCAGGACCAGAAAGAAAGAAATGCCGCTTAGGCGTCAATTACTTAGATCAAAACAGAACGATTGGGTGCGTTTGACATTGCAGCCGACTTTAAAGGTGAGTCGAGACAAATCAGAAATAACTACTCAAGTCTCAAACTCACATGGTAGTTTGACATCACTTTGACATAAGAGTGATTCCAAATGAAAGACCATGATTTGGGGTATTTTCACTAAATTTAATCCATACAATGGTCCTTTAGAGGAAGGATTGTTGACATATATTTGACATTTGTATCTAAAAGCATCATTGAGAAATAATTCATCAAAGTTGGCATATTTATGGCATTTTGGCCTTACATGCTGACAAAACCAGACGCGCGCGCATATTGATTTTGTTCACCCACACCAGAAACGATCAGAACACGCAGGTTGAAATATCAAAACAAACTCTGACCAATTATATTAATTTGGGGACAGGTCAAAAAGCAATAAACATTTATGATAATTTAGCCAGCTAGCCTGCTGTTGCTAACCAATCTTGTCCTGGAATATACAGTTGAAGTCAGAAGTTTACATACACTTAGGTTGGAGTCATTAAAACTCGTTTTTTCAACCACTCCACAAATGTCTTCTTAACAAACTATAGTTTTGGCAAGTCGGTTAGGACATCTACTTTGTGCATGACACAAGTCATTTTTCCAACAATTGTTTACAGACAGGTTATTTCACATATAATTCACTGTATCACAATTCCAGTGGGTCAGAAGTTTACATACACTAAGTTGACTGTGCCTTTAAACAGCTTGAAAAATTCCCGAAAATTTGTCATGGCTTTAGAAGCTTCTGATAGGCTAATTGACATCATTTGAGTCAATTGGAGGTGTACCTGTGGATGTATTTCAAGGCCTACCTTCAAACTCTGTGCCTCTGTGCTTGACATCATGGGAAAATCTAAAGAAATCAGCCAAGACCTCAGAAGAAAAATTGTAGAACTCCACAAGTCAGGTTCATCCTTGGGAGCAATTTCCAAACGCCTGAAGGTACCACGTTCATCTGTACAAACAATAGTACGCAAGTATAAACACCATGGGACCACGCATCCGTCATACCGCTCAGGAAGGAGACACGTTCTGTCTCCTAGAGATGAATGTACTTTGGTGCGAAAAGTGCAAATCAATCCCAGAGCAACAGCAAAAAACCTTGTGAAGATGCTGGAGGAAACAGGTATAAAAGTATCTATATCCACAGTAAAAACGAGTCCATTATCGACATAACCTGAAAGGCCGCTCAGCAAGGAAGAAGCCACTGCACCAAAACAGTCAAAGATTGTTCTTTTTGGAGAAATGTCCTCTGGTCTGATGAAACAAAAATTAAAAAATTAGTATAATTGCATGAAATTAGTTATCAAATTGTAAAATCTTCTCTCCGCCCCATGGTAAAATGTCTAGAATTGCAGAAAACTTGCTTTAAAAAATATTTTCTCTACACCCCATGGCAAAATGTACATAATTGCACTCTAATTTACTCGAAAACTCCGCTGTCACTAAATGGGGCCACTAAAATGTTTTACTCGCAATGTGTGTCTGTGGGGAGGGAGGGGGGTTTGAATGTGCAACTAGGCCCCTCCTGATAAGTTATCCATCCCTGCCGTAGAGTATATTATGTTTTGGAAATCAAAATACTAATCACATTACAGAGCAAGCGATAAAGCTTCACATGACACCAATTCTTGCTTTGTAGCATCCACAGATTAAACTTTATGGAGCCTGGGTAAGGCCAAAATGTCATAAATATACCAACTTTGATGAATTACTTGAAATGTCAAATATGCGTCAACAATCCTTCCTCCAAAGGGCCATTCTATGGATTACATTTGGTGAAAATCCCAAAAAGCATGGTATTTTTTTGTCCTGGTTTCATATGAAATCACTCATGTAAGCTGTATCCAACTGGGCTAGAGCCCAATTACCTCGTGCAAATATAGGGAAGGCTCTGAGCCATACAGCACTGTAGTCTAAAACCACTGGAGGAAAATAGTTTGTTTATTCACACAGAGAGGATATATCAAACTCTACTCCTTTTAAACATTAGGCTACATATCACACTTTCAAAAGTTATTACGTAATGACGAACCATGATGGAGTGGAAGCAAATCATAATTCAAAAAGCCTCTTTTCTTTTTATGAGTTTGTCTACAGACAAGAGGCAGAGCACTCAGAAAGCTGAGAATATCCCAAATGTCCTCTTTTCACTCTGCATCTCCTCTCTGCCAAGTACAGAACTCAGAAACGCCATCTTCAGATTAATATAGAAGTTCTCTGGCTGTGTTTCAAACGGGACCCTTTCGCAATTTAGTGTACTACCTTTTCACCAGGGCTCTATGGTCTCCTGTCAAAGGTAGTGCACTAAATAGGGAATAGGTTGCCATTTGGGAAGTAGCCTCTATTTCCTCCATTAAGACTGGGTGACTCAGGGAGACATGTAATGTGCTTTGAACATTAAACACCATTAGCCAACGCTACACAGTGTGCACGCACGCACCCACAACCACGCGCACACGCACACAGTGCCCTGTCAGAAAGTAGGCCTCCATTACCAAAATAACTGTCACTAAAAAGAGCCCTCATCAACATAAAGCTATACAAAAATGAACACATACTTAGAGCTTTGTAAATGCATTCCATTCCCACTTTTTTTATGGATTTTTTAATTCTAGTGGAACCCTTGTTGTGGGAATAATAATAACAGCAGAAGCAGAGAGCAATTTACATTTCAACGCCTATTACCACTGTTGTCAGTTACTAGAACAATTAACGAAGGTGACAAGACATTTTTTTCAATTAAACAATAACTGGTCATCCAGAAAGTGATTTGAAAACTAATTTTGCCTGCTAAGAACCGAGCTGACGCTATGGGACACACACACACACACACACAGGGCTACAGAATTAATTGCTACAGATGTAGGATCTTAATTTGAGCCAGTTTGCTACAGCAGGAAAATAATCCTGCAGCAAAAGGACATTTTAATTATTTTGTGGATTATAATAAATTTGCCATGATTGTATGGGTTGATACATTTTTTGTAAGGGAAAATCAAGTCTGAAATTTCAAAGTGGAATTAAAAACTTCAGAAGCCATTTTAAACCTCAAATACACTAAAAGTTTTAAATATCCTGCATTGCAGGGTGATTAAATTAAGATCCTATACCTGTATGTGGGAATTTAATTTCCACTGTGTGATACGACTCAGGATTTCACTAACAGAAACATAGTTTTAATCATTAAAATAATGATAACAAAGACTAAAAAGTTCCTTCCAACAATATTGTTCAATGAAAAAATATAGTTGTATTGCTGCCTATACCAATTCCATACAGGTTAGCCTACAGGTGTCTTTAAAACATTGTCTTTTCAATCAATCAATCACTTTATTGTCTCAATTGGAAATGTGTAGTGCAGTCAGGACAAAAACAACTTTAAAACAACCACAATCATAAAACAAAGTGTAGGCTACTGTTTGAACCATCCTGCACACCACAAACAGACAGATTCAGACTGTGGATGGTTGTATTATACCTCACTAATACTCTAATCAAATCTCTGATGCCTGCTATGTGGATATGAATGTGAATGGCTTTGCTGCATACCACAGCATACCAATAACCATAACCTCTGTGGCGGGCACTCCAGACATGGGTTCAAATACTATTCAAAATAATTTTTAAATACTTGATCTGGGCTTGATTGAGCTTGCCTGGTGCAATGGAAGTATGGAACCAATAGAATTGTCACAGAAGAGCAATACCTCACCCATCTACTACTCCAGGCAGAATAAACAAATGTATTTGAAAGATGTCAAATAGTATGTGAACCCAGTTCTGCTGGGCTGGCGCTCGTCTTAGCTGAGACCCTCTAGAATGTTTGATTGGCCTCATAAGAAGATGCCTTACATAGTAAATTGACAATCGAATACAGACGCATACGAGAATAGAGAGATGGGAGGATAAAGGTTTTTGTAAACTGGGTGGTTCCAGCCCTGAATGCTGATTGGCTGAAAGCTGTGGTATATCAGACCGTATACCATAGGTATGACAAAACATTTATTTTTACTGCTCTAATTACGTTGGTAACCAGTTTATAATAGCAATAAGGCACCTCGGGGGTTTGTGGTATATGGCCAATATACCACGGCTAAGGGCTGTATCCAGGTACTCCACGTTGCGTCGCAACCTAAGAACAGCCCTTATAATGGCCATATACCACACCCCCTCGTGCCTTATTGCTTAAATGACTGGTAATGGATCCTGAATCAACCTCTTCTCATC
The DNA here is from genome assembly GCA_030435695.1 of Brachymystax lenok tsinlingensis. Classification (NCBI taxonomy): domain Eukaryota; kingdom Metazoa; phylum Chordata; class Actinopteri; order Salmoniformes; family Salmonidae; genus Brachymystax; species Brachymystax lenok. Next base: position 66,962,012 of record CM059780.1, read on the forward strand.
TCCTATAAATTACACGCTTTTTCCCCTTCACACACACACACCACACAGTCATACACGTACACCACACAGTCGTAGGCACGCACGCACACACACACACAAATCACACTCGCTCAGCTATCTTTATGGTATCATTCTGTTCAGTAGAGTAGCAATGAAGAGTAGAAGTTTAGTTCAGATTGTACTCTAGTTCTTCCTTGTGACAGACGGACAGTGAGGGGGAGGAAAATGATTGAACATTAAATTGTGTTTTAGAAAGAAAATGACAAGGATTAGCAGTAAATCCTAACTGAGCCTCATGCCATCCTCCTGGTACTGTCCCAAGTGGCACCCTATTCCCTATATAGTGCACTACTTTTGACCAGAGCCCATAGGGATTAATGTACCATATGGGGACCCCTGAAACGCAGAACGAAGTAAAAGTAATCTGCACTGTTTTCTTTCCTGGCAGCTAGACACTTAATCCAACTAAGATTACTGCAGATAATCCTTCTAAATGCATCGGATTAACAATCAGTGAAATTACCCAATAGATTTATCGAATTTTAGTGAGATTAAGACACACAGCGACTCCACCTGTTTTTTAAAGCACGCCTGGGCCATTCCCGGTCCTTACTCGCTAATAACAGAATTACGTACACTGGTCTATGAGAAACACAGACACACACACAGAGACACAAACACAAACACAGTCGGTCACACCCTGCGGATCAATAGCTGAGACAAATCAAGCCTCATCCCAACTCCCATTTCTCACTGCATTTAATGAACTACTTAGCAGTACATTGTGTGGTGGTGCGTTGAATGCAAAATTAATGGTAAGAAAAACAAAAGGGCAGCATGGTTGAAAAAAGGGGGGTCCTGCTGCTATAAGAGACTACCACCAGTCCCTGTACGGGGGGGTCCTGCTGCTATAAGAGACTACCACCAGTCCCTGTACGGGGGGGTCCTGCTGCTATAAGAGACTACCAACAGTCCCTGTACGGGGGGGTCCTGCTGCTATAAGAGACTACCACCAGTCCCTGTACGGGGGGTTCCTGCTGCTATAAGAGACTACCACCAGTCCCTGTACGGGGGGGTCCTGCTGCTATAAGAGACTACCACCAGTCCCTGTGCGGGGTCCTGCTGCTATAAGAGACTACCACCAGTCCCTGTACGGGGGGGTCCTGCTGCTATAAGAGACTACCACCAGTCCCTGTACGGGGGGGTCCTGCTGCTATAAGAGACTACCACCAGTCCCTGTACGGGGGGGTCCTGCTGCTATAAGAGACTACCACCAGTCCCTGTACGGGGGTTCGGCTGCTATAAGAGACTACCACCAGTCCTGTGCGGGAGGTCCTGCTGCTATAAGAGACTACCACCAGTCCCTGTGCAGGGGTCCTGCTGCTATAAGAGACTACCACCAGTCCCTGCACGGGGGGTCCTGCTGCTATAAGAGACTACCACCAGTCCCTGTGCGGGGTACTGCTGCTATAAGAGACTACCACCAGTCCCAGACTCCACACACACACACACACACACACACACACTATACGAGTCTCTCATTCCTGGACTCTAGCATTAAAGCAGCAGCCAGTTTAATCTCAGTTTAATCAAGGCCTCAGTGTTTGTAGACAGCTTTAACAAGATCATGAGGCTTCAGTGTTTGTAGACAGCTTTAACAAGATGAGTCACTGACTGGACTAGGAATGAAAGTCCAGGAACATAGAGAAGGGAGGGATGAAACAGAAAAGTGAACTGATCCTGATTAATGACGACAAGAGGCAAAGCAAAAGGAGGAAAAAAAGGAAAAACAAGGACATACTGTAGCTGGCAGAGAGGTAGGATAGGATTGGGGGCTGTGCCCAGATATCCAGTATGGTGGTGGTAGACATTTGCCCCCCTCCATGTAGACACTACTCTTAACAGCAGGTTACATAGTGCCATCTGCCTGATCAGACAAGGAGCTAGTCCATGAATGTCCACCCTCCAACTCCACAGACAGATACACACACCCCCATGCCCTGCTCTCTCTCCTGACAACTCACCACCCCAGGTGACATTTTGAGCACCTGCTGTCCGACCTCTGTCTAAACATAATCAAGAAAGAATTAGAAACTCAATGATCCTAATAATTTAACTTTAATAGGATATTTAAATCACCCTGAAATCCTGCTAAAGCTGAGGAGGAGCTGTGGAATGCAGCACTGTTACACACACACACACACACACACACAGACACACACACACCCCTAATTGGCCAGTGCTGATTTTTCAGTGTGGATTCAGGAGTTAAATGAATTCTGTAGTAGTGAAATGAGCACCCAGTGGTGTAAAAGAACCCCATTGCTGGTGTTAATAACCACAGGTATTGTTATTGAGAGTAAAACAGTCCCATCAAAACCACACCTATCATATTTACCAGCATGCTATGCAGGTAGATTACCTTTTAGGATTGTTTTTAATACCGGTGTTTTTGCATGTACGTTGATCAATTGGTTAATCTTATGTTACACAAAGATAAATAACATACTTTTTAATCCAATAAATTAGATTTATTGCCCCCATTATTGAAATGGTTGTTCTGGTTTAAATGATTTAGGTAGTGTTTTTATGACGTTTCCTAACCCTGACAGTCATTCTAAACGCAGGTTGCGCATGAATAAAAATGCAAACTGCTGGATATCATAATGCTGGTTGGATTCAAATAGGAATTACACCACTTTGCAAGCCAGGATAATGTGACTTGCAGGCCTGATGTGGCATGTAAACCTGGAGTTTCCTAACACCGCTGTTTTGGAATAAAACTAGGCCATCAACTAGGCCAATAAGTAAGGCCTTAGGATACATGTAATGTATTGTCAGAGTTACATTTGAATGATAGCATTAGCCCAGGAACTCACTTGGTGAAAGCCACAGGCCTATAAAATGAAAGACTTCAATAACCATTTCTCTGTCACTAACAAATACAGTCATGGGTGTTGACTGTAGGATTTACTCAAAAAGAAAAGGCACCCTGAGAAATATGCAGATTAGGATTTAGACCATACAGTGTTAAAAAAAACTAGGGATGCACCGATATGACATTTTTGCCCGATACCGATATCCAATATTTTCCTTGCCCCCCCAAAAACGATACCGATATCCAATATTTTCCTTGCCCCCCCAAAAACGATACCGATATCCAATATTTTCCTTGCCCCCCCAAAAACGATACCGATATCCAATATTTTCCTTGCCCCCAAAAGCGATACCGATATCCAATATTTTCCTTGCCCCCAAAGCGATACCGATATCCAATATTTTCCTTGCCCCCAAAAGCGATACCGATATCAATATTTTCCTTGCCCCCAAAACGATACCGATATCCAATATTTTCCTTGCCCCCCCAAAAACGATACCGATATCGATATCCGACCTAAAAAAAATGTAAGCATTCTAGTACAGTTAAATAGTTAACAAACACATGGACGCAGCGGTCTAAGGCACTGCATCTCAGTGAAGGAGACGTCACTTCAGTCCCTGGTTTGAATCCAGGCTGTATCACATCCGGCCGTGATTGGGAGTCCAATAAAGCGGGTCACAATTGGCCCAGCGTCGTCTGGGTTTGGCCGGGGTAGGCCGTCATTGTAAATAAGAATTTGTTTTTAACTGACTTGCCTAGTTAAATAAAGGTTACACACACCACACTGACCAAAAAGTTATTTTGTTGGCATTTACGTATGTCCCCATTACCAGTAAAACATAATCAAAACCTATTTCTTTCACTTACTTGCTGTTTCGTTGTTCATTTGTTCAGTCGTCTCATTCTCAACCAGGATTTCATCATACATGTCAAGTAGTGAAGTTTCATCTCTGTCTGTCCGTGGCCTCTCTTCCTCAGTGTGCTGTGTCACTGTGTCCGTTTCCATCTTGTCCAGCTGTGTATGTAACATTTCACGTAAACCCTGTTTCTTATCTGCATCGAAGTAGCGGTCCTTGTACATAGCATCGACCATGGTGGCGACACAGTAAAGAGGCTCAGAGAGTATACCACTGAATGTCTTGTTCACAGCCTCGGGAACCTTTTGTAAGTTTTAACCCCACGGTCCGTCTGCAATTTTGTTGAGCAGGTGTTTCAATGCCATGACAGAGGGCATCATGTCTGATGCAGACGCAGTTGATTGGCCTATTTCTCCTGTCAGTTGTTCAAATAGCGCTAGTTTCAAACATGTTCTCAAATGCCATTGAAATGGCAGCAGCAGTATGACAACCAGCACATTCATGAGCATGCAATACAACTTTCCTCAGTACGAAATCCTCAACAACCCACTGTGCTGTCAGACTCAGCATGCTGATGGGGCTGACATCGCTGGTCCAAATGTCAGTCGTGACATCCATAGCAAGTAGAATAATGAATTCCACTATCTTGGCGTTAATGGATTTAGCTTTTGAGTTGTCTCGCTGAAATTTTCTTACTCTTTCAAATGACTGCTCAACTTGAACTTGTTTAGTTGTTGGAAATGTGCACTTAGTATTTTTCTGCTTTTGTTCTGTGTAGCGCTGTATTTTTCGTGCCGTCATTCAGTCATCTACTAACGTTATATAGGTATGCACGTCAGCTTTGACATCAGTTTTGCACATCGGCGTTAAACTAGACATCGGGTCGATGTTGGCATTTTCAGCTAATATCGTCCGATTCCGATATGCTCACCGATATATCGTGCATCCCTAAAATCAACACACCAAAATGATTTACTGTAACACTACAGGTGTTAGTTTCTTACACTGAGAAAGTGGAACAGCGTCAGCATTAAGAAAAGTGAGTCCAGTTTACTCTAAATAAAGTGTTATGTTTTACTCTGTAGTTGTTGTGTATTACTCTACAGTAGAGATATGCAAACACCACAAGTTCATTTGAACACTAAGAGTTGAATGGTGAACACTGCAACATAGTTACATCTTTAACACTTTCAAAAGTGTTATTTTAACACCAGTTCAGTGGGACTCATATGTTCACTGAAAATAGTGTACATTTACAATTTCAGATTTAAAATGTACACCATTGAGTTTGCTGTGCAGACAGCACACACACACAGAGCACCCACACAGAGCACCTACACAGAGCACAGAGCATTATGTCACATAGACATGAAATGTTCTGCTGAAGTTTTTAATGAAATTAGAAAAGCCAGAAAGTCAGGCTAAATGCATGTTTGTATTCCAAATAATGTTTTAGCCTTTGTTTATACAGGTTAGTCTCAAGAGAGACTTGTATGAGTTCAGACTGAATAAAACATTTTACTGCAGTGGGCTAAATCAGGGTCACACAGGGTGTTTCTTGGTAGTCTTAAACAAATCTACTTTGAAACAAAAGTATACCCCTCACACACATGGTTATGCGCTTAAAAAATGTAGAACATTGTGTTTTCATCCCAATATTACACTTTATATACATCACAGAAGACTGAAATATAACAAAACCTTTTGACATAAATTCACTGGATTTTCGGTGGGTATTTTTGAAATAATGTTTATTAGTTATGAAATTATGAAAAATATTTATAGCATTCAACCCATGAGGCCACTAGAGGGCGATTTGGTCATTTGACTGCAGGAAAGGGGCTACATATTTTAGATGCAACACTTACAGCGTAAGCATTCTGTTTCTGCTTTCTAGGCTGATATAGAACAATAAACATATTCCTTATGCAAATGCTCCGTACATTCCAGTTGGCCGTATGCATTCATACATAAAAGACAGGCAAACTGACACATCCCCTATGCTAATGTTCTGTGTTATTTGGGTCTTGTGAGTGTGAGTACAGATGCTGCTGGCTCAGAGGTTATGTACCAAGATGCTAATGTGCATAAAAACAGCTGGTTACACAGGAGACAGTAATAACCACTGAGATCAAATCTATCGATCTCTCTCTACAGTAATAACAGAATCTTCGAGCACCGCCATTTCCATAGACATATTTTCTTCACATTTTAAATGACCACTAAACCTATGATGCTCCAGATGGTTTTTCAAAAGTAATATCAATGCACTGAACTGCTGAAATTAAGAATGGACTAGAAAGGACTGAAATATACAGCCGAGGGAGAAGGTAGAAGAGTGTGGTATTGAAACACAGCTGTTACGTATTTTGGCCTTCGCTGGAAATTAGTAAAGATATCCACTAAAACAACACTGGGGAAAAACTGCTAGACAAGGCTACATTTATTTGCTTGACATGATCGCAGTGTGAGGGTACGTGCCGCCGATAAATTGTGGGTTCACTGTCAAATTGCTCCATTATAAGGGATGGTCCAACCATCCTCACAACGAACAATAATTGGAACACAATCCTATCATCAGAAAATGCATGGGTCCCTATTCTGCTATTTAGCATAATGTTTCATATTGTTCTGGCACTCTGCCGTACAGTAAGTAGATGGTAAGTAACACAGGCGCTCTGCCATAGGTTGGTGTGAATAACAACAGACAAGGAAGTGAACTCCTTACTATTCTGCTAATCTCTCAAACCACCTGTCAGAATAAAATACCAGTAAGAGAACACACACACACACACACACACACAATTAGCGTGCTTCTACAGATAACGGGCTGTTCATTAACCAGACTACTAGTAACCACATTACTCTTACCTCTACATTAAAAACATACGCTGACATCATTCACTGTATCCCACACAGGCCCACAAAAAGTGTGGCCCTCAAGGCAAGTCTTAGCAACCAAATCCTGAAATAGGAATGATACTTTCTCTCACCCCACAATGAACTACTGCAGAACTGCTCAAAGTCAATGATTCACCATATGTTGTGTGTTTGTTTCTATGACCCCCAATCCACCAATCAATCCAGCAAGAGTCAGCACTTTACACCCGCCAACACTAGAGGGCAGCAAACTCATAAATCACACTGCCAACATGTTGTAAGTTTGTAGCGTAAAAAAACTTTCCACAGGTGATGAAAAAGCACAGCTTTTGCTGATTTCACACCCTCTGAACTGTTGAAAGTTAATTTATAAAGCACCTTGCCAGAAATAACAAACACAGAAAAAACATGGCTTTGTTTGTTTCACAGCTTCCTACATTAAACCAGTGTAACTCAATTTTAAAAGCACAGCATTAACAAACACAGAAACACTGTTTGCATGTCATGAGGTTGTAGTGTGAAACAAATGTTCACCATAGGCATGGCTTGTTTCATAAACATCAGCATTAAAGCAGTGCAAACACAGCAAAATGCCTTGCTAATAGCCATAGTTTGACAAACTCCTGAATCAAACAAATGTAATAATAACAAAGCACTGTACCTGCGTTAACTATGGCATCGACCTCGAGGATGGTGATGTCACCCTTGTAGAGAGATACTTTGTCTCTCAGAAGGTCCTTCCCCTCCTCTTCCTCTGTCACCAGAAACAACAAGAGCAGGGGTGTATTCATTAGCCACACCTTACAGGTACACAAGAGCAGGGGTTTGTTCATTTGCTACACCGTACAGGTACTCTTAAAGACAGGACCAGAAATAAAGACAGATAACTCGTTTTTTTAGCTTAGTTCTTCTTGTCACTGTCCTTGTGGAATACTGTACATCTGGAATGAGCCATATCGTTGTTGTCCTATACACTAGCGCATTATTGAGGGTTTAAAAGAGTAAACTTACAGACACAAACACACAGCCTGCCAGCAAGCCAGACAGACAAACACACAGACAAACACAGACAGGCAGACAGTGCATTCGGAAAGAATTCAGACCCTTTCCCTTTTTGCACATTTTGTGACGTTACAGCCTTATTCTGAAATGGATTAAATACAATTTGTTCTTACAATCTACACACAACACCTCATAATGACAAGGCGAAAACAGGTTTTTAAAAATGTTTGCAAATGTATTAAAAATAAAAAACAGAAATACCTTATTTACATAAGTATTCAGACCCTTTTCTACGAGACTCGAAATTGAGCTAAGGTGCATCCTGTTTCCGATGATCATCCTTGAGATGTTTCTACAACTTGATTGGTAGATTCAATTGATTGGACGGAAAGGCACACACCTCTCTATATAAGGTCCCACAGTTGACCGTGCATGGCAGAGTAAAAACCAAGCCATGAGGTCAAAGGAATTGTACGTAGAGCTCCGAGACAGGATTGTGTCGAGGCACAGATCTGGGGAAGGGTACCAAAACATTTCTGCAGCATTGAAGGTCCCCAAGAACACAGTGGCCTCCATCATTCTTAAATGAAAGAAGTTTGGAACCACCAAGACTCTTCCTAGAGCTGGCTTCCCGGCCAAACTGAGCTATCGGGTGATAAGGGTCTTGGTCAGGGAGGTGACCAAGAACCCGATGATCACTCTGACAGAGCTCCAGAGTTCCTCTCTGGAGATGGGAGAACCTTCCAGAAGGACAACTATCTCTGCAGCACCCCACCAATCAGGCCCTTATGGTAGAGTGGCCAGACGGAAGCCACTCCTCAGTAAAAGGCACATAAAGGACTCTCAGACCATGAGAGACAAGATTCTCTGGTCTGATGAAACCAAGATTGAACTCTTTGGCCTGAATGCCAAGTGTCAAGTCTGGAGGTAACCTGGGACCATCCCCACGGTGAAGCATGGTGGTGGCAGAATAATGCTGTGGGGATGTTTTTCAGGGGCAGGGACTGGGAGACTAGTCAGGATCGAGCGAAAGATGAACGGAGCAAAGTACAGAGAGATTCTTGATGAAAACCTGCTCCAGAGTTCTCAAGACCTCAGACTGGGGCGAAGGTTCAACCTCCAACAGGACAACGACCCTAAGTCGTCTCTGAATGTCCTTGAGTGGCCCAGCCAGACTTCAACCCGATCGAACATCTCTGGAGAGACCTGAAAATAGCTGTGCAGCGACGCTCCCCGTCCAACCTGAGAAAGCTTAAGAAGATTCGCAGAGAAGAATGGGTGAAACTCCACAAATACAGGTGTGCCAAGGCTGTAATCGCTGCCAAAGGTGCTTCAACAAAGTACTGAGTAAAGGGTCTGAATACTTATGTAAATGTGATATTTCAATTTTTTTTTTTTATGCATTTGCTCAAATGTGCAAAAAACTGTTTTCGCTTCATCATTATGGGCTATTGTGTGTAGATTGACGAGGAAAAAAATGATTTAATCAATTTTAGAATAAGGCTGTAAAGTAATGTGGAAATGTCAAAGGGTCTGAATACTTTCCGAATGCACCGTACATAGACAGTCAGACACACACACACACACACACACAACTGGGGTAGGGGAATGTACTGAATGTATGAGAAAAAGTCACCAACTACAAACAGATTAATATGTGTACTGTAGTCACAAATTCACAAATGTGTTCTGCTCACAGAAGGCTGGTGAGGGGAGGACGGCTCATAATAATGGCTGGAATAGTGTGAATGGATGGCATCAAATACCATTCAATTCATTCAAGCCATTACTATGAGCCAACAGCCACCTGTGATTCTGCTAAATATGCCCACCGACATTTCAGATTGAATCTACAAAACCCCATAAAACAGCTTCACAATAATATTTCCACATTTATACCACTGTGGCACACACACAACTAAATCAATTCATCTGGCATCAGGGAATTCAGTGTCTGGCATCAGATCATGATAATCACATCAGGACTGTGTTCCAAATGGCACACTACAGCAAATATAGTGCACTACGTTTGACCAGGGTCTAATGGAAATAAAGACTGGGCAATTAACATTGATTCCTACAACGGTCAGTCCCACATGCCTGCAGGTTGTGTGTGTGTGTGTGTGTGTGTGTGTGTGTGTGTGTGTGTGTGTGTGTGTGCATAACATGTACAGTTGAAGTTGGAAGTTTACATACACCTTAGCCAAATACATTTAACGTCAGTTTTTCACAATTCCTGACATTTAATCCTAGTAAAAATTCCATGTCTTAGGTCAGTTAGGATCACCACTTTATTTTAAGAATGTGAAATGTCAGAATAATAGTAGAGAGAATTATTTATTTCAGCTTTTATTTCTTTCATCACATTCCCAGTGGGTCAGAAGTTTACATAAACTCAATTAGTATTTGGTAGCATTGTCTTTAAATTGTTTAACTTGGGTCAAACGGTTTGGGTATCCTTCCACAAGCTTCCCACAATAAGTTGGGTGAATTTTGGCCCATTCCTCCTGTAACTGAGTCAGGTTTGTAGGCCTCCTTACTCGCACATGCTTTTTCAGTTCTGCCCACAGATTTTCTATAGGATTGAGGTCAGGGCTTTGTGATAGCCACTCCAATACCTTGACGTGTTGTCCTTAAGCCATTTTGCCACAACTTTGGAAGTATGCTTGGGGACACTGTCCATTTGGAAGACCCATTTGCGACCAAGCTTTAACTTCCTGACTGATGTCTTGAGATGTTGCTTCAATATAGCCACATAATTTTCCTTCTTCATGATGCCATCTATTTTGTGAAGTGCACCAGGCCCTCCTGCAGCAAAGAACCCCCACAACATGATGCTGCCACCCCCATGCTTCAAGGTTGGGATGGTGTTCTTCAGCTTGCAAGCCCCCTTATTCCTCCAAACATAACGATGGTCATTACGGCCAAACAGTTCTATTTTTGTTTCATCAGACCAGAGGACATTTCTCCAAAAAGTATGGAGTTGCAAACCGTAGTCGTTTTTTTATGGCGGTTTTAGAGCAGTGGCTTCTTCCTTGCTGAGCGGCCTTTCAGGTTATGTCGAAATAGGACTCATTTTACTGTGGATATAGATACTTTTGTACCTGTTTCCTCCAGCATCTTCACAAGGTCCTTTGCTGTTGTTCTGGGATTGATTTGCAGTTTTCGCACCAAAGTATGTTCATGTCTAGGAGACAGAACGCGTCTCCTTCCTGAGCTGTATTGGTTGCGTGGTCCCATGGTGTTTAGACTTGCGTACTATTGTTTGTACAGATGAACGTGGTACCTTCAGGCGTTTGGAAATTGCTCCCAAGGATGAACCAGACTTGTGGAGGTCTACCATTTTTCTCTGAGGTCTTGGCTGATTTCTTTAGATTTTCCCATGATGTCAAGCAAAGAGGCACTGAGTTTGAAGGTAGGCCTTGAAATACATCCACAGGTACACCTCCAATTGACTCAAATGATGTCAATTAGCCTATCAGAAGCTTCTAAAGTCATGACATAATTCTCTGGAAATTTCAGAAAAGTTTAAAGGCACAGTCAACTTAGTGTATGTACACTTCTGACCCACCGGAATTGTGATACAGTGAATTATAAGTTAAATAATCTGTCTGTAAACAATTGTTGGAAAAATTACTTGTGTCATGCACACAGTAGATGTCCTAACTGACTTGCCCAAACTATAGTTTGTTAACAAGAAATTTGTGGAGTGGTTGAAAAATGAGTTTTATGACTCCAACCTAAGTGTATGTAAACTTCCGACTTCAACTGTATCTATACAGGTACTGGCTGGCCTACACTCCTAGACTTTGATTGCTGTTTTCATGATATGGTTAGATGTTGTGTTTTTTGTTATATTATCATAATTATTTATTAATTAATTTTACTATAAATGTTTTATTTTATGCACTTTTGAGATTATTCTTGTAATGAAAAGCACCTTACAAATGTAATATAATATTATTACCATTATTATGTGGCCAAACTAGTCTGTGTCAAAGTGTATTCTAGTCAAGAGTTAAATTGTACAATCTGATATAAAAAGCTTAATCATCACAAGCATAGACAACTCTACGACAACATTTCATTTTCCAAGACAATGCTAACTTTATACGCGAGGTGGGCAAACTGAAAAGATTACAGGCTTGGATTGATTCCTCTGTCCTCGTCTCTTCCCTTGAAGGGCAGCTGTCTTTTCCCATGAATTAAATATCACAGGGTTGATGGATGGGAGGGGTTGAGGGTAGCTGAAGGACGGGACTAAAAACAAACAAAAGATAACTATTGTAAAATATGCTGTGTACATAAAATGTATATAGTATGTATAAGCTGGAAGTGGAAGCCTAAGTGTTGTTGTCTATTAGTTTACTCCAATGACAGGAGGGGTGGTAGGGTTAAGGGAAAATAATAAAGGAACATTCACTACCGGTCAAAAGTTTGGGCCCACTCAGAAATGTCCTTGTTTGTGAAAGAAAAGCAGTTTTTTGGTCCCATAAAATAACATCAAATTGATCAGAAATACAGTGTAGACATTGTTTATGTTGTAAATTACTATTGTAGCAGGAAACTGCAGATTTTTTATGGAATATCTTCATAGATGTACAGAGGCCCATTATCAGCAACCAACTTTATCATAGACCCGGTGCACAACTGAGCAATAGGACAAGTACATTAGAGTGTCTAGTTTGAGAAACAGACGCCTCACAAGTCCTCAACTGGCAGCTTCATTAAATAGTACCCACAAAACACCAGTCTCAACGTCAACAGTGAAGAGGCGACTCCGGGATGCTGGCCTTCTAGGCAGAGTTGCAAAGAAAAAGCCATATCTCAGACTGGCCAACAAAAAGAAAATATTAAGATGGGCAAAAGAACACAGACACTGGGCAGAGTGTATGTATGTATGTATATTTTTTTAAATATATACAGTACCAGTCAAAAGTTTGGACACACCTACTCATTCCAAGGTTTTTCTTTATTTTTACTATTATATACATTGTAGACTAATAGTGAAGACTTTAATACTATGAAATAACCCATATGGAATCATGTAGTAACCAAATAAAGTGTTAAACAAATCAAAATATATTTTAGATTTGTGATTCTTCAAAGTAGCCACCCTTTGCATTGATGACATCTTTGCACACTCTTGGTATTCTCTCAATCAGCTTCATGAGGTAGTCTCCTGGAACGCAATTCAATTAGCAGGTGTGCCTTGTTAAAATTTAATTTGTGGAATTTCTTTCTTAATGCGTTTGAGCCAATCAGTTGTGTTGTGACAAGGTAGGGGTGGTATACAGAAGATAACCCTATTTGGTAAAAGACCAAGTCCATATTATGGCAAGAACAGCACAAATAAGCAAAGAGAAACGACAGTCCATCATTACTTTAAGACATGAAGGTCAGTCAATAAAGAACATTAAGAACTTTGAAAGTTTCTTCAAGTGCACTCGCAAAAACTATCAAGCGCTATGATGAAACTGGCTCTCATGAGGAAAGGAAGACCCAGAGTTACCTCTGTTGCAGAGGATAAGTTCATTAGAGTTACCAGCCTCTGAAATTGCAGCCCAAATAAATGCTTCACAGAGTTTAAGTAACAGAAACATCTCAACATCAACTGTTCAGAGGAGACTGCGTGAATCAGGCCTACATGGTTGAATTGCTGCAACAACAACAAAAAAACTACTAAAAGGACACCAATATGAAGAAGAGACTTGTTTGGGCCAAGAAACACAGGCAATGGACATTAGACCAGAGGAGATCTGTCCTTTGGTCTGAGTCCAAATTTGAGATTTTTGGTTCCAACCGCTGTGTCTTTGTGAGATGCAGAGTAGTGAACGAATGATCTCCGCATGTGTGGTTCCCACCGTGAATCATGGAGGAGGTGGTGTGATGGTGTGGGGGTGCTTTGCTGGTGACACTGTCTGTGATTTATTTAGAATTCAAGGCACACTTAACCAGCATGGCTACCACAGCATTCTGCAGCGATATGCCATCCCATCTGGTTTGCGCTTAGTGGGACTATCATTTGTTTTCAACAGGACAATGACCCAACACACCTCCAGGATGTGTAAGGGCTATTTGACCAAGAAGGAAAGTGATGGAGTGCTGCATCAGATGACCTGGCCTCCACAGTCACCCGACCTCAAACCAATTGAGATGGTTTGGGATGAGTTGGAGCGCAAAGTGAAGGAAAAGCAGCCAAGTGCTCAGCATTTTTGGGAACTCCTTCAAGACTGTTGGAAAACTATTCCAGGTGAAGCTGGTTGAGAGAATGCCAAGAGTGTGCAAAGCTGTCATTAAGGAAAAGGGTGGCTACATAGAAGATATATTTTGATATGTTTAACAGTTGTTTGGTTACTACATGATTCCATATGTGTTATTTCGTAGTTTTGATGTCTTCACTATTATTCTACATGTAGAAAATATTAAAAATATAGAAAAAACATTGAATGAGTAGTTGTGTCCAAACTTTAGACTGGTACTGTATGTCTTTTGTATATATTTACAAAAAATATATACGGGAGGATGGAAATGATGCAGACAATTACATTTATGGAAGCCACAAAAAAAACTCACAGCACAGAGGCTAAGAGATATTTACATCTTGGTCATTTAGCAGACGCTGTTACTATTAACGGGAGTGCATTACACAGAGCGGCAAAGTTGCTTTGTTGGTTGTCATAAGCATAAGATGGTGGCCTTGAAGGGTTAGGTCAATCCTATGACAGTGTTATTAAGCTGTTATGTCATGCAGTGACAAGTAAAAGCAAGACTTTAAAGGCTAGAGTTGAAGATTGAAATTGGGAAGTTGTTCCCTTTGAATGTCTCTTCAGGTGAACTAGCTTATTCATTGTTCAGATTCATTGCTTATTCTGATTATTAGTCAGCAGTCTCCACATCAATAGGCTCAGGCTCTGGTGCGGATCTCTGGACCTGTTCCAATACTTTTGAAATGCAGCCTTCCTTCCTTGTTTCCTTGAGGTAAGCACAGATTTTTTAGTGATTGGATAGGTGTAAGGTAACTACCCTATCACTTTCACCAATACTCTACCAATTCAGACTTGTGATTACTTCAAGAAAGTAAGGAAGGAAGGAAGGAAGGAAGGAAGGGAGGATTGATTTATGAAGAATTCGAACAAGGCCTCTGAGTATATCGCTCACCTTCTGTGCTCTGAGACTGTTTCCAGGTGTTGATTTGGTCCAGAGGTACATATTCAGACCGACGGTACTCCTTACGCCGCTCCTCCAATGACATATTCAACACTCTGTCTGAAGGGAAGAATAAATAGACAGTTTTAGAACAAACTACTCCACTTTAGAATATAAGTCAATTTTAGAACAAATGACTACATTTTAGAACATAAGTCAATTTTATAACAAACTACTCAATTTTAGAACATAATAGTTCATTTTAGGAAAAAAAAAAAACATTTTAAGTAACAAAGTAACAAAAAGAAATTGGTCACAAACAAATGAGTGAGTGTGGAACAGTTAAAATAGTCCATTTTCAAGTTCAAAAACGTATGAAACAAGACATATGTAAATAGGTGACATGTTGTTCAGGTGAAGCTGAACTAAGAATATCATAGTAGGACAGAGCCAGTCTGGACATCCAGGCTCAGAATATTGTTACAGCACCAGAGAGAAGAGTTTGGAAATTGAGGCGAGATGAGGTGAGGTGTGCTAGGTTCCCAGATTTCTGCTGGCCAAATGGTATTTTTGTCGGATGAGAGCATTGTTACATGTTGCCAGCACTTCATGTATTTTCCTGTATTTATGCCAGTATGCTACCTGCCAGTGATGTATAAAAATACAAATAAAGTTAATTCATTAATTTAATGCAGGAAGTTGTGTTTGTAAAACAAAGTTTTAAGTAAGACTTGAAATAATTGACATGATTTTCAGGTGAGGCTGAGGCAAGAATATTACAGTCACTATATAAGCCACTCCACTCCACCCCCCACCCCGTATGGTTAAAACTGTTAAAACATTTTCCTCCATTCCCCAGACTGATGTAGTTTTATTCTACATGAATGACTAAAGGAGGGGAAGGTTTAGCTGGTCTTTAAACACAATAGTGCGCTTTGGTTTACAGCCTTACAACGGTCTGTCGCTCTCACAAACAAACTTTCACCGGACTACTTATAACTTATACATACAATGTGATGAGAACTGAGGAGAGAGGGGGACCACTTTGACTACAGTTAGTGGGCGTCAGGTAGCCTAGCGGTTAGGAGCGCTTGACCAGTAACCAAAGGTCGCTGATTCGAAATCCTCAAGACGACTATGTGAAAAATCTGCAGATGTGCCCTTTAGAAAAAAATGTAACCTTTATTTAACTAGGCAAGTCAGTTAAGAACAAATTCTTATTTTCAATGACTTGGACGACGCTGGGCAAATTGTGAGACGCCCTATGGGACTCCCAATCACGGCAGGATGTGATACAGCCTAGATTCAAACCAGGGACTGTAGTGATGCCTCTTGCACTGATGCAGTGTCTTAGACCACTGCACCACTCGGGAGCCCCCCCTTGAGCAAGGCACTAAACCCTACTTGCTCCTGTCAGTCGCTCTGGATAAGAGCGCTTGCTAATTGTCTAAAATGGAAACGTAAAATGCCTTATAGTAGTATATTCTAAGATAGAATTAGAGGATACGTGACTAGGCCCAACACTTTATAATGGTGTGACTAGGCCTAACACGTTATAATGGTGTGACTAGGCCTAACACTTTATAATGGTGTGACTAGGCCTAACACGTTATAATGGTGTGACTAGGCCTAACACGTTATAATGGTGTGACTAGGCCTAACACTTTATAATGGTGTGACTAGGCCTAACACGTTATAATGGTGTGACTAGGCCTAACACGTTATAATGGTGTGACTAGGCCTAACACTTTATAATGGTGTGACTAGGCCTAACACGTTATAATGGTGTGACTAGGCCTAACACTTTATAATGGTGTGACTAGGCCTAACACGTTATAATGGTGTGACTAGGCCTAACACATTATAATGGTGTGACTAGGCCTAACACTTTATAATGGTGTGACTAGGCCTAACACGTTATAATGGTGTGACTAGGCCTAACACTTTATAATGGTGTGACTAGGCCTAACACTTTATAATGGTGTGACTAGGCCTAACACGTTATAATGGTGTGACTAGGCCGAACACTTTATAATGGTGTGACTAGGCTAGGCCTAACACTTTATAATGGTGTGACTAGGCCTAACACGTTATAATGGTGTGACTAGGCCTAACACTTTATAATGGTGTGACTAGGCCTAACACTTTATAATGGTGTGACTAGGCCTAACACGTTATAATGGTGTGACTAGGCCGAACACTTTATAATGGTGTGACTAGGCTAGGCCTAACACTTTATAATGGTGTGACTAGGCCTAACACTTTATAATGGTGTGACTCGGCCTAACACTTTATAATGGTGTGACTAGGCCTAACACTTTATAATGGTACAGAATTCTTAGAGATTACGATTGTTTTGTAATAGCCTACTGGGCAGTGGGTTGTGTGTGGGCTACGTCTTGCCTGGTTCACATTAGAGTAATAAATATATACACTGCAGTATGTTAATCTACCGGACCTGAGGAAAGTGTTTAAGAATGGTTAGAAGAAAATAGACAAATAAAACACACTTAAGCCCATGATAAAATCCTGACAACATTGTAAATATAACAGTTATTATTACCTCTCTATATCTATGTAGCATAATATGTGTTATTCATAATAAGAAAATAGTATCATAGGAAAAACATTGGGCTCATATTACATAGGCTAACTGTTTACAATAGCCCCTTCATGCCATGATAGACTTAGCTACCTACCTACCTATTCATCTATCAGTCGGGCTCTGTCTTGAGAGCCATTGTCATTCATTCTAACAGGTGAACTTGCAGAAATACACGGCCTACTGGACATGCCTCGAGTAGCTGCTGTATTGCCTTGCTAAAGTCCCCAAACGCACCGTGTGTATATATGTGTGTGTGTGTGTAAACTAAACGTGGGTTACTGTTATGACAGCAGCGGTGTGGTAATTGTGCGTTTGTCTTGTATGGTTCGGTACCAGGCAGACGCAGAGGCACAGGCGCATCCTGCTTAGCGCAACATCTGTAGGCTTCGCGGGCTCCCATATGTCGGGATGCTGGTGTATGTAGCCAGCCCTATAATAAGTGCCTTATAATCAACAGCCGGTGCTCACCGATATCCTGGACTGTCAGATAGATAGTCTATGGCAGACGGTCAAAATGTAAAGGCATGGGAGACATGGAGAGAGATGTTGGTACAGATTCATTGTAATGGTCCCCAACCCCAAAATAAGTATTCTTACCTTTCTCTGTCTTCCAGTCCTTTTTCTTTCTGCTCATGGTGCCGTGGTGATAGGACTTGGAGTTCGTGTTTTTTGACTGTGGCAACCCCAGACTCGAAGCGTATGGTAGGACTGGTGAACTGAAAGAGAAAGTAAAACAACCCCGGAGCTAGCAGCTTAACCCACGACGTCTCTATCACCTGTGAAACTGTCAAGATTTCTATGGACCCCAGTAATGCAGGCTCGATGCAACCTAGCCTGATGAGCCCCGTAAATTACGTTGTTGGAATCACGGCCAAGCGATTGGCTGTCGGAGACAAGGAAGTAGATGTGCGATAGGAGCGACTGATGTGGCAGTCAGAGTGATTGGCCACAATAGTGGAATTTGCTGTTCACCTTCAAAATAAAGTCTCTCATTGAAACTGATCCAAACGGATACAAATAGTGGAATAATGTCATATTTGGAATATATAATCCTAAACGAGTTTGGACTGATGTTATATAACTTAATAAATAAATACAATAATTAATTAATTTGACAATAAACTGTCAATGAAAAAACTGTTCTATGTATTAGACTGCACAATTGCAATTGGGGTATACATATATGCACTGTACAACCTTACCAACTCTTTCCTTACTTCATTTGGAATTGTAGTCTTTGGGTGTTACTGAGTAGTAGGCAGATGCCCCATTTCATGAATGCAAACTTTATGGGTAAGGCTGTACAGTGCATATATGTGGGCCCCAAATGCAATTAACTAAAACATCCACAGCAGTGGAGGCTGCTGAGGGGAGGACGGCTCATAATAATGACTGGAACGGAGCAAATGGAATGGCATCAAACACGTGTTTGATGTATTTGATACTATTGCATTAATTCTGCTCCAGCCATTGCCATCCTCCCAAATTCTTTCACTGTTTTTTGTCAAATTAATTCATTATTGTATTTATTTATACAACATTCCAACCTTGTTTAGCATTATCTAGTCCAAATATAACATTATTCCACTATTTGTATCCGTTCCGATCAGTTTCAATGAGGAACTATTATTTTGAATGCAAACCTGCAAATTCCATTATTGTGGCTAATGCTTATTGTAGCTAGCTTCACACATGTAAGCGCCATGAGGCATGTTAGGTTGATTCGTCCTACTCCACCGCTTGATATGCGAGGTGGTCGGGTAGCAACGCCAGGCTGTACCGCTGTCAATCTGGACAGCAGGCTTGATGGTGATGGTGAGGATGGGGGCAGGGCCATAGCATGGGTATGGAAAGAGGCCTCATCATTGTATGTGTGCCATCTGTACATCAAAAACTGTAATATCGTATGTTTCACCGAGTTGTGGCTGAATGATGACATTAATAACATACAGCTGACTGGGGGTTTACTCTGCATCGGCAAGATAGAACAGCCACCTCTGGTAAGACAAGTGGTGGCGGTCTGTATATATTTGTAAACAACAGCTGGTGCATGAAATCTAATAGTAAGGAATTCTCGAGGTTTTACTCATGATAAACTGTAGACCACACTATTTACCAAGAGAGTTTTCATCTATATTCTTCTAGGCTGTCTATTTACCACCACAAACCGATGCTGGCACTAAGACCACACTCAATGAGCTGTATACGGCCATAAGCAAACAGGAAAATGCTCATCCAGAGGTAGCGCTCCTAGTGGCCGGGACTTTAATACAGGGTAACTTAAATCAGTTTTACCTAATTTCTATCAGCATGTTAAATGTGCAACCAGAGGAGGATTAATCCTAGACCACCTTTACTCCACACACAGAGATGCATACAAAGCTCTCTCTCGCCGTCCATTTGCCAAATCTGACCATAATTCTATCCTCCTGATTCCTGCTTCCAAGCAAAAACTAAAGCAGGAAGCACCAGTGACTCGGTCAATAAAGAAGTGGTCAGATGGCGCAGATGCTAATGTTCTGGGATTCTTTCGATAGCATTGTGGAGTACACCACATCAGTCACTGGCTTCATCAATAAGTGAATCGTTGATGTCGTCCCCACAGTGACTGTACATACATACCCCAACCAGAAGCCATGGATTACAGGCAACATCCGCACTCAGCTAAAGGGTAAAGCTATCGCTTTCAGGGAGCAGGACTGTAACCCAGAGGCTAATAAGAAATCCCTCTATGCCCTCCAACGAACCATCAAACAGGCATAGCGTCAATACAGGACTAAGATTGAATCATACTACACCGGCTCCGACGCTTGTTGGATGTGGCAGGGCTTGCAAACTATTACAGACTACAAAGGGAAGCACAGCCGAGAGCTTCCCAGTGACACGAGCCTACCAGATTAGCTAAATTACTTATTTGCTCGCTTCGAGGCAAGCAACACTAAATCATGCATGAGAGCATCAGCTGTTCCGGACGACTGTGTGATCACGCTCTCCATAGTCGATGTGAGTAAGACCTTTAAACAGGTCAACATTTACAAGGCCACAGGGTTAGACGGATTACCAGGATGTGTACTCCGAGCATGCGCTGACAAACTGGCAAGTGTCTTCACTGACATTTTCAACATGTCCCTGATTGAGTCTGTAATACCAACATGTTTCAAGCAGACCACCATAGTCCCTGTGCCCAAGAACACTAAGGTAACATGCCTAAATGACAACCGACCCGTAGCACTCACGTCTATAGCCATGAAGTGCTTTGAAAGGCTGGTCATGGCTCACATCAACACCATTATCACAGAAACCCTAGACCCACTCCAATTTGCATACTGCCTCAACAGATCCACAGATGATGCAATCTCTATTGTACTCCACACTGCCCTTTCCCACCTGGACAAAAGAAACACCTACGTGAGAATGCTATTCATTGACAACAGCTCAGCTTTCAACACCACTAAGCTAAGGACCCTGGGACTAAACACCTCCCTCTGCAACTGAATCCTGGTTGGCCTCCCCCAGGTGGTAACAATATCTGCCACACTGATCCTCAACACGGGGTTCCTTCGGGTGCATGCTCAGTCCACTCCTGTACTCCCTGTTCACTCATGACTGCATGGCCAGGCACGACTCCCAACACGATCATTAAGTTTGCAGACGACACAACCATGGTGGTATGCCTGATCACCGACAACGATGAGACAGCCTATAGGGAGGAGGTCAGAGACTTGGCCGTGTGGTGCCAGGACTACCACCTCTTCCCTCAACGTGATCAAGACAAAGGAGATGATTGTGGACTACAGGAAAAGGAGGACCGAGCACGCCCCCATTCTCATTGGCAGGGCTGTAGTGGAGCAGGTTCAAGTTCCTTGGTGTCCACATCACCAACAAACTATCATGGTCCAAACACACCAAGACAGTCGTGAAGAGGGCACGGCAAAGCCTATTCCCCCTCAGGAGACTAAAAAGATTTGGCATGGGTCCTCAGATCCTCAAAAAGTTATACAGCTGCACCATCGAGAGCATCCTGACTGGTTGCATCACCTCCTAGTATGGCAGCTGCTCGGCCTCCGACCGCAAGGCACTACAGAGGGTAGTGCGTATGGCCCAGTATGGCCAAGCTTCCTGCCATCCAGGACCTCTATACCAGGCGGTGTCAGAGGAAGGCCCTAAAAATGGTCAAAGACTCCAGCCACCCTAGTCATAGACTGTTCTCTTTGCTACCGCATGGCAAGCCGTACTGGAGCGCCAAGTCTAGGTCCAAAAGGCTCCTTAACAGCTTCTACCCCCAAGCCGTAAGACTCCTGAACAGTAATCAACGACACATCTCCTTTGCATAGAGTTGATCAGGCTGTTATTGTGGCCTGTGGAATGTTGTCCCACTCTTCTTCATTGGCTGTGCGAAGTTGATGGATATTGTCAGGAAATAGAACACGCTGTTGTACATGTCAATCCTGAGCATCCCAAACGTGCTCATTGGGTGATATGTCTGGTGAGTATGCAGGCCATGAAATTAGACCAAATTCTTATTTAAAATGACAGCCTACCCAGGCCAAACCCTTCCCTAACCCGGACGACGATGGGCCAATTGTGCACCGCCCTATCAGACTCCAGATCACGGCCGGTTGTGATACAGCCCAGGATCGAACCAGGGATCAAACCAGCGTCTGTAGTGATGCCTCTAGCACTGAGATGCAGTGCCTTAGACCTCTGCACCACTCTGGAGCCACTAATGGGGCATGGGGCCATGCATTATCATGCTGAAACATGAGGTGATGGTGACGGATGAATGGCACGACAATGGGCCTCAGGATCTCGTCACGGCTCTGTGCATTCAAATTGCCACTGATAAAATGTGTTTGTTTTCCGTACCTTATGCCTGCCCATACCATAACCCCACCGCCACCATGGGACA
Organism: Brachymystax lenok tsinlingensis; assembly: GCA_030435695.1. NCBI lineage: Eukaryota > Metazoa > Chordata > Actinopteri > Salmoniformes > Salmonidae > Brachymystax > Brachymystax lenok. The sequence goes on from CM059780.1 coordinate 66,984,295, forward strand.
CTCTGCTCACAATGTTGACATCAGCAAAACGCTCACCCACACAATGCCATACATGTGGTCTGCGGTTGTGAGCACAGTTGGACGTACTGCCAAATTCTCTAAAATGACGTTGGAGGCGGCTTATGGTTGAGAAATTAACATGAAATGATCTGGCAACAGCTCTGGTGGACGTTCCTGCAGCCAGCATGCCAATTGCATGCTCCATCATCACTATAGACATCTGTGGCGTTGTGTGACAAAACTGCACATTTCAGATTGGCCTTTTATTGTCCCCAGCACAAGGTACACCTGTGTAATGATCATGCTGTTGAATCGGCTTCTTGATATGCCACACTTGTCAGGTGGATGGATTTTCTTTGGCAAAGGAGAAATGCTCACTAACAAGGATGTAAACAAATTTGTACACAAAGTTTGAGAAGAATAAGCTTTTTGTGCGTGTGGAACATTTCTGGGATCTTTTATTACAGCTCATGAATCATGGGACCAACACTTTACATGTTGAGTTTATATTTTTGTTTAGTGTAGTTAATTCACACTAAGATGTATCCCAGTAAGCAAAATTACGTTGAGATTTGGATCTGGTACGCTCCGACCAAAACTTGTTTGGGTGCGAAGCTCATTAGAATAATACCCAGCATGCTTTGCAAGTGTTTATTTTTACATTAAAATTTTGGTCACTCACCAGAAGCTCTTATGCACGCCGACTGACAGTCAGGGCATTGAACTAAGATAGATAAACAACAACATAATATACTGATAAGATACTTATCTCTCCTACCTAACAATGGGAGTCATTGTCCACAAAGCGGCATGGCGGGCTGTATATCTCCCACCTTTCCTTTCTTTTGATTGGTGGATAACATCTCATTATTTTAATACTATTGTAACATTTGATGAGGGTTGTTGACGTCAACCTTCAGTATTCAATGAAGAGATGCTATGCTACTAGCCTCGTACCATGAATATACATAGCCATCTCGAGACAAATCAAATCAAATTGTATTTGTCACATGCGCCGAATACAACAGGTGTTTGTAACAGTGAAATGCTTACTTACAAGACCTTAACCAACAATGCAGGTTTAAGAAAATAACAAAAAAAAAGTAAGAGATAAGAATAACAAATGATTAAAGAGCAGCAGTAAATAACAATAGCAGGGCTATATACAGGGGGTACCGGTACAGAGTCAATGTGCAGGGGCACCGGTGTCGAGGTAATTAAGGTAATATGTACATCTGGGTAGAGTTATTAAAGTGACAAAGCATAGGTAATAACAGAGAGCTGCAGCAGCGTAGAAGAGGTGGGGGGGCACAATGAAAATAGTCTGGGTAGCCATTTGATTAGCTGTTCATGAGTCTTATGGCTTGGGGGTAGAAGCTATTTAAGAGCCTCTTGGACCTAGACTTGGCACTCCGGTACCTCTTGCCGTGCGGTAGCAGAGAGAACAATCTATTACTAGGGTGGCTGGAGTCTTTGACCATTTTTAGGGCCTTCCTCTGACACCGCCAGGTATAGAGGTCCTGGATGGCAGGAAGCTTGGCCCCAGTGATGTAATGGGCCGTTCGCACTACCCTCTGTAGTGCCTTGCGGTCGGAGGCCGAGCAGCTGCCATACCAGGCAGTGATGCAACTCGTCAGGATGCTCTCAATGGTGCAGCTGTAAAACCTTTGAGGATCTGAGGACCCATGCCAAATCTTTTCAGTCTCCTGAGGAGGAATAGGTTTTGTCGTGCCCTCTTCACGGCTGTCTTGGTGTGCTTGGACCATGTTAGTTTGTTGGTGATGTGGACGCCAAGGAACTCCACTACAGCCCCGTCGATGAGAATGGGGGCGTGCTCGGTCCTCCTTTTCCTGTAGTCCACAATCATCTCCTTTGTCTTGATCACATTGAGGGAGAGGTTGTTGTCCTTGCGCCACACGGTCAGGTCTCTGATCTCCTCCCTATAGGCTGTCTCATCGTTGTCAGTGATCAGGCCTACCACTGTTGTGTCATCGGCAAACTTAATGATGGTGTTGGAGCCGTGCCAGGCCGTGCAGTCATGAGTGAACAGGGAGTACAGGAGGGGACTGAGCACGCACCCCTGAGGGGCCCCTGTGTTGAGGATCAGCATGGCAGATGTGTTGTTACCTACCCTTACCACCTGGGGGCAGCCCGTATGGAAGTCCAGGATCCAGTTGCAGAGGGTGTTTTTTCACAGAGTCCTTAGCTTAGTGATGAGCTTTGAGGGAACTATGGTGTTGTAAGCTAACACTAAAATGTTAGTGAGACACTTGCCAGATGGTACACGTCCTGGTAATCCGTCTGGCCCTGTTTAAAGGTCTTACTCACATCGGCTGCGGAGAGCGGGATTACACAATCGTCCAGAACAGCTGATGCTCTCATGCATGTTTCAGTGTTACTTGCCTCGATCCGAGCATAGAAGTTATTTAGCTAGTCCGGTAGGCTCGTGTCACTGGGCAGCTCTCGGCTGTGCTTCCCTTTGTAGTCTGTAATAGTTTGCAAGCCCTGCCACATCCGACGAGTGTCAGAGCCAGTGTAGTACGATTAAATCTTAGTCCTGTATAGATGCTTTGCCTGTTTGATGGTTCGTTGGAGGGCATAGCGGGATTTTTTATAAGCTTGCGGGTTAGGGTCCCGCTCCTTGAAAGCGGCAGCTCTACCCTTTAGCTGAGTGCGAATGTTGCCTGTAATCTATGACTTCTGGTTAGGGTATATACGTACAGTCATTGGAAGAATCCCGGAACATATTCCAGTCTGTGCTAGCAAAACAGTCCTGTAGTTTAGAATATGCTTCATCTGACCACTTTTTTATAGTCACTGGTGCTTCCTACTTTAATTTTTGCTTGTAAGAAGGAATCAGGAGGATAGAATTATGGTCAGATGTTCCTAATTGGGGGCGAGGGAGAGCTTTGTACATGTCTCTGTGTGTGGAGTAAAGGTGGTATTTAACATGTTGATAGAAATTAGGTAAAACTGATTTAAGTTTCCCTGCATTAAAGTCCCCGGCCACTAGGAGCGCCAGCTCTGGATGAGCGTTTTCCCGTTTTCTTATAGCTGTATACAGCTCATTGAGTGCGCTCTTAGTGCCAGCCTCAGTCTGTGGTGGTATGTAGACAGCTACTAAAATACAGATGAAAACTCTCTAGGTAGATAGTGTGGTCTACAGCTTATCATGAGATACTCTACCTCAGGCAAGCAAAACCTCAAGACTTCCTTAGATATCGTGCATCGGCTGTTGTTTACGTAAATGCATAGGCTTCCGCCCCGTGCCTTACCAGAGGCTTCTGTTCTGTCTTGCCGATAGAGTGTATAACCCACCAGCTGTATGTTCTTAATGTCGTCGTTCAGCCACGACTCGGTGAAACATAAGATATTACAGTTTTTAATGTCCCGTTGGTAGGATAAACCTGCTTTCAGTTCGTCCCATTTATTTTACATCGATTGAACGTTAGCTAGCAGGACGGAAGGCATGGGTAGATTAGCCACTCGTCGTCTGATCCTCACAAGGCACCCTGATCTTTTTCCGCGAAATCTGCGTTTCCTTCTCCAGCGAATAACAGGGATCTAGGCCTGGTTGGGTGTCTGTATTATATCCCTCCCGTCCGACTCATTAAAGAAGACCTTGTCGTCCAGTTTGAGGTGAGCAATCGTAGTTCTTGATGTCCAGAAGCTATTTTCGGTCATAAGAGATGGTAGCAGCAACATTATGTACAGAAGAAGTTATGAACAACGCAAAAAAAATAAACAAAATAGCATGGTTGGTTAAGAGCCGATAAGACGGCAGCCTTCCGTTTCGGCGCCATCATTCAAAGAATTACTCCGATATAAAGTGTTTTTTCTCAAAGTTGCAGGGATGTCATGTGTCCTACTTATATCAGTACACTCGTAACAACCTAAGCATCATGAAATTATTCAATTAAATAAACCTCACACAGCAAATAAGCCATACATTTTAGTTTTTGGCCAAATTAGACACTCATTGACCGCCAAAAGTCCTTACTTGGTGGGCGAAAGAAATGAAAAACGTCACCTGCTGGAGGGAGCTATATTTTGGGCCTCTCTCTATACCTGTTCCTCTCTTGCTAAATCTGCTGGGTTATCTGATGGAAGCAGCTAACATATTGCATTTGATCACGTGCAACTATGTCAACGATTTTAATTGGCTGATGCACAAATTGAGAAGGAGACAAAGTTTAAACGTAAACTTTTTCTAATGTTCGCAAATATGTCCCTGTTCAGTTTTAGTCTTTGTCTCCATTACACAGACCCTTCAGTGATGACAAGGGAAATTACTGAAACAAAACCCACAAATTGTCACGACTTCTACCGAAGTCGGTCCCTCTCCTTGTTCGGGCGGCGTTCGTCGGTCGACGTCACTGGTGTACTAGCCATTGCCGATCCATTTTTCAATTTCCATTTGTTTTGTCTTTGTTTTTTTCACACCTGGTTTTAATTCCCCAATTACATGTTCACTATTTATTAATTCATTAATTACATGTTTGTGTGCGTGATTGTTTATGTTCTGTCATTTCTGACGGCTGGTTATGGATTCGGGTTTTGTTATATTTACGCCCGTAGTGTTTTTGTGACAGGTATTTTTCCCGCACCTGTTACATTGTATTTTTTGGTACTGGTGCGTCTCTATTAAATTACCTTGTACACGCATTTCTGCTCTCCTGCGCCTGACTCCTTTCACCAGTCACACTTAGCCTGACACAAATAAAACAACTGCAGATACATTTACACACCATGATTTATTAGAGGTAGTGAGGTATTGGAAGTCAGGAAATAAATACAGGGATGTTGGTAAAGAATCTGCTTACATTCATTCAGTGATACATTTTTTTTAAATATAAAACATTTATAACTTTCCATGTTACAATATGTGCAATATATTAAAGTGCATTATAAAACAAAATTGGAAACGGAAACTTTTCAGAAAGCCACTTCTCAGTTTTGTTCTGATTGTATGAGTAAACATTGTGTTCTGGTCGTTCTTAAGGAGGGCTCGGATCAGCTGTTATAGGGTGAAGTTGCTCCTAGACACTGATCTTGGGTCAGTTTTACATTTCCCCCACTAATGGTTAAGGTAATGATCGGGGAAGGGGAGGCTGATCCTAGACCTATATCTAGGGGTAACTTCGCCCTAGAGCCAACTCAGCTAGTTAGCGCTTGGAAAGCTGGTCAGCCAACCAGTCCAGTCCCTCCAACAGACCTGAACCCTGGGTCGCACAGGTAGCCTGGACAAACCACTGAGGAGAGAGGACAAACAGTCAGTCATTAAAACAGTCAGTCATTAACAGGTAGCCAGGACAAACCACTGAGGAGAGATGACAAACAATCAGAGTGCATTATTTACCAAATCTGGGCAGGGATTTGATCCGAGGCTCATTGTAGCGTTTGACATTTAAAGGGATACATCAGGATTTGGGAATGACGCCCTTTATCTACTTCCCCAGAATCAGATGAACTCATGGACACCATTTTTATGTCTCTGCATGCAGTTCGAAGAAGGTTGCTCATTAGCATTAGCGCAATTACTAACTAGTGTTAGCGGAATGACTGGAAGTCTATGGTAACTGCTAGCATGGTAACAGCTAACATGCTAGTAGATACCATAGACTTCCAGTCATTGCGCTAACACTAGTTAGAATTGGCTCACGAAACCTTAGAGATTCTAGATGGTCATTCTTACAGGAGTATTCAGTTGAAGTTTCCTCAGTCCCAGTTTATTTGTGATGTCACTGACAGACATGGCGTTGGGAAGGTCCTGTTTGTTGGCGAACACCAGCAGAACTACATCTCTCAGCTGGTCCTCTTCAAGCTGTGGGTCAACAGCAAAGAACACAGGTAATCAGAACAGCCACAGTACTGACTGAGTTATTACACTTTTCTCTGTAATGTTGCATCGTGTGTGGAGGATCAATAACACAGAACACAGGGAATCAGAACAGTCACATTAAACAGGAAGACACTCTCTCCTATCCCTATTAGAACAGTCATATTACTATATTATTACATTCCTCGTAGGGAATCAGAAAGATCCCATTATACCGTTACTACGCTCCTCTCCGGTGGCCAAGAGCAAAATTAAGAGTTGCTATAGGAAAGTGTGGAAAGATTAATGGAAGGACAGATGACTCACCATGTTCTGTAGTTCCTCTGTAGCATCATTTATCCTCTCAGGATCGTTGCTGTCTACCACAAATATAAGACCCTGGATGAAGACATTGGAACACAGACACATCCTTTTAAGGAATGAGGAAAATTGGAATTGGAATTTGAGGTCATTTTCTGAATTGACTGGATTTGAAATGGATCCCATAGTTAAGACTATTAGGGTTAGGCTTAGCTGAGGCTGTTGGGGTTAGGTGAGGCTGTTATGGTTAGGGTTAGTTGAGGCTGTTAAGGTTCATCGAGGCTGTTAGATAAGGCTGTTAGGGTTAGTTGAGGCTGTTAGAATTGATTGAGGCTGTTAGATGAGGCTGTTAGGGTTAGTTGAGGCTGTTAGGGTTAGGGTAAGTTGGGACTGTTTTGGTTAGTTAAGACTGTTAGGGTTAGTTGAGGCTGTCAGAGTTAGTTGAGGCTGTTATGGTTAGTTGAGGCTGTTAGGGTTAGTTAAGTCTGTTCAGGTTAGTTGAGGCTGTTAGCTTTAGGGTTAGTTGAGGATGTTCGGGTTCGTTGAGAGTGTTAGGCTTAGTACTACCTGAGTGTTCTGGTAGTAATGCTTCCACAGAGGTCTGATGACGTGCTGACCACCTACATCCCACACCGTGAAGCTGATGTTCTTGTACTCAACCGTCTCCACATTGAACCCTACGGTGATCAGCACAAAGGACATTCAGCTACGCTCTGTCTAGCAGTCTTGTGTCAAATACATATAAGAAGCGCAAGTTGTCAATCAGTGGATATAGCCTCTATATCAATCAATGCTTACCAATTGTGGGGATAGTAGTGACAACTTCTCCAAGTTTTAGTTTGTACAGGACTGTGGTCTTCCCTGCAGCATCTAACCCAACTGTAAGAACAATATGGATCATTTTAAAACCTAAGTAATATTAATAATATGCATATAATATAGGCCTATGTAAAATCAATCAAACAAAGTAAATGTTATAACACATTGTAACAAATGCATTGTAACATTGTACAAACATTGCAACATTGTAATAATAACACAATGGCATTAACAACATTGTAAATAAGTCTTACCCATCAGAATTCTCATCTGTTTTTCTCGAAGAAACGAGAGAAGAGTTGCGAAACCATAACACCCATTATTGCTAAAAATATGTTTTGCTTTTTCAAATAATCAAAAAGGAATCTGCAGAAGCCAATCTCGCTCTTCAAACAATTCTCCAGGGTAGACAGCAGCACACACTGATTTATACTACTGGTTTGCATTGCGCTGCTTATATAGTCTACTCAGCCAATTGTGTTGCAGGACACCAACACAGAGCACTGTCATTTCAGCCTGGTCACACAGGTACAGCAGTTCATTGACTGCGACGATTCCTCTCTACCCGTTTCATCCACGTCACTTTCACTTTGTTGGCCTCGGGAATACAGGATGTTGTAATGTTTCTCATGTGTAGAGATATAATCTGATTGGTCTACAAGGCTGCTATTCATTCTCTGTTATCTAAATGTTGTCTGTAGATGTCACACGAAGAAACCTGTACTCAAATGTTGTTGCTGGCAACAGAGTTGCATCTGGGTTGCTTCGTGAGTCAATTTCAATCGCGTTTGAATTGCTTCGTGTATCAGCGAAGTTGCTTGAGATCATGACACTTGCTACTTACATCTGCAACAGAAATTGCTTTAAGGTTGCTTCGTGTGAGTGACATCGGCTCTAGAGAGAAATAGGTCTACTCCTGTGTGTGTGTGTGTGTGTGTGTGTGTGTGTGTGTGTGTGTGTGTTAGTGTGTGAATTTCACAATGCTGTCTATTCAAGCAAATCAACAGAGAAAGAAACTGTGATGAAATAAAGACAAACCATTATGTATCGAGATCCTAGTGTCCTGTTTATTCACATAACAAGTACTTTCTCGAAATCTAAAGGCACAGCCTAGATTGGTGCCAATGTCTTAAGTAGTAGAATATGTTATTACTCCAAACTCGTGAAAGTGACAAGCTGGCACGTTTTTATTTTCGTCAAAAGCTTTTTATTTTATATCGAACAAGTGCCTTTGATTTGACGGCCTGCACATTCGCAGTTCGGCGCGAAACGACCGTTAAACCCGATGACGTGTTTCTACGCATGAGCTTAGTTAGCCAAAGTCGGTCTGACATCGCCTACAAACGTGATAGGCTAAAAGTGCTTCTCCAATAGAAATCCCCAGTATCTTCATACTGTACTGTCTTTGATTATAGTCTGTCTACAGGGTTTAGCTACATACAGTATGAGGACACTGAGGTCTGGACCTATTTTTGGGGAATAACAAAAACAAGTCATCAGTCAGGCTGCCCAGGCGTCCCCATTGATTTTGTAAATAGGAAATAAGCTGTTATTTTTTTTATAGCTAATAGGCAATGTGTTTGTAGATCGACTGAGGTGAAGGAAACTACAGCAACCAGTGTGTTAATGGATGGGGTAATTTTGTTTGTGTGACAAAGTGAAATTGTAGAGTTTCCATCAAACTCACTCTCGCTGCGTGCAATGTAGATATAGAATAACACCGCTGTTCGCAGGCAGATAGTGGGTGAAACCATTCACAGAAAAAGGTGTAATATTAATAACGTTTCCTTTCATTTGCTTGGCTCGTTGCGAACTAATTTGCCAGAATTTTACATAATTATGACATAACAGCAATATTTAGACTTAGGGTTGCCACCCGTTTGATAAAATACGGAACGGTTCCGTATTTCACTGAAAGAATAAACGTTTGTTTTTTGAAATGATAGTTTCCGGATTTGACCATATTAATGACCAAAGGCTTTTATTTCTGTGTTTGTTATATTATAATTAAGTCAATGATTTGATAATTGATAGAGCAGTCTGAATGACTGGTGGTAGGCAGCAGCAGGCTCATAAGCATTCATTCAAGCTTTATTGTGTTTGCCAGCAGCTATTAGCAATGCTTGATTCACAGCGCTGTTTATGACTTCAAGCCTATCAACTCCTGAGATTAGGCTGCAATACTAAAGTGCCTATTAGAACATCCAATAGTGAAAGGTATATGAAATACAAATGGTATAGAGAGAAATAGTCGACACGTCATAATTCCTATAATAAACACAACCTAAAACTTCTTAACTGGGAATATTGAAGAACTGGGAATATTGAACCACCAGCTTTCATATGTTCTGAGCAAGGAACTTAAACGTTAGCTTTTTTACATGGCACATATTGCACTTTTACTTTCTTCTCCAACACTGTGTTTTTGCATTATTTAAACCAAATTGAGCATGTTTCATTATTTATTTGAGACTAAATAGATTTTATTTATGTATTATATTAAGTTAAAATAAAACTGTTCATTGTTCATTCAGTATTGTTGTAAATGTCATTATTACAAATATATATATATATATATATATATATATATATATATATATATATATATATATATATATATATATATATATATATACAGTGAGGGGAGATTGTAGACCTACACAAGGCTGGAATGGGCTACAAGACCATCGCCAAGCAGCTTGGTGAGAAGGTGACAACAGTTGGTGCGATTATTCGCAAATGGAAGAAACACAAAAGAACTGTCAATCTCCCTCGGCCTGTGGCTCCATGCAAGATCTTACCTCGTGGAGTTGCAATGATCATGAGAACGGTGAGGAATCAGCCCAGAACTACACGGGAGGATCTTGTCAATGATCTCAAGGCAGCTGGGACCATAGTCACCAAGAAATCAATTGGTAACACACTACGCCGTGAAGGACTGAAATCCTGCAGCGCCCGCAAGTCCCCCTGCTCAAGAAAGCACATATACATGACCGTCTGAAGTTTGCCACTGAACATCTGAATGATTCAGAGGACAACTGGGTGAAAGTGTTGTGGTCAGATGAGACCAAAATGGAGCTCTTAGGCATCAACTCAACTCGCCGTGTTTGGAGGAGGAGGAATGCTGCCTATGACCCCAAGAACACCATCCCCACCGTCAAACATGGAGGTGGAAACATTATGCTTTGGGGGTGTTTTTCTGCTAAGGGGACAGGACAAGCCAGTCTCCAGACCTTAATCCCATAGAAAGTCTGTGGAGGGAGCTGAAGGTTTGAGTTGCCAAATGTCAGCCTCGAAACCTTAATGACTTGGAGAAGATCTGCAAAGAGGAGTGGGACAAAATCCCTCCTGAGATGTGTGCAAACCTGGTGGCCAACTACAAGAAACGTCTGACCTCTGTGATTGCCAACAAGGGTTTTGCCACCAAGTACTAAGTCATGTTTTGCAGAGGGGTCAAATACATATTTCCCTCATTAAAAAGCAAATCAATTTATAACATTTTTATAACATTTTTCACATGCGTTTTTCTGGATTTTGTTGTTGTTATTCTGTCTCTCACTGTTCAAATAAACCTACCATTAAAATTATAGACTGATCATTTCTTTGTCAGTGGGCAAATGTACAAAATCAGCAGGGGATCAAATACTTTTTTCCCTCACTGTACAGGTGCAGGGGTCTGTGAGCTGCTCTGACAGCTGGTGCTTAAAGCTGGTGAGGGAGATAAGTGTCTCCAGTTGGCAGCAGAGAACTGGAAGGAAAGTCGGCCAAAGGAGGAATTGGCTTTGGGGGTGACCAGTGAGATATACCTGCTGGAGCGCGTGCTACGGGTGGGTGCTGCTATGGTGACCAGCGAGCTGAGATAAGGCGGGGCTTTACCTAGCAGGGACTTGTAGATGACCTGGAGCCAGTGGGTTTGGCGATGAGTGTAAAGCGAGGGCCAGCCAACGAGAGCGTACAGGTCGCAGTGGTGGGTGGTATATGGGGCTTTGGTGACAAAACGGATGGCACTATGATAGACTGCATCCAATTTGTTGAGTAGAGTATTGGAGGCTATTTTGTAAATGACATCACCGAAGTCGAGGATCGGTAGGATGGTCAGTTTTACGAGGGTATGTTTGGCAGCATGAGTGAAGGATGCTTTGTTGCGAAATAGGAAGCCGATTCTAGATTTAATTTTGGATTGGAGATATTTAATGTGAGTCTGGAAGGAGAGTTTACAGTCTAACCAGACACCTAGGTATTTGTAGTTGTCCACATAATCTAAGACAGAACCGTCCAGAGTAGTGATGCTGGACGGGCGGGCAGCGATCGGTTGAAGAGCATGCATTTAGTTTTACTTGCGTTTAAGAGCAGTTGGAGGCCATGGAAGGAGAGTTGTATGGCGTTGAAACTCGTCTGGAGGGTAGTTAACACAGTGTCCAAAGAAGGGCCAGAAGTATACAGAATGGTGTCGTCTGCGTAGAGGTGGATCAGAGACTCACCAGCAGCAAGAGCGACATCATTGATGTATACAGAGAAGAGAGTCGGCCCAAGAATTGAACAATGTGGCACCCCCATAGAGACTGCAAGAGGCCCGGACAACAGGCCCTCCGATTTGACACACTGAACTCTATCGGAGAAGTAGTTGGTGAACCATGCGAGGCAATCATTTGAGAAACCAAGGCTGTCGAGTCTGCCGATAAGGATGTGGTGATTGACAGAGTCGAAAGCCTTGGCCAGATCAATGAATACGGCTGCACAGTAATGTCTCTTATCGATGATGGTTATGATATCGTTTAGGACCTTGAGCGTGGCTGAGGTGCACCCATGACCAGCTCTGAAACCAGATAGCAGAGAAGGTAAGGTGCGATTGGAAATGGTCGGTAATCTGTTTGTTAACTTGGCTTTCAAAGACCTTAGAAAGGCAGGGTAGGATAGATATAGGTCTGTAGCAGTTTGGGTCAAGAGTGTTTTCCCCTTTGAAGAGGGGGATGACCGCAGCTGCTTTCCAGTCTTTGGGAATCTCAGACGACACGAAAGATAGGTTGAACAGGCTAGTAATAGGGGTTGCAACAATTTCGGCAGGTAATTTTAGAAAGAAAGGGTCCAGATTGTCTAGCCCGACTGATTTGTAGGGGTCCAGATTTTGCAGCTCTTTCAGAACATCAGCTAACTGGATTTGGGAGAAGGAGAAATGGGGGAGGCTTGGGCGAATTGCTGAGGGGGGTGCAGGGCTGTTGACCGGGGTAGGGGTAGCCAGGTGGAAAACATGGCCAGCCGTAGAAAAATGCTTATTGAAATTCTCAATTATTGTGGATTTATCGGTGGTGACAGCGTTTCCTATCCTCAATGCAGTGGGCAACTGGGAGGAGGTGCTCTTATTCTCCATGGACTTTACAGTGTCCCAGAACTTTTTTGAGTTTGTGTTACAGGAAGCAAATTTCTGCTTGAAAAAGCTAGCCTTGGCTTTCCTAACTGCCTGTGTATATTGGCTCCTGACTTCCCTGAAAAGTTGCATATCGCGGGGGCTGTTCGATGCTATTGCAGAACGCCACAGGATGTTTTTGTGCTGGTAAAGGGCAGTCAGGTCTGGAGAGAACCAAGGGCTATATCTGTTCCTGGTTCTACATTTCTTGAATGGGGCATGCTTATTTAAGATGGTGAGGAAGGCACTTTTAAAGAATAACCAGGCATCCTCTACTGACGGGATGAGGTCAATATCCTTCCAGGATACCCGGGCCAGTTCGATTAGAAAGGCCTGCTCGCTGAAGTGTTTTATGGAACGTTTGACAGTAATGAGGGGAGGTCGTTTGACCGCAGACCCATTACGGATGCAGGCAATGAGGCAGTGATCGCTGAGATCTTGGTTGAAAACAGCAGAGGTGTATTTAGAGGGCAAGTTAGTTAGGATGATATCTATGATGGTGCCTGTGTTTACGGCTTTGGGGTTGTACCTAGTAGGTTCATTGATGATTTGTGGGAGGTTGAGGGCATCAAGCTTAGATTGTAGGATGGCCGGAGTGTTAAGCATGTCCCAGTTTAGGTCACCTAGCAGCACGAGCTCTGAAGATAGATGGGGGGCAATCAGTTCACATATGGTGTCCAGAGCACAGCTGGGGGCAGAGGGTGGTCTATAGCAAGCGGCAACGGGGAGAGACTTGTTTCTAGAAAGGTGAATTTTTAAAAGTTAAAGTTCAAATTGTTTGTGTAAGACAGAACTCTGGAGGCTATCTCTGCAGTAGATTGCAACACCGCCCCCTTTGGCCATTCTATCTTCTTCTGGGTGGCTATATGAAGTTGGTTACTGTCACGAACCGGCTCGAAGTTGGTAACAGAAGGGAGACAACGTGGAGATAAGGAATAACAAAATATATTTATTAACTGAAGTAAAGTAAATACAATTAACAATGGTGTGTGTAGTCAGTCATCAGTAGTGTAAGTGAGTGGTTGCGTGCATAAATGTGATAATGAGGGGTGTTGAAAGGTGCCAACGGCAAGCAAGCAAATAAACAAAACAACAAACAAACAAAACAAACAGCCACAAAAATGTCACAACCTGAATCTCTAAATGAATGTGTCTGCATGGAGAGTCTCCTCAATGAATGGGGAAGTGGTGTATTTATCCTGGGACACACCCGGGCCCAGGTGTGTCCCATGTCGCTGACGACCCTCCCGGCTCCTCCCACCGGCATCCTAATAAGGAAAACAAGAGCAAAGAGAAAGAATACTGTCACGTCAGCTAGGAGTGGTGGGTGTGGAGTCAGGCGCAGAGAGCAGAGTGAACGGAACAACCGACTTTAATGCGGTTAGAAAATGTCCAACGCCAAAACACACAGGCGAAAAATCAGATACAATATGAGCAGCCCAAACATAGGACATGCGCTACACACCAACAGAACAGAAAACAAGCCCGCACAAAAGGAGGTGGGCTTAACCGGCTTAAATAGCCCTAACAAACACAAAATGAAAACAGGTGCAAACAATAAGAATAATCAACAGAAAGAAAATAGAGGATCGGTGGGAGCTAGTAGGCCGGTGACGACGACTGCCGAACGCCGCCCGAACAGGCAGAGGAGCCACCGTCGGTGGAAGTAAGTGACAAATACGGCAGACAGAGTGGGAGGGTCGTCACATTACACTTGTTTTTGCTGTTCTTTAAATTGTATGTGAATATAAAACATTGTATTAACCCACACAGTAGAAAATGTGGGCTAGACTAGTCTCTGCCAAGGAATCGAAAAAGAAAAACACAGTGTCAGCGACAGGAATACCATGTAATCTCGCTCTTTCAAGATTCAAGTAGTTTTATGAATCATTTCTAACGCATACAAACAAACAAAACATACACAAACTCACCTTTTTATAAACATTTGTGTCTCTTCGAGAGAAAGTTGACATTGGCCTAGGTCTATATAAACTGACAGACTTTAAAACCTGGATAAAACAAACTTCCAATAAATAATCAATCAAAATCGATCTGTAACACTAAGAAGCTTGAGATAATATGATATAATGTAATGCCTTATATTACAATGACAAAGAAAATGTATTTAAAAAACAATTGTTATTACATTTACATAAGTATTCAGACCCTTTTCTCTTTTGGCAGTGATTACAGCCTCGAGTCTTCTTGGGTATGACGCTACAAGCTTGGCACACCTGTATTTGGGGAGTTTCTCCAATTCTTCTCTGCAGATCCTCTCAAGCTCTGTCAGGTTGGATGTGGAGGGTCGCTGCACAGTTATTTTCAGGTCTCTCCAGAGATGTTCGATCGGGTTCAAGTCTGGAATCTGGCTGGCCCACTCAAGGACATTCAGAGACTTGTCCCAAAGCCACTCCTGCATTATCTTGGCTGTGTGCTTAGGGTTGTTGTCCTTTTGGAAGGTGAACCTTCGCCCCAGTCTGAGGTCCTGAGATCTCTGGAGCAGGTTTTCGTGAAGGATCTCTCTGTAATTTGCTCCGTTCATCTTTGTCTCGATCCTGACTAGTCTCCCAGTTCATGCAGCTGAAAAACTTCCCCACAGCATGATGCTGCCACCACCATGCTTCATAGTAGAGATGGTGCCAGGTTTCTTCCAGACGTGATGCTTGGCATTCAAGCCAAATAGTTCAAGCTTGGTTTCATGAGACCAGAAAATCTTGTTTTTCATGGTCTGAGAGTCCTTTAGGTGCCTTTTGGCAAACTCCAAGCAGGTTGTCAAGTGCCTTTTACTGAGGAGTAGCTTCTGTCTGGCCATTCTACCATAAAGGCCTGGTTGGTGGAGTGCTGCAGAAATGGTTGTACCCATCTCCACAGAAGCACTGTGGAGCTCTATCAGAGTGACCATCAGGTTATTGGTCTCCTCCCTGACCAAGGCCCTTCTCCCCTGATTGCTCAGTTTGGCTGTGGGGCCAGCTCTAGGAAGAGTTTTGGTGGTTCCAAAATTCTTCAATTTTTCTGGTACCCTTCCCCAGATCTGTGCCTCGACACAATCCTGTCTCAGAGCTCTGCACATAATTCCTCCGACCTCATGGCTTTGTTTTTGCTCTGACATGCACTGTGGGATCTTATATAGAGAGGTGTGTGCCTTTCCAAATCATGTCCAATTAATTGAATTTACCACAGGTGGACTCCAATCAAGTTGTAGAAACATCTCAAGGATGATAAATGGAAACAGGATGCACCTGAGCTCAAATTTGAGTCTCATAGCATAGGGTCTGAATACTTATGTAAATACGTATTTACATTTTTTATAAAATGTATAAAATGTTAAACCTCTTTTTGCTTCGTCATTATAGGGTATTGTGTGTAGATTGATGAGGATAAAATTACATTTTGGAATAAGGCTGTAACGTATCAAAATGTGGAAAAAGTCAAGGGGTCTGAATACTTTCCGAATGCACTGTATGTAGACCTTCTAATAATTACCAAAACAACACTGTGGTGAGGCCATGTCTGTTTCAGTTCAGGAAAACAGTACTAAATACTGTAGATTAGAAGCATGATTTCCTTTATTGGCCTCAAAAAGACAAATGAGACAGAGATTATTCTCCCACACTGTAAAGGTTAATCCTCGGATAGTCCTCATTTTACATCTCCCTCAGTGAAATTGAAGCCCACTGTGTAGAGACGTCAATTCAACGTCTTTTCCACGTTGGTTCAGCGTAATTTAATTGAAATGATGTGGAAACAATGTTGATTCAACCAGGGTGTGCCCAGTGGGAGATATATATCTCAGCACAATGCTGTTTCTTGGAAAATAAGCCAGCAAGCACTGGGATCGTGTAGTGCTGTTGAAATTGAAGTTGCTGAACTTCCAAGAGCTCACAACCTTATACTCTACAATCAAAACTATCATGTTAAGGCTATATACTGTAGTTTAAATGTTTGTATACAACATACTGTTTATTTAATCAAGGGATGCTGTCATACATTCTCCATGCAATTGTGAGGTCCTACCTTTAGATGTCGATATTGCATTGTTAATATGTTCGCAAATATGTCCCCAATGAGTTTTAGTCTAGGTCTCCATTACACAGACCCTTCAGTGATGATGAGGGAAATTACTGAAACAATTGTCTTGTATTTGTTGTTTCTGAATTGTTACTCTTCCATCTGCGGAGTGACCACACCCACAAAGAAAACGACTGCAGATACATTTAAACACATTATTTTATTAGAGGTAGTAAGGTATTGGAAATCAGGAAATAAATACAGGGGGTTTGATAAAGAATCTGCTTACATTCATTCAGTGATAAAATTATTTTAATATAAAACATTTATAACTTTCCATGTTACAATATGTGCAATACATTAGAAAAAATATGGAAACTTTTCAGAAAGCCCTTCTAAGTCTTGTTCTGATTGTCCTTGAGTAAACGTTGTGTCCTGGTCATTCTTAAGAAGGGCTGAGCGCAGCTGTTATAGGGTGAAGTTGCTCCTAGACACTGATATTGGGTCAGTTTTACATTTCCCTCACTAATGGTTAAGGTAATGATCGGGGAAGGGGAGGCTGATCCTAGACCTGTACCTAGGGGTAACCTCGCCCTAGAGCCAACTCAGCTAGTTAGCGCTTGGAAAGCTGGTCAGCCAACCAGTCCAGTCCCTCCAACAGACCTGAACCCTGGGTCGCACAGGTAGCCTGGACAAACCACTGAGGAGAGAGGACAAACAGTCAGTCATTAAAACAGTCAGTCATTAACAGGTAGCCTGGACAAACCACTGAGGAGAGAGGACAAACAGTCAGTCATTAAAACAGTCAGTCATTAACATGTAGCTTGGACAAACCACTTTGGAGAGAGGACTAACAGTCAGTCATTAAAACAGTCAGTCATTAACAGGTAGCCTGGACAAACCACTGAGGAGAGAGGACAAACAGTCAGTCATTAAAACAGTCAGTCATTAACAGGTAACCTGGACTGAGGAGAGGACAAAAAAGTCAGTCATTAACAGGTAGTCTGGACAAACCACTGAGGAGAGATGACAAACAATCAGAGTGCATTATTTACCAAATCTGGGCAGGGATTCAATCCGAGGCTCATTGTAGCGTTTGACATTTAACGGGATACATCAGGATTTTGGGGAATTACGCCCTTTATCTACTTCCCCAGAATCAGATGAACTCATGGACACCATTTTTATGTCTCTGCATGCAGTTTGAAGAAAGTTGCTGATTAGCATTAGCGCGATTGCTAACTAGTGTTAGCTCAATGACTGGAAGTCTATGGTAACTGCTAGCATGGTAACAGCTAGCATGCTAGTAGATACCATAGACTTCCAGTCATTGCGCTAACACTAGTTAGAATTGGCTCGCAAAACCTTAGAGATTCTAGATGGTCATTCTTACAGGAGTATTCAGTTGAAGTTTCCTCAGTCCCAGTTTATTTGTGATGTCACTGACAGACATGGCGTTGGGAAGGTCCTGTTTGTTGGCGAACACCAGCAGAACTACATCTCTCAGCTGGTCCTCTTCAAGCTGTGGGTCAACAGCAAAGAACACAGGGAATCAGAACAGCCACAGTACTGACTGAGTTATTACACTTTTCTCTGTAATGTTGCATCGTGTGTGGAGGATCAATAACACAGAACACAGGGAATCAGAACAGTCACATTAAACAGGAAGACACTCTCTCCTATCTCTATTAGAACAGTCATATTACTATATTATTACATTCCTCGTAGGGAATCAGAAAGATCCCATTATACCGTTACTACGCTCCTCTCCGGTGGCCAAGAGCAAAATTAAGAGTTGCTATAGGAAAGTGTGGAAAGATTAATGGAAGGACAGATGACTCACCATGTTCTGTAGTTCCTCAGTAGCATCATTTATCCTCTCAGGATCGTTGCTGTCTACCACAAATATAAGACCCTGGATGAAGACATTGGAACACAGACACATCCTTTTAAGGAATGAGGAAAATTGGAATTGGAATTTGAGGTCATTTTCTGAATTGACTGGATTTGAAATGGATCCCATAGTTAAGACTATTAGGGTTAGGCTTAGCTGAGGCTGTTGGGGTTAGGTGAGGCTGTTATGGTTAGGGTTAGTTGAGGCTGTTAAGGTTCATCGAGGCTGTTAGATAAGGCTGTTAGGGTTAGTTGAGGCTGTTAGAATTGATTGAGGCTGTTAGATGAGGCTGTTAGGGTTAGTTGAGGCTGTTAGGGTTAGGAGTAAGTTGGGGCTGTTTTGGTTAGTTAAGACTGTTAGGGTTAGTTGAGGCTGTCAGAGTTAGTTGAGGCTGTTATGGTTAGTTGAGGCTGTTAGGGTTAGTTAAGTCTGTTCCAGGTTAGTTGAGGCTGTTAGCTTTAGGGTTAGTTGAGGATGTTCGGGTTCGTTGAGAGTGTTAGGCTTAGTACTACCTGAGTGTTCTGGTAGTAATGCTTCCACAGAGGTCTGATGACGTGCTGACCACCTACATCCCACACCGTGAAGCTGATGTTCTTGTACTCAACCGTCTCCACATTGAACCCTACGGTGATCAGCACAAAGGACATTCAGCTACGCTCTGTCTAGCAGTCTTGTGTCAAATACATATAAGAAGCGCAAGTTGTCAATCAGTGGATATAGCCTCTATATCAATCAATGCTTACCAATTGTGGGGATAGTAGTGACAACTTCTCCAAGTTTTAGTTTGTACAGGACTGTGGTCTTCCCTGCAGCATCTAACCCAACTGTAAGAACAATATGGATCATTTTAAAACCTAAGTAATATTAATAATATGCATATAATATAGGCCTATGTAAAATCAATCAAACAAAGTAAATGTTATAACACATTGTAACAAATGCATTGTAACATTGTACAAACATTGCAACATTGTAATAATAACACAATGGCATTAACAACATTGTAAATAAGTCTTACCCATCAGAATTCTCATCTGTTTTTTCTCGAAGAAACGAGAGAAGAGTTGCGAAACCATAACACCCATTATTGCTAAAAATATGTTTTGCTTTTTCAAATAATCAAAAAGGAATCTGCAGAAGCCAATCTCGCTCTTCAAACAATTCTCCAGGGTAGACAGCAGCACACACTGATTTATACTACTGGTTTGCATTGCGCTGCTTATATAGTCTACTCAGCCAATTGTGTTACGGGACACCAACACAGAGCACTGTCATTTCAGCCTGGTCACACAGGTACAGCAGTTCATTGACTGCGACGATTCCTCTCTACCCGTTTCATCCACGTCACTTTCACTTTGTTGGCCTCGGGAATACAGGATGTTGTAATGTTTCTCATGTGTAGAGATATAATCTGATTGGTCTACAAGGCTGCTATTCATTCTCTGTTATCTAAATGTTGTCTGTAGATGTCACACGAAGAAACCTGTACTCAAATGTTGTTGCTGGCAACAGAGTTGCATCTGGGTTGCTTCGTGAGTCAATTTCAATCGCGTTTGAATTGCTTCGTGTATCAGCGAAGTTGCTTGAGATCATGACACTTGCTACTTACATCTGCAACAGAAATTGCTTTAAGGTTGCTTCGTGTGAGTGACATCGGCTCTAGAGAGAAATAGGTCTACTCCTGTGTGTGTGTGTGTGTGTGTGTGTGTGTTAGTGTGTGAATTTCACAATGCTGTCTATTCAAGCAAATCAACAGAGAAAGAAACTGTGATGAAATAAAGACAAACCATTATGTATCGAGATCCTAGTGTCCTGTTTATTCACATAACAAGTACTTTCTCGAAATCTAAAGGCACAGCCTAGAATGGTGCCAATGTCTTAAGTAGTAGAATATGTTATTACTCCAAACTCGTGAAAGTGACAAGCTGACACGTTTTTATTTTCGTCAAAAGCTTTTTATTTTATATCGAACAAGTGCCTTTGATTTGACGGCCTGCACATTCGCAGTTCGGCGCGAAACGACCGTTAAACCCGATGACGTGTTTCTACGCATGAGCTTAGTTAGCCAAAGTCGGTCTGACATCGCCTACAAACGTGATAGGCTAAAAGTGCTTCTCCAATAGAAATCCCCAGTATCTTCATACTGTACTGTCTTTGATTATAGTCTGTCTACAGGGTTTAGCTACATACAGTATGAGGACACTGAGGTCTGGACCTATTTTTGGGGAATAACAAAAACAAGTCATCAGTCGGGCTGCCCAGGCGTCCCCCATTGATTTTGTAAATAGGAAATAAGCTGTTATTTTTTTTATAGCTAATAGGCAATGTGTTTGTAGATCGACTGAGGTGAAGGAAACTACAGCAACCAGTGTGTTAATGGATGGGGTAATTTTGTTTGTGTGACAAAGTGAAATTGTAGAGTTTCCATCAAACTCACTCTCGCTGCGTGCAATGTAGATATAGAATAACACCGCTGTTCGCAGGCAGATAGTGGGTGAAACCATTCACAGAAAAAGGTGTAATATTAATAACGTTTCCTTTCATTTGCTTGGCTCGTTGCGAACTAATTTGCCAGAATTTTACATAATTATGACATAACAGCAATATTTAGACTTAGGGTTACCACCCGTTTGATAAAATACGGAACGGTTCCGTATTTCACTGAAAGAATAAACGTTTGTTTTTTGAAATGATAGTTTCCGGATTTGACCATATTAATGACCAAAGGCTTTTATTTCTGTGTTTGTTATATTATAATTAAGTCAATGATTTGATAATTGATAGAGCAGTCTGAATGACTGGTGGTAGGCAGCAGCAGGCTCATAAGCATTCATTCAAGCTTTATTGTGTTTGCCAGCAGCTCTTAGCAATGCTTGATTCACAGCGCTGTTTATGACTTCAAGCCTATCAACTCCTGAGATTAGGCTGCAATACTAAAGTGCCTATTAGAACATCCAATAGTGAAAGGTATATGAAATACAAATGGTATAGAGAGAAATAGTCGACACGTCATAATTCCTATAATAACCACAACCTAAAACTTCTTAACTGGGAATATTGAAGAACTGGGAATATTGAACCACCAGCTTTCATATGTTCTGAGCAAGGAACTTAAACGTTAGCTTTTTTACATGGCACATATTGCACTTTTACTTTCTTCTCCAACACTGTGTTTTTGCATTATTTAAACCAAATTGAGCATGTTTCATTATTTATTTGAGACTAAATAGATTTTATTTATGTATTATATTAAGTTAAAATAAAACTGTTCATTGTTCATTCAGTATTGTTGTAAATGTCATTATTACAAATATATATATATATATATATATATATATATACAGTGAGGGGAGATTGTAGACCTACACAAGGCTGGAATGGGCTACAAGACCATCGCCAAGCAGCTTGGTGAGAAGGTGACAACAGTTGGTGCGATTATTCGCAAATGGAAGAAACACAAAAGAACTGTCAATCTCCCTCGGCCTGTGGCTCCATGCAAGATCTTACCTCGTGGAGTTGCAATGATCATGAGAACGGTGAGGAATCAGCCCAGAACTACACGGGAGGATCTTGTCAATGATCTCAAGGCAGCTGGGACCATAGTCACCAAGAAATCAATTGGTAACACACTACGCCGTGAAGGACTGAAATCCTGCAGCGCCCGCAAGGTCCCCCTGCTCAAGAAAGCACATATACATGACCGTCTGAAGTTTGCCACTGAACATCTGAATGATTCAGAGGACAACTGGTTGAAAGTGTTGTGGTCAGATGAGACCAAAATGGAGCTCTTAGGCATCAACTCAACTCGCCGTGTTTGGAGGAGGAGGAATGCTGCCTATGACCCCAAGAACACCATCCCCACCGTCAAACATGGAGGTGGAAACATTATGCTTTGGGGGTGTTTTTCTGCTAAGGGGACAGGACAAGCCAGTCTCCAGACCTTAATCCCATAGAAAGTCTGTGGAGGGAGCTGAAGGTTTGAGTTGCCAAATGTCAGCCTCGAAACCTTAATGACTTGGAGAAGATCTGCAAAGAGGAGTGGGACAAAATCCCTCCTGAGATGTGTGCAAACCTGGTGGCCAACTACAAGAAACGTCTGACCTCTGTGATTGCCAACAAGGGTTTTGCCACCAAGTACTAAGTCATGTTTTGCAGAGGGGTCAAATACATATTTCCCTCATTAAAAAGCAAATCAATTTATAACATTTTTCACATGCGTTTTTCTGGATTTTGTTGTTGTTATTCTGTCTCTCACTGTTCAAATAAACCTACCATTAAAATTATAGACTGATCATTTCTTTGTCAGTGGGCAAATGTACAAAATCAGCAGGGGATCAAATACTTTTTTCCCTCACTGTACAGGTGCAGGGGTCAGTGAGCTGCTCTGACAGCTGGTGCTTAAAGCTGGTGAGGGAGATAAGTGTCTCCAGTTGGCAGCAGAGAACTGGAAGGAAAGTCGGCCAAAGGAGGAATTGGCTTTGGGGGTGACCAGTGAGATATACCTGCTGGAGCGCGTGCATACGGGTGGGTGCTGCTATGGTGACCAGCGAGCTGAGATAAGGCGGGCTTTACCTAGCAGGGACTTGTAGATGACCTGGAGCCAGTGGGTTTGGCGATGAGTGTAAGCGAGGGCCAGCCAGCGAGGCGTACAGGTCGCAGTGGTGGGTGGTATATGGGGCTTTGGTGACAAAACGGATGGCACTATGATAGACTGCATCCAATTTGTTGAGTAGAGTATTGGAGGCTATTTTGTAAATGACATCACGAAGTCGAGGATCGGTAGGATGGTCAGTTTTACGAGGGTATGTTTGGCAGCATGAGTGAAGGATGCTTTGTTGCGAAATAGGAAGCCGATTCTAGATTTAATTTTTGGATTGGAGATATTTAATGTGAGTCTGGAAGGAGAGTTTACAGTCTAACCAGACACCTAGGTATTTGTAGTTGTCCACATAATCTAAGACAGAACCGTCCAGAGTAGTGATGCTGGACGGGCGGGCAGCGATCGGTTGAAGAGCATGCATTTAGTTTTACTTGCGTTTAAGAGCAGTTGGAGGCCACGGAAGGAGAGTTGTATGGCGTTGAAACTCGTCTGGAGGGTAGTTAACACAGTGTCCAAAGAAGGGCCAGAAGTATACAGAATGGTGTCGTCTGCGTAGAGGTGGATCAGAGACTCACCAGCAGCAAGAGCGACATCATTGATGTATACAGAGAAGAGAGTCGGCCCAAGAATTGAACAATGTGGCACCCCCATAGAGACTGCAAGAGGCCCGGACAACAGGCCCTCCGATTTGACACACTGAACTCTATCGGAGAAGTAGTTGGTGAACCATGCGAGGCAATCATTTGAGAAACCAAGGCTGTCGAGTCTGCCGATAAGGATGTGGTGATTGACAGAGTCGAAAGCCTTGGCCAGATCAATGAATACGGCTGCACAGTAATGTCTCTTATCGATTACGGTTATGATATCGTTTAGGACCTTGAGCGTGGCTGAGGTGCACCCATGACCAGCTCTGAAACCAGATAGCAGAGAAGGTAAGGTGCGATTGGAAATGGTCGGTAATCTGTTTGTTAACTTGGCTTTCAAAGACCTTAGAAAGGCAGGGTAGGATAGATATAGGTCTGTAGCAGTTTGGGTCAAGAGTGTTTTCCCCTTTGAAGAGGGGGATGACCGCAGCTGCTTTCCAGTCTTTGGGAATCTCAGACGACACGAAAGATAGGTTGAACAGGCTAGTAATAGGGGTTGCAACAATTTCGGCAGGTAATTTTAGAAAGAAAGGGTCCAGATTGTCTAGCCCGACTGATTTGTAGGGGTCCAGATTTTGCAGCTCTTTCAGAACATCAGCTAACTGGATTTGGGAGAAGGAGAAATGGGGGAGGCTTGGGCGAATTGCTGAGGGGGGTGCAGGGCTGTTGACCGGGGTAGGGGTAGCCAGGTGGAAAACATGGCCAGCCGTAGAAAAATGCTTATTGAAATTCTCAATTATTGTGGATTTATCGGTGGTGACAGCGTTTCCTATCCTCAATGCAGTGGGCAACTGGGAGGAGGTGCTCTTATTCTCCATGGACTTTACAGTGTCCCAGAACTTTTTGAGTTTGTGTTACAGGAAGCAAATTTCTGCTTGAAAAAGCTAGCCTTGGCTTTCCTAACTGCCTGTGTATATTGGCTCCTGACTTCCCTGAAAAGTTGCATATCGCGGGGGCTGTTCGATGCTATTGCAGAACGCCACAGGATGTTTTTGTGCTGGTAAAGGGCAGTCAGGTCTGGAGAGAACCAAGGGCTATATCTGTTCCTGGTTCTACATTTCTTGAATGGGGCATGCTTATTTAAGATGGTGAGGAAGGCACTTTTAAAGAATAACCAGGCATCCTCTACTGACGGGATGAGGTCAATATCCTTCCAGGATACCCGGGCCAGTTCGATTAGAAAGGCCTGCTCGCTGAAGTGTTTTATGGAACGTTTGACAGTAATGAGGGGAGGTCGTTTGACCGCAGACCCATTACGGATGCAGGCAATGAGGCAGTGATCGCTGAGATCTTGGTTGAAAACAGCAGAGGTGTATTTAGAGGGCAAGTTAGTTAGGATGATATCTATGAGGGTGCCTGTGTTTACGGCTTTGGGGTTGTACCTAGTAGGTTCATTGATGATTTGTGGGAGGTTGAGGGCATCAAGCTTAGATTGTAGGATGGCCGGAGTGTTAAGCATGTCCCAGTTTAGGTCACCTAGCAGCACGAGCTCTGAAGATAGATGGGGGGCAATCAGTTCACATATGGTGTCCAGAGCACAGATGGGGGCAGAGGGTGGTCTATAGCAAGCGGCAACGGTGAGAGACTTGTTTCTAGAAAGGTGAATTTTTAAAAGTTAAAGTTCAAATTGTTTGTGTAAGACAGAACTCTGCAGGCTATCTCTGCAGTAGATTGCAACACCGCCCCCTTTGGCCATTCTATCTTCTTCTGGGTGGCTATATGAAGTTGGTTACTGTCACGAACCGGCTCGAAGTTGGTAACAGAAGGGAGACAACGTGGAGATAAGGAATAACAAAATATATTTATTAACTGAAGTAAAGTAAATACAATTAACAATGGTGTGTGTAGTCAGTCATCAGTAGTGTAAGTGAGTGGTTGCGTGCATAAATGTGATAATGAGGGGTGTTGAAAGGTGCCAACGGCAAGCAAGCAAATAAACAAAACAACAAACAAACAAAACAAACAGCCACAAAAATGCCACAACCTGAATCTCTAAATGAATGTGTCTGCATGGAGAGTCTCCTCAATGAATGGGGAAGGGGTGTATTTATCCTGGGACACACCCGGGCCCAGGTGTGTCCCATGTCGCTGACGACCCTCCCGGCTCCTCCCACCGGCATCCTAATAAGGAAAACAAGAGCAAAGAGAAAGAATACTGTCACGTCAGCTAGGAGTGGTGGGTGTGGAGTCAGGCGCAGAGAGCAGAGTGAACGGAACAACCGACTTTAATGCGGTTAGAAAATGTCCAACGCCAAAACACACAGGCGAAAAATCAGATACAATATGAGCAGCCCAAACATAGGACATGCGCTACACACCAACAGAACAGAAAACAAGCCCGCACAAAAGGAGGCGGGCTTAACCGGCTTAAATAGCCCTAACAAACACAAAATGAAAACAGGTGCAAACAATAAGAATAATCAACAGAAAGAAAATAGAGGATCGGTGGCAGCTAGTAGGCCGGTGACGACGACTGCCGAACGCCGCCCGAACAGGCAGAGGAGCCACCGTCGGTGGAAGTCGTGACAAATACGGCAGACAGAGTGGGAGGGTCGTCACATTACACTTGTTTTTGCTGTTCTTTAAATTGTATGTGAATATAAAACATTGTATTAACCCACACAGTAGAAAATGTGGGCTAGACTAGTCTCTGCCAAGGAATCGAAAAAGAAAAACACAGTGTCAAAAGCGACAGGAATACCATGTAATCTCGCTCTTTCAAGATTCGAAGTAGTTTTATGAATCATTTCTAACGCATACAAACAAACAAAACATACACAAACTCACCTTTTTATAAACATTTGTGTCTCTTCGAGAGAGAAAGTTGACATTGGCCTAGGTCTATATAAACTGATAGACTTTAAAACCTGGATAAAACAAACTTCCAATAAATAATCAATCAAAATCGATCTGTAACACTAAGAAGCTTGAGATAATATGATATAATGTAATGCCTTATATTACAATGACAAAGAAAATGTATTAAAAAAACAATTGTTATTACATTTACATAAGTATTCAGACCCTTTTCTCTTTTGGCAGTGATTACAGCCTCGAGTCTTCTTGGGTATGACGCTACAAGCTTGGCACACCTGTATTTGGGGAGTTTCTCCAATTCTTCTCTGCAGATCCTCTCAAGCTCTGTCAGGTTGGATGTGGAGCGTCTCTGCCCAGCTATTTTCAGGTCTCTCCAGAGATGTTCGATCAGGTTTAAGTCCGGCCTCTGGGTGGGCCACTCAAGGACATTCAGAGAATTGTCTTTAAGCCACTCCTGCATTGTCTTGGCTGTGTGCTTAGGGTTGTTGTCCTTTTGGAAGGTGAACCTTCGCTATAGTCTGAGGTCCTGAGAGCTATGGAGTAGGTTTTCATCAAGGATCTCTCTGTAATTTGCTCCGTTCATCTTTGTCTTGATGTTGACTTGTCTCCCAGTCCCTGCCGCTGAAAGAAATCCCCACAGCATGATTCTGCCACCACCATGCTTCACCGTAGGGATGGTGCCAGGTTTCCTCCAGACGTGACGCTTGGCATTCAGGTCAAAGAGTTCAATCTTGGTTTCATCAGACCAGAGAATCTTGTTTCACATGGTCTGAGAGTCTTTAAGCGCCTTTTGTTAAACTCCAAGCGGGCTGTCATGTGCCTTTTACCGAGGAGTGGCTTCTGTCTGGTCACTCTACCATAAAGGCCTGACTGGTGGAGTGCTGCAGTCCTTCTGAAAGGTTCTCCCAACTTCACAGAGAATCTCTAGAGCTCTATCAGAGTGACCATCGAGTTCTAGGTCACCTCCCTGACCAAGGCCGTTCTCCCCCGATTGCTCAGTTTGGCCGGGCGGCCAACTCTAGGAAAAGTCTTGGTGGATCCAAATTTCTACCATTTAAGAATGACTGAGGACACTGTGTTCTTGGGGACCTTCAATGCTGCAGAAATGTTTGGTACCCTTCCCCAGATCTGTGTGTCACGTGTGCTCCCTCTCCTGCCTCTAGGTTACCAGGCTGCTCGTTCTGGCGCACACCTGTCACCATCGTTACGCTCACCTGGACTCTATCACTTCCCTGATTACCTTCCCTATATACGTCACTCCCTTTGGTTCCTTCCCCAGGCGTTATTGTTTCTCTTCTAGTTCATGTCTGTACGGTGTTTGTATTATGTTTATTTATTAAAACACTCACTCCCTGAACTTGCTTCCCGACTCTCAGCGCACATCGTTACAGAATAACGCCTCACCAAAGGGAAGCATCAGGGAGTGTTTTCTGTTTTTTTTCAGTTTCGGTGTGAATGATGTCGGGTCCGGGAGCCGCTACAGGCTCTCATACCTTCACCAGACCGCCAGGCTCTCCTGCCTCAGCCGGCTCGTCGGGCTCTACTGCCTCAGCTGGATCGTCGGGCTCCCCTGCCTCAGCTGGCTCGTCGGGCTCACCTGCCTCAGCCGGGTCGTCTGGCTTTCATGCCTCCTCCAGATGGCCAGGCTCCCCTGCCTACAACGATCTGACAGGTTCTCGCGCCCCAGCTGGCATGACAGGTTTCCCGCGCCTCAGCAGAGGTAACCGGTCCGCTCCTGATCCCCGGGTTCGTCCCCTTTGTCGGCGTCCTGTGGCTGGAGCCGCGCGTCAGGGAGGGGGTACTGTCAAGTGTGCTCCCTCTCCGGCCTCTAGGTTACCATGCTGCTCGTTCTGGCGCACACCTGGACTCTAACACTTCCCTGATTACCTTCCCTATATACGTCACTCCCTTTGGTTCCTTCCCCAGGCGTTATTGTTTCTATTCTAGTTCATATCTGTGCATTGTTTGTATTACGTTTATTTATTAAAACACTGAACTTGCTTCCTGACTCTCAGCGCACATCGTTACACTGTGCCTCCGACACAATTCTGTCTCGGCACTCTATGGACAATTCCTTCAACCTCATGCTTGGTTTTTGCTCTGACATGCACTGTCAACTGTGGGACCTTATATAGACAGGTGTGTGCCTTTCCAAATCATGTCCAATCAATTGAATTTACCAAAGGTGGACTCCAATCTAGTTGTAGAAACATCTCAAGGATGATTAATGTAAACAGCCTGCACCTGAGATCATCTTTGAGTCTAATATTAAAGGTTCTAAATACTCATGTTAAATAAGGTATTTCTGTTTTTAATTTTTTATACATTTGCAAAAATTCATAAACGGTTTTAGCTTTGTAATTGTGGGGTATTGTGTGTAAATTGCTGAGGATTACATTTTCTTGATTGACTGACCTTCATGTCTTAAAGTAATGATGGACTGTCATTTCTCTTTGCTTATTTGAGTTGTTCTTGCCATAATATTGACTTGGTCTTTTACCAAATAGGGTTATCTTCTATATACCACCCCTACCATGTCACAACACAACTGAATGGCTCAAACTCATTAAGAAAAAAAGATATTCCACAAATTAACTTTTAACAAGGCACACCTGTTAATTGAAACACATTCCAGGTGACTACCTCATGAAGCTGGTTGAAAGAATGCCAAGAGTGTGCAAAGCTGTCATCAAGGCAAAGGGTGGCTACTTTGAAGAATCTCATATATAAAATATATTTTGATTTGTTTAACACTATTTTGGTTACTATGTTATTTCATTGTTTTGGTGTCTTCACTATTATTCTACAATGTAGAAAATTGTAAAAATAAAGAAAAACCCTAGAATGAGTAGGTGTGTCCAAACTTTAGTCTGGTACTTTAGATTTTTGATACAACAACGTTTTGGGAAAACGTGGTGTTCAGTACAAACCGTTCCTCAAGTAGCAAACTTCCAAGCGAACTGAACGCTTCCCACGTGTACCAGAGACGGTTTGAAAACTCTTGACGGTACGCTGATTACAAGACTGAGTTAAAGAGGGCAAGTCTGTTTTTAGCCTAACTATTTCGACTTCATGGTCGCTGTAATTACTGGTACTTTCAAGACAACTGAGAGTTGGTCAAATCATGATTTCAGTGATCTTCAGGTCAGAAAGTCTGAGTTTTCCGACTTGGATTTCCGAGTTGGATGACCGTTCAATAAAAAATCCCAGCCGGTGTGTCAGAGCTCATTTTCTTCTCCAATATCCTAGTTGTTTTGAACGCACTGAAGTCAGAAATGAGAGATTTCCGAGTTCCCAGTTGCTTTGAACGCATCATACATCCCTGGATTGAGGTACGTTTTCCCAGCCAATTACCGCGGCGGGCATAGCACCGTTCTCCTCTGAGTCCACGTTTTCATTTTGCCCTATAGCACTACACTGCTGATTCAAATAACCAACTCACCACCAATCTTTGGTTATTTTAATCAGCTGTGTAGTGCTAAGGCAAAACCCAAAATGTGCACCCAGGGTGAGCTCCAGGACCGAGTTTGGGAAAACCTGGCAGAGAAGAATGAACGAAAGTCGGATTCTTATTGGCTAATCTGTTTTGTGCTACATTACAGTCGAAACCGTGTTTAACTATTTAATCTCATTGGTTTAATGTCTCATGACATCAACGCTAAACTGTGAAGGTGAGGTTTGCATCTATCTAGCTAACGTTAGCTACATGTCCTATGCTAAAAGTGGCTAGCTATTGCTTTCCGTTTAACTATCAGGTGTACTGTCAGACCGGAGTCCTTGGCCACTTGTCCCATTGCACTGTACATACATGTATTTTGTGTTGTTGTACTATAGATGAATTGCCATAATGGCTGCAAGCCGTATGACGTTATTCACTAACATTAGCCTGCTGAGGAAAGGTCTCTGTGTGAAACCATTCTGGACACATCACCACCAAAACGCGTCGGTGGTATTACTGACAGGTTGTATTGTAATGGCTCGCTACAGTACAAAGACATGTCAACAGCTAGCTAGCAATGATTGTGTGGACTGTGAACAACAGTGGCGGCTTCTGCGGGGAGGACGGCTCATAATAATGGTTGGAACAGAGCGAATGGAATTGGCTCAAACACATGGGAACCATTTGTCTGGTGTTGATACCATTCCACAAGCCCGTCCTCCCCAATTAAGGTGCCACCAACCTCCTGCGATGGACAACCAAATGCTTGGTAGTGACACTGTGACGTTGGCTTATCAACAGACTACCAGGACTCTGTATCTATTCTAATTCTGGTACTCTCACTCATGCGGTACTCTTTACATCATGTAGCATGACTGCTAGTTGAAGTTGACCTCCCCTCACCTGCCGGCTCAAGGAGTCCTACACACCTATTGTCATTGGCTTTGAAAGGTATCAGTTCCTGAGCAGGGAAGATAAGTTATTTTCTGGTGAATCTGATAGTGGAGATTTAAAACCTACAGTCTCCAGTTCAGTTTTTTGTTGTTTGAGGTAGGCCTATATTCAATGTAAACTTATAAATCAAGTTGGTTACGATCCAAGTTGATTGTCATTTTGTTTATTTTTGCTTAGAAAATTCCAGAGGGAAGTCTACATGCAATAGCAGGGCAGCAGTTTGGTGCCAAATAAAGTATCTTAAAAACAGTCCCAACAGAATAACCTTGATAAGTGGCTGGTGAACCCTTCCAAAAGGCCAGCTTCTGATGTGTCCGAAGCTGCTGAACAACAACAAGGCGATTATGGAGATAGTGAGTCCAGACAGCTCTGAGTCCAACATCTGACTGCAGTCTTTGGAAACAAAGACCCTGACCTACAGTTCAGACACTGAGGAGCCTGCTGTGTCTAGCACCATAGACCTGGAGGATGAAGAGACAGAGCCCTCGACACCAACTGACAGCAAAAGATGACAAGCCTGTCTCGGAAGTCACCACAGATCACATGACCGTCTTGGAAGCCTCCACCGATCCTGCAGGGAACAGTGATGAGCAGACAGTGAGCCAGAGCAGCAGGATGCAGGAAGTTCCACCTCCTTTAACGGGAAACGAAAAATAACAGACTTCCTCAAAACGCCGTTACAAACCCCATCCACAAGGTACCAATAATTTCAGATAAGTCGCCTTTGTCAGAAGAAAGAGGAATCCCTGGTACAGTGGCTGTAACACATTTAACACTAGAACCGCTGGGCCTCGAGGGACCCCCATTCAAGCTAATGAACAGTAATTCTGACTGCAACATTCTAACAGTGTAATTAATGTATTTTATATATGCTGTCACAAAAATGTTTATTTGGTTGTGTTTATGAAGGTCTCAGGTAACATTAGAATACAATAAAAAATATATAATAAAACAATAGCAATTTCATTACTTTATGTTACTGTAGGCTATATGTAAATACACAAGTTCAAGTGTTCACACAATGGCATCATTGTGTTGCTGATGTTGTTTTTTTGCTTGAGATTCAGAACCTGCTCTCTCAGTGATGCCATTTTGTGATGATAATTGGCCCCTAGCATTGATACCGGCTTGTTCTATCCAAACGGTGCCGTCCCTTTTCCTCTCTCCTGTCTCACCGTTTCATTTGGTGGTGGCGCAGGCCCTTGCTCAGTGCACACCGTTCTGTATTTTTTCTGCTTAGGCCTCAAAGGTGTAGGTTATTCAGGTTGAGGCTCAGAACCAGAAATATAATCAGATGTCATGATACATTTCTTCCCCACCATCTCAGTTGTTTTCATTCAGATTCAGTAGCAATGCTAATTACAGCATGTGCTTCCATTCGTTTTGGTCTTCTTGCCATTGTAAATTACACACGCTCCTCGCTGTGTACTCCAAGTAGGCTAGAGTAGACTAAGACTGCTTGGATTCGGCGGACTGTCCTGTTCTTTATTCTCAATTGGTGATTACATAATCGTTCACTTCCCCTCTCTCATCAACTCACCCATTCTCCCAATTTCTCCACCATCATACTTTACTTTGATCTGTTGTGTTACATTCGTTTCGGTTTAGGTTCAGTTTCGAGGCAATTATAGGAGTGATTATCAATTATCCAGTTCTGTTTAAGATTCTAACAATGGCGGTGTGTTATATAGGCTTATTTAGGAAAAGTCATGTACAGATTGGGCAGGACTTTAAAAATGTCAGAGTAATACAAATATTAAGTTCATGAGCAGTCCAAATAATACAGAATTCTGGGTAAGTGCGTTTTACATTACAATATGCAAGAGGTAAGAGCCAGTCACCTTAGATGCATCCAAGGGCATAGTATAAAGTTATGCTTCTTGAATTTCAACATCATATGGACATCCTCAATTACATATACACGTGTCATTATAAATGTTGGTTGATAGGAAGCTGATACATTTCTTCCGTTGTCAGCTTCTCACGTGGAACCAAAGCTTTCAGTTGAACAATGAGAACAAGGAGACTTTATAAGACTTCCTCTACTTTTCATCTCTGTCCGGTACAGCAGATTGAGACAGTGGTGGTACCAGCAGGTTGAGACAGACCGTGGTGGTACCAGCAGGTTGAGATGAGCTTGATGAGCTGCAAGTCCCGCCTCTCCCATCTCCTCATTGGTTTTTAGGAGCATATACCCACGTGGGTGATTGAAAGATGAACTGAGGGCCACACTCCAGTCCAGTTGGTGGTGGTAATGAACCTTATAGTTGGTTTCCTACCGCCATATAAAGTCCAAAGAAGAGATTACTATAAACTAACTAGGTTTACCCTGTGGATTAATTGTCGGAGTAGAGGACCTTGTGCATTTCAGGTAAAATGACAACCCAATGTTTATATCCCGGACAAATTAGCTGGCAACAGCAAGCTAGCTAGCTAAATTGCCATGAATGTTTTATGTGTTTTGACCTGTCCCCAAGTGAATATGGTTGGTTTAGTTCGTTTTGATAATTCAACCTGCGTGTCCTGATCGCGTCTGGTGTGGATGGACAAAATCATTGCACGCACGCACCCGGTCTAGTCAGCATGTTAGTCATGCATTTCACATATGGGTCTCCGTGGGAATCAAACCCACAACCCTGGTGGTGCATATTCAGAGGTGGAAACTTTCCGTGGGAATTAACAGGAATATATTGGAATATATGGGAATTTACAGAAATATATGCAAATTTATATTATTACCATTCAAATGTAATGTTTTTTGCATTGGATATATTTACAATATCATATGGAGACAAACATTTTACCTTATCATAAGTAGACATAATTGCAAATGATTAAATCCTTCCAATAGAAACAAAACAAAAACAATTTACTTACGAATTGAACTTTAATTAAAGGAGTTGACTCTTCACATGGGTTGATTTTACTGAACAACAATAGAAACGAGAATATTGAATGATCCCCAATGATCCTTCGCATCTCCAAAAAAAGTTTTCAACATACATCTGTAAAACTATAGTCTAGAAACTAAAGCTTTGGTTGTCTTCCTCTCAGGCTTCCATGTCTTCTCCCTGGATGTCACGAACAGCTAGAAGTGGTGGGTGTGGAGTCAGACGCAGAGAGCACGGTGTAGGGGAAAACGCTCCCCTTTAATCCGGCGTGTTAATACAACACCCAACACACAGCAGGCGCACAAACAAACAAGGCGCTCAAAACAGGACACGGGCATAAATGACGACATGAACTAACGTCAACCAAAAACAGAGAAACAAGCCCGCACAAAAGGAGGCGGGCTTGACCGTCTTAAATAGCCCTAGAATAAAACACAAAACAGGTGCTAACAATCAACAGAAAGGAAAAGAGGATCGGTGGCAGCTAATAGGCCGGTGACGACGACCGCCGAACGCCGCCCGAACAGGCAGAGGAGCCACCGTCGGTGGAAGTCGTGACAGTACCCCCCTCCTGACGCGCGGCTCCTGCAGCGCGCCGACAGCGCGCCGACAGCGGCCTCGAGGACGACCCGGAGGGCGAGGTGCAGGGCGATCCGGGTGAAGGCGGTGAAACTCCGCCAGTAGTGACGGATCCAAGATATCCGTCACCGGTACCCAGCACCTCTCCTCCGGGCCGTACCCCTCCCAGTCCATGAGGTACTGCAGGCCCCTCACCCGGCACCTAGAGTCCAGAATGGAGCGGACTGTGTACGCCAGGGACCCTCGATGTCCAAGGGGGCTCCGCACTTCACCTTCCTGCAGGGACCAGCTACCACCGGCCTGAGGAGAGACACATGAAACGAGGGGTTAATGCGGTAGTAAGATGGAAGCTGTAGCCTATAACACACCTCGTTTATCCTCCTCAGGACTTTAAATGGCCCCACATACTGCGGCCCCAGCTTCCGGCAGGGCAAGCGGAGGGGCAGGTTCCGGGTCGAGAGCCAGACCCGGTCCCCCGGTGCGAACACGGGGGCCTTACTGCGGTGACGGTCAGCGCTCCTCTTCTGTAGCCCACCAGCCTGTTTTAATGATTCCTGGACGGCTCTCCAGGTCTCCTTTGAGCGCTGCACCCACTCCTCCACCGCAGGAGCTTCAGTCTGGCTCTGATGGAATGGTGCCAGGACCGGCTGGTAGCCCAACACGCACTGAAACGGTGACATGTTGGTAGAGGAGTGACGGAGTGAGTTCTGCGCCACCTCCGCCCATGGGGCGTACCTCGCCCACTCCCCGGGCCGGTCCTGGCAATACGACCGCAGAAACCTACCCACCTCCTGGTTCACTCTCTCCACCTGCCCATTACTCTCAGGGTGGAAACCTGAGGTCAGGCTGATCGAGACCCCCAGACGCTCCATAAATGCCCTCCACACTGGGGCGTGAACTGGGGACCCCGATCAGAAACAATGTCCTCAGGCACCCCGTGAGTGCCGAAGACGTGGGTAAACAGGGCCTCCGCAGTCTGTAGGGCCGTGGGAGACCGGGCAACGGGATGAGACGACAGGACTTAGAGAACCGATCCACAACGACCAGGATCGTGGTGTTCCCTGGGACGGAGGAAGATCCGTGAGGAAATCCACCGACAGGTGAGACCACGGCCGCTGTGGAACGGGGAGGGGCTGTAACTTCCCTCTAGGCAGGTGTCTAGGAGCCTTACTCTGAGCGCACACCGAACAGGAGGAGACATAAAACCTCACGTCCTTAGCCAACGTGGGCCACCAGTATTTCCCCCTAAGGCCCCGCACTGTCCTCTCAATACCAGGATGACCCGAAGAGGGTAGCGTATGAGCCCATCGAATCAATTTGTCACGAACACCGAGTGGCACGTACTGGCAACCTGTAGGACACTGAGGAGGCGCAGGTTCCAACCGCCATGCCCGCTCGATGTCCGCGTCCACCTCCCATACCACCGGTGCCACCAGACATGAAGCAGGAAGTATGGGTGTAGGCTCGATGGACCGCTCCTCGGTGTCATAGAGACGGGACAGCGCGTCGGCCTTAGTATTCTGGGAACCTGGCCTATAGGAGATCTTGAACTGAAAGCGGGTAAAAAACATGGCCCACCTAGCCTGCCGCGGATTTAGTCTCCTCACTGCCCGGATATACTCCAGATTACGGTGGTCAGTCCAGATGAGGAAAGGGTGCTTAGCCCCCTCAAGCCAATGTCTCCACACCTTCAGAGCTCTGACCACAGCTAACAACTCCCGGTCCCCCACGTCATAGTTACGCTCCGCCGGGCCGAGCTTCCTTGAAAAGCAAGCGCAGGGACGGAGTTTCGGTGGCGTGCCCGAGCGCTGTGATAGCACGGCTCCAACACCAGCCTCAGACGCGTCCACCTCGAACGCCAAAGAAGGGTCCGGATGAGCCAGCAAGGGCGCGTTAGTAAACAGCTCCTTCAACCTACTGAAAGCTCTGTCCGCCTCCGCCGACCACCGCAACCGAGCCAGCCCCCCCTTCAGCAGTGAGGTAATGGGAGCAGCCACCTGACCAAAACCCCGGATAAACCTCCGGTAGTAATTGGCAAACCCTAAAAACCGCTGCACCTCCTTTACCGTGGTCGAGTCGCCACCACGCACGGCTGTAATGCGGTCACACTCCATCACCACCCCAGAAGTGGAAATGCGATATCCCAGGAAGGAAACGGCTTGTTTGGAAAACACACATTTCTCCGCCTTGACGTACAGGTCATGCTCCATCGTCCCTTTGATGCGGTGAAGTTGTCCTTTCACCTTAGCAGAAAAACACCCCCAAAGCATAATGTTTCCACCTCCATGTTTGACGGTGGGGATGGTGTTCTTGGGGTCATAGGCAGCATTCCTCCTCCTCCAAACACGGCGAGTTGAGTTGATGCCAAAGAGCTCCATTTTGGTGTCATCTGACCACAACACTTTCACCCAGTTGTCCTCAATCATTCAGATGTTCATTGGCAAACTTCAGATGGGCATGTATATGTGCTTTCTTGAGCAGGGGGACCTTGCGGGCGCTGCAGGATTTCAGTCCTTCACGGCGTAGTGTGTTACCAATTGTTTTATTGGTGACTATGGTCCCAGCTGCCTTGAGATCATTGACAAGATCCTCCCGGGTAGTTCTGGGCTGATTCCTCACTGTTCTCATGATCATTGAAACTCCACGAGGTGAGATCTTGCATGGAGCCCCAGGCCGAGGGAGATTGACAGTTCTTTTGTGTTTCTTCCATTTGCGAATAATCGCACCAACTGTTGTCACCTTCTCACCAAGCTGCTTGGCGATGGTCTTGGAGCCCATTCCAGCCTTGTGTAGGTCTACAATCTTGTCCCTGACATCCTTGGAGAGCTCTTTGGTCTTGGCCATGGTGGAGAGTTTGGAATCTGATTGATTGCTTCTGTGGACAGGTGTCTTTTTTTATACAGGTAACAAGCTGAGATTAGGAGCACTCCCTTTAAGAGTGTGCTCCTAATCTCAGCTCATTACCTGTAAAAGACACCTGGGAGCCAGAAATCTTTCTGAATGAGAGGGGGTCAAATACTTATTTCTCTCATTAAAATGCAAATCAATTTATAACATTTTTCGCATGCGTTTTCTGGATTTTTTTGTTATTCTGTCTCTCACTGTTCAAATAAACCTACCATTAAAATTATAGACTGATCATTTCTTTGTCAGTGGGCAAACGTACAAAATCAGCAGGGGATCAAATACTTTTTTCCCTCACTGTACCTAACCTTTTCCTTGGCTCTCTTGAAGAGTGAATCCATTGTTTTCAGTGCCATGATGTCCTTGAGGAGCAGATTCAATGCATGAGCAGCACAGCCAATGGGTGTGATGTGGAGGAGTCCTACCCTCACTTTAGACCAAGCAACCTTCACAGCATTGTCTGTCACTAGTGCAAATACCTTCGGTGGTCCAAGGTCATTGATGACTGCCTTCAGCTCATCTGCAATGTAGAGACCGGTGTGTCTATTGTCCCTTGTGTCTGTGCTCTTTTAGAATACTGGTTGAGGGGTGGAGATGACGTAGTTAATTATTCCTTTCCCACGAACATTCAACCACCCATCAGAGGTGATCGCAATACAGTCTGCTTCTCTATGATTTGCTTGACCTTCACTTGAACTCTGTTGAACTCTGCTTCCTTTCTTGAGAATCAGAATCATGTGATGGAAGAATGCACTGGGCATGGAGAGGGTTACTATTCCATTGAATTGGGGTTAGTTTAACAAAAATAAGACCTAGAATTGCCTTATGTATATCCCACAAAAAAGGTTCACTGTTATAAGCTAACCTTTTGATGAATTTAAGCAAAATTCCCCAAATTCCAGGGCTTAACTTCCCATGGAAAATTTCCGGAAAAGTATCTGAAAGTTTCCGACCCTTTGCAACCCTTATGCAAGCGCCATGCTCTACAAACTGAGCTACAGAAGACCACATATCTTCTTGACCAAAAGCATGAATGTATTTTTTGTGTTAAGAATGTTTGTGGTGTTCTGTCAAATGTTTGAGAGAAACGATCCATCAAATCCATGATTGTAGAAATACATGTTGTTACCTGAAGTGGCCATGTGGTGGCGCCTAGATCCCAGAAATCAAGTCAAAGACCGCTACTGCCAACAAAAGGCAAGGGCCTCCTGTGCTGAACAATTTTAATGACATTTATTGGTGTGCGTTCCCCTTTGAAATACCATTCCACTCATGCTAAGAGAGGGGTCTTCACAGCCCTACATTTGTACTGCAGCAAGTTAAGAAATAATGTTATTGAGTAATGATCAAATCACATTTTTTTGGTCATGTACAAATATTTAACAGGTGTAGCAAAATGCTTATGTTCCTAGCTCCAACAGTGCAGTAATACCTGACAATATAAAACAATACACGTAAATAATATAATTTGGTGATCAGATTTAGTGCTCACACACAATCATCATCATTATGTTTTGAGAACCACTACTAAACTAATCAAGTGTTTATTAGCCATGATGATGATACCAGTCAGATTGCCCAGCAGAAGGTATCAAACCACAGTGCTAGTGGTGTAGTGATCTAGGTTCACACACAGCACAGATGGCTCATTATCCAATGATCATATTGCCTGTGTAAGTCAGGCAGTCACAGTCTGTGCCCAAGAACGCCAAGGTATCCTGTCTAAATGACTACCGCCCCGTAGAACTCACATCTGTAGCCATAAAATGCTTTGAAAGGCACATGGCTCACATCAACATCATCATCACAGACACCCTGGACCCACTCCAATTCAACAGATCCACAGATGACGCAATCTCTATTGCACTCCACACTGCCCTCTCCCACCTGGACAAGAAGAACAACTATGTGAGAATGCTGTTCATCGACCACAGCTCAGCGTTCAAGAAATGCAGGGCCAAACACACCCCCGTTGACGGGGCTGTAGTGGAGCGGGTTGAGAGCATCAAGTTCCTCGGATCACTAAGGAATAACATGGTACACGGTTCACAGTCGTGAAGAAGGCACGACAATGCCTCTTCTCCCTCAGGAGGCTGCAAAGGTTTTGCATGGGCCCTCAGATCCTCAAAAAGTTCTACAGCTGCACCACTGAGAGCATCTTGACTGGCTGCATCAAAGCTTGATATGGCAACTGCTTGGCATCCGACTTTCAGACTCTAAAGAGGGTAGTGACTTGCCGCCCAGTACATCACTGGGGCCGAGCTCCCTGCCATCCAGAACCTATATACCAGGCAGTGTCAGTAGAAGGCCCTAAAGATTGTCAGACTCCAGCCACCCAAGTCACAGACTGTTCTCTCTTCTACCGCACTGCAAGTAGTACTGATGCACCAAGTCTGGAACCAACAGGACCCTGAACAGCTTCTACCCCCAAGCCATAAGACTGCTAAATAGCTAACCAAATACCTGCCCGAACTATCTGCATTTATTCTTTTTCACTAACTCTTGTGAATCATCACATACGCTGCTACCTTTATTTAACCAGGTAGGCCAGTTGAGAACAAGTTCTCATTTACAACTGTGACATGGCCAAGATAAAGCAAAGCAGTGTGACAAAAACAACACAGAGTTACACATAAATATACAGTCAATAACACAATAGAATATATGTACAGTGTGTACAAATGTAATATGGAGTTGGTTCCCCATTTGTTGCTATAATAGCCTTCACTCTTCTGGGAAGGCTTTCCACTAGATGTTGGAACATTGCTGTGGGGACTTGCTTCCATGCAGCCACAAGAGCATTAGTGAGGTCGGGCATTGATGGTGGGCGATTAGGCCTGGCTCGCAGTCGGGGTTCCAATTCATCCCAAAGGTGTTTGATGGGTTGTGGTCAGGGCCCTGTGTAAGCCAGTCAAGTTCTTCCACACCGATCTCTACAAACCATTTCTGTATGGACCTCGCTTTGTGCACCGGGGCATTGTCATGCTGAAACAGGAAGGGCCTTCCCCAAACTGTTGCTACAAAGTTGGAAGCACCGAATTGTCTAGAATGTTATAGTATGCTGTAGAGTTAAGATAAACCATCACTGGAACTAAGGGGCCTAACCCGAACCATGAAAAACAGACCCAGACCATTACTCCTCCTCCACCAATCTTTAGTTGGCACTATGAATTGGGGCAGGTAGCGTTGTCCTGAAATCTGCCAAACCCAGATTCGTCCATTGGACTGCATGATAGTGAAGAGTGATTCATCACTCCAGAGAATGCATTTCCACTGCTCCAGAGTCCAATGATGGCAAGCTTTACACCACTCCATTTGACGCTTGGCATTGGGCATAGTGATCTTAGACTTGTGTGCGGCTGCTTGGCCATGGAAACCCATTTCATGAAGCTCCCAATGAATAGTTATTGTGCTGACGTTGCTTCCAGAGGCAGTTTGGAACTCAGTAGTGAGTGTTGCAACCGAGGATGGAGGATTTTTACGAGCAACCCGAATCCACACTAGGTGGTTCCGTTCTGTGAACTTGTGTGGCCTACCACTTTGCGGCTGAGCCGTTGTTACTCCTACACGTTTCCACTTCACAATAATAGCACTTACTGTTGACCGGGGCAGCTCCAGCAGGGCAGAAATTTGACGAACTGACTTGTTGGAAAGGTGGCATCCTATGAAAGTCACTGAGCTCTTCAGTACGGGCCATTCTACTGCCAATGTTTGTCTATGGAGATAGCATGGCTGTTTACTCGATTTCATACACCTGTCAGCAACATGTGGTGGCTGAAATAGCCAAATCCACTAATTTGAAGGGATGTTCACATACTTTTGGCCATGTAGTGTACACTGTGTGTACAAAACATTAGGAACACCTGCTCTTTCCATGACAGGCTGACCAGGTGAATCCTGGTGAAAGCTATGATCCCTTATTGATGTCACTTGTTAAATCCATTAGGAAGGTGTTCTTAATGTTTTGTACACTCAGTGTAGTGCATAAGTCAGTAGTTACCCTCTCTCTCTTCAATTCAACCATTCAATCAAATGTATTTATAAAGCCCTTTTTAAATCAGCAGATGTCACAAAGTGCTATACAGAAACCCAGCCTAAAACCCCCAAACAGCAAGCAATGCAGATGTAGAAGCACAGAGGCTAGGAAAAACTCTCTAGAAAGGCAGTAACCTAGGAAGAAACCTACAGAGGAACAAGGCTCTGAGGGGTGGCCAGTCCTCTTCTGGCTGTGCCAGGTAGAGATTATAAGAGTACATGGCCATTAAGGCCAGATTGTTCTTCAAGATGTTCATAAATGACCAGCAAGGTCAAATAATAATCACAATGGTTGTAGAGGGAGCAACTGGTCAGTACCTCAGGAGTAAATGTCAGTTGGCTTTTCATAGCTGAGCATTCAGAGGTCGAGACAGCAGGTGCGGTAGAGAGAGTCGAAAACAGCAGGTCCGGGACAAGGTAGCACGACCGGTGAACAGGTCAGGGTTCCCTAGCCGCAGGCAGAGCAGTTGAAACTGGAGCAGCAGCATGACCAGTTGGACTGGGGACAGTGCGCTGTGCTTGCAACACGGCTATCCTCACCATAAGGCTTTAGTTCTCCTGTATATTATGAGTACAGCGACAGCAATTAGATGGCATTGTGTTAATGTTATTACTTAGCTTTTTAGGCTGATGAAAGTCCTGTAGAACCATGTCCAGATAAAGCGTCCATGGTAAAAAAGTTTAATGAAAACATTAGTGCGAGGGGAAAGACATTTTTATATGTGTAAATGTATTAAAAGTAAAAAAATAAAAGTTTGTCAGACAGCCAAGTAGCAACAAACAGCCCGGAGACAAGTCCGGAAGTTGAGGGCGGAGCGATATTCCCACATTCGTTGTAGTCAATCACAAATATCAAAGCCAAGCAGGGCTGGCCAAACCCAAGCCATTTCAACGTTTCATATACAGTTTGTATTCACATATATAGTCACATTTCATACTGTACAAAGTTACATTCTGAACTGAAAAGAAATAAATAGTGAAATGGCTAAAAAACAATATGAGGTGTCTTTTCTCCTAGAGAGCAGACAGACAGACACACATACATACACAGGCACACACACACTCAGACCGGCACAAAGGCGCACACACACACGCCCTCGTTCACTCCTCATGACAGACACCGTAGTAACACTCACCAGCACAATCTGCTGGTACACAGACCAGAGACTCCGGCCGAGTGTGTCAGGGAAGGGCCTGTGAAGAAGCATTTCACTGTTAGATTTGATTTCATTAGATTTAAACATCTGGCTACATCTGCATGTGTCTAAGGACAGCAACCGTTATACGGAATAGCCTAGGATTGCATTCACCCACAACTGCTATTCCCTACATAGTGCACTTCTTTCTAACAGAGACCTATGGCTCCTGGTCAAAATGAGTGCACTATACAGTGCATTCGGAAAGTATTCAGACCCCTTCACTTTTTCCACATTTTGTTACGTTACAGCCTTATTCTAAAATGGATTACATTTTCCTCATCAATCTACACACAATACCCCATATTTTCAAAGCAAAAACAGGTTTTTATAAATTTTTGCTAATGATTTAAATATAAAACAGATACCATATTTACATACGTTTTCAGACCCTTTGCTACGAGAATTGAGCTCAGGTGCATCCTGTTACCATTGATCATCCTTGAGATGTTTCTACAACTTGATTGAAGTCTACCTTTGGTAAATTAAATTGATTGGACATGATTTCACACCCACCTGTCTATATAAGGTCCCACAGTTGGCAGTGCATGTCAGAGCAAAAACCAAGCCATGAGGTCAAAGGAATTGTCTGTAGATCTCCGAAACAGGATTTTGTTGAGACACAGATCTGGGGAAGGGTAACAAAAACATTTCTATAGCATTGAAGGTTCCCAAGAACACAGTGGCCTCCATCATTATTACATGGAAGACGTTTGGAAGCACCAAGACTCTTCCTAGAGCTGGCTGCCTGGCCAAACTTAGCAATCGGGGAAGAAGGGCTTTGGTCAGGGAGGTGACCAAGAACCCAAGGGCTAATCTGACAGAGCTCCAGAGTTCCTCTGTGGAGATGGTTGTACTTCTGGAAGGTTCTCCCATCTCTGCAGCACTCCACCAGTCAGGCCTTTATGGTAGTGGTGTGGTGGTTAATTTCTTTACTATCAAATGAGGAGAGAGAAACTTATCACACAAGTCAGAGTTATACTTAAACTAAATCTTTATTCACTTGTTAATAAGGGAGCAGGTCAATACAACGCACAGACATATAAAGTGAATCGATTGAGTGCTCTAAGATAATGATGGCTGGTCGATGATTCACGCTCAGATGATTCGTTGAGAGCCCCGAGACAAAAGTACAAAGGTATTTTATAGGCAAGATACACCCCTTTCAACCTACATGACGAACAACAGATGTATAGAATGGGTTACAAGGTTACGATTTGTATGAAAGATACCTAAAATTCATAGCAGACAGTATCTGCTGTGTCAACAGTTTTGATTGTGTAGAGAGCAGTGTCTTGCCCCCCAACTCCATACTGGGGTCATCTCTCC
Source organism: Brachymystax lenok tsinlingensis (assembly GCA_030435695.1). Taxonomy (NCBI): domain Eukaryota; kingdom Metazoa; phylum Chordata; class Actinopteri; order Salmoniformes; family Salmonidae; genus Brachymystax; species Brachymystax lenok. Next base: position 67,027,947 of record CM059780.1, read on the forward strand.
CTGGTACGGTATAGAACAGAAACAGTAACTCATGCTCTGGAATGCTTTTTAGGTTTTATCACCCAAAGACATGGTAAATCTCCTGTCAGTGTAATCTCCCAGAGGCCCATCCTCAGTAGAACACACGCACAATAGTTAACAGAATAATCTATTCTGCTGCATAAAACAACAATTTGATGCAGTAAAAGTATTATAACATAATCTTGCAATTTTCCACCATAGTGGCCTGACAAAAGCCACTCCTCAGTAAAAGGCACATGATAGCCCGCTTGGAGTTTGCCAAAAGGCACCTAAAGGACTGACCATGAGAAACAAGATTCTCTAGTCTGATGAAACCAAGCGTCACATCTGGAGGAAACCAGGCACCACTCATCACCTGGCTAATGTCATCCCTACGGTGAAGCATGGTGGTGGCAGCATCATCATCATAGAAAATAAGAATTTGTTCTTTACTGACTTGCCTAGTTAAATAAAGGTAAAAAAAATTAAATAATACTATGGGGATGTTTTTCAGCGGCAGGGACTGGGAGACTAGTCAGGATCGAGGGAAAGATGAACGAAGCAAAGTACAGAGAGATCCTTGCTGAAAACCTCCAGAGCGCTCAGGACCTCAGACTGGGGTGGCGGTTCACCCTCCAACAGGAAAGAAAACCCTAAGCACACAGCCAAGACAATGCAGGAGTGACTTTGGGACAAGTCTCTGAATGTCCTTGAGTGGCCCAGCCAGAGCCCGAACGAACATCTCTGGAGGGACCTGAAAATAGCTTGGCAGAGACGCTCCCTATCCAACCTGACAGAGCTTGAGTGGATCTGCAGAGAAGAATGGGAGAAACTCCCTAAATACAGGTGTGCCAAGCTTGTAGCGTCATACCCAAGACTCAAGGCTGTAATTGCTTCCAAAGGTGTTTCAACAAAGTACTGAGTAAAGGGTCTGAATACTTATGTAAATTTGAAATATGTGACATTTCAGGTTTTTATTTGTAATACTTTTGCAAAAATGTCAAAAAACCTGTTTTTGTTTTGTCATTATGGGGTATTGTGTGTAGATTGATGAGGGGAAAAAACATTTCAATCCATTTTAGAATAAGTCTAACAAAATGTGGAAAAAGGGAATGGGTCTGAATACTTTCCGAATGCACTGTATATATTTGGTAAAATATGACTTGTAATAATAGTGTTTTGAAGTGAAGAGATGCTGAGATAAAAAGGTATCCATAGTTTGTCAGTCTCTTGCCAGCTCCTGCCAGTCGCTAGTAATTAATTTGGTTTGGTTTATTGCAGAATCTTTGTTATATTATTTTCTGCTTCTTTATTACAATTTATGTCTCAGTCTCAAGACACCATTGACTTTACATAGGCTATTTTAAAATGGGGTCTGGGATAGATGTTGTCATTTACAAGGCCAGGCAGTGCACGGAAGACCTGGATTCACTCACGTTGACGAGAGAGCTGCTTAATTGGCCAGGGCTCTGTCGCCGGTCCAGTCTGCACCTGCGTGGCCTGTCTAGTGGCCAATTGGCCATCCATCCTATTTCTTCCCTCTTCTGTAGTTCCTCCTCTTCTCTTCCTTTCTTTTTTTGTCCCTCTCTTCCCTCTTCTCTCTGTCGCCAGTCTGCACCTGCACTGTCTAGTGGCCATCCATCCTCTCTTCTCTCTTTGTCTCCCCTTTCCTCCCTCTCCTCTCTCTCTCTTCTCTCTCTTTGTCTCTCTCTCTTCCCCCCTCCCTTGCTGTGCTGCTGGTAGCTACAGTACAGTCAGAGAAAGCCTCCTAAAGGAACACAACATCAGCACCTGCCTGCTGTCTAGCTAAACAGTCCCTTGAAAAACACAACATAAGCACCTGCCTGCTGTCTAGCTAAACAGTCCCTAGAGAAATGGGATCAATCTGCCTGAATTGTAGCAGTGGAAATATTCTGTTTAAAAAGACAGGTGACATCTTGACCTGAGAACTCAATATAGAGGATGGCACTAAGTGGTTGGTTAATCATTTTGTCAACTGAGCTTAACAAAACAAATTCTGAATCTTGTTCTAACATAGTATGGTTTAGGTACAGCAACAGGATAATGGAAATTGTTCAAAGACACATTCATTATTGTTGATGGTTCTCGTCTCAAGAAGAAATATATCCCTTCCTATTCCTTTCATGCAAGAATGTCAGTAGTGTTTATCATTCGGCACAAAACGGTGTAATGGATGTCATGTATGTATGAGAATTGCAGTGCTGTGGTAGCAGCTGTACATACTGAGGGGAAACAGGAGTCAAGAAGTAATTTAATCCCTTTCCATCGAAAGGTCACGTTTAGTAGGCTGTCAGAGGAAAACACTTGCCTGACATGACATGACATCACAAAGAAACACCAAGCATTATTCCATTCTTAAACCTGTCAAATCGATTGCACAACACTATGCATGTCATAAATAATTTTATATAGTGGAATATTTACATTGTTCTTACATTAATAATGAGGAAATATAAAGTGATATTTTTTTGCACAATATAATTCAAGCCAGGTCGCAGTTGTAAATGAGAACTTGTTCTCAACTAGCCTACCTGGTTAAATAAAGGTGAAATAAACTTGTAACAGGAGTCGAATATTTCATGAAACAGGTTCCAAAACAAATAAATATTAGATACCAGATTCTAGAACATGCAAAAAAACGTTTTGCTATTCTCTCTGACAAGGTAATAACTTGCAAAAAAGTGTTAGTGAACGTCACTCAGTTTTGCCAAAAGCTAAGCCATATGAAACTGCCCTAGCTGTCTGAAGAAAATCCCTTGGGCCAGTCCCAAATGGGATCCTATTCCCTATATAGTACGCTACTTTTTACCATAGCCCATAGAACTGTAAAAAATCCCTGCTCTTAGTTGGATGTCAACAACATTGGTAAGTGATTGTTGCGAAAACACTTTACACATCTCAGAGGTGGATTACACTGACAGCTCAACAATTTACATACAAAAAGAAACACAAATTGTGGTAAGTTTTGGGCTATGTAAGTCAATGGTATTGGACGCTTACCGTGTACTAGTGATGCTGTTTGTTCACCTGCACCTGCCCGCATTTGCTAATTATCCATCCGCAACCGCCCAACTACATGTGATGAAATGAAAATCTAAGGCCCGCACCCAACCATCACCCACCAACAGATTTCTATTTTAAATAGGCCTATATTTCTGCTCATAATTTCCGACATTTTAGTAGGCTATTTGTTAATCAACTTGTCTATAATTAGATACATGCAGCTTTTCTTCTCTTATTAGTCTACTTGTTGAACTAGAAGACTAAATAAACCATTTTTAGCACAATGTCATAAATTCATAGAATGAATGGTTCAATCAAGTTGACATTGTAAAGTTTGTTTTCTCTTTCGTCTCTGCTTCTCTCGACTCTGGGGCCATTCAGAACAGGTGCATACAGTTGAAGTCGGAAGTTTACATACACCTTAGCCAAATACGTTTAAACTCAGTTTTTCCACAATGCCTGACATTTAATCGTAGTAAAAATTCCCTGTCTTAGGTCAGTTAGGAGCCCCACTTTATTTTAAGAATGTGAAATGTCAGAATAATAGTAGAGTGATTTATTTCCTCTTTTATTTATTTCATCACATTCCCAGTGGGTCAGAAGTTTACATACACTCAATTAGTATTTGGTAGCATTGCCTTTAAATTGTTTAACTTGGGTCAAACGTTTCGGGTAGCCTTCCACAAACTTCCCACAATACGTTAGGAGGAATGGGCCAAAATTCACTCGACAGAGCTGGTGTAACTGAGTCAGGTTTGTAGGCCTCCTTGCTAGCTCACGCTTTTTCAGTTCTGCCCACACATTTTCTATAGGATTGAGGTCAGGGCTTTGTGATGGCCACTCCAATACCTTGACTTGTTGTCCTTAGGCCATTTTGCCACAACTTTGGAAGCATGTATGGGGTCATTGTCCATTTGGAAGACCCATTTGCGACCAAGCTTTAACTTCCTGACTGATGACTTGAGATGTTGCTTCAATATATCCACATCATTTTCCTCCCTCATGATGCCATCTATTTTGTGAAGTGCACCAGTCCCTCCTGCAGCAAAGCACCCCCACAACATGAGGCTGCCACCCCCATGATTCACAGTTGGGATGGTGTTCTTCGGCTTGCAAGCCTCCCCCTTTTTCCTCCAAACATAACAATGGTCATTATGGCCAAACAGTTCTATTTTTGTTTCTTCAGACCAGAGGACATTTTTCTAAAAAGTACAATCTTTGTCCCCATGTGCTGTTGCAAACCGTAGTCTGGCTTTTTTATGGCGTTTTTTCAGCAGTGGCTTCTTCCTTGCTGAGCGGCCTTTCAGGTTATGTCGATATAGGACTCGTTTTACTGTGGAGATAGATACTTTTGTACCTGTTTCCTCCAGCATCTTCACAGGGTCCTTTGCTGTTGTTCTGGGATTGATTTGCACTTTTCGCACCACGTTCATCTCTAGGAGACAGAACGTGTCTCCTTCCTGAGCAGTATGACAGCTGCGTGGTCCCATGGTGTTTATACTTGCGTACTATTGTTTGTACAGATGAACGTGGTACCTTCAGGCGTTTGGAAATTGCTCCCAAGGATGAACCTGACTTGCGGAGGTCTATAATCTTTTTTTCTGAGGTCTTTGCTGATTTCTTTTGATTTGATGATGTCAAGCAAAGAGGCACTGAGTTTGAAGTTAGGCCTTGAAATACATCCACAGGTACACCTCCAGTTGACTCAAATGATGTCAATTATCCTATCAGAAGCTTCTACAGCCATGACATAATTTTCTGGAATTTTCCAAGCTGTTTAAAGGCACAGTCAACTTAGTGCATGTAAACCTCTGATCCACTGGAATTGTGATACAGTGAATTATAAGTGAAATAATATGTCTGTAACAATTGTTGGAAAAATGACTTGTGTCATGCACAAAGTAGATATCCTAACCGACTTGCCACAACTATAGTTTGTTAACAAGACATTTGTGGAGTTGTTGAACGAGTTTTAATGACTCCAACCTAAGTGTATGTAAACTTCCGACTTCAACTGTATATACTGAGATCATGTGACAGATCATGTGACACTTAGATTGCACAGAGGTGGACTTTATTTAACTAATTATGTGACTTCTGAAGGTAATTGGTTGCACCAGATCTTATTTTCGGGGCTTCATAGCAAAGGGGGTGAATACATATGCACACACCACTTTTCCTTTTAGACTTTTTTATTTCACTTCACCAATTTGGACTATTTTGTGTATGTCCATTACATGAAATCCAAATAAAAATCAATCAATCAAATTACAGGTTGCAATGCAACAAAATAGGAAAAACGCCAATGGAGATGAATACTTTTGCAAGGCACTGTAAACAGTATAGTACAACAACAACAAAAAACAACCATTATAGTATGTAATGAATGTCAATTTCCTCCACAGACCCAACATGTTTTTGATTTCAGTTCAGCTTGGATGCATATTTTATGTGGTTGAAAGGGCCTACTATCAGCTTGTACAGTATGATGCTGATAAAGTAGCACCTTTACAGACAGTCCCTAACTACTCATTCATTCTCTCAAGATGCTGAAATAAATAAATAATATTTCTCCACTCCTGTTCCCGGGTCAAAATGTACGTTTGGTGTATAATTTTACTGCAATATGTGCTTAATTCTGCTGGAGTTAAAATTATACACCTTCCTAATTGAGTTGAGCACCCCCTTTTGCCCTCAGAACAGCCTCAATCCATCGGGGCATGGACTCTACAAGGTGTCAAGCGTTCCACAGTGATGCTGGCCCATGTTGACTCCAATGCTTCCCACAGATGTGTCAGATTGGCTGGATGTCCTTTGGGTGGTGGACCATTCTTGATACACACAGGAAACTGTTTACCGTGAAAAACCCAGAAGCATTGCAGTTCTTGACTCACTCAAACCAGTGCGCCTGGCACATACCTTCATACCCTGTTCAAAGGCACTTAAATCTTTTGTCTTTCCCATTCACCCTCTGAATGGCACACATACACAATCCATGTCTCAATTGTCTCAAGGCTTAAAAATCCTTCTTTAACCTGTCTCCTTCCCTTCATCTACACTGATTGAAGGGGATTTGTATTTTTTTATTTAACTAGGCAAGTCAGTTAAGAACAAATTCTTATTTACAATGACGACCTACTTGTAAAGCCCCCAGGTGACATCAATAAGTGATCATAGTTTTCACCTGGACTCGCCTGGTCAGTCTGTTAAGGAAAGAGCAGGTGATCCTAATGTTTTGTACGCAGTGTATCAGTGTATCAGTGTATCAGTGTATCAGTGTATCAGTGTATCAGTGTATCAGTGTATCAGTGTATCAGTGTATCAGTGTATCAGTGTATCAGTGTATCAGTGTATCAGTGTATCAGTGTATCAGTGTATCAGTGTATCAGTGTATCAGTGTATCAGTGTATCATGTGAGGGATTCTAGACCTACAGTCAGTGTCCAGATTTCAAGCTACTATTCCATTTCACCTATCTGAACAGTACAGTTCCCTTGACGTGCCATTTTGAAGTCCCTGTGACTGTCAAATTTGTATAGTGCCTCACAATCATCACACATGACATTGCTGGCTCTGCTTTCATCCTCTTTTACCACTCAACCAAACATGACACCACTGTTCTAACCCTCCCTTCTCTTTATTTCAAACTCCCCATTTGGCAGCTTTTCTCTTATTAAATTAAACTCCGACTTTGTCCTTTTTGTCTCAGTGAATAGATGTTAACTTTTTCTGCCCAAGTTCCCAAAAGCATTTGGCAATTGCCATGTATTTGGCACGCTATAGAAAGGCCTATGAATTGCACGAGAATTATACATTGATTTTCTCTTTATTCAACCCGCCCGCATCGTACCCGCCCTTCATCTACAATATTTCATGACCCTAAACCCGGCTGACCCCCAGATATAACCTTGGGGCCTGCGGGTTATGAGTCAACCGACGCATCACCACTGTGCACATCTCAAATTAAAGTGTCAGCTGTAGTTAATGATTAATGTCATCATGCGATACATCCCAAATCGACCCTATTCCCCATATAAGGGGATAGGGTATAGGTTTCTATAAAAATAATGGGGTGCTATTTTGGATGCACTCTAGGGCCTAGGCTGTTTTATTGATTCCTGCTTTATATCACTGAGGGAAAACACATTTTTTGTTTAATTGTCTCACTTCCACCCATTTCATTAAGATCTTGACTGAGTAATTGATCTTTGTTTTAGCAACCCAATTTGCAGACTGGCTGAAGAGAGAGAAGGGGTTTGCTTCCGATACGATTAAAAAAGTGATATATGCAAAGAGATGGGGCCACTTGTAAATCAGGTTAAAATGTTTGTCTTTCCTTTCATTCATTCATTTTTGTTGTTTGTTTAAAGAGCTGGGGTGGAGATGTCAGTGAGTATGATGGGTCTGAGTGTCAGGGAGAACAAGGGAGGAGTGAGATGGAGGGATGACTGGCAGGTGATGACAGGGCAAGCACTCTCATAGAATATGCATTCTAGAAGATGCACCTAATGAATAGTAGAAAAGCCTGTGAGGGACAGCATCAGATTTGTTTTCTCTGGTATTGGTAGACATGAGCGGACACAAGTGTTTCATCTTTACACGGTCACATATCCGGAGAGCCAGCCAGCCGAGTATTCATGCTTTATTGTATAAGACAGGAGGGGAAGAAGAGGGTAGAATAGGCAACGGTAGTGGTAAATCCTGACTTTAGTCTCTCTCTCCATCACCGGCGGCCCCGTCTCCTCTCACCTGATTTACTTTGCCAGGTCGATGTGATGAATAGACCTGTTTCAAGTCATACAGCCAGTGTTAGTTCAGTTGATTTGATGCACTGTCTCCCTGTGATTTAACAGTCAAACCGTGGCTATGCTAGCTCGGCTGTATCCCATCAGGCCCTACTTTATTAATTATGCCCAGAGGACTGGTTTATGATGTCACCCTGGTCATTACTTATGACAGCATTTAGTCAGGCCCTGTTTGCTGTAATATAAACGTCCTTCCCTTGGCCCAACACTAAATCGCCAGTCAAGGCTCCCTGTTGCTACACTCCCCCTGTCCAGGAAGTTAACACACTGTCCTATCCCCCCCACACACACACACACACACTGCTGGGTCATTTGCATCGGTTCCAGGAAGAAGCTACGTTCAATCACGGCCCCCTTGTTCCCTCCCTGCAACCTTGATGAAATTGCTCCGTGATTGATCACGCTGACATTTGGCAACCGTTACGGCTGTAAATAAATACATGGTAGTAAATATCTTCTATATTTCGAGTTCATGGATGGTTGGCGTGTCATACAAGCGTTTTGATCTCGCAATATTGTTATGAATGAATGTACCACAACGGCAGAAAGTCTCCACCGGAGGATCTGCACATTACACACAGTAGATAAAACATGTCTGTGAGCAAAGCACACATCAACATATTGGTTCTGTGACAATTTAAGCCTAGTTCCTGCTCTTTTGCAAGATAATATTATCTAGTCACCAATATTATTTATTTATTTATTTGCTAAAATTCAAAATGATCAAGTTATTGTTTAATCATGCAGGATTAAAACCCAAAAGCCTTATAGACTAATAATGTCACAGCTGAGCACCTCGTGGTAAATAAACAACCAACGAAAACAAACATCTTGTGGAGCCTGATGCTGTGGAACATCTGGCTCTGCTGCCAGACATTGTCCAATTAGCACTGAGGACGTCTGAGCTGTGTACCAAGGTAATTACACATACAGTCTTATGTACCCACTGAATCACTCACACACAGAGTTGTTAGAACAGGGGTTCACTTGAAAGGTCAAAACATGACACACAATAGTAGTGTCTGAGCCGATACCAAGATATCACACACTCTGCTCCATGTAAACTATTCACTGAATAACACACCCCAACATGTAACCTATTCACTGAATAACACACCCCAACATGTAACCTATTCACTGAATAACACACCCCAACATGTAACCTATTCACTGAATAACACACCCCTCATGTAACCTATTCACTGAATATCACACCCCAACATGTAACCTATTCACTGAATAACACACCCCAGCATGTAACCTATTCACTGAATATCACACCCCAACATGTAACCTATTCACTGAATATCACACCCCAACATGTAACCTATTCACTGAATATCACACCCCAACATGTAACCTATTCACTGAATAACACACCCCAACATGTAACCTATTCACTGAATAACACACCCCAACATGTAACCTATTCACTGAATATCACACCCCAACATGTAACCTATTCACTGAATATCACACCCCAACATGTAACCTATTCACTGAATAACACACCCCAACATGTAACCTATTCACTGAATATCACACCCCAACATGTAACCTATTCACTAAATAACACACCCCAACATGTAACCTATTCACTGAATATCACACCCCAACATGTAATCTATTCACTGAATAACACACCCCAACATGTAACCTATTCACTGAATATCACATCCCAACATGTAACCTATTCACTAAATAACACACCCCAACATGTAACCTATTCACTGAATAACACACCCCAACATGTAACCTATTCACTGAATATCACACCCCAACATGTAACCTATTCATTGAATATCACACCCCAACAGTGGGGTTGACCCAAAATGTGAAAATATGACACTCAATTTTAAGAACTTACATTATCACTTCCTGTAAAGAATTTGCACTGAGGGCATCTGAGCTGTGGACCAAGGTATCTCCTGCCATGGAAATTCTAACAAGTGAGAGAGACTTGTCATTTCTTCAAACAATCATTTTTATTAATAAGAATTGCAATAATGAAGCTGGTCGGCCACACACTCTTGAGTGTAGGTTAGTAGACCTAAAAATGCTTAGTCATGGCTGGTTCCACCCCTCCCAGGTAGATCAGGGCATCATAAACCATCAGGTGTGTGAGATCATATCAAAATCAAATAAAATGTTATTGGTCACATACACATGTTTAGCAAATGTTATTGTGGGTGTAGCGAAGTGCTTGTCATCACAGCCGGATGTAATTCAGCCTGAATTCGAACCAGGGACTGTAGTGCCTTAGACCGCTGCACCACAAGGGAGGCCCCTAAATGTTGATTAGACACAATAACAGGTCTGTTCTATTCCTCAAGTTATCTCTATCTCGAGTCACACCATGTCCTTGACGATATGCCCAGACCACCTGCAGGGAGCTAGAGGGTAACCATCCCTTTACAGAAGCACAGCATTAGTAGTTATGAAAATCTCTTACTATTGTTAAGCATATAATTGTTAACTATTAATATTAAACAAAGCAGGTAAATACATCATTTTTCTCTCACACGCCATACATATCGCTATGCTCTGTCCCAAATACTCACTGACTGACAGTCTGACATTGTGAGTGGGTTAGCCTAACATACAACGGAGGACAGTGCAGTTTACTCAAAAGGTCAATACATGACACACAATTTTGAGAACTGGCAAAAAAAGATTTGCGGTGAGGTATTTCGATATCTTTATAATAAAAAAAAATCCAATACATTTTCTGTATGGGGAAAACATTTTCTCTCAGTTGCATGGCAAAATTTGTCGAATTGCAGGAAATTTGCTTTAAAACTATAAAAATATATCTCGGCTCCATATAGAAATGTGTAGAATTGCAGGAAATTGGCTTAAAAATTCAAACAATTATCAACACCGTCAAGATGGGGGCCTCTAAAATTCCGCCGCACCGACGGGCGCCCCTTTCCACGCCCCTCTAACGCCCACCACCTAAACCCCCTTTTAATCCAGAAAAAGCTCTGTATAGATGTTCTCATATTAAAGGTTTATGTCCTATTAGTCATCTGAAGCTGTGGCCAGCCAGCTGGCCTGTTAGACCATGGCTGCGTCTGAAATTACACGCTAGCCCCCCATAGGAGGCTCTGATCAAAAGTAGTGCACTATACAGGGAATAGGGTGCCATTGTGGACGCAGCCCATGATGAAGGACAATGTACATCTTCAGCCGGAATACTCTCATTAGCAGGCACTCCAGAATCTGTCAGCCAAGCAGTCAGCAATCAAGTTGCTCCCCAGAGGGATGGTCAGGGAATTTACAAAAACAATCTACCTTTGGAATGAAATATTTGTTTTTTAAAGGTAGAATGGCAGGGATAATTTTTTTATATGATTTGTTTGATTCTGTATACTTTTACACTGAACAAAAATATAAGTGCAATATGCTACAATTTCAAAGATTTTACTGAGCTACAGTTCATACAGTACAAGGAAATCAGTCAAATTAAATACATTAATCTATAGCTTTCACATGACTGGGAATACAGATATGCATCTGTTACTCACAGATACCTTTTAAAAAAGTAGGGGCGTGAAAACCAGACCGTATCTGGTGTGAACACCATTTGCCTCATGCAGTGCGACAAATCTCCTTTGCATAGAGTTGATCAGGCTGTTGACTGTGGCCTGTGGAATGTTGTCCCATTCCTCTGAGAAGTTACTAGATATTGGCTGGAACTGGAACACGCTGTCGTACACATCAATCCAGAGAATCCCAAACAGGCTCAATGGGTGACATGTCTGATGAGTGTGCAAGCCATGGAAGAACATTTTCAGCTTCCAGGAATTGTGTAGAGATCCTTGCGACATGGGTCCGTGCATTATCATGCTGAGGATGAATGGCACGACAATGGGCCTCAGGATCTAGTCAGGGTATCTCTGTGCATTCAAACTGCCCAGTACAGATGAAACCGGGATACAACTGTGAAGAGCACACTTCTCCAGCATGCATTTGCTCACTGAAGTTGGTTATGACGCCGAAATGCAGTCAGGTCAAGACCCTGGTGAGGACAATGAACACTCAGATGAGCTTCCCTGAGACGGTTTCTGACAGTCTATGCAGAAATTATTTGGTTGTGCAAACACACCGTTTCATCAGCTGTCTGGGTGGCTGGTCTGAGACGATCCTGCAGGTGTGGTTACACGTGGTCTGTGGTTGTGAGGCCGGTTGGACGTACTGCCAATATCTCTAAAACGATGTTGGAGCCGGCTTATGGTAGAGAAATTAACATAAAATTCTCTGGCAACAGCTCTGGCGGACATTCCTGCAATCAATTAATTGCACACTCCCTCAAAACTTGAGACCTCTGTGGCATTGTGTTGTGTGATAAAACTGCACATTTTATAGTGGTCTTTTATTGTTCCCAGCACAAGGTGCCCTTGTGTAATGATTATGCTGTTTAATCAGCTTCTTGATATGCCACACCTGTCAGATGGATGGATTATCTTGGCAAAGGAGAAATGCTCACTAACAGGGATGTAAACACATTTGAGAGAAATAAGCTTTTTGTGTGTATGGAAAAATGATTTCAGCTCAGCTTTACATGTTGTGTTTATTTTTTGGTTCAGTGTAAATGCATAACTAAAAGGTTTCTATGCATGTTTGTGGTATATGTTTTATTTTAGGCCTCCATGTTCAAATGTTAAAGGCCATTCCCTGAAAAGAGCATCAGTGAACCTCCCCAAAATAGAAAGACCATGTGGATTTTGCGTAGACCAAACAGCACAAGTGGAATCTCGGCCCCCAGATTTGAGCTAACTTGGCAATAATGAGTCAGAGAATTGAGCAGCTAGTCAGAGATGGATTGAGCAGCCGCCTGAGGTCCTCAGAGAGAGCCTAATGAAATCTATTACCTGTCGGTGAGGTGTTGCTGCAGCCTGGACCAGAGATTAATGGAGGGCCCAATCCGAATGGGCTCGGTCCCCATTACGTTCCTCCTCTCTCTGACGAACACCAAATTGGGAGCTGGCTCCGTTCTAGCGCCCTGATTTATGTATTGTATTGGTCAGCAGTTAGGATGGTTGGCCTGTGTGCAGAAAGTCAGTTGTATTCTCTTGATTTGAAAAAGGACAAAAAACTTTCATTTGTGAAAAGGTTGATTCTCTGTCCTCATAGTGCCTTTGTAACAGGTTTTGGGCGATTGATGTAGATATGCCTATGATGTGTGTAATCTATTCTACATTAGTCTCCTACCACTGTGCTCTTTATCAGTTACATTTTATGCCACAAATTACTACCACTTGTATATTTACTTTTTATCATTCAGCGGCCTTGTTTACTTAAATGACCAAACTAATTGTTTTGCCCTCTCTTAATCAACTCCTTGTCTGCTTCCAAAATTCCCTATATAGTGCATTACTTTTGACCAGAGCCATGGGATACCATTTCAGACGCACCCTTGTCTTTTCCCAACTTCTCCTTAAAGGAGAAGTTGACCTAAAATCCAAAATTTTCCAAGTGATTCCATACATTGCAACTAGTTCAGTGGAGTTTGCTCTCTCACTCTCCCTGTAGTGTAGAAGTGAGACAGCTGAAAATAAATGGGTCACATGAATTGTCTGGATGCAGGCCCCTCGCATCCCACCAAAAAGTAAGGGCATATACAGTAGTGTCATTTTACATAGCAGGGATTCCCCAAAGAGAGCACCTGCTCAGTTGTTACACATTTACAGACTCAAAACCATTAGTACTTTTGATAAAAATAGCTAATTCGGCCATACGCTTTCTATAAAACAATGTATTTCTCCACATTTAGCAGATTCTTCAAACAGCCATTCCCTCACAGTAGAGAGAGGCCTGAATCCAGTTAATCACGAGTCACATTACCCATGTTTGCAGCTGTCTCTCTTGAAAATAAGTAATGACTTCTTGTCTTTTCCCCAGCTGATCCCTCTCCTTAAAGACAGGATGGACCACTCCATTAACCTGTCTAAGGAGCAGGTGGCCTGTCTATTGGCCAATGCTTTCTTCTGTACCTTCCCCCTACTCAACTCCAGGATGTCAATGCACTCCAACCACCCTGACATCGACTTCTGCAGGGGTGTTAAAGCCAGGTTGCCATCTCCCCTCTTTGGTCACAACGGAGGCACATTGTTGTAAAATAGTTAATTTACTTTGTAGAATAATAGTATAATGTATACCATTTTAGCATTTTATGTACTAGTGGTCCTGGGAATCAAACCCATTATCCTGCCATTGTAGGCGCCAATATTTACCAACTGAGCTACAGAAGACCACTGTAGCTCAGTTGATTTAGTCCTAGTCTTAATTGTTATTTTATATTTGGCCAATATACAACGGCTAAGGGCTGTATCCAGTATAGCCCTTACAGTGAGGGAAAAAAGTATTTGATCCCCTGCTGATTTTGTACGTTTGCCCACTGACAAAGAAATGATCAGTCTATAATTTTTATGGTAGGTTTATTTGAACAGTGAGAGACAGAATAACAACAAAAAAATCCTGAAAAACACGTGAATTTTTTAAAAATTGATTTTCATTTTTATGAGGGAAATAGGTGTATTTTATACAGGTAACGAGCTGAGATTAGGAGCACACTCTTAAAGGGAGTGCTCCTAATCTCAGTGTGTTACCTGTATAAAAGACACCTGTCCACAGAAGCAATCAATCAATCAGATTCCAAACTCTCCACCATGGCCAAGACCAAAGAGCTCTCCAAGGATGTCAGGGACAAGATTGTAGACCTACACAAGGCTGGAATGGGCTACAAGACCATCGCCAAGCAGCTTGGTGAGAAGGTGACAACAGTTGGTGCGATTATTCGCAAATGGAAGAAACACAAAAGAACTGTCAATCTCCCTCGGCCTGGGGCTCCATGCAAGATCTCACCTCGTGGAGTTGCAATGATCATGACAACGGTGAGGAATCAGCCCAGAACTACACGGGAGAATCTTGTCAATGATGCTGCTGGGAACATAGTCACCAAGAAAACAATTGGTAACACACTACGCTGTGAAGGACTGAAATCCTGCAGCGCCTGCAAGGTCCCCCTGCTCAAGAAAGCACATATACATGCCCGTCTGAAGTTTGCCAATGAACATCTGAATGATTGAGGACAACTGGGTGAAAGTGTTGTGGTCAGATGAGACCAAAATGGAGCTCTTTGGCATCAACTCAACTCGCCGTGTTTGGAGGAGGAGGAATGCTGCCTATGACCCCAAGAACACCATCCCCACCGTCAAACATGGAGGTGGAAAAATTATGCTTTGGGGGTGTTTTTCTGGGACGATGGACGGGGCCATGTATCGTCAAGTTTTCCCTCAGCCAGGGCATTGAAAATGGGTCGTGGATGGGTATTCCAGCATGACAATGACCCAAAACACATGGTCAAGGCAACAAAGGATTGGCTCAAGAAGAAGCACATTAAGGTCCTGGAGTGGCCTAGCCAGTCTCCAGACCTTAATCCCATAGAAAATCTGTGGAGGGAGCTGACGGTTCGAGTTGCCAAACGTCAGCCTCGAAACCTTAATGACTTGGAGAAGATCTGCAAAGAGGAGTGGGACAAAATCCCTCCTGAGATGTGTGCAAACCTGGTGGCCAACTACAAGAAACGTCTGACCTCTGTGATTGCCAACAAGGGTTTTGCCACCAAGTACTAAGTCATGTTTTGCAGAGGGGTCAAATACTTATTTCCCTCATTAAAATGCTAATCAATTTATACAAATTTTCACATGTGTTTTTCTGGATTTTTTTGTTGTTATTCTGTCTCTCACTGTTCAAATAAACCTACCATTAAAATTATAGACTGATCATTTCTTTGTCAGTGGGCAAACGTACAAAATCGGCAGGGGATCAAATACTTTTTTCCCTGGCTGTAGCTGTGCTGTATTGGCCATATACCATAAACCCCTGAGGTGCCTTATTGCTTTTATAAAGTTGTTACAAATGTCATTAGAACAGTAAAAATTAATGTTTGTCATACCTGTGGAATACGGTCTCATATAACACGGCTTTCAGACAATCAGCATTCTGGGCTCGAACATTAGGGTGTTAAAAGGTGTATCTATGAACATAATCTATTGAAATCAAAGAGGCAAAGGCCAGTAGAATATCTCTTACAAGTCATTTAAGTGAATATTCACAGTTCTGAGAACAGATGTTGATATCTGGAGGTGCACTCACTGCAGTTATAAAAAGCAAGTGCAGATAGATATAGATGTCTGAAACTAGTCTAATTTCCATGAGGGGGCACTAGCCTACTGCCTTTGCTTTCCACACGAATCACTTTGTCATCTGTAATCTTCTCTCTGAGTAGTTATTCAACATATCTCTCTTTCAATGGGGCGGCAGGTAACCTAGTGGTTAGAGCGTCGGACTTGTAACCAGAGGGTTGCAAGTTCAAATCCCCGAGCTGACAAGGTAAAAAATATGTCGTTCTGCCCCTGAACAAGGCTGTTAACCCACTGTTCCCTGGAGGCCGAAGACGTTAATGTCGATTAAGGCAGCCCGTTGGGTAAAATGCGGAAGACACATTTCAGTTGAAGGCATTCGGTTGTACAACTGACTAATAATGGTGACTTTGACTAATATTAGTCTGAAAAGAGACCAATTTAAAAGTTTCAGGAACCTTAACAAATATATATAGTATTTTGGGGGCAGTTTTTGATGGAGAAAATTGTAGGACTAGGACTAGGTCTAATATGTAGCCCAGGACTAGGTTTAGGCTTAATCTGTAGTCCAGGACCAGGTTTAGGCTTAATCTGTAGTCCAGGACAATTTAAGGCAACCGGTAAACTTCCCCAGTGTGTACTGCTTTCATGTCAAACCCTACATGATCAGTGCATTGGGGTCAGGTGCACTTAAACATTGAAAACTGATACCTTTGCATAGTTTTACATTGCCTTCAGAAAGTATTCACACCCTGACTTTTTCCAAATGTTGTTGTTACAAGGTGGGATTCAAATGGATTTAATTGTAATTTAATTGTATTTTTATCAACAATCTACACAGTTCTAACCTTTGTAAAAATACAGAGCATTCTGAGTTTTCAGTTTTTTCACAACATTTTCAGACCCCCTGACTTTTTCCACATTTTGTTACATTACAGCCTTATTCTAAAATGTATTAAATCGTTTTCCCCCCTCATCAATATACACGCAATACCCCATAATGACAAAGCAAAAACAGGTTTTTCTATTTTTTTGAAATACTGAAATATTTTTTTGAAAAACTGAAATATCAATTTTACATAAGTATTCATACCCTTTACTTAGTACTTTGTTGAAGCAACTTTGGAAGCGAATACAGCCTTGAGTCTTGGATATGACGCTACAGGTTTGGCACATCTGTATTTGGGGAGTTTCTCTCATTCTTCTCTGCAGATCCTCTCAAGCTCTGTAGGTTGTATGCTGTATGTTATTAGGATCCTCATTAACTGTTGCAAAAGCAGCAGCTACTCTTCCTGGGGTCCACATGGAGCATGACATAATACCGAACATTAAAAGACAAGAACAGCTTAAGGACAGAACTACATAAAAAAATGTTAAAGGCACATGTAGCCTACATATCAATACACACAACTTGGTCAAATTAAGGGAGAGGCATGGCGTGAGATGTTGCTTGATCTGTTTTTTGAAACCAGGTTTGCTGTTTATCTGAGCAATATGAGATGCAACGGAGTTCTGTGCAATAATGGGTCTATATAATACAGTACGCTTTCTTGAATTTGTTCTGGAATTGGGCTTAATCTTGTCTGGTGGGGTAAGTGTCTGGTGGGGTAATGTCTGGTGGGGTGTCTGGTCTGGTGGGGTAATGTCTGGTGGGGTAAGTGTGTGTCAGAGCTGTGTGTAAGTTGACTATGCAAACAATTTGGCATTTTCAACACATTATTGTTTCTTATAAAAAGAAGAAGTGATGCAGTCAGTCTCAACTTTTAGCCAAGAGAGACTGGTATGCATAGTATTTATATCAGCCCTCTGATTACAATGAAGAGCAAGACGTGCTGCTTGGTTCTGGGCCAGCTGCAGCTTAACTAGGTCTTTCCTTGCAACACTGGACATTACGACTGGGCAATAATCAAGATTAGACAAAACTAGAGCCTGCAGAACTTGCTTGGTGTCAAAAAAGCAGAGCATCTCTTTATTACGGACAGACCTCTCCCCATCTTCACAACCATTGAATCTACAGTACAGTGAGGGGAAAAAAGTATTTGATCCCCTGCTGATTTTGTATGTTTGCCCACTGACAAAGAAATGATCAGTCTATAATTTTAATGGTAGGTGTATTTGAAAAGTGAGAGACAGAATAACAACAACAACAAAAAATCCAGAAAAACGCATGTGAAAAATTGTATAAATTGATTTGCATTTTAATGAGGGAAATAAGTATTTGACCCCCTCTCAATCAGAAAGATTTCTGGCTCCCAGGTGTCTTTTATACAGGTAACGAGCTGAGATTAGGAGCACACTCTTAAAGGGAGTGCTCCTAATCTCAGTTTGTTACCTGTATAAAAGACACCTGTCCACAGAAGCAATCAATCAATCAGATTCCAAACTCTCCACCATGGCCAAGACCAAAGAGCTCTCCAAGGATGTCAGGGACAAGATTGTAGACCTACACAAGGCTGGAATGGGCTACAAGACCATCGCCAAGCAGAAGAAGGTGACAACAGTTGGTGCGATTATTCGCAAATGGAAGAAACACAAGAACTGTCAATCTCCCTCGGCCTGGGGCTCCATGCAAGATCTCACCTCGTTGAGTTGCAATGATCATGAGAAAGGTGAGGAATCAGCCCAGAACTACACGGGACGATCTTGTCAATGATCTCAAGGCAGCTGAGACCATAGTCACCAAGAAAACAATTGGTAACACACTACGCCATGAAGGACTGAAATCCTGCAGTGCCCGCAAGGTCCCCCTGCTCAAGAAAGCACATATACATGCTCGTCTGAAGTTTGCCAATGAACATCTGAATGATTGAGGACAACTGGGTGAAAGTGTTGTGGTCAGATGAGACCAAAATGGAGCTCTTTGGCATCAACTCTTTGGCATCAACTACCATTAAAATTATAGACTGATCATTTCTTTGTCAGTGGGCAAACGTACAAAATCAGCAGGGGATCAAATACTTTTTTCCCTCACTGTATATGTTTTGACCATGACAGTTTACAATCTAAGGTAACGCCAAGTAATTTAGTCTCCTCAATTTGTTCAACAGCCACACCATTCATTACCATATTCAGCTGAGGACCAGTTTATTACTGGCCACCCATTCCAAAACAGACTGCAACTCTTTGTTAAGGGTTGAATCATCAGCATACATGAACACACATGCTTTGTTTAATGCCAGTGGCAGGTCTTTGGTAAAAATATAAAAGAGTAGAGGGCCTAGATAGCTGCCCTGCGGTACACCACACTTTACATGTTTGACATTAGAGAAGCTTACATTAAAGAAAACCCTTAAAGTTCTATTAGATAGATAGCTCTGAATCCACGATATGGCAGACCTTGAAAAGCCATAATGCATACGTTTTTTCAACAACAGGTTATGGCTCCCACAATCTTCTTATTATCAATTTCTTTCAACCAATCATCAGGTATTTGTGTCAGTGCAGTACATGTTTAGTGCCCTTCTCTATAAGCGTGCTGAAAGAAATAGCATTGTATTTGGTCAAACATCATTTTTCCAACAGTTTGCTAAGAGCTGGCAGCAAGCTTATAGGTCTGCTGTTAGAACCAGTAAAGGCCGCTTTACCACTCTTGAGTAGCGGAATTACTTAGGCTTCCCTCCAGGACTCGGATTAAAGTTATGACATCTTATATGTATATACTGTACTCAATACCATCTACTGCATCTTGCCTATGCCAGTCAGCCATCGCTCATCCATATATTTATATGTACATACTCGTATTCATTCCTTTACTCTTGTGTGTATAAGGTAGTTGTGAATTTGTTAGATTACTTGTTAGATACTTCTGCATGGTCGGAACTAGAAGCACAAGCATTTTGCTACACTCGCATTAACATCTGCTAACCATGTGTATGTGACAAATAAAATTAGATTTGATTCAAATAATTAGCAACATGAAATGGTTTTGTGATGAATGAGCCATCTTATTCGTTGAAAGATGGAGTTGAATTTGACTTTCTGCCCATAATTTCATTTAATGTACTCCAAAGTTCTTCATAATAAAGTTTCTTCTTCTTTTTGTTGAGTTTAGTCACATAATTTCTCAATTTGCAGACTTATTAGCCACCCCTTTTGCCCCATCTCTTTCAACCATACAGTTTTTCAATTCCTCATCAATCCATGGAGCCTTAACAGTTCTATTGGGAGTGTCGCTACACAGCTATTTTCAGGTCTCTCCAGAGATGACTGATTGGGTTCAAGTCTGGGCTCTGGCTGGGCCACTCAAGGACATTCAGAGACTTGTCCTGAAGCCACTCCTGTGTTGTCTTGGCTGTGTGCTTAGGGTCGTTGTCCTGTTGGAAGGTGAACCATCGCCCCAGTCTGAGGTCCTGAGCACTCTGGAGCAGGTTTTCATCAAGGATCTCTCTGTACTTTGCTCTGTTCATCTTTCCCTCGATCCTGACTAGTCTCCCAGTCCCTGCCACTGAAAAACATCCCAAACAGCATGATGCTGCCACCACCATGCTTCACCATAGGGATGGTGCCAGGTTTCCTCCAGATGTGATGCTTGGCATTCAGGCTATAGAGTTCAATCTTGGTTTCATCAAACCAGAGAACCTTGTTTCTCATGGTCTGAGAGCCTTTTAGGTGCCTTTTAGGTGCCTCCAATCGGGGTGTCATGTGCCTTTTACTGAGGAGGGGTTCCATCTGGCCAATCTACCATAAAGGCCTGATTGGTGGAGTGCTGCAGAGATGGTTGTCCTTCTGGAAGGTTCTCCCATCTCCACAGAGGAACTCTCGAGCTCTGTCAGAGTGACCATCGGGTTCTTGGTCACTTAGCTGACCAAGGCCCTTCTTCCCTGATTGGTCAAATCAAATCAAATCAAATCAAATTTTATTTGTCACATACACATGGTTAGCAGATGTTAATGCGAGTGTAGCGAAATGCTTGTGCTTCTAGTTCCGACCATGCAGTAGTATCTAACCGACCATGCAGTAGTATCTAGTATCTAGTTTGGCCGGACGGCCAGTTGTAGGGAGAGTCTTGGTGGTTCCAAAATTCTTCCAATTAAGAATGATGGAGGCCACTGTGTTTTTGGGGACCTTCAATGTTGCAGAAATGTTTTGATTCCCTTCTCCAGATCTGTGCCTCGACACAATCCTGTCTCGGATCTCTGGACAATTCCTTCGACCTCATGGCTTGGTTTTTGCTCTGACATGCACTGTCAACTGTGAGACCTTTAAATAGACAGGTGAATACTTATGTAAATATTTCTAAAAACCTGTTTTCGCTTTGTCATTATGGGGTATTGTGTGTAGATTGCTGAGGATTAAAAAAAACAATTTTTAGAATAAGGCTGTAACATACAAAATGTGGAAAAATTCAAGGGGTCTGAATACTTTCCAAAGGCACTGTATATGAAAAATAAAATACTAATATATCTTGATTACATAAGTATTCAACCCCCTGAGTCAATACATGTTAGAATCACCTTTGGCAGCAATTACAGAGTCTTTTTGGGTAAGTCTAAGAGCTTTGCACACGTGCATTGTACAATATTTGCACATTATTCTTCAAGCTCTGTCAAGTTGGTTGTTGATCATTGCTAGACAGCCATTTTCAAGTCTTGCCATAGATTCTCAAGCCGATTTTATGACAAAACTGTAACTAGGCCACTCAGGAACATTCAATGCCGTCTTGGTAAGCAACCCCAGGGCATATTTTGCCTTGTGTTTAAGGTTATTGTCCTGCTGAAAGGTTCATTTGTCTCCAAGTGTCTGTTGGAAAGCAGACTGAACCAGGTTTTACTTTAGGATTTTGCCTGTGCTTAGCTATATTCTGTTTCTTTTTATCCTAAGAATCTCCCTGACAAGCATACCCATAACATGATGCAGCCACCACCATGCTTGGAAATATGAAGTAGTACTCAGTGATGTGTGTTGGATTTGTCTCAAACATAATGCTTTGTATTCAGGACATTGCTAATTTCTTAGCCACATTTTTTTAGTTTTACTTGAGTGCCTTCTTGCAAACAGAATGCATGTTTTGTAATCTTTTTTATTTTTATACAGATTTCCTTCTTTTCACTTTGTCATTTAGGTTTGTTTTGTATGCAAACTACAATCTTGTTGATCTATCCTCATTTTCTCCTATCGCAGCCATTAAACTCTAACTTTTTTAGAGTCTCCATTGGCCTCATGGTGAAATCCATGAGCGGTTTCCTTCCTCTCCGGCAATTGAGTTAAGAAGGACCCCTGTATCTACGCAGTGACTGGGTGTATTGATACACCATCTAAAGTGTAATTAATAACTTCACCATGCTCAAAGGGATATTCAATGTCTGCTCTTTAAAAATGTTACCCTTCTACCAATAGGTGCCCTTTGCGAACCATTGGAAAACCACCCTGGTCTTTGTGGTTGAATCTGTTTGAAATTCACTGCTCAACTGAGGGACCTTACAATTATCTGTATGTCTCGGGTACAGAGATGAGGTGGTCATTCATGTTAAACACTATTATTGCACACCTAGTCAGTCCATGCAACTTATTATATGACTTGTTATGCACATTTTTACTCCTGAACTTATTTAGGCTTGCCTTAAAGGTGTTGAATACTTGACTCAATACATACAATTTTTTTCATTTTAATTAATTATTCAACATTTCAAAAAACATAATTCCACTTGGACATTATGTGGTACTGTGTGTAAGCTACTGACACAAAGTCTCAATTTAATATATTTTGAACAAAATGCGGAAAAGTACAAGGGGTGTGAATAGTTTTTGAAGGCACTGTATATGGAGCCAAAACATCTGATATGGATCCGGTTAGCTTCCCCAATTACACAGACAGTGCTGGCATGTCTTTTATCTACAGCACTACAACAAATGGACATAGAACAGTTCAGCATAAATTCAATTGAACACATGTTTTAAGAGCCACTGTACTGGTGTGTCGTTATTTCATTTCCTTATTTCATTTACAATATTGTGCAGACCTTTATGATTACATTTTACTTCTATCAACATTGCATGGCTGTTATTTAATGTGTCTTCAGGGCAAAAGTGAAGTAGAGAGGGGTAATATCTCTAGACGTAACTATTTCTCTGTCAGGTCAGTCTGCTGCAGACCTATTTTCATCACAGGATCAACACGTAAATCATACAACAGGTCACAGTAATGTTTACCTCTACCCACTATTGACCCCAGAGATGAGCATATGAACCAACTGGTTCACAGCAGAGGGGTATATTACAAAGCAGGATCAATGAGTTAGCCAACTAACTTGCCTAAATATTCTGAAGTCATTTTTTTTTTTTTTGAAAGATAAGCTTGAAATGGGCTTGATCTAATTAACTCAACAACCAACAACACATAAGTTCTTCATGAACCAGAAAATCAATAGTTATTTTGGGTTGTTTATTCAAGTTAGCTGGCCAACTCATTGAACCTGCGTTGTAGTATACCCCTCTGGTCTGGTTCAGAGGTCAAAGTGGCATCACATACCTGTATTATTCCTTTGTTTGTAACATTTCATATCAACATGTTCTGACCATAACTGCTATGGTCATTCATTGCTCATTCTTGGTCATTCAAGTGTACGGTCCACATAGTCTTGAATGAACTATGAGAATCCATAGCTTTTAAAACTTGTGTAGGAATGACCACTATCAGTTGAAAATGTAAATTGCCATTTCCAATTTTTGGTGTATGCATGTTTATGTTGTTGCGGTATGTTTCAAATCCAAATTCTCCGTGTGGGATTAATAAAGTTGATTAACTCTCCCCAAGGTTTGTCCTTGGAGAAGATTTGATAGCACAAACAGAATTGTTGTTGCTGTGGTGGTGCGGTTTTACTCTAATGGAGGAGCTTTAACGTCTAACATCGACTTTATAGGATTAATGTAATGTAATACTAGCCTATTTCAGTATCTCCTTAACCGAGACTGGAGCTGCAGTCCTGCTCTTGCTGCTCTGTAGCCGTCTCTGTCTGCCCCTCAAATGGCACCCCATACTCTTTATAGTCCCTATGGGCCCTGGTCAAAAGTAGTGCACTATATAGGGAATAAGAAGCCACTTCGGACGTGTGATTATCCAAATGGAGGAGGAGATGAGATTAACATCGACTCCGATGGCTCTCTGACAATAGAAGATGGAACAGGAGGAGGAGGAGGTCAGTGACTGTTTGCTGACTAAGACTGTAACGGCCCCTTACTGACAATCAGTGACTGTTTGCTGACTATAAGACTAACGTCTACTTACTGACTGACCATTTAAATCAGCCGGTTGGATAAGGTTTTCTTGAAAGAAGTCCTCTACTTTGGAACTGAGATGGAAGCTTAGCTAGCTAACAGTACAAGCATTTGGAACTGATCTGCAACCCTGATGATGATGATGAAAGATGTATATGGTGGTGGATGAGCATGGCGGTAAAGTTGATTTGAGATGGACTGTAACTGTACAGCAGTAGGAGAAATCCTGTATGGCTGAGCTGAGTTGGTCACTCTAGCGGCACTTTGACACAAGCTAAGGCTGATTAACCTTGGCTGAGTTGCCTGGGGGAGGGAGAGGGTAGCACCCCTGCGAGTGGGATCCTATTAAATTACTAGAGGGGCTACGCTGTCATAAATCCTCAAAGTTCTAGAATGGTAAGAAAATGGCAGCGATTGTGGTCTGATTGAATTCCAAACCAGTCTAATTGGAATGAATGTCAGTAGAGGCATACTGTAGCTGATGCATTTCCTGCTTTTACTGATCCAGAAAAATTTAAGTAATTCACGTGAGGTATCAGAAATTGTGTAATATAATATTTGTTAAACCAAGTCATATAATAATAAAGGCAGGTTATACAGGTTTTATACTCAATTTCTTTATAAATAGCCTCTAAAATATATGTAAACAGACCATACGTTTCTCAATGTTTGTTTTCTTGGATAGCTGTGAATGTTATATGATACAATATCAGTCCATTGTAGTATTGTAATTCCTAATTCTATGGGGGAAAAACCCAAGAACCTTCACCCAGGCTACACCACAACAGCACTGATTGTTGAATGCGTGTAAATGGCTGAGGCCAGTGATCAGTCTAGTGACACTTGGACACATCTACCATTGAAATCCTTGGGTGGGCCGCCTAAGCATATTTTCGGGTTGCATAATTCCAAGCTTTAATTTGAAAATAAATGTATTTACAGGATGGAAAAAAACGCTTTCAGTGTAAACCTAAATGACTAAAACCAGATATAGTTTCTAGAAAAGATAATGGACCTATATATATTTTTATATCTTTGAGAACTAACAATCAACAAAATAAAAGCTAGACAGTCAAGGAGAATAGACAATGGATTTAGCACTTATGTAAAAAAAACTTGAAATTAGCTTTCAAACTGCAACATTTTCTCTCCACTCCATGGCAAAATGTGTAGAATTGCAGGAAATTAGATTTTCACTGCAAAAAATTCTCATCATTAAGATGTTTTCTCAAATTGAGTTGCATAGACGGGCAAACTGTGCCCATTGTCATGCCCCCTGCCATGCCCACCACATAAGCCCCTTTTTGATCCAGAAGAAACCCTGCACTAGCTAAGGTCTGATTAACATTGGGTGTATAACGTTTCAGGTAAGACCCAAATGCAGACTGTGTTGAAGTAACAATGTTTATTACAGCAACAAGAGCAGGCAAACGACAGGTCATGGCAGGCAGGGATCGACAATCCAGAGTGTTGGGGCAAAGCTACATGATGGCGGACAAGCTCAGGGTCAGGTCAGGCAGAGGTTGATAATCCAGAGAAGGGGCAATGGTACAAGACTGCAGGCAGGCTCAGGGGCAGGCATAGAGGTCAGGCAGGCGGGCTCAGAGATAGGACAGGAAAGGGTCAAAACCAGGAGGGCGAGGAAAAAGAGAGACTGGGGAAAAGCAGGAGCTGAGAAAAACGCTGGTTGACTTGACAAACAAGACGAACTGGCAACAGACAGAGAACACAGGTATAAATACACAGGTGATAATGGGGAAATGGGCGACACCTGGAGGGGGGTGGAGTCAATCACAAGGACAGGTGAAACAGATCAGGGCATGACAGGCTGGACGTTCCTGAGAGAAGTTAGGGGGCAGGGAAACTCCTGAAGGACCACCCAAGGACCCCCCACCCGCCAACACCGCCTACTGATGATGTTGTGTCCAAGAGGAGAGCATCGTTAGTAGATCTCAATGATTGGTCATTCAGAAGAGTGCTGTTTTGGCAGAACCCGCAGCCTCCGTTTTAGGGTGATAAAATACAACAGAAGCATTGTTTTATACCATCCTCAGCGAGCTATGGTTTAAAACTCACTGAATATAAATGTATCTGTGAATCATTAATTTAATTTGTAGTCTATTGTGGTGCCATTTTAAAAAGCTTTTAGTTGTTTGTTTTAAGTTTTCCAAGCCAGCATTTTCTCTCTGCAAAGTAGATTTGGTCATGTTCTGTTGTACATTTCTCTACACAAATCAGAGAGTTCTAGTCAAATGGAAACCATCTGCACTCTGCAAAAC
The DNA here is from genome assembly GCA_030435695.1 of Brachymystax lenok tsinlingensis. NCBI lineage: Eukaryota > Metazoa > Chordata > Actinopteri > Salmoniformes > Salmonidae > Brachymystax > Brachymystax lenok. The sequence continues at coordinate 67,054,415 of CM059780.1, forward strand.
TCGTTACACGTTACATCACATCTCTACATGAAAATCTTTTGATGGATTGTTATTTTACGATATATAATTGTTGTCTTAATTTCCCAAAAGACCATGTTCATATTGGTCTTCTAGAACTAAAAGCCTGCTCTTACCAACCATTAGCTGTCAAAGAAAGGTTGTCCTGTGGGCTACACGGCTAACATGACGCAAGATTGTTTCTCGTGGCTACAATGACAGCAAAGAAAAATGAAAGCCAGCGATCGGTTTAAATGAATGACTTTCTCTGGGCCTGTGGGGGCTCTCAGCCTCGCATTAAGCCTTGTCATTATTTAATTTTGCTCTCATGAAATTCCTCTCTCTCTGATTGATTGAAATGGCATGCCGGTGAAGGGCAACGGAGGACACACACACAGAGGAGTTCAATAGACTTGGTCGTTGGTAGCTAGATGGTGATGACCTTAATGCTAGGTTAGAATGAAGACATTCAGTTCAAATAGCCCCACTACTGCACCTCCACAGGCAGGCAGCTTTTGTTCCGGGCCAGGGGAGATGACATTTAGCCTCCTGAGGTCCCTGCTCCTTTTAAAAGGGACATGGGGCCTTGTTAATGTAGCCCGGGGTTGCGGGCAGGTGGAAGGGGGCCATGGTTTTCTCTCTCTCTTTCTCTTTCATCCTTTTCCTTTTTGTGTGAGTGCTGTGGAGTGGAGTGGAGTGACACGAGTGTGACTTTGTGATGGGACTGAGGCCTGGGGCCGTCTGCCATTGTAACGATGTAAGGACTTTCTACATAACTGTCCCGGACCTGCTGCAGTGAGTGAAAGATGATTCTAATTCAAATCAAAATTTAAAGCTTGACTGAACTCACATGGATGGACAAAGTGGAGGCCTTGTGCCTGTGTGCTCTTTCTCTTTCTGTCGCTTGCTGTTTCTGTTGCTCTTTCTCTCAACTCTTGCGCTCTTGCGCTCTTTCTCTCCTCCTCTCTCTCTCTCTCTCTCTCTCTCTGTCTTTGTCTCTCTCTCTTCAGTGCTGGTGACACTGGGTGTCGTTTCTTCCAGTTATTTTTTTATTTTAGTTATGAAATCAAAGAAGTGGCTGTTGATATTAATGGCTGTGATGTCGTGTCCCCAGAATCACTTGGAAAAGAGAAGCACTGTCTATAAAGTGTTATAAAGTGTTATGCTATGTCACTGTTAAGAGATTGAACAGGATCTTAAGCACTTACAAATTTGTAACATATACAAATTGCAGGATGTTCTAAATATTTATAATTGGGGGATGTAATATATCATGCGAAATGGATGACGTTTTACACAATTGTGCACAATTTTCGTCGACCCATTTTGGCTCGTGAACACTACTTTCAAGTCTACTGTCTGAAATTATACAGAACCTTTTTAATTCCGTGGTAGAAACAAGTAAACTAGATTTTAAGTGTATTTAACTAGCCTTTGAAAGACTCACTTTGAGACTTAACATTTACTCTTACTTTCAGGCTGTTTGAGGGGTCCTCCCTCCCCAAAGAACACGTCTGTGCTATTTTAGATGTGTAACCGAGCAAGGTAAGGTTTTGTATTATTAAATAAATGTTATGTCAATTATTTTACATTGATTTCAAACCAAAAGCATTGATGATTGGTATAACTTTTTAGTTTGTTTTATCTTTCAGGACATACTGGACTTTGGATCATCCTCCAAATTGGAAAAAGTAATGCACTTCATGAGAAAGTATTGCCTATCCATTCTATCCAATAATTGTATGGATTTTATCCAAATAGGAACAAGGGAAAGATTTGCACTGAATAGTGATTGAGCTAAAAAGGCCATTCATTTTGCTGTATTCCAGCACCCGACTCGGCTCACAAAGCTCCACATAACATGTAGGAACCAGACGATAGGTGCAGCATGCTACAGATAAGATGCATGGAAGAGTTGACCGCTCCATATGCATACATATATGGGTTGCGTCCCAAATGGCACCCCATTCCCTATAAAGTGCACTACTGTGTGTATGCGTGCTGGTGTTCATTCGTTCGTGTGTGTGTGCCGTGTGTCAAAGTATTTGTGTGCTGGGACTGGGGTCGAGGCCCTGCTCTCCCTCTGCTCTCTACCCCGACCGTTCTACTCTCTCCCTGTCAGGATGGCCCCCTCTCCCTTTCACCTTTCGTTTGCCTGCGGAGGCTGTGCCACGGGCTGACAGCTGATGGGTGCACATGACCAGATCCAGTTGGGGCCGGGGCACCCTGCCTGCCGTCAGAGTGACTGGGCCTCTGGTGAGGAGGGGCTCTCTGACAGCCTGTCAAAGATGGACAGCAGCAGACTTGGAGACTGTGTGTGTGTGTGTGTGTGTGTGTGTGTGTGTGTGTGTGTGTGTGTGTGTGTGTGTGTGTGTGTGTGTGTGTGTGTGTGTGTGTGTGTGTGTGTGTGTGTGTGTGTGTGGCATCCTGGGCCCCCCTTCTGTCCCAGAGTTGAGTGACCAGTTCAGTGAGATCATATGCCAAACAGACAGACAGACTGTCAGACAGACTGCCAGTCACTGCCTGAGTCTAGTGTGAAAGGGTGAGAGTGGGTGAGACAGACAGGGTTGGCCCTGCCTGGCCTGGGCTGTCTGAGGGCCAGTGAGCCAAAACTGACATTCCAGAAAATTGTGGATTATATGGTTTCCTACGCAGCAAAACAATCTGTATTCCTGTCTATATCAAGCCTTGAAGAACCTTGTTTGTTGTTTTGTTATGAAGTGGTAAACAATTTAAATAAACAGACCTAGTGCTGTAAATTGGCAGCTTCATTATGCCTGTTATAGAACTTAGTTCATTTGCAGAGAAAAAGCAGAACTTCAACTTACAAAATAAAAGGAGAACGTCATACATAGATTGTCAAGAGGCACTCTCCTCAATTTAGCAACGGCGGGTTGGGACTGGACTGGGCTATGAGTGTCCCAAATGGCACCCTATTTCTTGTGTAGTGCACTACTTTTGACCAGTGGACTATATAGAGAATAGGGTGCCATTTGGGACACAGCTTGTGAGTGACTGGGGTGCGGAGAGCAGGACAGCAGTACTGCTCTGTTCTGTTGTGATGTTGGCTGTCTCCTGAGCTGGCATGGACAGCTCCTAACTAAGTGCTGCTCCCAGGGAGAAGTCATTTTGGCACGAGGGGGACATATGTCTAAACAGCCACCCTCCCTCCAGCACAATGGGCCACTACCATTCCAATCAGCCTGAGAGAACATACATATCCTGTCAGAATGAGTGGGTGGGTGGGGGGTTGTTTATTTTTTCCTCAACACAATATCAATCATATCTGAAAGACCAAAGATAACTTTGTTTAGCATTTGAATTTATTCACTTTTTCTTTTTTTCTCTCTGTCATTAGTGTCCACTGCTCACGAACTGAAATCTCATATTTGCATAGTAGACAGACAGTACACTCTGCTCTAGACTCTGCTCTGGTCTCTGCTCTGGACTCTGCTCTGGACTCTGCTCTGCTTCTCTGGTCTCTGCTCTGCTGCTCTGGTCTTTGCTCTGCTGCTCTGGTCTCTGCTGCTCTGGACTCTGCTCTGGTCTGGTCTCTGATCTGGTCTCTGTTCTGGACTCTGCTCTGGTCTCTGCTCTGTTCTCTGCTCTGCTGCTCTGGTCTCTGATCTGGTCTCTACTCTGCTGCTCTGCTCTGGTCTGTTCTCTACTCTGGTCTCTGGTCTGGTCTCTGGTCTGGTCTCTGGTCTGGTCTCTGATCTGGTCTCTGATCTGGTCTCTGCTCTGCTCTGGTCTCTTTATCCTCTTTACCTCAGATGTTGATACTGCACTCAGCTGTCCTCATCATGTGGGCACTGCCTCTCTCTTTCTGTCTCTGTGTCTCTCTCTTTCTCTGTGTCTCTTTCTCTCTCTGTGTCGCTCTCTCTCACTCTCTCATTCTCTCTCTCTCTGCCTGCCTGCATGTGGACTTTGGCAACCTGTTTGTGGGCGGAGGGGTCACAGGTTCAGGAAGAAATTTGCTTCCTGATCAACCCAGAAGTCATTGTCTCCCGCCTCTTCACTGAAGCCCTGAATCACAACGAGTGTCTCATTATCACAGGTCAGTCATTACACTAGATACAATTATCCCTGGGCTAACCTAGTTACCCTACTACAGTACACTAGAACCACCACTATCTTTACAACGGCCCAGAACTCATTGACTCTCGCCTCTTCACTGAAGCCCTGGAGCACATGACAGATCTGACAGCCCCTAAAACCAATCACCACTACTGTCTACTCTAGTACTACAGAACACCGCTGGGCTTTCTGGGGATTTTCATTAAATGTAATCCACAGAAGGGTCCTTTGGAGGACAGATCGTTGACATATACACTGACTATACCAAACATTAGGAACACTTTCCTGATATTTAGATACACCTCCCCCTTTTGCCCTCAGAATAGCCTCAATTTGTTGGCGCATGAACTCTACAAGGTGTCAAAAAAGTTCCACAGGGATGCTGGCACATGTTGACAGGGATGCTGGCCTAATGCTTCCCACAGTTGTCATGTTGGCTGGATGTCTTTTGGGTGGTGGACCATTCTTGATACACATGGGAAACTGTTGAGCGTGAAAAACCCAGCAGCGTTGCCAGTTCTTGTCAGAAACCGGTGCGCCTGGCACTTACTAACTTACACCGTTCAAAGGCACTTAAATGTTTCTGTCTTGCCCATCCACATGGCACACATACACAATACATGCCTCAATTGTCTCAAGGCTTAAAAATCCTTCTTTAACCTGTCTCCTCCTCTTCATCTACACTGATTGAAGAGGATTTAACAGGTGACATCAATAAGGGATTATAGCTTTCACCTGGATTCACCTGGTTAGTCCATGTCATGGAAAGAGTAGTGTTCTTAATGTTTTGTTCACTGTGTATTTTACATTTGTATCTCAAAGGAAAATCCCTCTCAAAAACGATATTTTGGTAATTGTTTCATAAGTCCCTAAATGTTTTGCTTGTAACTTTCAAAATACTGAAATCATCCCTGTATGATACATTTTGCATCATATGTTGCACAATGCATCATACAAGGATGTTTCTGTATTTTGAAAGTTACATATCGTGAACCTGATTTGCTAACTTCAGCATCGTGTAGTTATTAATTACACTTTGAATGGTGTATGAATAAACCCATTCACTACAAAGATACCGGCGTCCTTCCTAGCTCAGTTGCCGGAGAGGAAGGAAACCGCTAGGGATTTCACCATGAGGCCAATGGGGACATGAGGATGGATCAACAACATTGAAGTTACTCCACAATACTAACCTAAATGACAGAGTGAAAAGAAGGAAGCCTGTACAGAATACAAATATTCCAAAACATGCATCCTGTTTGCGATAAGGCACTTAAGTAAAACTTCAGAAAATGTGGAAAAGAAATGTACTATGTCCTGAATACAAAGCGTCATGTTTGGGGCAAATATAAGGAGTTTTTTGGGGGATGAAAATAAACGGAATAGAGCTAAACACAGGTAAAATCCTAAAGGAACACCTGGTTTAGTTTACTTTCCAACAGACACTGGGAGACAAATGTACCTAAAACACAAGGCCAAATATACACTGGAGTATACCAAGAAGACATTGAATATACCTGAGTGGCCTAGTTACAGCTTTGACTTAAATCGGCTTGAATGTCTAAGGCAAGATTTGAAAATGGCCGTCTAGCAATGATCAACAATCAACTTGACAGAGCTTGAAGAACTTAAAATAATAATGTGCAAATATTGAACAATCCAGGTGTGCAAAGCTCTTAGACTTACCCAGAAATATTCAAAGCTGTAATCACTGCCAAAGGTGATTCTAACATGTATTGACTCAGGGGTGTGAATACTTAAGTAAATAAGATATTTCATTTTCAATAAATGTGCAAAAATGTCTAAAAACATGTTTTCACTTTGTCGTTATGGGGTGGGTATTGTTTGTAGATGGGTGAGCAAAAAATATATTTAATCCATTTTGAATTTGGGCTCACACAACAACATTTGAAATAAGTCAAGGGGTATGAATACATTTAATTCGGAAAGTATTCAGACCCCTTGACCTTTTCCACATTTTGGGTACATTACAGCCTTATTCTCAAATTGATTAAATAGTTGTTGTTTTTTCATCACTCTACGCACAATACCTCATATTGACAAAGCAAAAACAGGTTTTTAGTTTCAATTTATTAAAAATAAAAAGTGAAATATATCACATTTGCATAAGTATTCAGACCCTTTACTCAGTACTTTGTTGAAGCGCCTTTGGCAGTGATTACAGCCTACAGTCTTCTTGGGTATGACGCTACATGCTTGGCACACCTGTATTTGGGGAGTTTCTCCCATTCTTCTCTGCAGATCCTCTCAAGCTCTGTCAGGTTGGACGGGGAGCGTCGCTGCACAGCTATTTTCAGGTCTCTCCAGAGATGTTCGATTGGGTTCAAGTCCGGCCTCTGGGTGGGCCACTCAAGGACATTTAGAGACTTGTCCCAAAGCTACTCCTGCATTGTCTTGGCTGTGTGCTTAGGGTCATTGTCCTGTTGGAAGGTGAACCTTTGCCCCAGTCTGAGGTCCTGAGTGCTCAGGAGAAGGTTTTCATCAAGGATATCTCTGTACATTGTTCTATTCATACTAGTCTCCCAGTCCCTGCCGCTGAAAAACATCCCCACAGCATGATGCTGCCACCACTATGCTTCACCTCCAGACATGGCGCTTGGCATTCAGGCCAACGAGTTCAATCTTGGTTTCATCAGACCAGAGAATCTTATTTCTCATGGTCTGAGAGTCCTTTAGGTGCCTTTTGGCAAACTCCAAGCGGGCTGTCATGTGGCTTTTACTGAGGAGTAGCTTCCGTCTGGCCACTTTATCATAAAGGCCTGATTTGGGGAGTGCTGCAGAGATGGTTGTCTTTCTGGAAGGTTCGCCCATCTCCACAGAGGACCTCTGGTGCTCTGTCAGAGTGCCATCTAGTTCTTGGTCACCTCCATGACCAAGGCCCGGGGCTCTACAGACAATTCCTTCGACCTCATGGCTTGGTTTTTGCTCTGACATGCACTATCAACTGTGAGACCTTACTTAGACAGTTGTGCTCCTTTCCAAATCATGTCCAGTCAATTGAATTTACCACAGGTGGACTCAAGTTGTAGAAACATCTCAAGGATTATCAATGAAAACAGGATGCACCTGAGCTCAATTTCATAGCAAAGGGTCTGAATACTTACGTAACTAAGGAATTTCGGCTTTTACATTTTTTATAAATTAGCAAAAATGAAGAAAACCTGTTTTCGCTTTGTCATTATGAGGTATTGTGTGTAGATTAAAGAAGATTTTTTTTAGAATAAGGCTGTAATGTGGAAAAAGGGAAGGGGTCTGAATACTTTCCTGAATGCACTGTACTTTCTGAAGTCACTGTATATGGCTGGATAGGGTACTTAATAATGCTGTGTACTCTTGACCCATCTTCTGAATGAGGGAATAACAACAGAACAGATAACAGGTAACTCACAGCAGGGTTGCTGTAAATGACAGAACCCTTCAGTCTTTCAGTCCTACTCGTCAGATGGCTCTCACAGCACCAGCCATCAGCCCAGAGGACCTACTGCTGTGACAATCACTTCCTGGAGTGGTTACCCTCTCCCTGTTCTTTCCTCTAATTGACTCTTCCGAAGATTGGCCCCATCAGTGTCTCGTTAAATAACAGAGGATTCAGTAGCGAGTGAAGTTAAACGTTTAATGAAAACCACAAGGATAACAGCGTAGCAAGAACAGTCTGAGTCCTATTAGCGCAGGGACTGAATGGGATAATCCAGATCCTCCATGAACATGAGTGTAGCGAGGGGAAATCCCTAGTCCGTGAACCCAGGAAGTACCCGGCGTCAAATCCTCCACCGGAGAGACAGCAGAGCGACGTAGAGTCCAAAAACAGAGACCGCAACCATAGGAGACACCGGAATCAGCCAGGGGAACGAGCTAGCACACAGGACACAACCAAACCAACTGACAAACACAAGACAATGACAAACAGTATAAATAGACACAGAAGATGAGTGGCAGCTGGTGCTGATAATGAGCTGAGTGGTGATCAGCGGCCACACCCACACCCACACTACACACAGAGCGGGCCGGTGAATTCATGAACCGTGATCAGCGGCCACACCCCCCCTAGGAGCGCCTCTTGGCGCTCCCAGAGGGACTTACCTGTTGATTGTAATCATCAATAAGGGAGTGATCCAGAATGTCTCTGGCCGGAACCCAACTTCTCTCCTCCGGCCCGTAACCCTCCCAGTCCACCAAGTACTGAATTCCGCGTCCCCTCCGTCTAGAGTCCAGAATGCGGTTGACCGAATAAGTTGGTTCCCAATCCACGAGTCGCGGTGGGGGGGGAACCGGGGCTGGCGGGTTAATAGGTGAACGAAACACGGGCTTCAATCTGGATACATGAAAAACGGGGTGAATTCTCCTGTACGCCGGCAGGAGTTTAAGACGAACTGCCACTGGGCTAAGGACTCGAGTGACCCTGAACGGACCGATGAACTTAGGAGCCAACTTGTTGCTAATGGAGCGGAGAGGAATATTCCTGGTGGAAAGCCACACCTTTTGACCTACGACGTAAGAGGGAGGCTTCAGCCAGTGGCGATCGGCCTTAACCTTGGTGCGTGCTCCCACCCGGAGGAGGGTCTCCCGGGCTCTGGTCCACGTGCGATGACACCTCTAGACAAAGGCGTGAGCGGAGGGGACCGCGACCTCGGATTCTAGGCTAGGGAATATAGGTGGCTGGTAACCCAAACTACATTCAAACAGGGTAAAGCCTGTGGATGATACTGGTAGCGAGTTGTGAGCATACTCGACCAATGAGAGTTGCTGACTCCAGGATGAAGGGTTCTGGGATACCATACACCGCAACACTCTCTCAAGGTCTTGGTTGGCTCTCTCGGCTTGACCATTACTCTGGGGATGAAACCCCGAAAGATAGACTTACAGTCGCACCCAGTAGTCTACAAAACTCCCGCCAGAACTTGGACACAAATTGTGGCCCCCTGTCGGAAATCACGTCCATCGGAAGGCCATGTAAACGAAAGACATGGTCCATGACAGCTACCGCTGTCTCCTTGGCAGATGGTAATTTAAGCAAGGGAATGAAATGAGCCGCCTTCGAGAACCGGTCCACCACAGTCAAAATGAGTGTCCTGCCCTGAGAGGGTGGAAGGCCCGTGATAAAATCTAGCGCTATATGGGACCAGGGCCTCAAAGGGACCGACAACGGTTGGAGTAACCCATCTGGGGGGCGATTGGAAGTCTTGCCGGTAGCACAGCACGAACAGGCCAACACAAAACTCAGAATGTCCTGGGCCATAGCTGGCCACCAGAATCGCTGCTTCACCAAGAAGCTAGTACGGTTCACTCCGGGATGGCAAGCCACTGGGGAACAGTGACCCCAATGAATGACATCGGACCGCAGTTCCTCCGGCACAAATAACCGACTCGGTGGGCAACCGGGCGGAGGCGTTATCCCCTCCAAGGCCGATTTGACCCTCGACTCGACCTCCCATGTGAGTGTAGAAACAATGAGTTTCTCAGGTAAAATGCACTCGGGAGAAGACGGGCGTTCGGAGCGGTCAAAAATGCGAGACAAAGCATCGGGTTTGATGTTTTTAGACCCCGGACGGTATGAGAGGGAAAAATCAAAACGTCAAAAGAGCCCACCGAGCCTGCCTGGAGTTAAGTCTCTTGGCGGATCTGATGTATTCTAAGTTCTTGTGGTCGGTTCAGACGATGAAAGGCACACCCGACCCTTCTAACCAATGACGCCACTCCTCCAACGCTAGTTTAACTGCCAACAGGTCTCTATTACCAATGTCGTAGTTACGTTCGGCAGGCGATAACCGATGGGACAAAAATGCACAAGGATGCATCTTGTCATCCAAGGAGGAGCGCTGGGAAAGAACCGCCCCTACCCCTACCTCTGATGCATCGACCTCCACCACGAACTGACGTGACGGATCAGGGGCTATCAGGATGGGGGCCGAAACAAAGCGACCCTTAAGGTTGGAAAAAGCAGTCTCAGCTGCACCGGACCACCTGAACGTGGTTCTGGGGGAGGTCAAGGCAGTCAGAGGAGCGGCTAGCTGGCTGAAATTGCGATTGAACCGTCGGTAAAAGTTGGCGAATCCCAGAAATCTCTGCAGGGCCTTCCGGGAATCCGGACGTGGCCAATCCACCACCGCCTTAACCTTGTCGGGATCCATGCGCATCCCCTCGGATGAGATGATGTATCCCAGGAAGGGAACCGACTGTGCGTGAAATTCACATTTCTCCGCCTTGACGAAGAGCCCATTCTCTAGCAACCTCTGGAGCACTCGTCTAACGTGCTGAACGTGTTGCTGGAGAGAGGATGAAAAGATCAGTATGTCATCCAGATAGACATAAATAAACTGATCCACCATGTCTCTCAACACGTCATTAATGAGTGCCTGGAAGACCGCAGGGGAGTTAGACAGCCCAAAAGGCATAACCAAATATTCAAAATGGCCCCTGGGGGTATTAAACGCGGTCTTCCACTCATCCCCCCTCCTTTATGCGAACCAAATGATAGGCATTGCGTAAGTCCAATTTTGTGAAGACGGACGCTCCCTGTAACCTCTCGAAGGCTGAAGACATCAGCGGCAAAGGATAAGTATTCTTTACCGTGATGTTGTTCAGCCCTCGGTAATCAATACAAGGTCGCAGAGAGCCGTCCTTCTTCCCCACAAAAAAGAACCCCGCACCCGCTGGAGAAGAGGAAGGGCGGATGAACCCGGTTGCTAGAGACTCCGAAATGTACTTCTCCCTGGCCTCCCCTCTCTGGAGCCGAAAGAGAGTATAGCTTGCCCTTAGGCGGAGATGTACCTGGCCGTAACTCAATAGCACAGTCGTAGGGACGGTGTGGAGGCAGGGAAGCAGCCCGAGACTTACTGAACACTTCCTTCAGGTCGAGGTACTCAGCAGGCACGTTAGACAAATTCACCGGCTCCTCCTGCAACACGGAACCAGACACAGACGAACAAGCAGACACCAGACAGGACGCATAACACTCATTACCCCAGGCTGAGACAGAACTGTGTCCCCAGTCCACCCTGGGACAATGTTTTACTAGCCAGGGATGGCCGAGTACTATGGGGATATGTGGAGAGTCCATGAGCAGAAATGAAATCTCTTCCGAGTGATTGCCAGAAGTGATGAGGGTTATGAGTTTAGTGCCGAGATGAATGTTCGGGAGTTCTTGTCCGTTGAGTGCCTTAACAGTAATCTGGTGAGTGAGAGGAATGATGGGAATGTGAAGTTGCTGGGCTAGACTCAGGTCCATAAAATTACCGTCCGCCCCTGAGTCCAATAAGGCACGACAGTGGTGGGAATGGGTACCCCATTTCAGTCTTACCGGGAGGAGGGTTGAAGAAGAGGCCTTATCCACAGAGAGACCGCCCGATAGTAGCCCCTGACTTACTATCGGGCTTGATCTTTGTTGTTAAAAAAAAACAGTTGTTCAAAAAATGTCCTGTGCCTCCGCAATACAGACACAGTCCTCTAGTCCTCCGTCGTTGCCTCTCCTCCCGGGAGAGTCGAGCTCCTCCCACCTGCATGGGCTCGTGATGGAAGACGGAACTGACCGTATCGCCGCTGGGTGACGAGTGACCCTCGAACCTTGTGAAAACCGGGGTCTGGTGTGTACGTTGTTCTAGCCGGTTTAAGCGAGTGTCGACCCGTAAGGCCAACTCAATGAGCCCGTCCAGGCTCCTGGGTAGGTCCAGCACGTAGATCTCCCTCTGTATACGGTCAGCCAGCCCATGCAGGAACATGTCCCACTGCGCCTCCTCGTTCCATTGGCACTCTGCTGCCAGGGTCCTAAATTCAATAGAATAGTCCGACACCGGTCTATTCCCTTGACGAAGGTCCGCGAGAACGCTGGCTGCCTCTCGTCCCATCACAGCACGGTCGAAGACCCTCCTCAGTTCCTCTGATAGTGCCTGGAACGAGGTGCAGCATTGATGATGGTTCTCCCACACCACCGTTCCCCCCTGAGCCGCGCGTCCTGTCAACAAGGTTAGCACGAAAGCCACCTTGGATTGTTCCGAGGCAAACGTCTGTGGCTGGAGCGAGAAAAACAAGGAGCACTTGTTGATAAACGGTCTACAAAAACTGGGTTCGCCAGAATATGCCTCCGGGGTGGGCACACGCGGCTCAGGTTGGTGGTAAGGTGGTATAGGAGTGGGGGGGAACAGGAGGTGGGGTGGGCGCAGCGGGAACGCTTAAACGTTGGAGCTGTTGGGTGAGCTCGGACACCTGCGCTACCAAGGCTTGCACTGCATGACCTGTAGCCTTCATCTGCTGATCCATACGAGACATGCTTCTGGACAGAAATTCTGTCAGCTCCGGTGCACTCGCTGAATCCATAATGGTCAGTTCGTTCTGTCACGTTAAATAACAGAGGATTCAGTAGCGAGTGAAGTTAAACGTTTAATGAAAACCACAAGGATAACAGCGTAGCAAGAACAGTCTGAGTCCTAGTAACGCAGGGACTGAATGGGATAATCCAGATCCACCGTGAACATGAGTGTAGCGAGGGTAAATCCCTAGTCCGTGAACCCAGGAAGTACCTGGCGTCAAATCCTCCACCAGAGAGACAAAGCAGAGCGACGTAGAGTCAAAAAACAGAGACCGCAACCATAGGAGACACCGGAATCAGCCAGGGGAACGAGCTAGCACACAGGACACAACCAAACGAACTGACAAACACAAGACAATGACAAACAGTATAAATAGACACAGAAGATGAGTGGCAGCTGGTGCTGATAATGAGCTGAGTGGTGATCAGCGGCCACACCCACACCCACACTACACACAGAGCGGGCCGGTGAATTCATGAACCGTGACAATCAGTGACTGGTTAGTAGTAAACATACTTTTAATCCGTCTGTCTGCATATTTCAAGACATGGCATGTGGGGGTGTAGTGAGATACCCAATGGGCTGGACGATTCTCTTCTCATCACTCATCTTGAAAAAACGCATACTAAAAACTTGGAAATCAATCAATCTGCCATCATTAACACAATGGAAAGTTAGAATAATTCATTTTCTGAAATATTGAAATAGCATGGGCGACAGAGAAACAAATTAGTACAATTTAAAGCCAGCAATAATGCAGGCACTGGGGATGGGGGTGTGAGCATGCTGGTCTGGGCAGATGAGATGTAGTCATTGTTTGTCTGTGTCTGAAAGATGTTGTTCGCATGTAGAAGTTTGTGTATGGACTGTATATTGCTCAGTCTGTTTGTGTGTGGGGTAGTTACTGATTATATAGTCCTGGTAGACAAATAGACAAACAAGGATTTATTTACCGGTCCTGTAGTTATAATCAAGATATCCTTGTTTATAAAGGGCTTCTCAACTTCACACACAAGCTGAATTATTTAGAACCTGAACATTCATATTCTTGAACAATGAAAACAGAACAGAAACCCTTCAACATCAATGGTCTGAGTCTATGCTGAACCCAGCTCTGGTGTGTTTAAATCAATACTGTGCTGTGTCCATTTTACAGCTGAGTAACTAAAAAATGTGGCTTCTCCTCTCCGATAGATCTCTGCTGCCCTGATAAAGACCATATAAAGGGGGTCATGTCTGAATGGATTTTGATAACTGAAGTGAATTGAAAGGCTGCATGCAAGGACAAATGTAGCTAGCGCTCACTCCGCTCTCTCTCGGCCTAGTGGCTAGCGAACGCTGGCTGAGATGCATTTTAGCCCAGGGCGCACACTGGCTGAACGGCCCAGTAAAACCCATCTCGCACTGTTTAAGCAAGCGTTAAGATGAAATAGTAAGAATGAAAACAGTATGATCAGAAAAGTCAAGTTTTTTTATAGCACTGAATGGCACTGAATTTGTCATTTATGTTTCACTCCTATCTCTATCGGTGAGAACACGGTTCCTGGTAGTTAATTGTGCAACGATTTTATATTGACTTTCCCAGAAATACAGTATGGCCAACGCATTACAGCATTGGTTTTAATGTCACTGTTGAAAAGAAAATGGCTGAGTCATCCATGTATAATTTCTCTAAATATATGGCTTGAAATTAGCCGCAGCCATAAGTGATTGGCCATTACTTTGCAGACTGATCTCATAGCTCTTCAACGATGTGAACCTGTCGGTCCCAACAAGTGAGGATGAATCAGTCCCAGAAGACTAGAGTGTGGTGAGATGACTGGGTTGGTTAGTGAGATTTTGACTGAGGAGAGAGGGAATTCTGCCTACGCTGTGTGTGTGTGTGTGTGTGTGTGTGTGTGTGTGTGTGTGTGTGTGTGTGTGTGTGTGCGCGAGCGCATAGGCTGATTGTGAGTCGGCCTGGCTGGTACCATGCTGTGAAGATTCCCCTATCTTTCTTAATCAGACACCCCCTCTACAGGCAGCCAATAACAGCCTACAAACACTCACACAGACATATACACAAACACTCCGTACACACACTCACACACACAGACATATACACAAACACTCCGTACACACACTCACACACACAGACACATACACAAACACTCCGTACACACACTCACACACAAACACGTACACAAACACTCCATACACACACTCACATACACAAATACTTACACAAACACTCCGTACACACACTCACATACACAAATACGTACACAAACACTCCATACACTCACATACACAAATACGTACACAAACACTCCATACACTCACATACACAAATACGTACACAAACACTCCATACACTCACATACACAAACACGTACAGACAGACTCAGTACACACCCTCACATACACAAACACGTACACAAACACTCCGTACACACACTCAGACACTCACTCCCCCCCTCCCCCCACATTTAAAAAGACCCACTGTGGTAAACTACTATTTGTTTAAAAGACTGTAAAACAATGACAAATATCTGTTTTATTGAAGTTATTTTACAAGGACACACACAGGGAAATGATGAAAACATACAGTATGACGTATCACCAACCCTCCTGTATGTAGCTGACTGTGTCTTAACACCACGCAGGTCACTGCTCTGTTCTGCGTCATGTCGTTTCCTGGTCAGGAGGATTGAATCATCTGCTTTCCCCTTCATCCTATTTATACTTTTGACCGCCCTGATGGCAGACAGACAGTACAGCCCAGCCAGGCAATTAAGGCAAATCCAATTAGGTCCGGGCACTTTGGCAAATTTCAATGGGGTAAGATCCATTAAACGTCCCCCCCATCCCCCCCGTCCTCCACCAACTCATGTCAAGACATATCATGATTTAATACCGGCTAGCAATGATACAACAGACTTGAGACTTGGGGGGCAACAAAATGCTGGTGGTGGTGGGAAGGTTTAATAAAGATGACGGAAGGAGAGAGTCCATTAGTGGAACAGGGACAGGTCTTCATGCACTGAGGTAATGAATTCTGATGCTGCTGTAATAACACTAAGTGGTGTAAGTGGAGGGGAGAGAGGAGGGGAGGAGTGAGTAGGGGAGAGTGGAGGAAAGAAGCAGGAGAGTGGAGGGGAGAGGAAGTTAGGGGAGAGTGGGGCAGGGCCGGGTGGGGAGGGGAGGGAGGCTGAAGGTGACTCCTCTCTAAGAAGTACCCTGTCCGTCATCCCTCCTTTCCCTGGCTGGCTGGTGGAGCGGGTGTTTTGTTGATCAGTCAGTCTCGACTCGCTGGCTCAAGTTAGTTGCGATGTTGAACGGTCCCATTCACTTATGTGGTCTAGGTTGTGTCCCAAATAGCACCCTATAGGGAATAGAGTGCCATTATTGTACTTATATAGATCCAAAGTGTGGACTCGAATATGACTATAAGTACAGCAGAGTATGTATGCATGCTTATAAAGGCTACAAACTGTTTCTGTTGGTATAAAGCTGAATACTGCTGGTATACAGTTTGTGTTTGCAGAATGTTCTGAGACTGAGTACATTGTGTGGGTGGGTATTTTTGTACTCTGTTTGTATACATTTATTGTACAGTGGTATTTTAAAGGGCGAGGAAGGAGGTGGATGGTCAGTGATTATGTTTATACTAAAGGTTTTATTGACATTCTGGTATTAAGACTGAAAGTAACCTCTCGAGGGAACTCGCCTCCACTTGCCTAGTTCTTCCTTGAAAAGCTGAAGATGAGATTTGTTTCTGACCTTTCTCTGTCTCCCTAGTGACCAGTCCACAACAAATTAGAGAGACTATATTTGTCAGAAACAATGAATGTCGAGAACTGGCGTATTAACCCAGCAAAGCATTGAAGTGAATGAATGTCCTAATCATCAAAGCCAGTCCCGGGCCTCTAGTCTGGTCTGTGCCCTATCAAGCTGCTCAGATATTAAACAGCTGTTTGTGTGACTGTTAGAGAGGGAAAATACTGATTTTGAATGTGTGGCCTTATGAAGACTTGCTCTGGTGAAATAGATCAAATGCCAACCATTGGCTTTCCAGAGAATCCAAACGTTTGTTTTGTCTCAAATAAGAACCTTTGGTCCTCGTCTTCCAAGACAATGCTCTATCAATATCACACTACTCCCTTCAATGGGCGGTGTGACAGTCAGAGTCAGGCAGACACAGTTTAGCATTCGAAAGGAATTATTCTGATGGTCCACTTGTGATGAAGGTCAAATGTATCTGTCTATCTGCATCCTGAAGTGCAGGAATGAATGTGTTATCTCTCAACTGCCAATAAAGACAAAGATCTTGTACGCATCCCAATTGTTACCCTATTTCCTTTATAGTGCACTATATAGGGAATAGGGTGCCATTTGGGATGCAGACCTTATCTATTAACCAAGCTCCTCTCCAGTCCATATGCTGGCATTCCCCTTTTACAGTTTGTAGATGCGTTACGCCGTCTTGCTCTCCGACTGCCATAAGCCATCTAGTTGAATGGATTTACAAAGCTCTTAGTATCTTGGCTCAATCTCTATAACTGTATTGTATAGATTACTTTACCTCAATTGATACCATCTGTTATCTTAATATCAGGCAATCTGACAATATGCAATCATCATAATAATATGAATACATTTTATTTGTAGAGCGCTTGTCATTTACAGACAGAAATCACAAAGCTCTTTCCATTATGACCAACCATTGAAGAAAAATGTTTTAATAAAATAGTTAAAAGCTTTAAGCAATAATTAAAAAGATAGCTAGTGGTTATCTTGATTGCTCAAAATGTAGCTTAGTAGGATTTGAACAGTTCTTTGGAGCACTAATTTTGCATGAATTCTTTTGTATCATTCTCAGAACTGGAATAACACACACACAAGAGATGCTGCATCAATGTCTTAGAGAGGCAGATGTTAACAGGACTTACCAGGTCTCCGAAACAGTGGCAGTTGTTACCGAGCGGACTATCCTGGTTAAGTACATACTGTACATACATCAAATGAAAAAATCAATCAATCCTGAGCTGATTGTTAGTGACCTACTGGGCTTGTCAAATAACATGGCTCGTAAAGTGTCTCCTTCTGGAGAGCAGAGATACTAACCCACTGACCAGAGGGCTCTCCTCCAGTAATCAGCTCTTGTTTGTACACTCACCACACACACACACACACACACACACACACACACACACACACACACACACACACACACACACACACACACACACACACACACACACACACACACACACACACACACACACACACACACACACAGCTACCACAGGTACTAATGGTGCCTAATGAATGAGAGGTTAATTTGTGCCTTCGTTTTGTTCTGAACGCTCCCCCTCCATCCCTTCCTCCCCTGTGGGCTGGGCTGTTGCTAGGGCTGTTGCTAGGGTGCGTCACAAACGGCATCCTTTAGATTGCCTTTATAGTGCATTTCTTTTGACCAGGTCCAATAGGGCTCTGGTCAAATGTAGTGCACTATATAGGGAATAGGGTGCCATTTGGGACGCAACCTAGCTCCCTCATCCACCCACGGGGGTAATAAGTTGACCTTACTGTTGTTGGAGCCAGCTGCTCTCCTGTGGCATCAGTTCATCAGTTCACATGGTACAATTACAAAAAGAGAGATTGGCTGGCTGTAAAAATCACAGCTATCCTGACATTTTTGGGCCATTGTCTGTCACTGTTATTTGTCAGTAATTTATGCTCAATTGATGCTCTCATTCAATGAAAGTGCCATAAGCTAACAATAAAGACTGTTATAGTCTTTAATGCAAGATATTTCCACTTACCCGGAGGAAGATGAACTCATGGATACCATTTTAATGTCTCTGCAGTTTGGAGGAAGTTGAAGGTAGTTTCATCAGCCAATGCTAAAGCAATGACTGGAAGTCTACCGGCAGAACTCC
The DNA here is from genome assembly GCA_030435695.1 of Brachymystax lenok tsinlingensis. NCBI lineage: Eukaryota > Metazoa > Chordata > Actinopteri > Salmoniformes > Salmonidae > Brachymystax > Brachymystax lenok. Next base: position 67,072,737 of record CM059780.1, read on the forward strand.
AGTCATTGCGCTAATGCTAGTTAGCATTGTCCCGCGAAACTACCTCCTTCAAACTGCAGAGACATAAACATTATATCCCTGACCCTGGGTAAGTAGAAAAATGGCTTAATTGCCTAAATCTCACTATCCCTTTAATCGTGGTTAATTGTTGATATTGGTCTGATTCTGAATGGTTTCTGTTCTGTTGGGCCCCCCAGGTACTGAGCAGCACAGTTCATACACTGTCTACGCAGAGAGCTACCCATGGGATGGAAAACAGGACAGACCCCAAGCTGCTTACTAATCAGACAGTAATATACTGTACATATTTAGGGGATTTCACTTTGAAATGTTATACAATATTGATTGCCCAATTATCTGAAATTACAATGTGAAAATATGACATGTCGCTCCTTTAAGATGACTACACTAACTGCTCTGGAAAAGAGCGTCTGCATTACTTTTCCCCCAACTCACCTGTCCCTGTCCCTGTCTCTCTCTCTCTCACACACACACACACACACACACACACACACACACACACACACACACACACACACACACACACACACACACACACAGAAAATGAATAGAGAACTGAATACTCAATATGATGAGTATGGTTTGTGGCTGGCAATTTGGGAGAATTATACTAAACCAAAAGTAGGCTACAAAAGCTTACTAAACAGTAGAAAACACAATTAATGTACAAAATACTTCATTAGAGTACACCATTCAGTACAAAAAAGTACAAAACACCAATTCATGATGTAACCTTTTGGCAACTTACAAACTTAACATTGTTGTTGTGTGGTGTTGGGGCTGTGGCAGCAGCCCAAATGCACCCTTTTCCCTACATATTAACCAATTTTGGAATAGGGTGCCATTTGGGGAGCCCCCATTCTCTTCTGCGTATATCTGGAGTGCTTTAAATGAAATGTGTTGTCCGTTTTAATGTAGACACAAATATGAACATTCTGTATTATTAATGACTGTGGAAGTAAGGAGGGGGACACACTACAGATACCGTTCTTTGATGTTAGGCTTTGATCTTCCATCCGTGTGTATGTGTTGTGCTTCACGCCTTAAAATAATGATATGCATCAGTAAGAACCTTAATTGGCATTTAAGTTCAAATTAGCCTCCTCACATGCTTTAGTGTCGAGCCATTGCATACAGTCAGACAAATACAACGCAATACTACTACTGTCACTACTACATTCTACTAATACTACTACATTCTACTACTATGACTACTACATTCTACAGATAAATTCTACTACTACTACTATTACTACTACTACGACTATTACTGCTACATTCTACTATTACTACTACATTCTACAGCAAAATTCTACCTCTATGACTATTACCTCTACATTCTACTATTACAGCTACATTCTACTACTTACTGCTATATTCTACTATTACTACTACAATCTAATACTACAACTATTACTACTACATTCTACTACTAAGACTGTTACTACTACATTCTAATACTACAGTCTACTACTGCTACTATTATTACTACATTCTACTACGACTATTACTGCTACATTCTACTATTACTACCACATTCTACTACTATGACTATTACTGCTACATTCTACTATTACTACTACATTCTACCACTATGACTATTAATAATACATTCTACTGTTACTACTACATTCTACTACTTACTGCTACGACTATTACTACTACATTCTACTACTACGACTATTACTGCTACATTCTACTATTACTACTACATTCTACTGCTAAATTCTACTACTACTACTATTACTACTACATTCTACTATGACTATTACTGCTACATTCTACTATTACTACTACATTCTACTATTATGACTATTACTGCTACATTCTACTATTACTACTACATTCTACTACTTACTGCTACGACTATTACAGCTACATTCTACTACTTACTGCTATATTCTACTATTACTTCTACAATCTAATACTACAACTATTACTACTACATTCTACTACTACGACTATTACTACTACATTCTAATACTGCAGTCTACTACTGCTACTATTACTACTACATTCTACTACGACTATTACTGCTATATTCTACTACTTACTGCTACATTCTACTATTACTACCACATTCTACTATGACTATTAATGCTACATTCTACTATTGCTACTACATTCTACCACTATGACTATTAATGCTGCATTCTACTATTACTACATTCTACTACTTACTGCTACGACTATTACTACTACATTCAAGTACTACGACTACGACTATTACTGCTACATTCTACTATTACTACTACATTCTACTGCTAAATTCTAATACTACTATTACTACTACATTCTACTACTATGACTATTACTGCTACATTCTACTATTACTACTACATTCTACTATTATGACTATTACTGCTACATTCTACTATTACTACTACATTCTACTACTTACTGCTACGACTATTACAGCTATATTATACTACTTACTGCTATATTCTACTATTACTACTACAATCTAATACTACAACTATTACTACTACATTCTACTACTACGACTATTACTACTACATTCTAATACTGCTACTATTACTACTACATTCTACTACGACTATTACTACTACATTCTAATACTGCTACTATTACTACTACATTCTACTACGACTATTACTGCTACATTCTACTACTTACTGCTGCATTCTACTATTACTACCACATTCTACTATGACTATTACTGCTACATTCTACTATTGCTACTACATTCTACCACTATGACTATTAATGCTACATTCTACTATTACTACTTCATTCTACTACTTACTGCTATGACTATTACTACTACATTCAACTACTACGACTATTACTGCTACATTCTACTATTACTACTACATTCTACTGCTAAATTCTACTACTACTACTATTACTACTACATTCTACTACTATGACTATTACTGCTACATTCTACTATTACTACTACATTCTACTACTTACTGCTATGACTATTACAGCTACATTCTACTACTTAATGCTATATTCTACTATTACTACTACAATCTAATACTACAACTATTACTACTACATTCTGCTACTACGACTATTACTACTACATTCTAATACTACAGTCTACTACTGCTACTATTACTACTACATTCTACTACGACTATTACTGCTACATTCTACTACTTACTGCTACATTCTACTATTACTACCACATTCTACTACTATGACTATTAATGATACATTCTACTATTACTACTTCATTCTACTACTTACTGCTACGACTATTACTACTACATTCTACTACTACGACTATTACTGCTACATTCTACTATTACTACTACATTCTACTGCTAAATTCTACTACTACTACTACATTCTACTACTATGACTATTACTGCTACATTCTACTATTACTACTACATTCTACTACTTACTGCTACGACTATAACTGCTACAATCCACTACTTAATTCTACTACTTAATGCTACATTCTACTATTACAAATAAAAGGTACTTACTCATATTTGATTATTTCTCCTTTTATTTAGAAACTTTGTGCAAATGTTCAATTAAGCATGTAACAAAGTACAAAATATTAATGTAGAAAATCTAAAAAGGTAAATAGGATACCCTTAAATATAGGCCTAAAGTATATATATTTCTTTTTTTGTGGGCTTTCCTGTGTTGCCTGTTAGTTTGGCATTAATACGTGTCACGTATCTATTTGCATTTGGTACCTTGGGTCGAGTGTTAGCACCAACTCACAAAACCCCTATTTCTCCACAGTGTAAATTGGGGCCATGTCTTTGCAGATGTAAGTTGTAACGGCAGCTGTTACCTTCTTCCATCTTCGTGATTCTTTGCCATATGGTGTGCCGCGGTCTAAAGCCTCTTGCAACGTCTGAGTCGGGGGTTTGTTTTGAGCACTCGACTGTACTTTTGTGGGTCTCATCCGTAGACTCTCTCCGTACTGTTTCACATGATTCTTGCGTAGGTGGTAAAAAAGGTTAGTGGTGTTTGAGCCTGTTGTCGGGACCGGCCTGCAGCATATTTTGTGGAGGACGATTTTTTTGTCCGTGTCAAACTTTTCGTACCCAAACCACGTCCATGCGACCGAAGTAGCCCCTCTTTTAGGTATGAGCTCTGTGTATCCGTGCTCTGTGTCACGTTCACTCTCTTCCATGTTTTTCTATCGTCACACGATATATATCATCATATCGCCCAGCCCTAACTGCTACTATTACTACTACAGTCTACTACAACTATTTCTACTACATTCTACTACTACATTCTACTACTGCTACTATTACTACTACATTCTACTACGACTATTACTACTACATTCTACTACTATGACTATTACTACTACATTCTACTACTACTACTATGGTCACTACTACGTTAGACTATTACTACTATATTCTACTACTATGACTTACTACTACATTCTACTACTACTGCTACTATCACTACTACATTCGACTACCACTACTATATTCTACTACTATGACTACTACATTCTACTGCTAAATTCTACTACTACTACTTTAGACCGCTGCGCCACTAGGGAGGCCCTACATTCTACTAGTATTACTACATTCTACTGTTACCACTACATTCTACTACTTACTGCTATGACTATTACTAACACATTCTACTTCTATGACTATTACTACTACATTCTACCACTACATTCTACTACTACAAATATTACTACTCCATTCTACTATTACTACATTCTACTACTTACTGCTACGACTATTACTACTAAATTCGACTATTACTACATTCTACTACTACTACTATTACTACTACATTCTACTATTACTAATACATTCTACTACTACTGCTACTACTATTACTACTACATTTTACTGCCACTAATACTATTACTACCACATTCTACTATTACTAATACATTCTACTACTACTGCTACTACTATTACTACTACATTCTACTGCCACTGATACTATTACTACAACATTATACAACTACTATTACTACTACATTCTCCCACTACTGCTACTATTACTATTACATTCTGCTAATACTGCTACTACTATTACTACTAAATTGTACTACTACTGCTACTACTATTACTACTACATTATAGTACTACTGCCACTATAACTTCTACATTATACTACTATTGCTACGGTTACTACTACATTCTACTACTACTATTACTACTGCATTTTACTACTACTACTACTATATTATACTACTACCACTGCTGATACTATTACTACTACTACTAAATTCTACTAATGCTACTACTATTACTGAAACATTTTACTACTGCTACTATAACTTCCAGTCTACTACTACTACTATTACCACTACATTATACTACTACTACTACAACTATTACTACTACATTCTACTACTATTACTTCTACATTCCACTACTACTACATTCTACTATTACCATTACTAATACATTCCACCACTACTACTATTATTACTACTACTATTACTACTACATTCTACAACTATTACTACTACATTCTACTACTATTACTTCTACATTATAATGCTGCTTCTACTACTACTATTACTACATTCTACTACTACTACTACTACCACATTCTACTACTACTACCACTGCTACATCTACTACTACTACTATTACTACCACATTCTAATGCTACTACTACTAATATGACTACTTCTACTACATAATACTACTACAAATACATTCTACTACTACATTATACTACTACTGCTACTACCACTACTACTACTACTACTACTGCTACATTCTACTACTATTACTATTACATTCTATACTAATATTACTACTACATTCTACTACTATTACTACTACATTCTACTACTACTACTACTACTACTACTACTACTACTAAGCAAAAAAATAAATGTCCTCTCACTGTCAACAGCGTTTATTTTCAGCAAACCTAACAGGTGGAAATATTTGTATAAACATAACAAGATTCAACAACTGAGACATAAACTGAACAAGTTCCACAGACATGTGACTAACAGAAATTGAATAATGTGTCCCTGAACAAAGGGGGGTCAAAATCTAAAGTAACTGTCAGTATCTGGTGTGGCCACCAGCTGCATTAAGTACTGCAGTGCATCTCCTCCTCATGGACTGCACCAGATTTGCCAGTTCTTGCTGTGAGATGTTACCCCACTCTTCAACCTGCAAGTTCCTGGACATTTCTGGGGGGAATGACCCTAGCCCTCAACCTCCGATCCAACAGGTCCAAGACGTGCTCAATGGGATTGAGGTCCGGGCTCTTCGCTGGCCGTGGCAGAACACTGACATTCCTGTATTGCAGGAAATCACGCACAGAACGAGCAGTATGGCTGGTGGCATTGAGGAGGATGTCTTCCATGTAACGCACAATGTTGAGATTGCCTGCAATGACAACAAGCTCAGTCCGATGATGCTGTGACACACCACCCCAGACCATGACGGACCCTCCACCTCCAAATCGATCCCGCTCCAGAGTACAGGCTTCGGTGTAATGCTCATTCCTTCGACGATAAAAGCAAATCTGAACATCACCCCTGGTGAGACAAAACCACAGCTCGTCAGTGAAGAGCACTTTTTGCCAGTCCTGTCTGGTCCAGCGACGGTGGGTATGTGCCCATAGGCGATGTTGTTGCCAGTGATGTCTGGTGAGGACCTGCCTTACAACAGGCCTACAAGCCCTCAGTCCAGCCTCTCTCAGCCTATTGTGGACAGTCTGAGCACTGATGGAGGGATTGTACATTCCTGGTGTAACTCGGGCAGTTGTTGTTGCCATCCTGTACCTGTCCCGCAGGTGTGATGTTCGGATGTACCGATCCTGTGCAGGTGTTGTTACACGTGGTCTGCCACTGCGAGGACGATCAGCTCTCCATCCTGTCTCCCTGTAGCGCTGTCTTAGGCATCTCACAGTACGGACATTGCAATTTATTTCCCTGGCCACATCTGCAGTCCTCATGCCTCCTTGCAGCATGCCTAAGGCACATTCACGCAGATGAGCAGGGACCCTAGGCATCTTTCTTTTGGTCTTCTAGAGTCGGTAGAAAGGCCTCTTTAGTGTCCTAAGTTTTCATAACTGTGACCTTAATTGCCTACCGTCTGTAAGCTGTTATTGTCTTAACGACCATTCCACAGGTGCATGTTCATTAAGTGTTAACAAGAATGTGAAACAGTGTTTAAACACTTTTACAATGAAGATCTGTGAAGTTATTTGGATTTTTATGAAATATCTTTGAAAGACAGGGTCCTGAAAAAGGAATGTTTCTTTTTTTGCTGAGTTTATTACTGATCCTTATTGCAACTACTAGAATTATACACATGATTTGATCCAAATCAAGTGGAGGGTATTTGAATCAGAATTATTCAGGTATCCAGTTCCTCTCATAGTACTCTCTCTCTCTGATAGAAATTGACAATGCAAAATCAAGACGTAGCATTGATGTTGTCAAGTCTCACTTCAGAAAGCAACGGAAATACATTTGACAGTTCTGACAGGAGGTGTAACATCTGAACATGGAGATCAATCCTATTTAGAGGGTTGTTTAGTTAAGTGTCAAATCTGCCCTTTTAAACCCCTAGAATGGACCACTGGACAGACGGGTGTGGATGAGTCCCAAATGGCACCCTATGTCATGCACTACTTTTGACCAGGGCCAATGGGAATAGGGTGCCATTTGGGATGCAGATGGGGAGGAGGGGTACTCACCATTCGTTCTGACTCTACTCACCTCATTTATCATGCAAAAATGTATGTCCAGAGCGCCCGCTTATATCCATCATTAAATTTGCCGAGATGACTCATTTCATGTCAATCAATATCAAAAGCCCTTGTTGATGTAAATGTTATATAAGTCTGATTGTTCTGTTTAGGTGTAATTTTCAAATATGTAACATTTTTAAATGGCTAGAAAGAAATCAAGCTCTGTGTGAACTGTGAAGTTGTTAATACTCAGGTCAACCGGATCTTTCCTCTGGGATTTTACGCCACGCAGCATGCATTACATTGAATAATGTGCCAAGCTTTAGGCCCTTCAGGCAAATGGAATGACATTGTTATGTTATATATTTAATGTACAGCGGCAAGAAAAAGTATGTGAATCCTTTGGAATTACCTGGATTTCTGCATAAATTGGTCATAACATTTGATCTGATCTTCATCTAAGTCACAACAATAGACAAACACAGTGTGCTTAAACTAATAACACACAAATTATTGTATTTTTCTTGTCTATATTGAATACATAATTTCAACATTCACAGTGTAGGTTGGAAAACGTATGTGAACCTCTAGGCTAAAGACTTCTTCAAAAAGCTAATTGGAGTCAGGAGTCCGCTAACCTGCAGTCCAATCAATGAGACAAGATTGGAGATGTTGGTTAGAGCTGCCCTGTCCTATAAACACTCACACAATTTGAGTTTGCTATTCACAAGAAGCATTGCCTGATGTGAACCATGCCTTGAATAAAAGAGATCTCAAAAGACCTAAGATTAAGAATTGTTGACTTACATAAAGCAGGAAATGGTTACAAAATTACCTCTAAAAGCCTTGATGTTAGACAAATTGTCTTTAAATGAAGAAAGTTCAGCACTGTTGCTACTCTCCCTAGGAGTGGCCGTCCTGCAAAGATGACTGCAAGAGCAAAGCGCAGTGCTCAATGAGGTTAAGAAGAATCCTAGAGTGTCAGCTAAAGACTTACAGAAATCTCTGGGACATGCTAACATCTCTGTTGACGAGTCTATGATACATAAAACACTAAACAAGAATGGTGTTCATGGGAGGACACCACGGAAGAAGCCATTGCTGTCCAAAAAAACAAAAGAGCACCTGGATGTTCCACAGCTCTACTGGCAAAATATTCTGTGGACAGATGAAACTACAGTTGTGTTGTTTGGAAGGAACACACAACACGGTATGTGTGGAGAAAAAAAGGCACAGAACACCAACATTAAAACCTCACCCCAACTGTAAAGTATAATGTGGTTGCATCATGGTTTGGGGCTGCTTTGCTTCCTCAGGGCCTGGACAGCTTGCTTTCAATGACAGTAAAATGAATTCCCAAGTTAATCAAGACATTTAGCAGGAGAATGTAAGGCTATCTGTCCGCCAATTGAAGCTCAACAGAAGTTGGGTGATGCAACAGGACAACGACAAAAAACACAGAAGTAAATCAACAACAGAATGGCTTCATCAGAAGAAAATACACCTTCTGGAGTGGCCCAGTCAGTCCTGACCTCAACCCGATTGAGATGCTGTGGCATGACCTCAAGAGAGCAGTTCACACCAGACATCCCAAGAATATTGCTGAACTGAAACAGTTTCGTAAAGAGGGATGGTCCAAAATTCCTCCTGACCGTTGTCTGATCCAGAACTACAGAAAACGTTTGGTTGAGGTTATTGCTGCAAAAAGGAGGGTCAACCAGTTATTAAATCCAAGGGTTGTCACGTCCTGGCCATAAATAGCCTCTGGGCTCTCTATGGAGGTTTTCGTCAGGACGTGACTAGGGGGAATATAGGGTCTATTATTTGTATTTCTATGTTTTGGTTTGTATGGTTCCCAATTAGAGGCAGCTGATTGTCGTTACCTCTAATTCGGGATCATACTTAAGTTGTTCCTTTTCCCACCTGCTTGGTGGGTTATTGTTTCTGGTTAGTACCTGTGTGCGCTATACTTATGTTGCGATCAGTCATTTGTTTTATTGTTGTTTCACTTTAATTAAAATGATGTGGAACTCAATGCACGCTGCACCTTGGTCTGTTCATTATGAAGATCTTGACAAGGGTTCACATACTTTTCCCACCCTGCATTGTGAATGTTTACACGGTGTGTTCAACAAAGACATGAAAACGTATAAATGTTATTAGTTTAAGCAGACTGTGTCTATACTGTGTCTATTGTTTTGAGAAAGATCAGATCAAATTCTATGACAAATCTATGCAGAAATCCAGGTAATTCCAAAGGGTTCACATACTTTTTCTTGCCACTGTATGTGTGAATGTATGGGATTATACCGGAGTTCTCATGTTTGTATTATGAAACATACCAGTAACCTGTGACGTGGAACTACACTGAACAGTGATCGTAGCCCTGCGGCTAAATAGGCTGCTTCCTTCCGGCTTTACTGTACTTAAATGAGATATCATCTTCGACTCACTTACTGGTAGCCAGGCCTGCCATGACTGATGATCTGTTGACTTGGCATAATGTCACATAAGCATTGACCAACTGAAGGGCTCAGTTTATTTCTCAGCAGTGCACTTTACATGGTCCCCATTGCTTATCACCACTGCACTTTACATGGTCCCATTGTTTATCACCACTGCACTTTATATGCCCCCCATTGTTTATCACCACTGCACTTTACATGGTCCCCATTGTTTATCACCACTGCACTTTACATGGTCCTTATTGTTTATCACCACTGCACTTTACATGGTCCCCATTGTTTATCACCACTGCACTTTACATGGTCCCCATTGTTTATCACCACTGCACTTTACATGGTCCTTATTGTTTATCACCACAGCACTTTACATGGTCCCCATTGTTTATCACCACTGCACTTTATATGGCCCCCATTGTTTATCACCACTGCACTTTACATGGTCCTTATTGTTTATCACCACAGCACTTTACATGGTCCCATTGTTTATCACCACTGCACTTTACATGGCCCCCATTGTTTATCACCATTGCACTTTACATGGTCCCCATTGTTTATCACCACTGCACTTTATATGGCCCCCATTGTTTATCACCACTGCACTTTACATGCCCCCCATTGTTTATCACCACTGCACTTTACATGGTCCCCATTGTTTATCACCACGGCACTTTACATGGTCCCCATTTGATTTTCACCACTGCACATTATATGGTCCCCATTGTTTGAGTTAATTTTATAAATGTCTGGCTGCTTTTTTTGGTCTTGTTTTTTGTATATCTTCTCTAAAGTCACTCTCTCTTCCTTTCCCCCACTCCCTCTCCCTTCTCCCTCAGGCGTACTGGGGTTTCTCCCGCTCAGGGAGAGGAGTCAGAATCTCTCTGCGGTTGCTACAGGGAACTGGGGCTGTGGGGTGTTTGGGGTAACTCCACGTAATCATTTTAGATGAAACCATGCAAAAATACTTAACTAATGATTAGTACATGTTTTATAAGGACCTATATTAAACATCTTATGATGATCTTATAAATCATTATTACATACTGTAAAAGTTGTTTAAAAATGTGTGAATAACTGCTTTACTAACATTACCAAACGTGTAAGTAAAGATTAATACATGGAGAATAAACTATTTACTAATCAATTATCAATGCTTTATTATGTGGAATTATTACATGGAGTTATTATAAAGTGCTACCAAAAATGGCCGTTATCAGTATAACATGAAAAACACATTCTGAAGAATATATGAATCCTTTAAAACCCCCAATAGTTGATGTAACATAATAAAAGAATCCCTGTCAAAATCCGTAAATTTAAGCTAGAGATATGTTTTTGCATTGGATGCTTCTCAATCAACCACATCTGCCGATGTCGCACTGACAGAGCTGGAGCGGAGTTTGTCAGACCATGAGACATCCCAAAAATCTGTCTTCTCACAAAAACGTCTGTAAGGTTTGACCTACAAACTATGACCACTCTATGGAAAGGGAAGACTGTCACGATGGTGTTCTCCATTTTTTTGGTTACTACATGATTCCATATGTGTTATTTTGTAGTTTTGATACTGGGCCAATTGTGCGCCGCTTTATGGGACTCCCAATCACGGCCGGTTGTGATACAGCCTGGATTCAAAACAAGATGTCTGTAGTGACGCGTCTAGCACTGAGATGCAGTGCCTTAGACCGTTGCCATTCATGAATGTTATTCAATGCGTTTCTCTGGTCTATAGTAGTAGGCCAAATTTCAATATTTTATCAATGTAATTGTGATATTTTAATACCTAAAATGCTAAATCAAATAGCTATATGATCCATAGTATGACCATCATAAAACAATTATATATGTCCGCTTAGAACCCCCCACCCCCAATGGCTTAGACTTTTAAGAATGAACATTCTTCTTCTGTAACTTTGTTGTCATGGTCCAAAGTGGACTGCGCTGCTGAGTAAAGGAGAGAGGAGTTTGAAAAGCCAAGCTCCAACAGGCCCTGTATAAGCCCCAAAAGGCACCCTATCCCCTATAATATAGTGCACTCCTTTTGTTTAGTATAGTGCACTAAATAGAGTGCCATTTGGTGCCATTTGGGACACAGTCCAGTTAGTATGGCCTTTCTCTGGTTAGTCTTGGTTGTGGAACACGTTCATTTACTTAAGACCTATTTGTCTGCCCACCTCTTATTGATCAAATGACAACGTTAATATTTTTCATTAATAGTGGAATTGATCGCCTGCCCCAGCCCACCTATCCATTATGGACCTACAGTGCGTTCAGAAGGCATTCATACCCCTAGACTTAATCCACATTTCGTTGTAACAGCCTGAACAGCCTGAAATTAAAGTGGATTAAATATATATTTTTCTCACCCATTTACACACAAGTTAAAACATGTTTTTAGAAATTTTGGCAAATGTATTTAAAATAAAATACAGAAATAGCTCAATTACAGTGCATTTGGAAAGTATTCAGACCCCTTGACCTTTTCCACATTTTGTAACGTTACAGCCTTGTTCTCAAATGGATTCAAAAATGTTTCTTCATCAATACCCCATAAGCAAAAACTAGTTTTTATAATTTTTTGCAAATATATAACAAATAAATAATGGAAACATCACATTTACATATGTATTCAGACCCTTTACTCAGTACTTTGTTGAAGCACCTTTGGCAGCAATTACAGCCTCGAGTCTTCTTGGGTATGACACTACAAGCTTGGCTCACCTGTATTTGGGGAGTTTCTCCCATTCTTGTCTGCAGATCCTCTCAAGCTCTGTCAGGTTGGATGGGGAGAGTCGCTGCACAGATATTTTCCCGAGTCCCGAAGCCACTCCGGTGTTGTCTTGGCTGTGTGCTTAGGGTCGTTGTCCTGTTGGAAGGTGAACCTACGCCCCAGTCTGAGGTCTTGAGCGCTCTGGAGCAGGTTTTCACCAAGTATCTCTCTGTACTTTGCTCTGTTTATCTTGACTAGTCCTGACTAGTTTCCCAGTCCCTGCTGCTGAAAAACATCCCCACAGCATGATGCCTCCACCACTATGCTTCACCGTAGAAATGGTGCCAGGTTTCCTTCAGACGTGACGCTTGGTATTCAGGCCAGAACTCCAAGCGGGCTGTCGTGTGCCTTTTACTGAGGAGTGGCTTCCGTCTGGCCACTCTACCATAAAGGCCTGATTGGTAGAGTGCTGCAGAGATGGTTGTTCTTCTGGAAGGTTCTCCCATCTCCACAAAGGAACTCTGAAGCTCTGACAGAGTGACCATTGGGTTCTTGGTCACTTCCTTGACCTAGGACCTTCTCCCCCGATTTCTCAGTTTGGCCAGGCGGCCAGCTCTAGGAAGAGTCTTGGTGATTCCAAACTTCTTCCATCTAAGAATGATGGAGGCCACTATGTTCTTGGGGACCTTCAATGCTGCAGAAATGTTTTGGTATCCTTCCCCCAATCCTGTTTTGGAGCTCTACAAACAATTCTTTCAAACTCATGACTTGGATTTTGCTCTGACATGCACTGTCAACTGTGAAACCTTGTATAGACAGGTGTGTGCCTTTCCAAATCATGTCCAATAAATTGAATTTACCACAGGTGGACTCCAATCAAGTTGTAGGATGATCAATGGAAACAGGACACATTATAGCAAAGGGTCTGAATACTTATTTAAATATGATATTTTGTTGTTTTTATTTTGATAAAATCGCTTTGTCATTATGGGGTATTGTGTGTAGATAAATGAAGAAATAATTGGTTTTAATAAATTTTGGAATGAGGCTGTGGAAAAACTGGTAAGGAGACTGGTAAGGATAGAGGGAACAGTGAACGGAGACAAAATACAGGCAAATCCTTGTTGAGAACCTGATTCAGAGTGCAAATGACTCCAAGCAATACAGCCAAAGCAACGACGTTATGACGTCAAAACAAGAATATGAAAGTCCTTGAGTGGCCCAGCAAAAGCCCAGAGTTGAATCCCATTGAAAATCTGTTGAAAGATTGCTGTTCACCGCAGCTCCCCATCTAACTTAAAACAGAGCTTGAGAAAATCTTCAAGGAAGAATGGGAGAAAATCCCCAAATCCAGATGTGCAAAGCTGATACAGACATACAGTGCCAAAGACAACTGAAAGCTGTAATCGCTGCCAAAGGTGCTCCTACAAAGTATTGACTCAGGGATTTACTTATGTAAATGAGATATTTCTGTATTTCATTTTCAATACATTTGTAAAAATGTCTAAAAACATGTTTTCACTTTGTCATTATGGGGTATTGTGAGTATATATATATTTTATTAATTTTGAATTCAGCATGTAACACAACAAAATGTGTAGTAAGTCAAGAGGTATGAATACTTTTCTGAAGGCACTGTATGTCATCAGTGTTCCTGTATCACTGTCTAAGGGCAGAGGCTCAGAGGAGGATACCACCAGTCTACTTCACTACCACCACCACTTAGCGCCTAGCTTTAACAGTAAATACACTTGATAAAACTGGATCCTAGTGCTTTAAGCTTAAGGCTAAACTTTGGGTTATGATGGGGAGATACAGTTTTCAAGACATACAGTGGCAAGAAAAAGTATGTGAACCCTTTGGAAATACCTGGATTTCTGCATAAATTGGTCATAAATTTGGTCTGATCTTCATCTAGGTCACAACAATAGACAAACACAGTCTGCTTAAACTAATAACACACAAATATTTATATTTTTTCACGTCTTTATTGAACACACCGTGTAAACATTCACAGCGCAGGGTTGAAAAAGTATGTGAACCCTTGGATTTAATAACTGGTTGACCCTCTTTTGGCAGCAATAACCTCAACCAAACGTTTTCTGTAGTTCTGGATCAGACCTGCACAACGGTCAGGAGGAATTTTGGACCATCCCTCTTTACGAAACTGTTTCAGTTCAGCAATATTCTTGGGATGTCTGGTGTGAACTGTTCTCTTGAGGTCATGCCACAGCATCTCAATCGGGTTGAGGTCAGGACTTTGACTGGGCCACTCCAGCAGGTGTATTTTCTTCTGATGAAGCCATTTTGTTGTTGATTTACTTCTGTGTTTTGGGTTGTTGTCCTGTTGCATCACTTAACTTCTGTTGAGCTTCAATTAACGGACAGACATTCGGCCTTACATTCTCCTGCTAAATGTATTGATAAACTTGGGAATGAATTTTTCCGTCAATGATAGCAAGCTGTCCAGGCCCTGAGGCAGCAAAGCAGCACCAAACCATGATGCAACCACACTATACCACATTATACTTTACAGTTGGGTTGAGGTTTTGATGTTGGTGTTCTGTGCCTTTTTTTCTCCACACATAGTGTTATGTGTTCCTTCCAAACAACACAACTGTAGTTTCATCTGTCCACAGAATATTTTGCCAGTAGAGCTGTGGAACATCCAGGTGCTCTTTTGTGAACTTCAGATGTGCAGCAATGTTTTTTTTGGAGAGCAGTGGCTTCTTCCGTGTTGTCCTCCCATGAACACCATTCTTGTTTAGTGTTTTATGTATCGTAGAGTCGTAAACAGAGATGTTAGCATGTCCCAAAGATTTCTGTAAGTCTTTAGCTTACACTCTAGGATTCTTCTTAACCTCATTGAGCATTCTGTACTTTGCTCTTGCAGTCATCTTTGCAGGACGGCCACTCCTAGGGAGAGTAGCAACAGTGCTGAACTTTCTCCATTTATAGGCAATTTGTCTAACCATGGACTGATGAACATCAAGGCGTTTAGAGATACTTTTGTAACCCTTTCCAGCTTTATGCAAGTCAACAATTCTTAATCTTAGGTCTTCTGAGATCTATTTTCTTCAAGGCATGGTTCACATCAGGCAATGCTTATTGTGAATAGCAAACTCAAATTCTGTGTTTTTTATAGAACAAGGCAGCTCTAACCAACATCTCCAATCTCGTCTCATTGATTGGACTGCAGGTTAGCGGACTCCTGACTCCAATTAGCTTTTAGAGAAGTCATTAGCCTAGGGTTCACATACGTTTTCCAACCTACACTGTGAATGTTTAAATTATGTATTCAATATAGACAAGAAAAATATAATAATTTGTTGTGTTATTAGTTTAAGCACACTATGTTTGTCTATTGTTGTGACATCAAATGTTATGTCCAATTTATGCAGAAATCCAGGTAATTCCAAAGGGTTCACATACTTTTTCTTGACACTGTATTTTGGTTATATCCTTCAATTATCAATAGTATATATCATAATATTTCATTCAAACAGCAAAAAAAAAATGACTGGAAATGTACCAGAACGGCTAGACATAAAAATAGTGTCCATGAGTTCATCTGGCTCTGGGTAAGTAGAAAAAGGACTTAATTGCCAAAATCTTCCTCTGTGTTTTTATTCCCATTCCCCTCCTTCTTTCACCTTCATCATCGATACTTCCTTATCTATATATATATCAGCATGTATCTCAGTTAGTTAATTAGCCTAGCATCGGTCCAGAGCCAGACAGGGAGGGCCCCTCTCTTTATGAAGTCAACTGGCAGTGTTGTTACCCCACTGTCTTCATATTGGCATGCCTCTGGGGAGAACAGAAACTTAATATAGCCCAATGTGCCCCTCTATTTACCTGGTCTCTCTCAAATATCTCCATCCACACTTAGAATTGTGGGAATAGTTGAAAGAGTGATGACAACAGGAAAGTCTGTGTAAGAAAGATAAACTAGCTTCAGCCCCCACTGTTGAAGATGTTTATTCAGCAATGAACACCTTCCTAACATTGAGTTGCACCCCGTTTTCCCTCAGAACAGACTCAATTCATTAGTAAATGAACTCTACACGGTTTCGAAAAGCGGTCCACAGGGATGCTGGTCTATGTTGACTCCAATGCTTCCCACAGTTGTGTCAAGTTGGCTGGATGTCCTTTGGGTGGTGGACCAGTTTTTGACACACTCAACCAGTTTGAGTGTGTCAAAAATTAACTACCCCTTTCAATGACACTTACATCTTTTGATGTAAGTGTCATTGAAAGGGATCATAGTTTCAGTCTATGTCATGCAAATAGCAGGTGTTCCTAATGTTTTGTACACTCATTGTATACCTTTAGCATTCAAGTTCAACCCTGGTTTGAGACAATGACTTCCACAGCCAGTTGAAATTGTGCTGGCTGTATCTGGTTGTGTGAGAGTTGTTGCTGTCTTTAGGACATGAACCCCATGATCCTGTCATCCGGTGTTGTACTGCGTCTGTAGAAGGCATCGGTCCTGTGGAGACTGTTTCTCTCTCCATCTCTCCATCTCTCCCTCTCTCTCCCCTCTCTCTGTCTCTCGCCCTCTCTTTCTCTCTCTGTTTCTCTCCTTCTTTCTCTCAATCTCCCCCACCCCCTTCCCAGCTCTGCTCCAGATGCTGGCAGCTGCTGAGGCGGGCAGAGACGTGGCCTACTTCACCTTTGGTGACAGCGACCTGATGACAGACTTACACACCATGCACTCCTTCCTCACACAGAGACAAGTCAGCATAGGTAAGACACACACACACACACAGTCCTTCTCTATATCTGCCATGTGTACTACCATGTCCCTAACCCTCACATGGTGCTCTCTCTATACTGTAATACAGAAAGGCATTTGATTATTAAAAAGGCTGCGGATCTGACTTATCTCAGACATTTTTATCCTGAAGCTTCTGCAGGTGTTTCTTTACCTCTACTTCAAGCACACAATTGTTGTGGTCTCCTTCCCTTCACTTTAATTGATAATTCTTCAAGTTTTACAGGTGAAACATCTACATCTACACACCAACCATTTGATCTGAATCAGCTTCATGGGGATATGCATACAGTGTGGTTTTGAAGTAATCTAAAGTGTTGTTTTTGAATGATGTACAGTGAGCGTATTTTAGAGCAGATGGTGTACTGTAGCGTAGCCTACCTGTCTATTTTGCCTAGTGGTGCACGCTGTTGAGTTTTGGCCACATGAAAGAAAAATGTGGTGTTGTTGTCTTACAGTAGTGTTATACTACTAAAACACATCTCCCTCTCAAGCATGTCTACGGTACTCCCTCGGCTCACATCAGACCCTTTGCTTTGATGAACGAATGAATGAATGAATAAAGCTTGTACTGTAGTTTGTTGTTTTTTGCACTCCATGTCTAGTGTAATCCCATGGCTCTTTACATACAAAACTGAAATGCATTGGAGGATTTTGCACATTGCAAAGTCAAACACCTCGTTATGATATTTATTATATTATTATGTATTTTTGGTGAACAATTGGTTTTACTAAATCACATAAACTGTACAATCAATAAAAATTACAATACAATTTTTGGACGTTTGTCCTCTGTTATATGCTCAGCTGTTCTTGCGTTAGGTCAGACACTTTGGTGCTTTGGTAAATGAGATATAGTATTTTAATTTGATCACCCTGTTGATGCAGGACATTTCCTACACAGTAGGAAATGCACATTTGTAGTGTATTCAAGGTTTAAAAAGGATTCTAAAATGTGTAATTTACACTATAAAATGTCGGACTTGATTTTCCCTAATGAAAAATGTATCAACCCCTACAAAAATGTCCATTAATTATAATCCACACAATAATTCTTACTTCCTGTTGCTGCAGGATTATTTTCCTGCTGTGAGAAACTGGTCAAATTAAGATCCAACATTTGTATCTGCCGTAGTCTCTTGTTTTTAGGGATGTGTTTGGTCTCCTGGGTCAGTACTACAGCTCAGTGTGTCAGAGCTGCCTCACCCGCCGTCCTGACATCAGCCTCTACTCCTTCATTTACCAGGAGGTCGGCTCTGGCTCCCCCTAGACCATAGACACACACACACAGGCCGCCACCCCATATACCCCCCGTGCCACACACGCCAGACAGACCGTCCCCACAGACTGCCACTAAGGTCAGGTGGACGATGAGTCACCATCCCTCCCTCACCACACTGAAAAGCTACAGAAACACAGGTCCATAGCTGATCTATTACCTTCTTGTTATTCATACATTTCTATTTATGACCGTAAAGTAAATGGAGAAAAGGCCATTTGATACGTCATCCTCTGTCCACTGTTGGCTGTTAATTTCGAAGTTCATGGAGAAATACATTTTAATAGAATGGCAGAGGAAGCGTTTCAGTCCACTATTCCCCGCGTGCCATTCCAGTGAAAGTTAGTCTTCTAATTCTGCTGGTAGTAGCTAATAAACAAATGGAGCTTCGATACGGTGCGATTGTGATTTTTAATGGTGAAGCAAAGGTTGCCATCCATCTTTTGAGTCTGTCATGTTTCCTTTTTTTTACGCCCACACATATCCAAACTAATTGAATTGGTTGTCAGAAATCCAGTAAAAGGAAATAATGAATAGAGCAGTTCTTAGAGAGGAGAGAGCTAAGAGCAATCTCTAAAAGAGGTTTTGATTTAAAGCTAGATTTTTCCAGTTGCTCTTAGTGAAATTATCATCAGTCTTCGGCTAGTTGGACTCTTTTCTGCACTGAATAGAAGCTTACTGTATGTGGGAATGATCACGTGTGTGTGCCATGATCATTTATTTTCCTTAAAATATTTCAGAATATCTTAACCATGGACCTCCTTTAATTGGTTATATTATTGTTAGTCTCTTTTTTTTGTGCCACATGCTGGTTTTGAATGTGAACAAGTGTACTTAATGTTCAGTAATTGTATGTGATTTTTTAAACTAAAAACAGTAGGTCTGCTGCGTCTGAATCTCGGACTGTAATTAAACATGATTTTATTAAGACAGATAATACTGTATACCTCAACACCTTGAAACATTGAAAAGTGAGAAACTGGTTTTGAAATGTTTTGTGTGATTGATTATCATTTAAAAAATTATTTCTGACAACTTCTTTTATATGAATATTGTTTCTGTCTTTTGTTTGTAGTATGATGCTAGGCACCAATACTGAATATAACATTGTACTGTCTTTCAAATGTTTTTTTAATACTTCATAAAGTTTGCAATTTACACTATAAAATGTCAGACTTGATTTGCCCAAACAAAAAATGTATCAACCCCTACAAAAATGTCCATGAATTATATTCACAGAAACAACAGTACAGATTATAATGACACCTTAACAACGTCAATGACTGACGGTTCTATTCCGGTTGACATTATGTTATAGACAGGCCGAGTCCCAGGCAGTCCCAGTCCCCATACAGCTCAGCTTTAACGTTTTAAATCCTCTCAGAACCATCGCCTTGCCCTTTCACTCATAGTTTAATAAGGTCATACCTTTTATATAAACTGTACATGACACCTCATTAAGTAACGACAAGATCTAGTCAGTCTCAGTCAGGCTGCTAGCTAAAGGGAGGATGAGGGTTGACTTCCCTGCCAGCTAGAAATTTGTCTTATTTTCATATGAATCAAGAGCAGGACTGCATCCCAAATGACACCCTATTCCCTATTACGTGACCGACCGGCTCGATTCGGTCTTACGTAGCAAAAATTTGAAATTGTGTTTTTTTACATTGGATAAAAGTAAAGACTCAGAGCTAGAAAATTGTATATCATACACTACAATGGGAAAGTAATTATTCTTTGAAAGTTGATAAACTTGTAACCTCACTTTTGAGAAAATGGCCCTTGAATGTTTTGGTACCTACTGGAGAGCTCCTCTTCCACCCATTCAGCATCGTTCACACCCTCTTAAGCTTTAGCCCCAACCATCTCTTTAAGGATTTACATGTGAGGCAATGTACTAAACAACCAAAGATTTCAAAACTAAAAGCTGATTTATACTATGGGTGTGTCGTAAATTGAATCTAGAGTGCCAGAGTGTGCTCTGCGCGTTTGTAAACTCAGAGTGTTGTCAGATTGGCTGTTCGTAAATTCTGAGCTTTTCGCTTTCGGAGTGTTCAGAGCGCACACTGGATGCTCTGGCCCGAAAGGTAGGGTTGATCAGAACGTTTTGACCTAACAACAACAGTCAAGCATCCAAGCTAACTGGCTAACATTGGCTAGCTTGCTAGGAACTTCCAGACACAAATGAGAGAACAGCTCACTCTGATCATTTTACTCGTCCTAGCAGACCTGGTTAGGCTGTTTTTACGTCATCCAGAGAGTTGGTGACTGCAACTGTGCTGCTGGCAACATTTAATTATGTTATTTTTTTGCCAACGTTTACTGACACCAGCCATATTCAACGGGTATTGAGTGTTCGTAAATTCGTCAGTTATTCTGCGAAATCGGAGTAGATAGCCGGGTTAGTGAATTTACCAGCTACGTCTATCGACAGTTGTCGCAGTAACATCATAAACATTCTATTGAAATAGTTACTTGCATAGTGGAGTCTTTTGTTTAGACATGTAGCTAGCTAAACAATTAACAATAATCCCAACTCATAATGTTTCTACCATCCATGAATCTACAGGTAGCTAACCAACACGGTTCAATATTAGCTAGCTAACATTAGGCTATAACTAGAAATGCAAATGGCTCTGAGATACAAATAATAGTCCTACACAGATCATACACGTAATGTTAGCTAGCTGGCCAGCTAACGTTAGCTAGCTAGCTAAAAGTATACTTTAACTTGAAATGAAAACAACTTTCTGACTAAGTTAGAAACGTGTAATATCTGAAAATGTAGCTAGCTCTTACCCGTATACATGGATGTCACGGATGCCATGGTTGCCTTTAGTTTGAAAATGTAATCCAGATCCTTCTGTGTGTTCTCTTTTCGACTCTGCATATTTGCAATCAAATGCCAGAATTTTCTACATCTCCTTAGCTATCATACTCTAATTCCACTGATTTCAAAACTCGGTCCTCCAGAAAGTGGAGAGCAACAGTGATGCAGTTCTACTACGTGATATCTTTCAAAAAAGCTGTGTTAGAAAGGATTGCCTATACATACTGACCAGCTCATATTATAGACAGACGCGTGCTACATGGCAGACAAATCCGAACTCATCTCTCGGCATGTCCAGCCCACTCATTATCTCAGCCAATCATGGCTAGTGGGAAGGTTGCAAACTTTTTCCGTGGCTATACCAACTAGGCTCATAATTTAACAATTGTATTTGTATTTACAGATGGCTTACAAGTTTGTTTTATTAATGTTAAAATGGCTCTCCTGTGAAGTAGTGACGCACGACATACGCCTAGTTTCCTGAAATGAGTCACATATAGTACACTACTTCAACCTGGACGGAGGGGTAGATGTAACATAATAAGCGATAATCCGGGACAGCTTGTCCTAACAAAAGTGGTATCTTACCCAGGGTATGGGGTGAGTTGAGCTGCCTACACATTTCTGTACTGAATGAAATATTACCACTACCTTTTTAAAACCTTGTCTATCTTTATTTCCCAAACACAATTCAACATAATCCCAATCACTTTGTCATTTAATAATTTTTCATTTAAGTAGACAAGTCAGTTAAGAACAAATTCTTATTTACAATGACGGCCTACCCCGGCCAAACCCGGACGACGCTGGGCCAATTGTGTGCCGCCCTATGGGACTCCCAATCCCGGCCTGATGTGATACAGCCTGGATTCAAACTAGGGACTTGAGATGCAGTGCCTTAGACAGCTGCGCCACTCGGGAGCATATTTTAACACAGGCTTAACATCTAACAAACGCTTTGTACTTTGTTTTACACATTTAACATAGGCCAGGCCCTGTTGTTACCTCATATCCCATCGATAATGCCTGGCATCATGCTTAGGAAGAAAACACTTTAATTTTCTCAACTTACCCCAAGGCAAACATTTTGATTATTTTAGCCCACACCGCTACAAGGATGAACTTAATTTTTTGGGGGGGGACCTCATATTAAAGCTTATAGACCCCAACTGATGTATATAACAATCTTAAAAGTATCTACTTTGGTGTAGACGCAAGCATCATGAAACCTCTTAACACAAATTGATTTGACTTGGTGAAAATAGTTTTTTGGGACCTAACTTGCCTATTACTTTTTCCAAGTGGTTTCTTCCTTCACAGACTCCATGAAATGATGACCTCTTCCTAAATATTTGGTCAGATGGTTAATTTTGTGTATGGTTTCCTAGAAACAAGGGTGGCTCAATTTGCCTCTTTGGCTCAACTTACCCAACTCTCCCCTACAGTGTGTGAAGTGTCTCTCAGTTTGTTGATAAAAGATTTTGCTCAAAGCTGTCAAAAATAACAACAGCTGATATTGGTGATGTTTTGTTAAGAAAGACACGATCACGACTCTTTCTACAGTTTTTTATTGATTTTGGTTTAGTGTCTATGTCAAGCCGATGCGTAACTGGTGGCAGAGAAGTCAGGCGCAGGAGAGCAAACTAGCTGACAATCGTAGTTGTTTAATAATTCTACCAAAACGGTACAAAACAACACGAGACAATAATTGGGTACAAAATAACCCGTAACGCACCACTCAAATAGATGTGCACAAGCACTAACAATAAACAATCCCACACAAAGACATGGGGGGACAGAGGGTTAAATACAAAACATGTAATGAGGGAATTGAAACCAGGTGTGGAAAACACAGACAAAACTAATGGAAAATGAAAAGAGGATCGGTGATGGCTAGAAGACCGGTGACGTCGACCGCCGAACACCACCCGAACAAGGAGAGGCACCGACTTCGGCGGAAGTGGTGACAGTCTAATCAGTTGTGAAATATCCAAACACTCATAAAAGGATAGTATTATCAGAGAGAAAGAGGCAAAGTTAGAGGTTTTACTCAGCCCAAAATCTGTCCACGAAAATAAGCCCACCAAGTAAGGAATTTGGTCAATGAGAGAGAGTGGCGAATTTGATCAACAAAAAATGTAATTGCTCATTTGCTACGTGAGGCTTATTTCATTGAATAGGTGTTTCGTAATGGTTAGGGTGTTACGAATGCATTTCGGCAACTTTGAAAAAACAACTATATCGAGTTGTGCCTGTTGTAATAGGGATAGATGGAGGACTCATCATGGACATAACCTGTTTTAGCATGAAGGCTTCCACCATTTTTAAAGTAGTGCGGTCACTCGACTATCTTGTCAATATAATAGACAATCTTTGGTATTATTGAAGAAGAATGCATGATTAACATTTCCAAAGGTATTTGAGATATTAATAGATAATTTGTTTGTATGAGGAATAAATGCCCCGAACCTGTATTGCATAATAATTACTGTATGCGAAACAGGATGAATATCCAATGAATGCTTCCCCAGGGTGTTGAGTATCGACTGCTCACCAGGTATATGTGAATGACAGCAATATCTCCCTCCATCCACAGGGAAGGAAGCTGTGTGTCTATGGAATTAGAGCCTGGTGTGGGGGTCTACCTCTGTAGCATGCTGATATCAAAAGGCTCTTTGGTGACAGCCTTCACAAGGGAGACCCTCCAGAGCAAAGCAGAGAAGCTCATGGATTGCTCCTTATTTGATGGGACCCCATACGTGTGTGTCTGTGACCTTTCAGACACCATCTGTCACCAAACATGATCACTTACATGTTTATCATGTAAGTGATCAGGGACAGTTTTTGCAAAGCATTATCATAAATTAAAGCTTGATATCTTGCTTACCATCTCACTTTTAGGGTACGGCTAAACATTGATTAGGGGGAGCCCTGTACTGCAAAGGCTTCATATCTTACTGTAACTGCTAAGCTTTAGTGTCATAAAGTATTATTAGAACGTTGAGATCATGTACAGTTGAAGTCGAACGTTTACATACACCTTAGCCAAATACACCTTAGCCACTGCTCCAAAACCGCCATAAAAAAGCAAGACTACGGTTTGCAACTGCGCATGAGGACAAAGATTGTACTTTTTGGAGAAATGTCCTCTGGTCTGATGAAACAAAAATAGAACTGTTTGGCCATAATGACCATCGTTATGTTTGGAAGAAAAAGGGGGAGGCTTGCAAGCCAAAGAACACCATCCCAACCGTGAAGCACAGGGGTGGCACAATCATGTTGTTGGGGTGCTTTGCTGCAGGAGGGACTGGTGCACTTCACAAAATAGATGGCATCATGAGGTAGGAAAATTATGTGGATATATTGAAGCAACATCTCAAGAC